>CM048044.1:22319029-23519029 GCA_026259375.1 Verasper variegatus
TGTTTGTGCTTGTGGGTGTTGTTTTGTTTTTGTCATGAACGCCTGCCTGCAGCAGCAGCGGACACAACCGCAACAGAAATTCTCAATCCCGATTCAGGCTTGTTCAATTATTCATAGTGCTATTGCAGTGCTCTGGTACAGAGAGAGAGGGAGGGAGAGGGATGGAGGAGAGAGGCAGCGAAGGAAGGAGGAAGGGAGGGAGGGAGAGAGAGAGAAAGAGAGTGAAGTAAGGGGTGGGGAGTTGGTGTTAAGAAAAGCAGCTTCAGAGATGGAATATGTATAGTATGTATACCCAGTTGCAGCATCTCCTCTGTTTCACTGTCGTCAGCCTCGTCCAGCTTTGCCTCTCATCCCCCCTCCTATCTCTTCTTTCTTCTCCTTGTCTTTATATCCTCCTCTTTTTGCTCCATTTGATCCGTCTTTCTCTTTCACATCTCCTTGTTCTTTCTCTCCTCCCCTCGCAGTCTCTTTCCTGTTCACCTCATCTGTCGCTCTCTATCTACTTTGTTGCCAGCTCCCTCTTCCTCTTTCTCTCCTTTCTTGTGACACTGTATCTTCCATCCCTCCTCAAGGCCATGATCCCAGGATGAGTCCCACCATTAGAGCTACCAAAACTCAAGGGAGAGCTGTGGTGATAATCTCCATCAGGATGCAAACTCCCGCTCATATCGCTGACATTGAACATGCGACCACTCCATATACTTAACCCCCTGTGGGAGGTAACCTCATCCAATTTACAGGTCATCCTACACTGCACTGACCCCTGTGGAGGGGAGCTGCTGATGACAAGTCCAGGGCCTATATTTGGCCTGAATGTTTTTTCAAACCTTTTGACCTTCTCGTCTCCTGGTGACTAATTTTCTTCCTATTTTCCTCCTCTTGTCCTCTTCTGTTTCATCCCTCCCATGATCTTCTTGCCCACTTATCTTTTGAGCACCCTCCCCCCTTTGGGGAAATCACTGGCCTCCTCTGGTGGATTTCCTGTTTCTGTGAGATGTGGGCTGTAACTGCTTCCCCAGAGAGAACGAGAGAAAGAGAACATGGGGAGAGAGAGTAAAAAGAACTTGAGGGAGGGTGAACATGCAGGAAGAATTAAAATTAGTTAAGAGCATACGGCTGCTAGTTGAGTTCAGAGAAATGAAAATGATGAAGGAGGCGGAGGAGGAGAAGACTGGAGGGGGAAAATGAGAGCTACAGGCATATAAACTCTGACAGTACAAGGAACCAACAGCACTGTCAGTAGACTCATTACACTTTTAATTTACAGTTCCTGTAACACATTCAAATAAGCCACCAAAACAAATCCAATTCTTTATTTGTTAATGTTGCTTTGCTCATTCTTTTTGGATCAGTTATAAGCCTTTGTAGCCCATTGGACATAGTTTTAAATCTATGTCATGAGGGTGTATGGAGGTAGATAAATATCATCATAAACAACATTTATTTAGCTTTGTCAGACAATACACTTGCTTGAAAATATGTTTTCAGGGCCTTTGGTCTTTTTTATATAGAATAGAATATAGCAGAGTAGAGTATAGTAGAATAGAATACAATAGAATGCCTTAAAGGGTCTACTTCTGGAAAATTGCAAATTTATAAAAAGTTAGTTTGAAATCCGACAAATGACACAAAACCAATAAATATAAGACTAATACTTAAAAGTACTTTTTAATTATCTATTGTATATACAATACAAAATAAATGCATATCAAGTTTTTTATTAACTATTTGGTAAAACATCAGACTTGCTGATACGAAAAGAAGACACTCATATCCTGTATGTATAATGACTTCCTAAATAGCAGTGTTGATTCATTTACTAGAAAAACTATTCCTTTATACAATGGTTGCTCTCATTAATGGTTCATATGTAACAAAAAGCTAACAATCTATAACCATTGTTAACAACATATTAATGCTAACTGTATAAAAATGGGATATGGTTGAAAGCCCTTGTGTTGGAGTGTCTAATGTCTAAGCTCTGGGGCTCCACCTTCAAGTCAACAGTTGGTGAGAAGAATAAATTGTGTTGACCCTGTCTTTTACTTTGAATGCACCTGTGACTTGTGGAGTTTAGATCAGACCATTCAACACGAGCAGTGGACAA
Source organism: Verasper variegatus (assembly GCA_026259375.1). Taxonomy (NCBI): domain Eukaryota; kingdom Metazoa; phylum Chordata; class Actinopteri; order Pleuronectiformes; family Pleuronectidae; genus Verasper; species Verasper variegatus. The sequence continues at coordinate 22,321,137 of CM048044.1, forward strand.
AACACATTAACACATTAGGTACAAATAAACACAGATTGTCTATCATTGTCACTTATGCAAAATACACACAAAGTAACTAATTTAAACTTTGTTGTGGACAATACAAATTTAACTGAATGCATATGGCTATTCATCAATATTCTTGTCATTATCCTAAAATTTGTTTTATATTATTTTCCTATTACTCATGTAATGTGTAATAAGTTTGTTTGCAGAATAATTCACTTAGTTTATTAATTATGTCTATTGATCAAAAAATAAAGTTTATACAAAATGTTTTATTTATTTATTATAATATTGTTGTATTAATTTATATTATCACAATATTATTTATTATTTATTATAATAAGTCAATATATATTATTTGCATCTATTATTTATTATATACATTTTTTAAACTACATTTTAAAAACGTTAAGGTTTTAGTTTTAGTAACTGTATTTGGTTTTATTTTATATCGACACCATGATAGATCCTATCAGTGATGTCATACACAACTTTTTGCCTTAACACATGAGCACGAGACGTCAACAGTTACAGATCTTCGACTGAGAATCAGTGCTGATGTACAGAAGTGTGTTTGAATGGCTCTGCTGCAAGTTTTGTTCCATTATCTCTTCCTTAGTTGCTGCAGGCTGGCACACAAAAAAGGTTGAGGCCCAAATTCTTCTAATCATTTCCAGAAAGATCAATTTATAGGCAGTGTCGCAGAGTATTCATTTGTTTTCATTTGATTTGGAGGAAAAAACAATCCAATGCAAACCAGCTCTGTATCTGTCTTCTGCTCTGATAAATCCCTGCTCTGTCATTTCCATCTGCCTCACAGATTCTCATTTCCATGGGGGAGTTCAACCGAGACGACCTTTTAAATGAGATCAGGACACCTGGTGATGACGACTCCTCCCCTTGTACCCTCCCCAATGTGCCTCCAGCTTCCTGCTTGACTTCCTGTTGTCATGCGTCAGACATTCATATTTCATCGAGGATTCAGCAGGGGGTAAGTGGTAGTAGGTTAGGGCTAGGCACATTAATAAATCAAAGCAGATCGGAAGTGGAATGGTGGGAGTGAGACTGAGTATGACTAAGATTATACTCATTCGTTTTATGAATCTTAAACATGAAAATAAACCTGAATACAATTTCAATATTCATGGATATACACAGAGGTCCACAGGAAACCTGGGATCACCTGGGAGAAAGTCATCGCAAACAGAAGGAGGAAACACCTGAGAGGCCCCAGAACCACAGGCGAGAGAATCCATCTGTTGAGAGCTCAGATCAAAGGCACACTTCAAAAGGCTTCTGCATCTCAAACAACAGCCCGATTGTCAGGGTTGTCCGGCCTTGTTTGGGATTTAGACGAGCTCACACAGACACTGACTAGGGTTGAGGCTTCTTGGGCAATGGGTTGTTACATGAGAGAGGCTGGGACAATCCCTAACACTGGATTTAAAACGTGTTACAGAGCATAAACACAATCAACTTGATACAATAATGTTTGAAAGGACATTTTGATCCATGCTATGTTTAGCACATCAGTGTGTGTCCCAGTGTAAGGCCTCTGGTCTGATCACTACCTCCTCGAGAGAATGCCTCTTTGCCTCATGGTATTGTACGTCAGACGAGCGTTTGTCAGTCTTTACCCTGTTTGCTATGGCTCTTGTTTTTCGTGTGCCTGCAGCCACTCCACTCACACTGCCTCTTATTACCTGCTCTGCTCTGTTGCACTCAGCCAACTTCATCAGCCGCACTGTTCCCTTTAGTCCCCAATACACACTTATGTTTTGTAGTTTGGGTCTGTTGTGGTTAGACACATTATATGCACATTTGTTTGTTTCTATATATACTCACATTTCTTGTGGTAAAAAAAATGGCCTTCGGTAGAGTACCTCTGTCAAAGCCCTATTTTAATCAATCTGCATCCAATTGCATAAACATATCACTTCCCCGAATATGTCAGATTTTTTTTTGATAAGATCCATTAATTACTCCCTGGGAAATCTGTGAAAATATATAAACGCCCTTTGTCGCAATGTTAAAGAAAGTTAAGAAAAAATTCCTGATACAGATCCGCACCACAATTTAATGGCTACTTCCCTGACCCATACCGCATTCATCCACAAGTTTAGTGGTGAGCCATCCAGTAGTTTTTGCATAATCTTGCTTATAAAAATAAAAAAACAGACGGGTGAAAACATAATCTCTTTGGCAGAGGTGTCTAAAGTAGCTAGTTGTAGGTTTTTACTCAAAATTTCCACAAAACACTGCTTGGGTTTGGACTGTCCTGTTATGGTGTCAGATCAGTGATACATTTGCATCTAATGAAATAATGTGAAACAAGGGCTTTTCAGGCCTTTAAAGGATGTGGGCTCCTTGCACACTTTGCCCAATTGGTAACCCAGCCTTGGGGAAGAGTGTGTGTTTTTTTTATCGAATAAAAGCAGAGTTGTAGGTGTTAAATGTCGGAGAGTTATTGGGCAACAACAGATACAGTGAGTGCTCAGCAAACTAATGAGCCTAAGGCAATCATTCAGTCTTTGCTCTCGCTGTCTTATTCATCATAACAGTGGATGAGACAAGACAATCAATGGAATCTAATGGGACAGTAGAGGCTGATTATCTGATTCCCATCTCTTTTAACACACACACTGTTCAGTACTTTTACTACTTCTACCCAAAGGCATCAGCTCATTCTCATGTGAAGAAAATCATTTGGGTCACTGTTGATTTGAATTAAGCACAGCAATTACTCACAGGTATTAGCTCAGAGGTATATTACCTTTAAAGAGAGAGCCTGCAGCCTCTAGATGTTTATGCTTTAAATCTGGGATTATCTCTTAACAGACCTGTTGCTGTTTTTAAAGTGGCACTTTAAAAGCAGCAACACTTTCATATTAACAGTGGATGACATGAATACTTGGAAATGAAAGGAATGATAAGCCTCTTGATCCACTCTGCTCCATCAAGCATTTAAGCATCTTTTAGCCCATTGTTTTGATTTCATGACCTTCATAACTTTTCTGTGTTGTAGGGTTATCATCAGCACTGACTCCAGGCACATCTTGTAGCTGTATTCAGTGAAGCACTATATACCTGCCTAACATCAGACAACACACAGCTTGTGAACATGAGAATCCAGCAGCTTATGAGCCAGATCTTTTCTTCAGTAGTTTGTGGACAAAAAAAACAGAGCTAAAAGGAATTCATGGAAATAATATTGGACCTAACCCAACTTGCATGATCGAATAATAGTGCTCTGTATCTGCTTAATGGGAAAATAAGAATATGTAAATAACTATTTGCTGACATGTTTGCCATATCAATTAAAAACCTTTTCAATTTATAAACATCCTTTGTGATTAACGTTCAATTATTAAAAACATGTCACACTAACCTCTATGATACAATGGCTAGAAATGCTTCTCTCTTATTGGCGAGGTGTCACATGGTATTGATGATGGTGCTACCCACAGTTGGTTTTAGCCAAACAACTTGCTCAAACAACCTAATCCCATTCAGGAAAATGAGTTTAACGGTATTTGTTATGACGGTTGTTTCATCCTAGACCAGAACAATTAAGACAATCCTAGCGGTGTTCCTTAATATCATGAGCCATTTCAGGAATCTGCTTTGTGGCAGTTTATCGTGACATTTCTACATTGTTTGGTGAACAGCAACAAGACAAAAATTCTCCTTCAGTTTCAGGTTGTAAGCCATTGTCAGAATGTGGGCAATATACAGTAGTGGGCTTATTAGGGTTAGGGTGAGATTGCATACTGTTGCCATTTGTAAATCTATTCAAATTTGTTTCTGTTCTCTGCAATCACCTCTTCCCACCTTTAGTTTCTCTTGGATCAGAGGAGTAGATTTCTCTCTTTGATTTGTTTCTCCCAGGAACGTCTCCCATAGTCACACAAATGTGCTGAGCTAATTTTAGAGGGAAATTTGTCTTTGTCATCTTTAGGTCGAGGACTGTTTCTGTTGTGGGTCTGTGAAGCCCACTGAGACGTGTGTTATGTTCAGGCTATATATATAGAGGAATAAAAGCTTAGTTTTTCAAAGTAGCTGGCTGAAACGGAGTGGGTCGTCTCCACAAGTCTTCATTTAGTGGAGAGTTTTGTCCCACAGTGAGTCCTGACCAGTAAAGCAGACTCCTGGCGTGGCCTACATCCACCTTGATCCCAGTCTGCACAGGAAGCCTCATTATCCTCCCTGCAGCCTTCCTGGAAGCTTCTGCTGATCAGTAAATGCCACGAGTCTCACTCCCTGCTGTCTCTCTGAGCTCTCACCAGGAGAACGAAGAGGAGGAGAAAAGAAAAAGAGGACAAGGTGCTCATTCTCTCTGTCTCCCAACCTTGTGAGGAGAAAGAGAGAAATGTTGGCACTCCACTTTGAGGCCTCTACTGCGAGTCAAATCCCTCAGACCGTTTCAAATCTTGAAGCTCCACATGAAATCGCTCCACAGCAGAAATAAGCAGGTTGTCATTTTTTGAACACTTCACCATTTTGCTGCTATTTGAAGGAACACAGCAGACATTATTCGTAGTTTTATTTGTTGAGCGCAGCGCCCCCAAAACTCTCATTACATGGCACCACTTTTGTCACCCCAATATTAACAAGAGGAATTGCTGCAGTTCTGAAATGAAGCATTTTTCCTGTCTTGCCTCTGCCATGGGGGACAGCTTATGAATTAATGAGATGTCAGCAGAGATGTCACGTCTTTATCCACTCAATCTCTCCAAAAGAAAAAACAACCTCCATGGAGGAATTGATATAATGCAGCACCATGAATCTTGTCTGTCTCAGGTTGCTTGACTCAGGGGGCCTCATCTTTAAAAATGCTGCATGGCTCCTTCTATTTTATTATGACAGGTTTACGTTTTCACTCAAATAAAATGGACTAAATCAATGGAACCCACTCATTTTGGCACAGAAATCAAATGAATCACTGATTCAGACTGGATTTGATATAATTTGTATTTGTGCAACCGCTCATTATATAGTTGTTTATGAGTTGTTAACACAACTCATAAACAACTGCATGATCTGCATGTTTATAGAAAAGCAGGTGTAGAGTATTGGTTGTTTTTGTGAGTGCTGCATGGTGTGTTTGTGTGATTGGTGGTCCCAAGGTCAGCAGCAAGACCGGCCTGGCTTTCTTTTCAAATAAATGATAGTCTTTATCAGCATCTCTAAAGCATATGCATTCATTCATTTGTACAAAAACACATATTTTTCAATTTTAAACTGGTGTTTGTAGAAATCAAGATATTATATGCTAGTTAATAAAAATGCCTTTTCTCCAACTGGTCTTCTTTCCATCCATCCATCCATTCATCCATTCATCCATGCATTGTCTTCCACTCATCCAGGCTCAGGATGCAGAGGTAACCAGCCAAGTAGGGTCCTAGACACCCCTTTCCCTAACCACACTTTCCAGCTCTTCCTGGAGGGTCTCAAGGTGTTGCCAGGCCAGATGGGATGCGTAATCCCTCCAGTGATTTGTAGGTCTTGCCTTGGGTCTTCTCACTGGCCAACCTTGTTTGGAATAGGAAAATATTGGCCCCTCCTGAAACCAGACCTGGGAGCAGAGGTCTCTGGTGAGCGTGTGGTGGCTAGGCCTTGGCCCATTGGTCCCACCAACACGTGGACCAGCCACTTGCCTGGAAGGGCATTGGAGAACGGTGCTGTGTAAACTGGGTAGAAGGCAGAAGTAGGAGCCTGGACATGCTTACCCCCAGTATTGCAGACAAGCTAACGCCAACTGGACTCCCTGAATCATATATTCTTGTCTCACCAGTGCCTTAGACAACACATTCCCACTAGCACAGCCCCTGCTCTGTTTAAACAAAGGGCTGTTTTAGGTCTTAATTGTGCATACTCTGAACATGATATATTCCCTAAAGGTACGTTTTTGAAAAGCACTTTACCAAAAGAGACAAATTGGTTAAAAAGTAAAGTAGGCCACCTTTTCATCTCCTACAGCAAAACGTTTTGTAATGTACTGTACCTTCAAAGTAGAAAATGAAACTTCAGAAGTTGTACACATCGTCCTCAAGTCATGTGGCGTCCTCAGTCCTCATGTGGAGGGAAGGTAGGTGTTAGGCTGTCAGCACAACCCTTTCATCATGTAATGCTGTTAATGCTGAGATTGAGTTCATGTAAGAGGTGGCTTGATCATTGTGTCTTATGTATACAAGGTGTAAGATCATCTGCCTGGATCTATTTTAGTCTGTCCGCTTTCAATTCTGCACAAAGCTGAAGCACAAATGCAATTGCACTGCAGAGCTGCGTTCTGTCGGCACTTAGCAGCATCACCCCCAAAGGGTATTAGCTGAGTGTAGTGAGCAGACCCAGTGTGTATGATTGTGGGCCCATTGATGGGTGCTGTGTGTGGCATTAAGCATCCCCTTATTATTTAGTAACACTACATAACATTCATCAAAACACCTGAACATAAAAGTCTTGTTTACTGTGTTCGTTCCTAAAAAGTATTTTTGTTTCCAATGAAGGGGGCAAACTTCCAGCAAAATCTTGTATATGGTTGGAAAGTTGTTCCACAGTGACAGCCACTTTGGCCAGTGCCCAGTCATCTTTTAGCAGCCTGGTATTTTCTATAAATGTAATTGGCTGATAAACCCGAGTGTTTTGGGATCCATCTGTCAGTGTGGCTAAGGGACAGCATAAATTGTTTTCTGCCCTGTGTGTATGTGTGTGTGTGTGTGTATGTTTAATGTTGCGACAGGGAAATGCTGCTTGTATTAATGCCTTGTCATTGTTTTAACAGGTTCTTGACCCTGGCTTATGGCTGCCGTGTGTCATGGGAGATTAAAGGTGATGCAGATTCTCTCAGCTCAAGAAAATCCACTTGAAGGTCAAGGTTGAGACAAAAATGTATTGAACAAAAATCCCTCTAAGGACTTACAAGTTTGTCTTTCCCCAATAATGTTTCAGTCAAGGCTCAATGAATTCATTCATGAGTTTACGCCACACTGAGGATTGAAACTTCAAACCGCTGAAGGGCTGAAAAAAGTTTGACGTCTCTGTTGATGTTTGTTAGCATACAAACCTGCCCTTTTACCTCCCACTAGAAAGCTTGCCTTTTTTCTGAATAGATAATAATTTTTCTGCATATGTAATCTGTTGGCACATGGTGGTAGTATCTTAGCCACACAACTTCTGCATCTTCTGATTGTCTGCTATCACTAAAATACTTATCTCTTCTATAGAGAGCTGGTGAGAGATGGAAATGGAGGCGCAAGAGGCAGCCATTCAGCCAGAGTGTATCAGCAGTATTAAGATGAGCGCCGCAAATGAGGATGTTATTCAGAGGACTATGTCAGAGCTGGTCTGGTTTACATGTACAAGCGAGGAGAATTTACTGAAATACATTTATGTTTTTGTATTTATCATTGCATAAATGCCTTGTAACTGTGTTGAACCAACCTCAGTCATAAGTTTGTTTTAGATACGTTTCAGACATATATTCCTTTGACTTTTGATGAGTTTGGGCCCCTGGGCATCCTCTGCACATCCTATTTTTAAAGCTTGTAAAACTATATTTTGGTTAATTATCTAAGTTTGAGGAGGACTGAAGAGTTCTGAGCTGAGCAGAGATGCCATTTGAATGGATGTTGATGTGTAGATGCTTATGTTAGTTGAAGTGTTGAATTATCAGTTGAACACATTTTAAAAGTCAGTAAGCTGATGCTTACATATAAGTTTTCTTAGGGGTTCAAGCTTAAAGGCACTTTAAACATTGTATGTGTTGGCTGAATTTAAAGCCTTGAAAAGTTTTGAGGTGTAAAGAGTTGAAAGTCATCTCTAGTCAAGTTTTAATTTGGAGTTTAAGCCATGTAGTTCCGTTTGTATGTAGGCAAAGCTTGAGAAAGTCTCCTTTAATGTCAAGCTGGACCTGAAATGATTCAACTTATGACATGTTGAAGAAAAATAACAGCTGTTCTCTGTGAAGAGCTTCTCAGAACTGTCTCATGGTGGTTTGATAAAACAAATGTTAGTGTGATGTATCACTTTCACCACTTGATGCAGAAGTAACAGATGAAGTGTCTACTTGAAATGCAGTCACTGTCACCAGTGGTCGTCTCTTCACTTTAAATGTTTGGAGCCACAGCAACAGGTCATCTGAGTGAATCCATAATCAAAGTCAAGCCTTTAGTGCTGCAGTCTGAGCTTAGGCTGCACTCACTTGGACTCAGCCACTGAAAGGCTGATATGACGAGGCACTTTCCCCCCCTCTGAGAGCCTTGCTGTCTTTAGTGCAGGCACCGCATCTCACAGCAGGAACAACAAAGCAGCGAGTGGGTTATCCTCTGCAGTCAACTTAAATAGAAACACACAGACACCCACAGAGTTTCATTTCATGTCTGAAGCCCTGTGTTGGTGACCTTGAGTGCCTTTGGACATTTCACTTATCCTGCGAGTAGCTTCCCCAGCTCTTCACTCTGCGTGACATGGTAGAAAAGTTAGATTAGATCAGCGATTCTCTCGCCTTCCCTCACACTCCTTTCCCTCTGTCGTGTTCCCACCTTTTGAGGCATGTAAGCAAAGGCAGGAGTGCACTGTGACATTAAGTATCACAATTTTATTACAAAAATTAAATTCTTCATCTCTCAGTTTTGCCATGCTTGGAGCATATAACAATACAGTAAAAAACCCAGACCCAGAGAAGATAGTAAAGCAGATTTCAACAATGCTTTCACAGCACTCTGTCATTCATGCTGTTACTATACAGAAACTGTAACATTCCTAATACAGAGTAGTACAAACACCTGCCGAAACACATCATGTCAGATAACAAACTGTAATTAAATTACATTTACCAGAGGAACAACAAACTCAAACCAGCTCAGGGAAACAAAATAAAACAGAAACACTGAAATTGCAACTGAAAACATACTGAATGTGCTGAATACTTTTACCAGCCCAAGGCACCCAGGCTTTGTAGCAATGTTGGCAAGTTAACGACATTCTTACAGAATCACTTGAAGCGAAACAATGATTACAAATTGTACCACAGTCTTGACTTTGCAGTGTCCTTCAGCGTACCCTCCTCTCCTGGCGTTCCTTTTCGTCAGTCACAGTGCAAGTTCCGGAGGGGTTGGGGCAGAGTGGGTGGGGGAGGGTGGGAGGTGGTGGGGGAGGGTGGGAGGTCGGGGCTCGCAGGGAGCTGTACCGCATCAGACAACACTTCACGTTGCCAAACACGGACAAGAATTGGATGGACAGCATAATCTCCCGCTCTCCAGGGGGAAAGGGGTGGGGGTGGTTATGTAATTCCTCACTTGGATTGTGAATTGTCCAAACATAAGGCGCAGATTGCCAGCTGCCAGTCCAAAGGCAAAATAAGCCAAAACGAAAAGCTTAGGTGTGCTTTTTTAATGAACGTCCGTGGGGTGTGAAAAAAAAAAAGGAGCAACGGATACCAATACTTTCTCTGAGGTTCCCAAGACGAGTAAGATTTTTTTTTCCTCAAGATGAAAAGTGTTGTTTTGCACATAAATACTTAAGAATGATAGAAATCCCAGATTTAAGCTTACCAACAACTCAAGTAGTCTCTAACAAACTTCAAATGAAGACAAGAACGACAAAAGCTCAGAAATACAGAGAGGCCTTTTTTTGAACGGTGAAGTTGCAGAGTTCAGTTGAGGGAGCGGCAAGGCTCAAAGGTCCATTTGGTCGCTCCGCCAAATATTTCAATGTTGCTCTCCGTCCAGGAGAAGACGTTGCCAGCCGGTGCTTTGCTGTTGCAGGTCGCCAAGTCGTAGATCTCAGCAATGGAAAGTTTCCTATTCCAGATATTTAAGTTTGCCAGCTCTCCAACAAAGGCTTGTGTTGCATCGAAGCCTCCTCCCAGTGTGTCCTATGGAATGAGACAGTGTTCAACATCAGTGTTAAATGTGAACAATGAAGTTTGTATTGAAGTGAAGCTCACAATCCCATTTGTCTGATTGGATAAAATATTTATATGGTGAAATACAAAATCTAATTTTTCCTGTGAAGATAAAATGTATATGTCCTTTGAGCATAAAGGACTGTTGATATTTTATTCTTATACATACATCCTGAACAAAGTCAGCTGTTAAAAAATTGCAATCATGCAAACATGCAACAGAGAAGCAATGATTTACTTTCTGTAAGCATGATGACGTGATCTAAAAGTCATTTAGCCATGTTGGGTCTCTTTATATTGGATTTATGAATCTAGCTCTAGCCATACCACTTAACCTCTAATTGACGGTCTCCATTTCATAAAGATATCAACCATTAATCTTTGTCTAAAATAAAAGCCATAATTGGCCAAGATTATTTCAAAGTGCAGTATAGTTGCGGTCAGTTATTTTAAACTGTGCACCCACCTGCTCTTGTCCCAGGACCAGCACTCCCTCTGGCTTGATGGGGTGGTATGGTGCCAGATTTTCCCCGCTGCCCCGCATCACTCCATCCTGGAAGGCCTCCCACATCCCATCGCGGGTGGTCCACGTGATGCAGAGGTGATGCCATTTTCCATCGTTGATGAGGAACGGCAGCTTTGCGACCTGCAGCAGCAGCAAAGATGCTTCATAAGTCGTGTCTTTCTCTCCACTCAACAATCCCCTTTTTACACTTTAGAAGCAGAGTCACTCCCCACACCTTCTCTCCTTCCTGCTGAATCACTTCCTCCATCACATATCTGTTGCTCTATAAAAAGACCTTCTGCTGCTTGCATTAGCACCTATTTTTATTCCATTTCCAGTTCTGGCACTGAAGTTAGGTCAAAATAGATTCACTCTTTCCTATTGTTGAAATCACTGCAAGTTCTTTCACATGGTTAGATGATGTATATGAATGCAAAAATGCCACAGCTAAGCACCTAAGATATAAAATATGAGTTATACTGTCATTACCTTGTCATTAATGAGAATTTCCATGGGGTTGTTCCCCCACTCGATTAAGACCAGCTCGTTGGCCTGACCTGGCACAGCATAGGAGAAGGGTGTTCCCACTCCAGGGGAGGCGTTGGACTTGATCCACAGACACACGCTGAACGTGTACATCTCAGGAAGGCTCCTCTTGGCTTTGGCGTACATGTAGTTGGTTCTCAGAGGGAAGGTGAGCTGGAACTTATCTGTTGGCCGGGTCTCTTTACCTGTGAATGACATGCATGTTCGTGTTTTTTCTGCCCAATTCAGATACATCAATACATAGTGAGTATTTCCCAACATTTTGTACATATATTGAGGCATTATCTGCATGGTGAATCTTCATAAAACCTAATTTACTTAACATCCACGAACTTGTAATAAAGAGGAAGGCATTTATATATATTTCCCATCTGATCGTGTATGAAAAGCTGCTTTAATAATCGTCTTCTATCTGTTACCTTTGTGTAGGAGGACTCTCTTTCATTCTCTCTCTCCCATGCATCATGCGCACGCCCATTTGCACGTGTTGAAGAGCAGAACAAGCATTCGATATTTGCTCCAAAACGCGCCAGAGCGGTGCGCAACCTGCAAACTTGCCCCTGCATCTGACCTCTCCCAAAAAGCAATGACCCTTTGCACACTATATGATAGTGGGACAGTCCTGGCTTGGTTGTGAGAAACACAAGCTGAGAGAAGCAAAAGTGCTGCGAGCTGCTGAAATATGCAAAGCAATGCAGCTCTCCCCTCCGCGTTCACACTATCTGTGCGCAACGAGATGGATGCGGCACCGTGAGCGCTTTCACATCGGAGCTTTAACACCGAACATTTTCTTTCTCTAAAGGCGGAGGCACCCTCGGATTTTAAACAAAACAATTAAATCACACAAAATAATCGTTGCGGAATTTCCACAGAGACACATTGGAAGCAACACTGAGCCGCTCTGTGCTTTGGCGCTCCATGCTCCATGCTCCATGCTCCAGACGCACCTTTCTCCAGGTCTGTAATCCGGTGGTGCAGAGAGGTGAGCGTGGTCTCCACTCGGTTCCGCTGGTCGGTGTCGTTCCTGGAGCCCGGCTTGGGCTCCTCCAACGTGTTGACCCGGGACAGCACCTGCTTCTCCATGTCATCTATCTTGTTTTGCAGCAGGTCTTTCAGGCTGTTGGCTTGCACGGTGCTGTTCCCTCGGCTGTATTGCTGCATCGGACAGAGGGAGACAGACACTGGGTTAGAAGGGGGACATGGGACACTTTCTCTGGTGCTAAACTCTGGGCACATGTTCCCTCTGCACTGCCCAAACTGCTGCTCCACTGTTTATGTTTAAAAGTCAGCTATCTGCAACTTGGTTTATGGCTGCCATTTAAAAAAGATGCAGGCTTCTTAAATACATGTGGCCTCAGCAGAGACTGCCCAGAATAACACTGCAGCACTTTATTCAAGCTCTAACACTCATCCTGAAAAAATGACCAGATCAGCCAATCTACTTAACTTGCCCCTTGCTCTCCTGCGCTCCCCTGCTTGCCTACCTCTAGATTCTCCAGTCTCTGTTTGAGCGTCTGTAAAGTCTGTCCCAGCTGTGCCAGAGTGTCCGTGGTTCCCCGGGAAACATCCCCCATTGTGTTCTTCGACCCCGGCCGCCTCCCGCCGGGTCCCGCCGCCGCGGGGAGGCTCTGGCTCTCGCAGCGGCTCAACTTGGAGGTGAGCTCCCTGATCGTCTCCTTCTGGTTCATGATGGTCTCCTTCTGCTGCAGCACGGTCTCCCGCAGCTGCATGACCGTGGTCTTCAGGTCCTCCGCCGGCCCGCTGTTCTGCATCGTAGCCGAGCACAAGTCCATATCCTTGGGCACCGACGTGCAAATAAACTGCGTCTGTCCGAAGTCTTGCGCGCAGCCCTCCATAACAACCAGGCAGGAAAGTAGAAAAAGTTTCCACGAGAAGCCGTCCATGGCTCCAGTCATCGCGCGGCTGGAGAGAGGGTGAGTGGAAGTGGGGGAGCGGTGTCTCTGAGGTGTCAGCACCACGGAGCTGTGCGCCCTGGTCGCTCTGAGCTCTTTATATAGAGGAGACAGGCAGCGCATCCTCTGCATCAGTGAGGGAGGAAGAGGCTGCTGCTGAGCGCACAGCCCTGCCCCTTAGTTAAGGTCGTACGTCATTCGTACCGGAGCGAAGCGCGTGTGGACACTTGACAGTTCACGGAAAGAGTGGACTACGAGATGATGCCTGGCATGATCAGATCACCTCTCTGTAGCATGTGTGTGACTCATTTCAGCTCAGATCTTTGTCCTCAGTAAGGCACTAATGTTATCAGCCAGTCGTCAAAAATCTCTTTCTTTTTTATCGCAATATTTATGAAATAGGTTTTCAGTGAGGCCGAGTCAATTTGTTCAAGACATAAAACTGAGAAGATTTTCATCTTTACACTGTACAGTTAATAGCATGAATGAAATCTGTGTAGATATTGTTCTGTTGTTGAGTCAGTTGTTTGACTTCATAAGACACTTATTGTGCTGCTACTGTCATGTTTTATCACCATTTATGCACCATCAACCCAAAAGAGAGAAACCACACTTTGAAGTAGCCTGTAAGCCACATCAGTCCATTTTATGAACCTTTGAGTCAAGTTGGGTTTATAATACTCTCTTATGCATAAGGCAGAGATTTGGAGCCTTTTGAAGCAAAGATTTGGTCCACCTTAAATGAAAGCTTCTCTCCAGTCTTCAGAGGAGTCTGTCCCACAGTTAGGAGTCCCCAACACCACCTTTAATTTCCCCTCCCTCTCTTTTTCTCTCTGGCTCTCACAACTTAATCATACATGCTGGTGCTGGAAATGTGGTTGACAGTGGGTCAGGCTGCTCATCACAGAGCTTCTACAACAGGATGTTGTCCTGATGTAGATTAGAACCTGTTCTTCAATGGGGAAGGCTCGTGTTTGGATGTTTCCAGGAGGCAACAGTGACGACAAACAGGCACAAGTGTCAATAAAGCAGCTCAGCATGAAGAGTCAGTGCCGCAGTAGGACAGAGTCTGATGGAGATGCTTATTGGCCCCTCTGATGTGCTGATCCCACCACCACCATGAGACAGAGGCGCTAAAAGTAAAGTGAAATGTTTACAAATAATTGAACAGACAGTTATGTAACTAAACCCCTGTGGCTCAATGAATAAATAAGATACACAGCTCAGGGAAGAGCTGCAACACTCTGACACAGATCAAGATTGGATAGTGACAACTATGAGCAAACAGCTTGACCCGAACTGACTCCAACTGTACTGCCCTTTTCAACTTTTTACAGCATTAAGCAGGAAAAACCGTTCCATATCAATGGGTAATTATCTCTAAAATAACTTGCCTGAGGGACCAAAGTTTCCCGTCTAAGCAACGCATCAGAATAATAACAATACAATAAACTTATTTCTGCAAACAAGTTGCTTCCACCCAAGTTTTGGTGAATCCTTTGTGAAATACTTGACAGTTTACTTCTTCAAGGCTTCTGAGCTGTTAAACCGAAAAAACAACGTGGGAAGGAGTCGACACAAATTATTCATTGTGAAGCTCCACTTTGAACTCGATAACTGCAAGGAAATATGTGGCATCTTTTTCTTTTCAACCGCAGCTCATTCTTTCAAACTTGGCACATGGAGAGACATTTCCAAATAGAAGAAGGCCTGAATGAGGTCCATGATTTGTTAGAAATTCTGCTCTGATTATAAAAGTCTTGTAGTCGAAGGTGCTGCATAAAGTGCGTGTATATGTGCTGTATGTCAGCGTAAGAAAGAGATTTATTTGAAAATGTGAGCAGTTACAATTCAGTTCATTTTGATGTGTAGTCTTCACCCCAGTTCTGCATGCGGACTGTAGGATTCAGAATACATCCACACTACCACGTTTTAGTTTGAAACCACATCGACTCTGGTACGGATTCGCCTGGCAACCACACTATTGCAGAGCTTTAGAGCCGCTAAAACGGATCAGTTTACTGCTGGCCCCATTTTTGTTTGATAACTCTGGGTTTTAGTCTGCGCAGGCAGAAATGTTTGGAGACGTTTGGAAACAATGACGTAGACTCTCTAACAGCTGTTGTGCAGTCAAATTCTGCATTTTACTATGATACAACTGTTTACATTGATACAAGCCTTTCCCATGTACACCGAAACAACCATGCCCAGTGTATGTGAGTGGTAACCATAGTGGTAAACTTACATCACGACAGGTCCACAAGTCCTCCCCAGCTCCATGATTGTCTGACTCGGTGCGTGCCGACAGAGCCACTATGCGAGCAGCAGAAAGGAAATGGCAGAAATCCAAACACCCGGACGACCTGCTCACTTATCACTCTCTTCTCTCCTCTTTCTCTGCCTCTATTTCCACAGCCAAAAGCACTTTTTACCAAACTACAATTCAATCCTCATTTTCTAACCCCAAAAAACTCTTCTCCATCTTTTCCAACCTCCTTGCCCCCCCCAGTCCCCCTCCTCCTTCCTCCCTTCCACCAAGCCACTTTGTCAACTACTTTACAAAAAAGATAGATGACATACGCTCCTCATTTTCTAATCCTCCTTCTATAACTACATTTCCATCAACTTCATCTTCATCCCCTTCGCTTTCCTCTTTCACCCCCCTGTCTCCCAATCAAGTTCTTACCTTGGTAACCTCGGCCCGCCCGACCACCTGCCCCCTTGACCCCATCCCATCTCACATTCTCCAGTCTATCGCTCCTGACCTTCTTCCTTTTCTCACCCATCTTATCAACACCTCCCTGTCAACTGACTGTTTCCCTAACTCTCTGAAGGAGGCAAGAGTAAATCCTCTCCTGAAGAAACCCACCCTTGACCCGTCTGAAGTAAATAACTACAGACCTGTCTCTCTTCTTTCCTTTGTTTCCAAAACTCTCAAGTGCGCTATCTTTAACCAACTCTCCTCCTATCTTAACCACAATAACCTTCTTGACCCTCACCAATCTGGTTTCAAGGCAGGCCACTCAACTGAGACTGCCCTCCTTGCTGTCTCTGAGCAACTTCACACTGCTAGAGCAGCCTCTCTCTCCTCTGTCCTTATCCTTCTAGACCTCTCTGCTGCATTTGACACAGTGAACCACCAGATCCTTATCTCCTCCCTTCAGGACCTGGGTGTCTCAGGCTCGGCTCTCTCCCTGCTCTCATCTTACCTCAATGGCCGCACTTATCGGGTAACTTGGAGAGGATCTGTGTCTGAACCTTGTCCTCTCACTACTGGGGTCCCTCAAGGTTCCGTCCTGGGTCCCCTCCTCTTCTCTCTGTACACCAACTCTCTCGGCTCTGTCATTCACTCACATGGCTTTTCCTACCATAGCTATGCTGATGACACCCAACTAATCCTCTCTTTTCCCCAATCTGAAACACAGGTAGCTGACTGACATCTCTCAGTGGATGTCTGCACACCACCTGAAAATTAACCTTGACAAGACTGAACTACTTTTCCTTCCAGGGAAAGACTCTCCCACCCACAACCTGACTATTAACTTTGACAACTCCGTGTTAACCCCCACTCAGACTGCTAGGAACCTGGGTGTGACACTCGACAGCCAACTCTCCCTTACTGCCAACATTACTGTAACAACACGTTCCTGTAGATTCATGCTGTACAACATCAGGAGAATACGCCACCTTCTCACCTTCTCCTGGCAGGTCTACCTGCTAGTGCCATCCGACCTCTGCAGCTCATTCAGAATGCAGCAGCTCGACTGGTCTTGAACCTACCTAAATTCACTCACACTACTCCGCTCCTCCGCTCCCTTCACTGGTTACCAGTGGCTGCCCGCATCCGTTTCAAAACATTAGTACTTGTGTACTGTGCTGCGAACGGATCGGGTCCAGTCTACATCCAGGACATGGTCAAACGTTACACCCCAGCCCGTTCACTCCGCTCTGCTTCGGCCAATCGGCTTGTTGCTCCCTCACTGCGAGCTAAACACTCATCACAATCACAACTGTTTGCTGTCATGGCTCCTAAATGGTGGAATGAGCTCCTCATGGACATCTGGACATCAGATAGTTTACACATCTTCCGCCGCAAACTAAAAACACACCTCTTCCAACTATACCTTGAATAACATTTTAAACTAACAGTTTAGTAGCACTTAAATGGCACTTACTTACAGCACTTTGTAGTTTTGCTTTTTTTGAAGAAATTGTACTTTCTTGACTCTTGTTGTTCTGGGTTTGTACCCTCATGGTTGAATGCACTTATTGTAAGTCGCTTTGGATAAAAGCGTCAGCTAAATGAGAGAAAAAAACAACAAAAAAAAACATGTGTGTTCCGGCGTGTTAGTATGGACGGGGATTAAAACTGACACAGAGCCTAAATGCTTGAGTGAACAGAGATTGTTTTAATTTGTAAAGATCGTTTTCAAACAAAAACATAGTATTGATGTATCATTAGTCTTTCAAGCTTCAGCCTCACCCACTTCTGGTCAGTGGACCACACTGTCTTTTTCCAACCTCTCATCAGGCGGAATATCGCAGGGAGGAATAGAGACTTCAAGCGCATGCTGAAGAATTACTGCCTGCTCTGAAATAAATGACTTCTCCCTCTCTGTCGCCTCAGCGTGGCGGGGCGCTGTGTAAAACTGTGCCATCACACAACAAACAGTTAATTAATCTTGTTCTGTTGCATTTCAACAGGCTCGGTTTTTCTATTTCAGACTCGCTCATGACGTCTTAGCAGCAGCTGGCTGAGATGGGATGAAAATTGACCTTGCAGTCCGATTTAATTTGTTTAATTAGGCTATTGATCCAACGCGTTGTAATCAGCAAGGTGCCAAGCTGTAGGCGAGAAACAGCGGCTATAACAAATGGCAATGGCAGAGTCTAATTGCAGGGGCCCAGGATAGGCATGGAGCGAGTTCTCCTTACCTCAGCACATCCACTTTAAAGACCAGGCACTGCTCGCTATTAGAGCCGTGAGTGTGAGCGGCTGAACAGATCAACAAGTAACACTCACTTCATCCTCAACAGACCAGCAGCAATACATTACTTGTTTACTCAATTGTAGCAAATAGAGAAGATTACAATTTTTTGATGTGCAAAATTTAATGTTAATGATGGAGCTGAGCTCCTGCTGAGAGACAGCCCACCTATACAGTCGGGTTACAGTAAGCAATGAGCAGCTTGCCACTTAAATCTATTCAATATTCATCTCCTATCCCACGCATAAAAAAGTGCTGCAGCACCATATGTCCCACCATGTTTTCTCTTATTCTCACCATGTGCCTGCCACTTAGTCTGCTGTATCACTGAGTGAAATTACATTAGATGTCAATCAGACTTCATGGAGCTTTCCAGAGAGTGAAACTAATCTCATTTGTTGCCAGGAACTTTGGAAACTGTAGCAGTCATGCAGACTTATTGGTAATGCAAGGTCAACTTTTTTATTTTACTGAGCCATTCTGTCTTTCTGGAAGCAAAGTATGCTGGTGAGACTTGATATCTTGCAGTCAGATTTTGGTGCGTTCTTCTTGTTTGGCTGATAATAAGCACAGTCTGGAGTTGACCCCGTCCCCCTTACCACTCCAGCAGTCCAGAGTGTTCACAGCACAAGGTCATAAATGCGCATGCATCAGCCGGCAGGCCGAGTTGGACCCCAGGGGCTGTGTGGAAAAGGGCTGAAATCCATAATGATCAGTCTTTCAGGCACACTGAATAATGCAA
Organism: Verasper variegatus; assembly: GCA_026259375.1. Classification (NCBI taxonomy): domain Eukaryota; kingdom Metazoa; phylum Chordata; class Actinopteri; order Pleuronectiformes; family Pleuronectidae; genus Verasper; species Verasper variegatus. Next base: position 22,339,741 of record CM048044.1, read on the forward strand.
AGCTTTATAATAGAACCCACTCTCTAATGGCAGAGATAGATAAGAACCATTTCACACACTGGCAGCAAAATGCTTGCTTATTTATCCAGCATCTGCAAAAGTAGAGAGAGATGTATAAGGAGGGGGGACTGTAAAACTGACAGTACAACACAAATAATACATGAAAGCAAGAGGTGTTATTGTAGTGAGGGCAGGGGCAACATGTTGGAGCTGATACACTTTGTCTTGAGATAAAAAACCTGTTTTGTTATTTTTTTATCTGCACTTCTGTGGCACATTTACACCCACTGTGCTGCTTTTGTCTGATAACAACTCCTTTTTGTTATCTTTTTACAACTCAAGGGAACTGCAAATTTAACTGGTAACTCACTCTCTGTGTTTGTTCTGTCCAGACTCCTCAAACTAAGCTTTACCTTCCCTCTGTGCACACTCCACTGCTTCACATCTGACTGCCGAGAATTAAGACTTTGCTGCCAGGTAACTGAAGCCGCCGAGCAGCAGCTCCGCTGTCTCTGCCGCACTGACATCTCCATTTCCACCATCCCACAGAGAGGGGAGATGAAGGGGGAGTCAGGAGGGAGCCGCCATCCAATGGGACGCATGCACAGTGGAGCACTCTACTGTGCATGCATTCCCACCGGGGGCAGAGTGGGAAGAGTGGAGGAATGGAGCAAAGGACAGAAAAAAGCACAGGGACTTCACACAGACTGTCTTCCAGTTGTATCAGCAGTAGTTTTAAATCATGCACCCACACACACACACACACACATACACACACACACACACACACACACACACACACACACACACACACACACACACACACACACACACACACACACACACACACACACACTAAACATTTCCCCATTATTTCTTTCTTTTAGTCCATGTATGTAGATTAGTCACTGGCCTCGATCTTCAGCTCGATTCACCAATTGCTCATAAGTTGTCAGACAGGAACATAGTTTTATTGATTCCAGCCACACCACAGAGTCTTTCAGTAACTTATTTCCTTCTTATTAAAACCCAAAGTGACACAAACTAATACTGGTGGTATTATGCGCTCCACTAGGCTCGAAGCTAACCTCATCATAATTCTCCAAAGCCTACACATTAATGCTTTTGCTCCGACAGCACTGTTCATCAAGCGGCTTGTGTTGGCCTTGTTGGAGTCCCTCCAGAAACAACATTTTCCCCATTAGGCCTTCTCCTCGAGAATTCTGTGGCCAAAATGTGTCCAGAAGAGGAAGTGGTTTTAGTCTGTCTGACTGAAATGATGATTCTGTTTTTCAGCGGGTTTCGTGTGAAAGATATGTGGGAAAAAAACTGAGGTTTTAGTCGCCGGAAGCACTTATGTTTACTATGCTTAATATTTAGGGAAGAGGAATAACAGTGTCATGTTCTTAGATTTATGATGTAGAAGGAGTCAGACAGTATCTACTACAGGTCTGATTATAGTAAAGGTCTCAGTGTGCCTCAAACAAATTAGGTCCTAATGGGTCTATTGTTTGACCATTAGTAAACAGCAATGTCAGGGGAAAGTTAGTTGAAAAATGTTATCAATTATTCACTGAAACAGTAATCACATTACGTTACTAATTATGCAAAAGGAAAAAAGCTATTAGGTCTCTTGTTACTGTACTTTCATTACTCATCTCACACATGCACACGCCACATCTGCTGTATTTAACATACAGAAGTACACATCGTATTTTAGTGTCACTAACTCTGTGTTTTTTCTCATAGCTCTCTCTCTCTTTCTCTCTCTTTCTCTTTCCATCTCTCCTTCTCTGTCACGTGGGACAGAGAAATCATTTCTTGATTATTTTTGGATTATTTTCACTGTGTTGTTATTCTGGCTGGTTATTCTGGTTTTCTGTTTTCTGCTTTTGTTTTCTTATTGGTGTCTCCTGAGCCCTAATGGGCTGGGCATGTTTAATGCATGACACAATAAAAAAATGAAAGGTATCTCTGACTCCAAAGCTGCAGGATCAAGATCTGACACTAGTCAACAACAACTACAAGATTTATTATTATGGTTGCTTTCATTAATAACATCATTACATCTACAGATATCACACTAATTTTTATTATAAAAAACAGTCTTAAATATGACGGCTAAACAAGATTGTTCCTGGTCTCTCTCTGTTCTCTCCCCCTCTCTTCCGTCTTCCCCCCATCTCTCTCATCTCTCCCCTCTTTTCCACTCACCTCTCCCTTCTTTCCCATTTTTTCCCGCTCATTGCAACCTTTCGAAGCAGATGTCCCCGCCCACATTGAGTCTGGTTCTGCCAGAGGTTTCTTCATTGTCTCTAAGTCTTGTAGGAACAGTTGGGTTTCTCTATAATTGTTTAAGGTTTCAACCTTCTGATGTAAAGTGCCTTGAGATAATGCATGTTGTGATTTGGTGATGTACAAATACAATTTTATTGGATTGAATCACACAGGAAGACAAATTCTACACCTGGCCATATCCAAAAGGTAATGGAAGTCACATGGAGAACCAAACAGAGGAGATAAAACCTTACTTATATACACGCCGGTACAAAAGTGTTCAAGCTTGTTAGATTGACAAAAGTGACAAAAAACACCACAAAAAATAGGTTTCAGACACTGTAAAATGATCCAACAAGCTCTTCATATGAAGCACGCACACTTTAGACTAACTGCTGACACATCACTTACTTTTAGTATAATTAACTCCCTATGGTGTTCATCGTTTACATGTTCTATGTAGATCCTCACATGACTGAACAGGGATTATAGAACTCTATAGATATTTAGCTTTATTGCAATGATGCTTTCTTTCATCAAAATAATTATTCTTCAAAGCAGCACCATGAGGATGGTTTGCAGCTTCAGCATAATATATTATATAATATATTTATTATTTGTATTTGTAAGGAACATAAAGTAAGGAGAAACACTGACAGGTTGTAGAAACAAATGATTTACTGTACATAAGCTAATTTCCAATACCAATCCTTTAATGGGTCAAACGATCATTCAAATTATGTATTGCACTTTAAAACCAGTGTCTATATCAGTGCATATAAAATCATTCCATATAGTAATAGAAAAAAGCTCAAATGTTTAAAGATGGGCCCTAACACTTTCACCTAACCTTTTGATATAGTCCAAGATAATCCTGTACTCGTCTTCTACCCTCACTTTAAAAGTATTTTTAACATTCAGTGTGAGACAGGAAGTGCCAAGCCCTTGTGATACCTTGCCTATGCAGTCTGTTAGTACGGTTGAAGAAACAGAAGGTGTTTGTGCTGCCACAAATAAAACTGAGGGTTGTAGGCCAATTCTTGTGCAACATTCACCAACATCTTAATACAAAAAAGGCTAAACAACAATGGTGCAAGAACTAATCCTTGTAGAATGCCCATATTCAGATTACAGTCGACTGGCTTTAGGTGTAGGTGAGGTGTTGACTCCTGTTTCCCAGGCCTTAATATGAATAAAGTCATGTTTTTACTTGAGAAAAAAATAAGAATTTGATTACTGTGGACTGTGAGATATCATGATTTACAGCATCAAATATCTTTTTGAGGCCAAAAAAGACACCACCAATTACACTGCCGCCTGTCCAAAAGCCATGTGCAAGATATCACTAAGTATGTCATGAACATATTACAAAGACCTTGGAAAAAATGGAAGTATGGAAAACTGGCACTGTAATTTGTAGGCAGGTTAACTGTATCTGACTTGAGAATAGGGGTTATCCGAGCCGGGGTATTTTTTCCAGTGATGAGGGAATCTTTCTGAAGCTTAAATGGATAGTTCACCCAAAATTCATTATCTACTCACCACTATGCCGATGGAGGGGTGGGTGAAGTGTTTGAGTCTACAAACGGTTTGGAGTCTCAAGGGTAAACGGTGTAGCAGCCGAATCCAATACAATTGACGACAGTACTGCTCCTGTGGTGTCATCCAATCGTCCGGAAGCCCCGACATTCAAATTTGACTCGAAACAATGTCATTTACACCATGTTTTTGACCTCAGATCAGAATTAAATATGAATTCCTGTTCATTTGGTGAAATTTAGTTTGAAATTGGGTGCAACCGTGTTTTGGAATGTGTTTTATGATCACTAAATTGCTGGCGTCTTATTTGGTTAGTTTTCAAAAAAATACAATTAGATGTGATGAAATTCAGTTTTTATTACATTTAAATTGATCATGGTCTGAGCATTTCTAGACATTTCTTGTTGGAGCAGTGACCATATATTTATTATTGATGATCTTACTTTGTGAGCCATAGTGAAATCATTGCAGGATTTTTTACCTGTGAGAGAGGTTATCAGTCAATAGATTTAATTTTATCCAAACAGCCCATATTCACAAATCCCAATTTGCCTCATAGAGCTTAACAAGGTGTGACATTCTCTGCCCTTAACCCTCAGCAAGAGTGAGGAAAAACCTACCAAAAAAAACATATAAACAGGGGGGAAATAAGTAGAAACCTCAGAGAGAGCCACATGTGAGGGATCCCTCTACCAGGATGGACAGAAGTGCAATAAAAATTCATATGTCACACAACAACATTTACAACATTCATGAGAAAAGATGGTGTCGAACGTAAATATAGAGGTGTGTCAATGTTTGAAGTATTTATACAAAAGAAAATGTCAGACAGCGATAAAGGGAGCAGCAATGACAAATGCAATGATAGCAGTATTGCCAGTAATGATGGTATATGTGAGTAGGCATATTGTATATCTAAACAATCTAGTTGTGATCATAATCCATCACGATCCACGACCATGATGTCGCAGGAGCGATCCTGGATCTGCAACGATAAAGCACAAGGACTCCGGGGAAGAAGTCAAGTCAATAACATGTATTGATGAGAGATTAATGTGATGAAGGGGAAGAGGAGGAAAGAGAAGCACCATTTGTTATGTGTCCCTCGACAATCACAGCTTAAAGCAGCATACCTACAGAGCCGGTCCAAGACAAACCTGAACCAGCACTAACCATGAGCTTTATCAGAAAGGAAGGTTTTAAGTCTTCTCTTAAAGATTTGTTATGACGAGGTATAACAGAGGTATGTGTGAGGCAGGTTTGTATAGTATTCATTATTATTGTTAATGTTGCATCTGAAATGTCAACTTGTGAAAATGTCACCATATGTGCTGACTACACGTTGCTCAGAATCTCTTAAATCTGACCCATGCCGAGGTGTATTAGTGCATCGTCTTGACAGAAATAAACATTAAGCCTTCTAAAATTTTATACAGTGCTATAATGGAGCAACAGTTCCCACAGAGCCTGCGGTCTTAAAGACAAGCCGCAGCACTTAGTGTTTAGTGGCAGAGCGAGGCCGTCGCACCGTGGGAGCAGGTGTGTTTTAGGACTCAATAACGCTGTGAAGATGAAACCCTGTAAAGCAGGGGGGTCTGGAGTGGAAGAGAGTGATAGGGAGAGTGAGCTCTCTGCACATCCCCCCTCAATTTCAAGTGACCAGAGCATCTCCTTGTAAAAATACAACTTCCTCTGCTGCAGTCCTCCTTTGTGGTGGCGTATCTCTCCCAGAAGGAGATTAGATTTTAACTGAAGTTTGGAGTGAATTGAGTTTACAGGGAAATGGGAAAAGGATGTTTCAACAACACTTCTATTTGCAATTGAATGAAACACGGGGAAACATGTTGTACCTGTTCTTATTTGATTGTTTTTAAATTCTAGTGACTGTCATGTTGTTTGTGTCATAAATTTTTGAAGGATATTTTTTATTTATTTATACAATGTCATGTACAATACTGTTCAAACGTTTGGGGTCACTTAGAAATTTCCTTATTTTTCAAAGAAAAGCACTGTTTTTTTCAATGAAGATAACATTAAATTAATCAGAAATACACTCTATACATTGTTAATGTGGTAAATGCCTATTCTAGGTGGAAATGTCTGTTTTTTAATGAAATATCTACATAGGTGTATAGAGGCCCATTTCCAGCAACTATCACTCCAGTGTTCTAATGGAAGGCCTTGGAAGACTAATGGATGATTATAAAACCCTTGAAAACCCTTGTGCAATTATGTTAGCACAGCTGAAAACTGTTTTGCTGGTGAGAGAAGCTATAAAACTGGCCTTCCTTTGAGCTAGTTGAGTATCTGGAGCATCACATCTGTGGATTTGATTATACTCTCAAAATGGCCAGAAAAAGAGAACTTTCATGTGAAACTCGCCAGTCTATTCTTGTTCTTAGAAATGAAAGCTATTCCATGCAAGAAATTGCGAAGAAACTGAAAATTTCCTACAACAGTGTGTACTATTCCCTTAAAAAAGAAAAGATTGATATGGGCAAAAGAACACAGACATTGGACAGAGGAAGATTGGAAAAAGTGTTATGGACAGACGAATCAAAGTAGGTGTTTGGATCACACAGAAAAACATTTGTGAGACGCAGAACAGGTGAAAAGATGCTGGAAGAGTGCCTGACGCCATCTGTCAAGCATGGTGGAGGTAATGTGATGGTCTGGGGCTGCTTTGGTGCTGGTAAAGTGGGAGATTTGTACAAGGTAAAAGGGATTTTAAATAAGGAAGGCTATCACTCCATTTTGCAACGCCATGCCATACCCTGTGGACAGCGCTTGATTGGAGCCAATTTCCTCCTACAACAGGACAATGACCCAAAGCACACCTCCAAATTATGCAAGAACTATTTAGGGAAGAAGCAGGCAGCTGGTATGCTGTCTGTAATGGAGTGGCCAGCGCAGTCACCACATCTCAACCCCATTGAGCTGTTGTGGGAGCAGCTTGACCGTATGGTACGCAAGAAGTGCCCATCAAGCCGATCCAACTTGTGGGAGGTGCTTCAGGAAGCGTGGGGTGAAATTTCTACAGATTATCTCAACAAATTAACAGTTAGAATACCAAAGGTCTGCAATGCTGTCATTGCTGTAAATGGAGTTTTCTTTGACGAAAGCAAAGTTTGAAGAACAAAATTAATATTTCAAATAAAAATCATTATTTCTAACCTTGTCAATGTCTTGACTATATTTTCTATTCATTTTGCAACTCATTTGATAAATAAAAGTGTGAGTTTTCATGGAAAACACGAAATTGTCTGGGTGACCCCAAACTTTTGAACGGTAGTGTACATTTTACTACATACTTGATGAAGTTGGAGCAAAGAGATCTCAGTTTATATATATACACTAAACAAAGAGCAACGATGAATGGCATATGAATAATATAGAGGCACAGGGTTTCTTGATGAGTGTTGTTGGGAGTTATGAGCATGAATGGGCTCACACACCCTCTGCTTAATAACCAGAGTGTCATTTTATTCTCAATATTAATAAAGTGAGGTCCCCTGATGCTGTTGCTCTGATCAGAATCACACCTTTAGGGGCCGTAACAAGCCAGAATGTGCCGGCACCACTGAGACAACTTCAGTAACACAGGCAGAGAGATCCCAGATGAAGACTCTGAAGTGAGGAATCTTTGATGACAATGAAACAGGCTTACAGGTAGATGAGCAGATAATCAGGCAGAGAGGTTGTCTGGCTGGCAGCAGGGATGTTACTGGGGAGCTCTGAGGCATGCGTCAACACAAATGAAACAATGAGGCTTCATATCGAGGCTTGATTTATTTTGACATCAGAAGCTTCTTTTCACAAACACCTGCATGTTTTTAAAACTGATTTAAAAATGTGTCATGGCTTGCCTTTGTGTGTGTGTGTACGCATAAACACTGACCTTGTCAGATCCAATAGACCTAATGGGGACCAAAGCCCAGCCCTAATGCGACAAAACTTAACTTCTAAGGTACTGGTTCAGGTTAGGGGCAAGATGTGAATTGTGGTTAGGTTAAGGTTAGGGATGAGGTTCGAGTGAGGCTGTGCACAATGGATAGAATGAAAAATCCTAATTAGATAGTAAATTTTCTGTATTTAACTGCTTTCTAGTCTTGATGACCTCTCAAAGCTCTCACAGTATCGTTTTGCCATTCACAGATTCACACACATATTCATTAAGTGCATCTTTGTGCAGCACTTTCTCTATCATACAAACACACACTCATACACTGCTGGCACAGCTGACAGGGGCAATTTGGGCTTCAGTACCTTGCCCAAGGAAGCTTCGGCATGGAATGGGGACTCTGGGATTCAGCAGACCTTCTGGTTAGTGGAAGCCACCCCCAATAAGGATAGCTGTGAAAAACTATTTGTGTGTGTATGTGATTTTTCCATTGTTCAGTTTTACTTGTTGATTAATTCATTCATTCCTTCATTCATTTTTGCTTTCCACATCCGTCACAGGTCCCCATCAACACAGACCAATCCATAAAGCCCTGATTCAAAAAGCTTTAAGCAAGTCTTTTAAACAATTGCGTTGAAATCAAGATTCTTTCACCATCACTATATAGCAGACAGATGCAGAAAAGGATGCAAAACAGGTAATCCAAACGAAAGTAGCAAAGAAACACAATGGAACAGATAGGATTTAAGACAGGTGAGTAAATGGAAATGTGAAAATATCAATGGACGTCTTGTCGATGAGTGGAAAATTGTGGATCTGAAAGAGAAGAAGGAAAGAATAGAGGCTGGAGACGTGTGTGTGTGTGTGTGTGTCTGTGTGTAAGGAGGGTGGGGTCAAGGGGGACCAGTCTTGGCAGATCATGACAACTACATTAAATGTCTCACATTTCTCACAGCCTGCCCTGCCGGATCCCTCTAAACTTAGTTGCGTTTTCTGCATGTGTGAGCATTTAAAACTCTGAGCAGCATCAAGTGAGTCAGTGTAATCTGAATTTCAGATCAACTTCTTTAAATCCGCCTGAGACGGAGCCTTTATAGTCTCACTTTGATGTCATGAACAAGGCCACTTGACACTCTGCCAGTGTCTTTACAAGGGGCTCTCTCTGAAGTACAGAGCACAGCTGACTCTGGTGCTTTGTTACACCCATGTCTCATTAATCTTTGCTGTTGTCAAGCAGAGATTACTCCTTTGCAATTTAATTGCACTCAGTTAGAGTGGTGTCATTCTCCCATCCCCTATCCCTACCAGATATCTAGTAAATGAGCTGGCTAGTTAGTTAGTAGTTTATATAACCAGTATACGACTGAAAATCAGGTATTAACTATAAAAGATCCCATTCTTCATTAGCAGAGCATTTAAATGAAATCCTAACTTTTACTTAGGCAGCGCATGAGAAAACAAATCCCCTGCCTCGTTCTTCTTCAACTCACTCCTCACAGCCTTCAGGGATGATATTATAAAAGAGAGATATGACATATAAACCGTATATCCTAGATATTTCCCACAAATTCTGATATTAACATTATCTTAAAGAACCCAACCTTATGGACACTGGGCAAAATAAATAGATTCATATACATGTTTTTTCCACTGCTTTGCTCAGAAATATATAATATGATAATGACACAGGCTCTACCTACCTTACCTACCTTTACCTACCTAACTTCCTCCCTACCTGCCTCCCTAAACACCTCCCTCCATATCTACCTCCCAATACCTCCCAACCTACCTCTCTACCTACCTACCTCCCTACCTACCTACCTCCCTCCCTCCCTCCCTACCTACCTACCTACCTACCTAGCTACCCACCTACCTCCCTACCTCTTTACCTACCCACCTACATACCTACCGAACTACCCACCCACCTATCTACTTATCTACCTATCCACCCACCCACCCACCTACCTATCTACCTACCTAACTACCTATCCATCCACCCACCCACCTACCTACCTTCCTTCCTTCCTTCCTACCTTCCTTCCTACCTACCTACCTACCTACCTACCTACCTACCTACCTACCTACCTACCCATGCCTGCCTGTCTGTCTATGCTCACATGCTGATTGCAGGACTGTCTTCTCTTTCACAAGATCAACAGTGATCTCAATCAGTTGAAGCTGTCTGTACTGGTTTGCTCTCAGACTCAGGCACTTCACACCACCCACACCTCTCAGTGTTCTGTGTTATACATGTTCCTCATGCTTGTAGTGTCTTTGGAGTGCTGGCCTTATCATCAGCCTGTGTGTGTGTCTGTCAAAATTGCCCTCTCTACGACTGTGACATTAGAAGAGCATGAAGTGTCACAGATCCCTCTAGCGTCTGCCTTGTCAAAAGCAATCAGCATTACTGAAGATGTCACTTCATGACAAAACTCAAGGTCAATCAGCACTGATCTCACTCCCCTCTCTCTCCCACTCCCTGTTCTCTCTCTCATTCTCTCTCTTCCTCTCTTTCATGTGTGAGCTTGAGTCCTCCATTCATTGAATGAATGCAAGGAGATTATGAAATAAATTACATGTTTTCCCAAAGTACAATGTCACACAACATGCTAACTGGTTTCCCTGAGAAGATGATGCACAATATAGAAACCTACATTAATTTAATTGAGCAGGAGTTGTCTCATATGAACTCATTGATCAAGGGTAAATGGAGACATGTCTAGAGAATGTGTGCTGCATGGATGGTCATGAATGAATTGGTACTTCTGTAAATGGTCATCGATTTACTTGTCAGGAGGAGCTGCTGGCAATTACAAAAGAATTGCATGAACACAGAGACAATTTGCATATCTCTCAAATCAAATTATTGACAAAGTGTTTTAATAAGCACGCTGCTGTCAGATATAGTTATGATGCATTCAAGCACTTCTGTTGCTCCACCACACACCTCTGCAGGCTGTAAAATCGTCCACAATACAACAGCAAACTCAGGATGGAGCGCAACATGTGTTTGTGTTGTGTTTTATAAAAATAGTTATAGTTAACATCTTGGAGCTTAATTAATAATTATACCAATATATTACTTTTAGTCATTGACATGGATAAGTTCCTCATGTGGAATACTAGAATGGTGGTCTCTCGACTTATACTTATACGACTTATCCTGCTAACTAAATAACAAATGCTGATGAAAGCATAGCCCCCCTTGGCAGAAGTGATAAATTATGATTAAGGATGAATTCTGCTTTATTTTATAACTGATGGACTCCTGAAGGTCAGGTGCTTCCATGATCTTTACTCCAGCCACCTGGGTACTTAACCTCTGTAGCCTGTTTCTGATGCACTTCCAGCTCCTGTCCTCAACTTTTATCTAGGATCAGCTTCCACCTCAGCCTTTGCCTGAACATGTGAGCAGTTGTAGGAAATCCAGTGACAGCACTTCCTTCCACCTAAAACTTCCAGTGACCAATTGCAGCACCAGCCTGTGCCTACTGGCCCTGACAGCTGCAGCGTCAACTCAACATCAACCTGTTAACCATCTGCAGTCGCACATCCGCCTCTTTACCAGACCTTACCTGCACCTAACAGTCACCTCCCTGGCCTTAGAAGGTCACCAATAGAACATAAATTAAACATAAATACCTTTGACACTCCAACTGCATTTGTTTTACTTTGTTTCTGTACAGTCACAGAATACACCTACATCGTGTTTCAGCCCACAAGTCCTCTGTATTAATGTCCCAACAGCCAACTGCAGCCTCCACCTGCTCCTTCTTCCCCATCAGCTTCCACTTGCAGCCGTGGTCCTTCCTTCTAAAGATTATCTTGTCTTCTATTAATAAGAAGATAACAAAACTCAAAAAAGAACAAGACAGACTGAACAGTAGAATAGTGCAGTTACATGAACAGTTGTCTCTGGCCAGTCTGGCTGAGCTTGAATATGACAGTTATACAACTGTTCCTGGTCTCTGTCTTCTCTCTCTCTTTGCAAGGTCTCAGCCTCACTTTATAAAGTGCCTTGAAATAATGTGTGTTATAATTTGGCACTGTACAAATACAAATTGAATTGGCCTCCAGCTCCAACCACATCTTTTGTCTGCCTTTTGGGGGTGACCACATTAAGCCACAGCCTCCATGTTCAGCTTCAGGATCCATAAAGGCAACTAAAAAATTTATAAAATCTATCAGTTTGTTATGTAAAAATGTTGCGCTCTGAGTTGAAGTTAAGTATTTAAATTTTACCTGAGGCCATGTAATATAAATTGTTTACACTGTGCATGCATGAAGGAGAGTTTCTTTAACTACAGAATGAACAACACGTTGATATAAGACTGTGTCGGCCATAGGTCTCCATTATAAAACACAAATTAAAGTTGGTAATGGTTAATCTCTAACAAGACACAAAAGCTGGATTTCACTTTATAAAATTAACTTCAAATTTAACATTAAAACAGTGGTGGAGGAAGTACTCAGACATTTAATTAAAGAAAAAGTACAAATAAATGTACCACATTAACTTTTCTACTTGAGGAAAAGTAGTATTTGCAATTTAATGAAAGTACTGACTGATTGTATCATATTCCCTAATTCAAAAGTCTCAGCAGTGACCTTTTCTGAATCCATCTGCTGTTACCTGCATGCTCTGATTGAAACAGTAGATCAGTTATAATAAGAAATGTAATGGGGAAAAAACTGATTTTAGTTGATATATGTAGTGGAATAAAAATAAAAGGGTAAAATCAAAAGTAAGGTACAGATCCCACCACTAATTTTAAGAATTAAGAATGTAATTGAGCTCTGTGGGTCTTCCAGTATAAAAATGAATTTGATTTTGTAGAGAAACTCTTAATGTTACGAATTTATGTTTCAGTGCTTTTAGATTAAATTCACTTCATATACACTGGATTGAGGTGTTGAGCGGCAGGGCTGATCCATAGCTTCCTTCTTTAGCCACAGCCTTCACAATAAAAGCTCCAGCACCAGCAATCATCTGCAGGACTTTCTGCCTGCAAACCATTGTCATTGACCCCAGTGTTCAACCTGCAGCCTATGCAGCTCCTGACTGGAACTGCAACTGTTGAAGCTTTGTCAATGAAAATAAACAATTTTGAGAATTTCTCACTTTTATTATGCCTTTTATCCTCTATCACAGAGGTCTTCAACAGGGGTCCGCGGAGGTACTGGTTGAAATTTGTTTTTTTCCACAAATTTAAATGTCTTTAAATACACATTAACATGAATCCAACATATTGCAGCGAACGGATAAATGGGGGCAGAAGACGTTATCTTTCAGTTAGTAATGCACACATTCAGCGACACACAGGAGCTCTCTCAAGCTGGGCACCGGTTCACTCACAGCACGAGACTAGCCTAGACCCGTCCCTCCAAGCCTCCTGTACACAAAGAGGAGGACCTCTTAAAATTGTGTATAAAAACACAATTTTATACAATATATATAGTAGGGGGTCCCTGCTCCATCTCTCCATCAGTTTGGGGGTCCTTGGCCTGAAAAACGTTGAAGACCCCTGCTCTATTATCAATGAGCAATATTCATAGTTTTACTGATAAATATAAAATCCTTATTTGTCATTAAAGAAAATAATTGTTAGTTGCAGCTCTACTCATTATGATAAATTTCAGACACTGGCACAGCACCCTCTCTAAACTCTAGCTACTTTCCATGATAGCCATTCCCAACAGTCTTCATTCATTGTGTAACTATCACACATTAGCTGTGGCCCCATGATCCAACTAAAACCTGCCGTATTTGTGTGTCACCCACAGCCCACTGTCTTCCCACTGCAGCTTCTGGCAGCGGGTGAAACTACTATTCTGTCCATCTAAAATATCATTTTAGGCACACACTGCAGCAATCATCCTCTCACAGATTTCGTTCTGGCACTTGATGGATTTACAATTCATATCTTCAGTCAACCCTGAGTGTGAGTTATGAAGGTTGAGGCTTTCACTGGAGCTGCCACCTCTGGAGCAGTAAACACTAATCACCAATATGTAATGGAGCATTAGTGTAAGTAATGTATTTATCGACACACCGTTAGCCTGGCTTGAAAGCAGCAATGAGGGCATGAATAAGGTGGACAGAGAATCTGGCCTTTAATGTGGACAAGAAAACTCAGGATAACCTTTATCCTCCTGGAAAGTTTCTCACAAGAGTTTAAATGTCACTGAGTCTTAGAGGATTATCGTATTGACCAATGAAATATTTAAAATGTTGTTGAACTTGATTCAAGACATTGGAGAGTGAAAACAATGGGACGGGGAAAACCACTCCTGTAAAATGTGTATCTTTATGACAAATGAGAGCACCAGAGAAAGGGATTAATGCTCCATTTCAACTCTGTGTCCACAGTTTCCTTCTGGGGGAGTCACTGATCTGTTGGTGCTGGTGGAGGATCACATGATAGCACAGCTTCTACTCATGAAGCCCTCTCTCCCGTGAATTCATCCATCCATCAGTGTCTTTTCTCGCTCACTCTTTCTCACGCCTTGGTACAATCAATCCTTTGCGAACAGGGTGTTTAGCCTTTTCCTCCCCCTGACTTATTTGGCTCCAACTACCATGATTCAGCCCAGTTGATCATGTCACCTTGTTCCCTACATGACAGAGGAGAGAAACAAAAGGTAGCCTAATCTTCTCTTTCCTCTCCCCTCTGTTAGCTATCAGTTACCACAGGTTCCCAACCTCCATCACACCGAGAAGATTGGATTGTTTCCCCCCTGCAGTGGACACCAGGACCAGGAGGCAAGAGGAACAAATTTGTTTGGCTGTACCTGTGTTTCTTGCTCACCAGATTGCTCCTGCACCGTTAGTGTAGCCAAGCCCAGAGGCTGCACAGATGATTGCTGCACGAGCGAATACAGTGAGAGGAATATTTTCATGTTCCATCCATCTGGTGTAGCCTTTTCATGGTTTCTGATGAGCTAACAGCCCCCCAAAAAACTGATACTCATCTCAGCACAGTGTTGTCCTTTGAGCCTGAGAGACGTGTCGGGTTTGAATAAAGTCATCAAGGCCTGAGAGCAAATCGCTTTGTTTACCAAGAACAAACTGGTAATCATGTTGATTCTAGTCTTGCTATTAAAGGTCTCTCAGTGATGCAGTGCCTGCCTGTGTGGGACACACACTCAGGTGTAGGAGAGTCAAAAGACTCTGAGACAGATTGGACAGCTTTTTCTCTCCATGCCCCTTCTTTCAAAAACAAACCTTTAGCTCCTGCTGTTTGAGAAATGAGTGTGAAGCCTGACAGCAAAGGATGTTGGGGATGGATCACATGGAGCCTCATACACTTTGTTCACTTGACTCATGCAGGTGGGGGCTGGGCTGTGCACAGCAAACATCACCATAATGGTTAACAATAACACACACAACACATGTAATTGTATCATGCAAATGATCCAGTTTCGGTTTTAAAGACACATTTAAAGTGGCTGTAATCAATATTGCCTCAACAAAATCAAATGACAATATAAATAGACTGTGATAATGATCAGTAAACCTGCAGAGAATCATCACCGGAATCAGCAGCCAATGAATTTCAGCTCATTGCAAGTTAACAGTGGAAGGGAGTGTATTTGACTTGTTTGCCAGGTAGCCACAAGCCTACCATCACATGAAGGATTAGGATGATGTGTAACTTCTGCATGTGTAAACACAAGCCTTGAAATTCTGTTTCCATACAACTTAACAGCGACAGCAAATACTATTTAAGAGGCATAACTGTGACCAGATGTGCAAATGTTTACAGTAAACACATTTGTTTCCAGCACTTTATGTTAATTACAACTTTATCAAACTGTTTAATGATGTTTATCCACTCACAGCACTTGGTTTATAGGAAAGGAGTATTGAATGGTTTCATACAAAAGAAGTTCACAGTGACTTCAGACACCCCCCAACCTTAACCACAATTTGGGGTGCAATTTGGACACCCCATCATCCATTCATTCATCCATCCATTCAATAATTCATTCAAAACATTGCTTCTGAATGTGAACCAAGTAGCAATTACATTTCTTTCTAAATGTATCTGCTGTTGCAGTTGGTATCATGTAGTATCATGTCAAATGTATAGGGATGTAGGGGGGAATAGATGTGCAAATGTTTAGCCTCTAAATTTTTACACATCTAGATTTAGAAATCTGTGCGATTTATAAATCCATCTGTGCCTTTAGACTTTTTCAGACAACTTTATTTATTGATGGCTATCGGGACGTGAAAATGAAAAATAAATACGATTTTAAAAAAGCGTTTCAGAAGAAAATTACCAACCTTACCTTCTAGTGGTTCTCATGGGACTTAGAAAAAACACACATCAAACAATGAATACATCAAAAATGCATTCGTTATATTTAATTATGTGGACAGTAACGGTCATACTGTACACATTTCAATTGTAAGTATCTTATTTTCCATTGCTCAATTCTCTTCTTTTTCCTTGTGTTTATAATATTTTTTACATTTTATATCGTTTGTTATTCTTTACATTGTTAAGTTCACGGTTGCACCAAACACACCCCTGCAAATTCCTTGGCAATAAACCCTGATTAAGTATAAAAGTAATTTGTATGTAAGTTTAAAGACTTTTTTTTTTAAGGTGAAAGAAAAACTGATAAAACTTTTATTTATCAAAGCAACATTTGTCAATTAAAAAATATATGAAATAAGTCAATTATATTCACGATAGAATGTATTTTGGAGTCATGTGCACGTCTTCACTTTCACATAAAAAACATCTGTATGTAAAATGAAAGAAATGAAAGAGTAGCTCTATGTTGACAACCACGATAATGTGAAAATACAAGTACATATTTAATATTGGGTTAAATAATGCTTTATCTGTTTTTCTTATTATTATCAGTCATAGTGTTTTATTCATGTGGTTTTATACAGTTAGTTTGATGGTTTGTATAATGCACATAAATATTGGTAATATTTATGGATTTGAAATCAAATGAAATGACCCTTGAAAAAAAGTGTCTATAGGGACAACAGATGGAAATGAGCTAACACAGCTAACTCTGGTTTATTTACAGAATAATGAGCACTATCCCAAAAAGTTTTTAATAATTTCTCTCTCATTTTCCACGGTTGCTGTGTGTGCGTGTGTGTGTGTGTGTGTATGTGTGATTGTGTTTGCGTGTGCTACTCTGCTGTCTGACAGGAGCGGTGACGTTTCACGCCAGCCCCGCCGCACCAACAGTGCATTCTGGGTCCAACCCAAGATGGCTGCGCCCTTGCAGAAGTGCTGAAGAAGTGCCTCTCCGGAGAAACTGTCGGGATTACGTGGGGTTTCCGCGAGCACCGTCGCGCCAAATCAGCTCCGAGGGTCGCTGGCTTGTAGAAGGAGACCGCAGGAGCCCAGTCGTCGATAAGAACGGCCGGGGCTTCGCGTGGCTGTGGCAGACTGTCCGTGTGAAGATGGGCCTCGTCTCCAGCCCCTTCCCATAGCGAAGAGCCGTGGGGAGAGGAGCCGCGGATTCCCCTGCAAACACGCACCCGTCCAGCTCGGCTTTGACGGGTTTGACATTCTGTACAGGCTGTGGACGCTGCCCTACAACTTTCTCACCAGGATTGTTTGTGCCACAGTGTCCGTCATCGTCCGGAGGCGCAGAGCTTCCTCAGCCCGGGTAGATAACCCCACAGCACCGAGGTCTGCATCTACACGCTTCGCTACCACCACCAGCGCCATTTACACACATCTGCTCTCACTCACGTGGCTCCGTGTTCAGGTTGTTTCCAACATGACTGAAGTACACGCAGTTCTGACAGCTAGCTGCATGAGAGCTGTCAAATGAGCCACGCTAGCTGAGCTAAGTAGGCTAGCTGACCTGTGTGTGTGTGTGTGTGTGTGTGTGTGTGTGTGTGTGTGTGTGTGTGTGTGTGTGTGTGTGTGTGTGTGTGCGTGTGTGTGTGTGTGTTAGCGTGTGTTAGCGTGTGTGTGTGTGTTAGCGGGGGAGGCAGCTGCGGTGTTGACACAGGCGGAGTTGCGTGAACGTGAAAGTCTACACGCGGACCCGCACACACAGCTCCTCACCCGTGGCTCAGCCTGTGTTCACGTGACCGCATCCAGGTGCTGAGAAAGCCAGGCAGCTACTCAGTTCACAGTGTGTCTGTGTGTGGGGCTTCTGGTGTTGTTGTGGTTTTCATTCAATACACATGAACCACAGCCACCATCCCATAAACCAAGGGAAGTTTTTTTTTTTATTATGTTGACGGTCATAAAGTGTAACTCAGCAGCTGTTGAGTTTTCCTAAACTCTCCCTTCACTTTCGATTGTCTTTTTTTGTCAGCCAGTCAGTGCTCAGTTTTCAACTGAAAGAGCTGCTTGCCGCATCACAGTATTTGAGGGTTCTTAAATGTTAATGCCCCTTTTTTTTTAATACTCCTGCAAATAGGATACTCCACCTATTAATAGTCCTTACCCCTGAGGATCAGAAATGTCTTTCAAAAGAACTCCTCAAATGTTGAGGAATGTCACAACACAAGCATTTAAAGAACAACTTTGTTTGCATAAACTAAAATTTAGATTTAACTCAGGAACTATGTGATCCAAAAAAAGAATGAATAAGATTATCAGGAGCCTGACCATAAACTGTGCCCTCAATCTCACATCCGTCCATTTGTCAATCTGTCCCATCCCATCCCATCTCAACTCAACTCAGTTAATTTCATTTAAATGCGTTCAATATTTATACACCGCTTATCCTTTAAAGGTCCCAGCTGACATTGGATAAAAGTCGGCGTACACCTTTTCTCTCTAATGGATTATTTTTGCGCCATAGTTTCCACTATCAACATTCTTTTTACTTGAAAAGATTAGTCGTATCACCTCCGGAAGAGCTGACGCGTTTGCAACCACCGCTTACAGATGACTTTGCTTTGAGAAATGTCTGACTGCATAGTTTAACCACTGCCACACTGCTGGCATCGAGTCATCTTCTGGCAGCAGCTCCTCATCCACCATGCAGCTAGCTCACATTGAATTGTTTTTCAAATAAGTAATGGATGAATGACCCCATCGAGAAACATGATAATAACAACCTCTATGATTTTTTTTGACAAGTCTTCTTGGAACTCATGCTGATAAAGGGAAAATTACTATGATAATGTACTAGTTTACCATGTGGAGCACACTGCAGTTTTTTTCACTAACGTAACCGCTTTCCCTGCAGAGCCCTGATGAAAATGGACTCAGACTTGCTTCATTCCCCGGCCGTGGGCCTCGCTGAGGAAGAGGAGGCCGACATGAATGACTGGAAGCTGCCCTTGGCCTTCATGAAGAAACGCCACTCGGAGAAGATCGAGGGCTCCAAGGCGTTAGCGCAGAGCTGGAGGATGAAGGACAGGGTAAGTTCTCTGCTTGTGTACGTCAGGATGCTCCTTTGTGCCGAGATGGGGCTTGAGATTGTAGGGGCTTCACCCTATGTCATTCTGTAGCCAAGCGTAAACTGCGTAAACTCATTCAGATTCACTTTTAGGTACAGTGTGGACACTAGACAGGTTTGATTGTTATCCAGTAGGCACATTTTCATTGTCATATAGCTCTGAACCCATGTTCATTTTCATGGGAAAACTAGTTGCAGAGTAAGCTAAGGAAAGTTTATCATAATGAATGACCGAACTGTTGCTATATATTTTTAACTGAAGGGTTGTTAGAAAAGCATTGTTTGGAATTTTAAAGGACAATGAAATTCTGTATTTTTAATTTAATGTATCTTTATCGCTGCAGTTATACAGTAAAATGGCATGATAGTCACTAGGCTACTCTACTATGTCACAGCTTTTTCCCAATATTTTGCAGTCTTTATGCTAAGCTAAGTTAGCTGGCTCTAGCTTGGTATTTACAGTGCAAACATGAAAGTGATATCAGACTTCTCATATAACTATTTTAAAGAAAACAGAAGTGGTTTTGTTAAAGTAGGCACTCTTCAGCTGAGACAGCGTGGAGAGTTGACAGAGGTTGTTATTAAGCATAGCTGCTATTGGTGCTCTTAAGGAAAGGTCGGTGCTCAGGATTGGCCTGTCCATCATACCAGATCTCAAACTTTCAATCCACAAAAGACACAAATTAAATGCACCAGTGCTACACACAATGCTTCCAGAGGACATCGGTCTTTATACAGCCAGGGCAAATTACTGGCAAATTACTGGCTACCCTCGTGTTTATTATAGTACCAATTCATTTTATAGTGCTGGAGGCTAGCCATGCTGCGCTTTGACAGGAGAAACTCAAAGCTTTCCCTCATGAATGACCACAGTGCGTTTCAGCTCTCATAAAGCTGTCGTTTCGTCCACTGCAGTGTTACCGACCTGATAATTTGCCCCGTGGCTACGATGGCCAGTGTCATGTAGTCATACATAACCCTGACAAAGTCAGCACCTATTGCAGAAATTCACCCAAGTAAAAATTTAACACCTTGCTGCTATTAGGACATCAGAAGAATTACGCCGCAGCGGCTACTGAAGTGTTGCGCTGCAGGGAAACGTTGAATGAGAGAACGTGAGGCAGCTATTGATTTGAAAGAGGTGATAGGGTTTGGCTGGTGTGGGCATTCCTGTCAGAAAGTCGAGCTAAATCGACTGTAACATTTTATTTTCCATCAGAGCATTTTAAAGCCATAGACCATTTGTACATTTGTAAGAAGTACATGTCCTTTCACATTTCTGCTTTCAGAGAGCTGGGATTAAAGAGAGCTTTATGTGTTTCATGCAGGAAGAATTTTGCTTCAAATATAACTGGCTTGGGTTTAAATCCATCATTTAAAATGGCAGTAATTGAAAAATGATGGATTTTAATCCGTTTTTTTTTTCTGCAGCTTCGTGCATTTTTCTTTTCAGTAGTTTATGGCTGATCACACACAGTGCTGGCCTTCTAATTGTGTAAGCTGATGGACAGTATCTGTAGCAGTTAAGATATTGAGCGAATTGACACGCAAAGCTTTAAGCCTCGAGAGAGTGTGAGGCTTAGAGCCGACCGTAAATGATGCTTGGCACTGTGGGAAATCAGAGGTCCTGCTCTTGGAGACATGAAGACACACAAATGCACAGGCATGCACTTGTACATGCACACTCATAATCAGTATGAAGACATGAGAAGAGAGAAAGGCTGTACAGTTACAAAGCTCATTGGTCAAACTGGGGTGTTTATTCTCCTTTTGGTAATGACAGCTATTAAATTGTGTATATGTGTGTTTTAGTTTTAGTTTTCTGCTTGAGGCATGATTGTGTGTATGTGATGCCGCACCTGCCAAGTGGAATCATGATAACAGTTTTCAGATACACTGTACAGATGCCTGTATTATTCTACTGTAAAGTTCAAGATCTAGGCTACTTAAGAGTGTCTCTGTCTAGTGAATTAAAACCTGCCTGTAGAAGAGAAAATGTAGGACTATATTCTTTTACAGTAATGTTAATTTAAGTAAAAAGATAAAATCAGAAAATGGGGCAAGTATTGTGTTTTTTTTCGCATTAGTTTGAGTAGCTTCTAGCAAAATCTAAACAGATTCAAATTAGTTTTAATGAGCTGATGCCACAACTTGCTGTTGCTGTCTTGCTGTCTGTTGATAATCACTCCCAGTGAACACAGAACATGACGTATGTGTGTTGATAACAAGCACATTTGAACCTCGACCTGATGAGATAAGTCAGTGCAGCACAGGCTTTGTCACACGGTTTGTTCTGAGTCTGATAGCTCACACACATCAGCTGAAATCATCAAAGTCTGTAACAAAAGCAAAAACAGGAATTAGACGGTAACACTCTCGATGTGACTTATATCAATAATGTATTACACTGTAGACTGCTTTATTTTGTATTTTGATTGAGAGGTTGAGAGACTTTTGGAACCCGTGTGTAGTTTGGTCCACGAGCCTCATCTTGGTCTTGTTGAGTTGAAGGAATTTGCAAATAGGGAGAATAAGGATTTAGTGAAATGGTGGAATTCTGAGCATTGTAATGCTTGACCTTGTAAAGTATCATAGTACATATAATGCTGTTTGACTACATTATGAGGGCTTATAACAATCGGAAAGATGCAATATGCTCATTCGAAAACCCAAAACAAATGTCAGGGCCATTCCAGGCATATTTCAGTTGATCAAATCGGCTAAAATAACTCCTAATCAGATCCATTCAAGATGGTTTTGTCCTCTTCACACTGCGGCATTTTCCCGCTGCGTACACCAGTGAAAATTAGCCTGTGAAAGTGAAATATTAATTAGGCACAGCAGTGACTGACCCTGAGTTCACACACTGAGGTTGGAGGATGCACAGGTTCACTACGCTCTGACGATAATAATTATTAGATCTCAAATACATTTTTATTTGGCCCTGCAGGGAGTCACTCTCACCAGTTAAAAAGACAAACGTATGCTCTTACCAATTACTGTGAATTATGTCAGTAAGGTAATGATATGCCTAAATTAGAGCTGACAGTTATTGGCTTGTATTCCCTGTGTGCGGCTGTCAGTATGCGTCAAAGATACAGTAGTTTGTGAGGGGGAACCTCCACTCCGTAACACCACTGTAAAACCACAAACGGATTTAGGTTAATTTATGAGATTAATTTAGACATGATCTTTTTAAAATATGACCTTCCATTTTTTGAATCAAGAGACGCTCATAAAAAATACGGTATGTGAGATTAACTAGCCGGCAGCTGTGTTATGTCAGTGTGTCAGTTACATTACCATTTAGGTGAAGTAAATTATGTTCAGAAACAAACTCAGTGTCAGTGGATACCTAATATTAAAAGACTTGAATCAGATTGGGACATCACCAATGCTTGTTAAAATGGTCAGAGCAAATTGTTTAGTGACTCATTTGCTGTTTAAATCAGAAGTACCTAAAATCATTAACAGTCTAACATTGTTATACGGACAACCTGTCTCTTACCTTGCATGCACAGAAACGTGTCTGTCCCCAGTTATTATTCTTCACAATCCTCTGGAGCTGTAAGCTGTGTGACGTCAGAGATGCTTGACTCAAGCGTGATGCAAACTTAATGCCCACCCCTTAGCCTCTTTAACAAACCCTTGCCACATGCAAGTGCACAGAACGTCATCGTAAAGAGTGATTTGTTAAAGTTGTGTGACAATTCTTGGAGATGACGCACAGGTTTTTCTCCAGGAGGAGGGTTGAATTCATACACCAGATCCTCAGTTGAGACACTTTAATACATTGCTGTGTCAATGCTCATTCTTAGTATGCGTTAATCAATGACGAAATTGACACAGATTAAGAAATGCACAGAGTAGATATATCTCTCTATGGTGTAACACAAACAACACATGAGACATAACTCATGAGGGACCATAGCTTGTTTCTTTCCTTACATAGGCATAGAATGCAGGGAAAGCATTAGACTCAGCATGAGGCATCTGAAGGTCCAGTAACTGTGACCTGGGTCCTAACATATATCCTTACATCATCTCCTATGGGTCAAACATGTGAGTAATGATGAATGTCAGACGTATGGACATAACCAAGAATGTGTGCATAGATTGTCAATGCCAAAATCTAATTAACAAAGGTAATATGGTTACAGTATGAGCAATGTGTCTGTGTCAATGCTCTCATGAAAAATCCTGCTGCTCTACTAAAGACTTTTCACTAGGGTTGGATGTGGAAAGCCGGTGTCAATCAGGCACCGATTCCTACACGGCAGGTACCTGCCAGACTGAGTCACTACCCAGATTTCGGTGCCTCATCTCAGTGCCTGAGCTATGTACAAAAATAGCTCCACTTACAGGCAACATAAACATCACCACACGTGTCTAGTTAACATTGCAATTAACTCGACGATACCCAACCCTAGTTTTTTCACCCCTGGCTGTTTTGTTTGTTGGTTTGTATTTTTGCCCATTAAATTTGGACTTTCTTTAACATTGTGAGCTAGGGTGTTTTTCATAATTTTCACTGTTTCCGAAGAGAATAATCCATGAATCTTGATGAAAAATACCAGTCACATTTAAGGAACAGATATCTATGAAATTTGCTGCAGTTTGACTGAATTTAAAGGGACTGCTGGGCTTTGGTGGAGGTTTGCGCTCTTCTGAGTGCCATTCTAGTTTGATTTGATTTTCCCATTCTCATGGTGGATTGTAAAATTGGAACATGCGTCATGTTTGTTCGGTTACATGAAAATAAGAATAAATTTCAAAGTGCCTCACAACATAGAAATTACACATGAATAGACAAAATGTAAATTGAAGTAGCAATAGATGGAAAATCATAGTTAAAGTGCCCTCCAAATTGGATACCAGCCAACCCTCATTTATGACACAAGTAAATCAATAGAACTATAATATAATATTTCTTTTATAATATAATTATTTTGGAATAAGTGTGGCTGCCAGACACACTAAAGCAGACACACATGAACGACCCATTTAAAATTGTCCCATATTCCTCCCTACTTGTTTTCACACATGCGCTGCCTGCTGTGTGTTTTCACTTACGAGTAATGAAATCAATAAGTCATCAATACCCAAGCACATTGTAATAATGTGGAAATGAGACAGGTGGTCTGTGCTGCTTTATCTTCTGCATCATTAGTTGTATTCAATCAATGTACTCCACTCATTAGGCAGCACTTTCAGCCACACAAGCTTGACAAATGTTTGCAAATATCCATGATAGATATTTGTATACACTTACTGAATTATGATGGTGATCTCACCATACTGTGAACATAGGGGAAATAGGGGCCAACAGATGTACAGTCAAAGTTCCCACCCTGTTGATGTGTCCTTTTAGATAGATAAATACTCGACAAAGCCGTAGATAATGAAGCATCATACAGATTGGACTCTGCACGTCTCACATGCTGCATTTTATCTCTTGATCATTTGCTTTTGATATAGAATCTTATACACTTCTGGATCTCCAAGAAATTTCTTGCATCTTCACAAAGAATGGTTTTATTGAGCTCATTAGTTGCAAGGATACAACTCTGTCTCAGTAAACAGTATCTTTTATTTCCTTTCCTGCATCATTGTAATTAGTGGAAGGATAATGCCGGTGGTTTTTATTGGGAATCGAGATTAATGAGCAGTAGCACTCCTTCTTGTCTCATAAAAACGGATGTAGAGACATCATGGAGAAATCTATGTGAGCTGTTCTAACTTGTAGGAGGTGCTGAATGTGGCT
This sequence comes from Verasper variegatus, assembly GCA_026259375.1. Lineage (NCBI taxonomy): Eukaryota > Metazoa > Chordata > Actinopteri > Pleuronectiformes > Pleuronectidae > Verasper > Verasper variegatus. Next base: position 22,364,628 of record CM048044.1, read on the forward strand.
GTACATTGTCCTAACAGACCACCTGTATCGCAGTCTTGTGCTTTTATTTAAGATGATCAGTAATGTCTTAGCAGAGTTATTCTTTAGCTTTTCAAATGCTATTAAATCTATATTTATTTTTCACGGGTAAAGGGAGCAGAAGTGGCTCATAACCTCTGCAGTTGTATTAATCCATGACTGCATTTCTTCCCACCACGGCGTCTTTTTTAGATTCATAGAGTAAAGTGCAGTGTCACCTTGAGCATAGGGGAGATGTTAAAATGTTTAACAGATCAACGGTTTGGCTGATCATTTAAGTCTTTCTCTGTATTGTAATATATTTAATGCATTCATGTGTGTGACAAAGGGGCAAAGTGTTGCTGGAGAAATGTCCCTACCTGATTATATAAAGATTACTTATGCAGACAGAGGACAAATATTGTATACAGTACAGTATTTCTCAAGAATGTCCTCAGTGCCTGCTTGTGCACTTACTGTATAGGCTATCATCAGTGGGTTCCAAACACATCCAATGGTTCTTCACATGGGACCTTGACAGCAGTTTTCATGTTCTTCTTTTTCTTTTCTCATACACATCTATAAACCTAGGCAGCTAAAGTGCACGTCAAAGCATTTAAGTGTTAAACTTTCCAAAACAGAATATTTGATAATTGTTCTTTTACAGCAAATGTCCAATGTGTGTGGAGGTGAGAAATTACAGAGTTTTAACTTTTTTTTCCCCTCATACAGCTACTCTCGTCACTTTTGGCCCAACAGCATAAATGCATTTGTCAGGAAGGAATTTACCCATTTGTACAATTCATTGTGTTTGTAACAAAGGCCATGGAGAAAAGCTCATTCTACAGCAGGAGACTGGGCTTGTTGGCTCTTAGCCCAAATTATGAGCATGGCCGTAGCTGTATTTGGCTTTTTGGAAATAAATGTTTGCCATGTATTTTTTATTTATTATTTTAAATGTTTTCAGATATACCAAAAACACATTTTGTATTTTAAGAGCAAGTCACATACACAACTCTGCTGAAGTGTCCATATCATGACCTGTTGCTACATGACCATAGGAGATCAATGGTCTCCACCATTTTAATAACCTTTATTTATTGCAGGCCTAACAAATGTAATAAATAGGGGCCATTGATTGTCGCATTGACCAGAGCTGCGGGGCTGTATTGAAGTCTTAGAAGGGCACAGAGGGAAAAGGCTGGGAAGTCCCCTGGAGTCCTGTGCCGCTATTAATGAGAGGAGGACGGCAACCAATTACACACACACACATGCTAAATTGTCACCATGACTTCAGAGGACAATATATGGACTTGCATTCGAATCCTGATTACTCACTTTAACTTAAACTTGCCTAACCCTAACTTTAATACACATCTTCTCCCTTAAATCTTGCTCACTTTTTGTCCTCTTAATGAAGTCCACATAATATGAGTGTGTACGCACACACACATGTAATTTGAATATTTATCCTCCTTCCCGTTTGCTTTTCTGATTCCCTGTTCTGTTCTTTCGGCTCTCTACTCCTCATTTCTCTCCCTTCGCCTCACAAAGAAAAAGACTTAATGAGGTTATTGGAAATCCATGAGGGTCAGAGCATACCTGTATTAAAATCTAATTTTGTTTAGGCTGTCCTCTCAGGTTAGTGTTAATAGTCAAATTAACAGGCTGAAGCCTCTGCTTTGATCAAGAGCTACTTTATCTTGTTATGGGTCAAAAGGTGCTCAGGTCACACAAGGAATCCTCACTCATCCCCCCTCTCTTTCTCTCCACTCATTTCTTCTTATCACTGTCTTTAACACATTTTGATAACAGTCCTGCTGTTTCCATTTGTGTTTTCCTTTGGCTGGAACTAACTATTATTTTCATTGTCCACTGATCTATTCTGTTTTTTACAATCGATCAAAACAGAGCCATAGGTAATTTTTATTTTGTCCAACCAACATCCCCAAATGCATTCAATTTACAAATCAATAATGGTGAACAGATTATCAGTTTTTGACAGCCATTCAATTTTTTCTGTCAATTGCAGCCCTTTAAAAAAACCCTAGAATTCCTGTTTACCCTTTTACTTGAGTTAACAATTTATTCTGCATCATACAAACAGTTAATGTTAAATTGATATGAAAGCAGTTGTTGTTGATTCCACTCTGCAGATGCACATATCAATCATTTAAGATGTGTAACTATGATGATTTGCAGGAAGTGAAAAATCCAAAGTGCTCAGAAGTTTACAGAAAAATAATAAATATATAATAAAAGTAACAACATGTTAAGCCCAATTCAAGCTTCTGCGTCGAAGCTACGCTGTAGCCTATGCGTGGACGCCACATAGAGCCATACCCCATGCCCTGACCTGCACCTCCTGACCCGCATCACATTTCCAGCACACTTGCCACCAGTTTTTAATTGAGTTGAAGAAACGAACAAGGACAACGTCTTTCTTTTCTTCATTGCAGTTCTTTAAGAAAAAGTAATTGCTCTTCAACATCTCTCAACTCCAACTCCAACATGATCCGCTTAGTAACACTCAACATTGTTCTGAAGTAAACAGAGACGCCGGACAATTTGTAAATAAGTGGACCAATAAGTGGTTTCTACACTGAACTGCTTATCACATTCAAAAGAGTTTACTCATCACAGTCTTACTTGTATTTTAATGTATCACATATCTCACATATAGTTTAACTGGGGCTTACGTAGAAACATTTTTACTTTCAGATTCTCCACATCTATAAGAGGACAAGACAAGGCACGCTGCCCCTCTGCAGTTTTTAGTCAAAGGCTTAACTGACAGATAGGCACTTTGAGATAAATAAGGACTTTTAAAAAAACTGTGAATCATGAAAAGCTGCTCAGTGGAGACCTGGAATAAAAATATAGAGATGCGCATAATAGTTCCCCTTAAATGTCCATTTTATCTTAACGAGCACTACACTCACAGCTTAACCATTTTAACAGCGTCTAAGGGAGCAACTACGTCATTGCTATAAGCCCTGCAGATACCTAAATTGCTGCCCAATAGATATATCAATTATTTAAAAGCTTGGTTAAATTAACTAACGGTTCTTGTTTTCACGGAGTGTGAGGTAAGTCAGTGAGAATAATGTGGACCACACCTGTGAGGCATCATACTCAAATGTCATGTTGCATCCTAATGATGATTGTGAAAAGAAACACTGCCTCATTCGTCTGTGTTATTCTTATGAATATCAAGGTCAAATCTGTTGTAAATTACCTGCATTGGAAGATGGACAGAAACAAATCATTTCATCAGGGATGCTCGTTTTGGGATGGTTATTATATCATCAACTTCAACCACTTAAGTATATCCATGATTATCTCCAAAGTGATACCATTGTTGCGGTGGCAGTAATGTCTCCTGTCCTCATTTTACCTTGGGTGACGAGTTTGACTTCTATCCACTGAAGTACCTGTTTCTGTATCTCTTGTATATTTGTATGCTGGTCCATGTTGAGGTAAAGAAAATGATATGATAGTTTACCGTCTCTTGAGAGGCAACAGTTTTTCCTGACATTTAACCTGACGTGGCAGTAACATCTTTCTCTCTCCCACTGGAATTTGCATTAATAGTGTGCTGTCACTTCTGCTGTTGTATTTTAAAGGCCAAACCTGCCCCGGTTCCTCCCAGTTGAGGCTGTGTCTTTGTAATATGTTTTAGATCACCTTCCTATTCAAGTGGTCTCAGACTTTTGGATGCTGTCAGTGTCTTTCCCCAGGATAATGGTGTAGATCTTTTGCAGCCCCTGCAGAGTTGACAGGGAACCGGCACATCTGCCCACATATTAGCAGTAAAATCATCTTATTGAGGCAGTTAACCTCCATCTCTTTCATTTTTTAACTGTGCACAATTTCTTTTTATTCAATTGACTTGTCTATTGGGTGAGGAGGGCACATTTCAGAATAAAATGACTTAAAATATGGTGTTCTTATTGATGAAAGGATCTGCGTACTGACACCTTCCTTTTAATATGTGTGAAGGAAAAAGGCACCCATTTCTTAGACAAGATAATGTGAAACACGTCGTAGTGCAAACTATCAAACTAACTATCAGTAAAGAAGTAAAAGTGCTTAATAATCAGTAAAGCCTTTAGCTCCCAAACAGCTTGAATCTTCATTGACTTTTCTGTCATTTGAGTAAAAGCTGTGCGTCAGGGGACATTGGATCTTTCTTGACAGAAAGCCTCCAGTTCTTTGAAGGATAAAGGAAGAGAAGAAATGTGTCCCATGAAACCTGATGGACTTTTAGATCGTGTGGCTGGGGAGACAATCTTAGACTTCTAGCCGCTTTCCGGTGTTCATGAAAACACTTGAGCTATCCTTAGATTTAAAGATACCATTTCTGATCCAAAAGTTGGGAATAGACAAAAAATATATTTAAAGCATCATCCGAAATCGTCTGAAAATGCGGGTTTTCTTTGTTAATTGGTAATAAAATGTGATATAATCTTCACAAGTCACAAGGATAGACAAACATCGTGTGCTTGTGCTAAAACACAAACATTTATAATTTGTGTATATTGAATACACCCACAAAACATTGTTAGTGCTGGTGGGAAAAAATAAGTGAATCCTTGGATTCAATAACTGGCCGAACTTCCTTTTGGCAGCAATTACCTCAAACAAAGACTTATTTTAGCTGTGGATTTTGCACCACTCTTACGTCAGAACTGCTTCATCTCAGGTACATTCTGAGGATGTCTGCTATGTGACGACCTCTCTCGTAGTCCGAACTCAGCGTTGGTTTAAGGTCTGAGCTCTGATTGGGCCACTCCAAACTGGATTTTCTTAGTTTGAAATCATTCTTTTGTACAATTATTTCCATGTAGGGTCATTGTCCTGCTGCACCACCCATCTTCTGCTGGTGCACAGCCATCTGACAAATCAACCTTGTGTCCTCAGCCCACAAAACATTTTACCATTAGTGTGTTGGAGTTTGAAGCTCCTCTTGGCAAACTTGTGCAGTAAGGTTTTTGTGGAGAGCAGAGGCTTGAATGGAGCCATGCATTTGTGTATGATTGACTCATGAACAATGACGTTAACCCGCTCTAATAATTCAACTAATGTTACTTTGGTTTTCTTTTCTTTAAACCGCATTGAGCCTACAACTCCACTTGGTTTCATTGACAGGACTTCATATTTAAAAACAAGAAGACGTCATTTAAGCCTGACAGCAATTGGATACTAATATGGGTAATGGAAATGCATATTGATATTAGGTTTAAATATAATCAGGTTAAAATCATAACTACATATAATCTGGTAACAAGATGAATTTCAAGGTGTCAGGTGTAATAGAGTGTGATGGTGAGCTTCATAAACATATGTACTAAACTTCAGTTTGACATTGTCACTGTGGGCATATTAGCAAGGCTAAAGTTGGCATTTATTTCAAAGCAACACTCCATAACTGCATTCACAAGGTGCATGGAAGGTCCCATTTCCAGAGTTGTGAACTCGTTGTTCCTACTTGTGTCTGGAAGTTGAAAACGTGCGTGGGCACTGTAAAAGGTGGTGATGAAGTCAGCGATTTAGCAACTCCTGTACCAAAAGTCTCACCCACTTTCTGATTTGTTCACTAGAAATCACACTTTCGTTAGTTATCCCAGTCGGGAACAAATCTTTCTGATTATTCCTGACACCACGTGACCACACAATAAGTACAGCTCAACAGAGCCCCTAGACCCTCAGTCATGTCTGGACCTTTCATGCAACAGTAAACTGTGTAAATTCCAATTTGAATCTGTCAGGACTAAATGGAGTTTTTACCAAGCATGCAGGTGGGAGAAGGTTGAGGGGTGAGGAGGTCAGGTGGACATGATTGAGGTGATATGCTGCAGTGTGACTGTATGTGTGCGGATGCTGTGCAAGTTGAGTCTTGTCCTGCCGAGTCCCACTGGCACACTGACCTTTTCCTCTATCGGTGGGAAAGGATGAGGGGCACCTTAATTACCCTCTCAACAACAGCCTTCCTAACGCTGCTCAGCCAGGGGAGGTCACGAAACCCACTGTACTCAAACACAACACATGCTCTATAGGTTTACATTACCCACAGAGAGTTATCTGGCACTACCTGGAAAAGGTCACTTGGCAATATTACATTGACTTACGTGGAAGTGTTGTACGTGTGTAAACTATTGAATGACTTAGCTCTGAACAAATGTGTTCTCATGCAGCTCTCTCTGTGTTTTGCCACTCACACGGACACACGTGGACGGCAGGGCAGGGAGGGCGAGGAGGAGAATGTGACATCAAGTGAAGGGAAACATAAACCTATTATTCAAGTTGACAGCAGCTCTGCTCATTAATGCATGTGCAATAAAACCTTAGCCAATACGAGTAATTTATCAAAACACCCATTAAACTTTCAAAAGTGATATTTTCAGTTTATCCTGCAGTCTCCCATCCACCAGTTGTATAATGTGTTTAGGCCATAGCAAAACAGTCATTTTATAGCTGGTTGTTATGAAAAAGCTGGACATTGATGACTGCAAACCTTTTATGGACGAGTGGTTTCTCAAAAACACTGGGCGACGCATCCACCTGACCTATGTACAAATGTCCCTGAACATTCAGACAGCATAGTGCACTATATATTGATTAGTGAGTGATTTCAGACACAGCCACTGTCTTTTCTCATCAGTGTTAAATATTGTTATTTTGTTGATAACTTGCTCTGTTACACGGGACATCTTTTGCACTTCTGTCCATCCTCGTAGAGGGATTCCTTCTTTTTGGTAGTTTGTTCTCACTCTCACTGAGGGTTAGGGGGAAAGGATCTCACACCTTGTTTAGCCCTATGAGGCAAATTGTGATTTTTCAATATAACTATACAAATACAATATGATTGATTGATTGAAAAATTCAATGGACAACATATAAGGAACAATAATTTTCCCATTGCATTTTAAGTATCAAAAAATATTATTTTGTATTCTCAATGGTTTAATAATGACTTTGAGATTAAGAATACAAAGTGTTTCCTCAGCTGCACAACATATGTGCTGTCAGGGGTTGTCTTTTCTGCAGTATTCAAGTGCGTGTTTTATCAAGCAGACCTAAGGCAGCTGATCAGGCAGCTTTTGTTGGCACTTCCTTGATTTCAGTCCATTGTGTCAGTGTCCCCTTTAATTGGAGCTACAAGTTGGGGCGACAGGGCATCACCGCGGCTGATGTCTGCTCCGCACAACGGAATGTTTCTGAAGTGCTGATGGTGCTGAAGTGCTCACTGCTGCCTCCATGTGTAATTTGCACTGTTGGAGACCTGTGTTGCATGAACAGGTGTGTGTGTGTGTGTGTGTGTGTGTGTGTGTGTGTGTGTGTGTGTGTGTGTGTGTGTGTGTGTGTGTGTGTGTGTGTGTGTGTGTGTGTGTGTGTGTGTGTGTGTGTGTGTGTGTGTGTGTGTGTGTGTGTGTGTGTCAGGATTTTCCACATAACCCATGGATCAATGGTTATTCTATTTCGATGGCCTATGTCTTTTTCCCCTCACTTCGTGCCACAGTGGACTTTAGTGTTAGGTCTCATTTCCTGGTGTCTGTTGTTACGATGCTCCTGTCCCATTTTCATTTGGAAGAAGAAACACCCACACACTATCTACACTGGCTCAAATGTTTTTTCATTAAGCAGGTGCAGGGAGTGTTCAGGTGTTTTTACTCTTTCTTTTGTGTCAGGTCTGCTTATGCACTTTTCATAAAGATCATTAAGGTTTTGATTATTTATTTATTCAATGAGCCTTTGCTTTATCTGCACCTCTCTGTTTTATATTCATACTTTACAGTTTCAGGTTAGAGCCCTTAGTATAATGACATAACTAGTTATTCTTCTAGTTGTAGAAAACAAAAAAAAATGGTCTAGATTTTCTCTAGAATTGTTCGTTCTCATATGAAGAACGCAGCAGGAGATTATCTGGACGTTATGCCGTCCATAGAGGGGTGGGGTCTGGGTAGAGAATGCAGGAGGCAAGACATAATGTATAAATCCAGCAGCAATATAGTGAGCTCTATTTCTATAGTTGAAGTCCCTGGATCAAGTGGAAAAATGTGGAAGTGAATAAATCTTCTTTCTCAGTAACTATTGTGGAGTCCCTGGGTGAGACACTTAACTTTTACTGCTTCACTGGATTGTCATTGGGCAGGAGCAGAAGTAGGAGCAGCAGAATGTGGTTTACTAGAAAAACGTCCCTGAAGGGACCTGAACACAAGCATGCTCAGTCCAGTTACTCAGATGAATAAAGATTTAATGTGCTTTTGAAAAATTTTAACAATGATGTGAGCACTGACGAGTGATGTGAAGATAATGTTGTGTCCTGTGTCTCCTCTACCAGATGAAGACAGTGAGTGTAGCGCTGGTGTTGTGTCTCAATGTTGGAGTGGACCCCCCCGATGTGGTCAAGACCTCACCCTGCGCCAGACTGGAGTGCTGGATAGGTGAGTGAGTCTGTAACATGAAAATGAATGAACATGCTCTTAAAATGTAGCTTTTTTTCAATGACGCTCTTTTAGAAAATCCACATTATCACTGACAGTCAAGCTGATGCCATTTCTGAGTAGTCCATCTTATCCTGAAAACACCATTTATAACAAACCATGACAGTTTAGCTTTTACTTTGCAGCATTTAGCGACATTCTTAGTCTCTCCCAGAGCTGAATTCATAACTGCTTTGTCAACAAAAGATGAATTAGTCGAGAGAACCACAACACGTAACACAGAACAAAGACAAAGGAACCATCTCCATTGAATGGAAACCTCAAAACCACTGTTTGCCTCCCCTGAGACTCCTTTCCTCTTCGAGGAGTGAGGGCGGCACATTAAAGTGTGAAACTTTAAGTGCACTTTCAAATACCGGAGGATTACGCAAAAACTACTCGACCGATTTACATGGAATTTTCTGGAAGGGTGAAGCTTGACCCAAGAAAGAACCCAACACAGTTTGGTGATGATCTGAACCAGAGGGTGGATCCCTCTGGTTCTCTTAAAGTTTCTTAACTTTCTGAGTGCCTCCTGACACTGAAGACCTGCCGCTTGGTTCTAGAGATGGCGAACTTTCAGAGGTAAAGGCAGGGGTGCTGTCCTAAAATACACCAGAGGAGAATATATGGAATCTTGATGCATCTATTTGCAAATAGATCGACAAACATCAGCTTTTCTTTTGCTATGGTGTGTGTGGTTGTCAGAAAAAATATTGGCACCATTACAGGAAATTGTGTAATCCTATAGGGACTTGGTGTTTCAATATGCACTTTCACCATAGGTTTCTTAAAAGTCACCATTTTATTATACATTTTACTTCACATTTTTCCAACACCAATGTCTGAGTTTGAGAAAAAAATACAGTGTCTCGAGAGTCTAGATAATAATAAGTTTAAAAAAAGTAATTGTGTATTTTGAAATTTCTTATTACTCCAAGAAAAGTATATATTCTTTCTTTAAAATGACACTCAGTGAGACATAAGTTATTATTTGAACCATCAAACACAATCATTTAGTTGTGATAGTGCGACAAAGCCTCATTCATCACAAGAGCAGTGGATGACTTCTCTGCATAAGCGTATCAGTATCTCCTGCAAACTTGCCAATACATTAGTCTCTGCCTGCTGAGCACAATTTGATCTGTCCTCAATCTATATTTTGCTATTCTTCTTGCCATATTGATGCACTCTCATCAATATTTCAACCTGAGGCTGCTGATATTTTTCCAAACACTGCTTTTGATTTGATAAGAAATTTTCCTTTGATGCTGAAAGGACAAACTTGCCTTTGTCATCATAGTTTTGTTGTATCTTTTGCAGGAATATTAAACAACATTTGCTGCTTTGTTACATTGGTTTTGGTAAAACTGTCAGCTAAAAATCCGACACTTTACAATAATGGCTGCTTTATCACCTTCAGATTGAATGAGTATAGTTTTACTGTGCCATGGATGTTTTGTGTGTGTGTGTGTGTGTGTGTGTGTGTGTGTGTGTGTGTGTGTGTGTGTGTGTGTGTGTGTGTGTGTGTGTGTGTGTGTGTGTGTACGTGTGTGTACGTGTGTGTGTGTGTGTGTGTGTACGTGTGTGTGTACGTGTGTGTGTACGTGTGTGTGTGTACGTGTACGCAGTGTATTTTACTCTCTGTGTTTGCTTGCCAGATCCTCTGTCGATGAGTCCACAGAAAGCTCTGGAGACCATTGGAGCCAACCTGCAGAAGCAATATGAAAACTGGCAACCCAGGGTAAGTGGGTTCACATGAACCAGCCCCACTCCTCTTAAATGTTCTTGTAATGACACAAGTACACACAGTCACACACACACTCTCACAGCTATTGCACATACACACTCGGATGAAATGCATCAAAAAAAATAAAACAATGAAGAATCATCCGCCCTCCAAGATCTGACTTTGGTCATATCATATCATCAGTGATTGATTTAGCATCCAATAACCATTATGATGCGTTCCCACAGAATGCGTCACGGATTTTATTCTGGTTAACAAACACAACCTTCTTTCTGATCTGTGAATGAAACGGGTACTGGCAGTAGTTTTTGTTTGAGAAGAGGCTTTCTGGAGAGTGGCGTCAATTCATTCTGATCATGTATTTTTCTCCAGGTATTACTTAGTGGACATTTTAAATGTATTATTTTACCCTCATCAATCCAGCGATCCGCAATGCCCGAAGTGTCCTTGGGCAAGATTTCTGATACTGAACCTTGAAAATTGCCCCTCATGGCTGTGCAGGCAGTGAATGGTGTGTGACAGATAAAACACAGCATTTAGTAATGCTTTATGAATATGTGTGTGAATGGTTGATGAAACCAGAAGAGCGCTGTAGAAATACAGTCCACCCATTTACAGTTTCTCATTGTCATGTACAAAAGTGATTAATGTGGTTCTAGTCCAGATGAAACTCGAATGAAACTGTGACATCTTGCACTTAACTGCTTTTATTGTGTGAATTCAAAAAAAGTCAACCCCTGTCCTGCAGCTGTCATTGTAACTCTATGGCCCATAATTCAGCATGTTTCCTCTCAGCGATCATTTAATGGTTGAATGGTTTTATTTTTAATATCTCTTTGTGTCATCACTTAAACTGTTCTGTGTTCAACGTTCCAACAAACACCCACCTGCTCTTGACAGTGATTCTTATTTATTTAACAGATGCATCACGTGGTCTTGTCAATTCCGCTGTTATAAGTGTATGTGTGTGTGTTCATGGATTCATATCATTGCTAGCAGCTGCACTTCCTCTTGGCTCCCAGCTGTAAGTGAGGTCGGTATTTTCTCAGAGGCTCCTCAGTCGAGCTCTCCCTTGGCCTCCGAGCATCGCAGCCTCTGTGCTGGAGCAGATGGTAGAGGCAGCTTTTCCGTCACTCCTAAACACAGATGAAGCGAGATGAGTGAAGGTTAAGAAAACAAAAGGATGTTAGGCTGTGAGGACAAGCGGAGATGGAGATGTGCAATGGAGTAGATTAGAGATGCTGAAGAAAAGACTGATTTGTGATCAGTAACCTACTTTCACAATGTTTGAACAGAGAGAGCAGGAAATGAGAAGGAGAGAACTGTGCTAAGGCAACAGGAAATTTGATCCATGTGGCTGACTGTACACAGTCTTAGTAGTGTTTACAAAACATGACGGGATTTTCTGTCATTTCACAATTCATTCATGTTTTCAGTGAGGTATGGTTCTCTATTGGCAACAGCTCAAATTGCCAAATGTCTAGTTTGATGATTTAGTTTGTCTGAGGAAGACGTTGAAGCTGCTGATCAGGACAGCCACAGGATTTTCCACTGACAGTTTCTCATTTCATGATCAGTTGAGTTTGTAGATGACTGACTAGATAAAAAACATTAAGTCATCACATTTTCTCTAGGCCCCCGAAAAATGTTTCATTCATATTCTGGGAAAAACTGTATTCTAAGGTGGGTCTTTAGGACAGTGACAGCTGTAACTGAGATCAGAGGGGTTGAAGGAAGTGGTTTCATGCTGTTTATGTGCTGCTGACATTTCTGCATTTGATGTAAATTTGAAGAAAGATTACATCTTGTGATTATCATGTGGATGGTAAATAAGCACTAAAAAGTCTTATTACAACTGTATTTTATTTGAAAGTCTGCACCAGATGACAACAGTGTATGATGCTGTTTACATTTGAACTCTCCTTTATATATTTCTCTCTGTGCCTCTTGCTATGTCAGACATGTATCCTGTGGGGAGTAGTGAAAGAAATAAGCAAACACTTGAAATTTGATGGGAACGGCCGAGCAGATCTTGGATTTGATTGCACTTGCATTTCAAACCACCTGCGAATATGATTTCGACGACTCGATGTGGTCAGGCCTTTTTCTTGTGAGACTTTGTAACAAAAGGTCTGTTTATTAGATGTATGAAAGAAATCCGACCTCAGGTGTTTGCTGAGAGCAATAGGGATATGGGATGTTTTGGGCCAGAATGGAGGAGTTGAAAGACTAAGAAAAAGGTAAAATAGAGACAGTAGTAGCTGCTGAGCCTTGTGAGTCGGAGCTTTGGCATCCTACATGTCCACCAAAAACCTTATATCTTGAGTCGGTAAAATTAAAAATAACATTGTGTGTTACATTGTGTTTTGTAAGATGCCATAGAAGTGACACACAAGAGGGGGTGAAGGAAGAGACATCCTAAGAGAGAGCAGCTGAAGGAATGTGGGCTTGAGCTCTGCTGACCTCTGAGGTCAGGTGGTAGGAGTGCAGGAGGAGGAGTGGGAGGCTGAGAAAGCTGTGCCTTTTTTCTTTTCTTTCTCCAGCTCTGCGGCACCACCGCAGAGCAGCGTTCGCCAACACACCTTATATAAACGGTTGACAAAGCAGTCAATTACACTGCAGCTATTTACCTGCTCTTTCACTGTGATGAGAAACCTGGTAGTAAGGTAATTTTGGATGACGCCAGTTGGTAAATATTAGACCAAATAGCAGATCTGAAATCTGTTTAGTCACTTATCCCACTGTGGTGTTGGTGTGTACGAGCTGTGTTCATAGCAGTGGAGCTGCTCAGAGAGTTTAGCTGTGCCAGCCTGCCGTCACAAATTCCCTTCTCTGTTTGCTGCTGTACTCTAACATTAACACTCATGGCCAGAAAATACAGAGAGAAAGGCAAACACTGTCTTGGCTGCTGCCCACTCACTCTCTCTCCCAACACTCCCTCTCACTCTTTTTTAATAGTTTTTATCTCTTTCTCTGACCTTTCGTCATCATCTTTTTCCACGCCACATCAAAGTTATATATTTTTCTTCTGTCCTTGCCTCCTTTTACATCTGCGTATTTTCACCATCGTCTTTGTCTATGTATGTTTTTACAATCGAGTAAAGAAAAGATCAGATACCTCTCTGCCTCTAGGAGATTGGAGCTGAGATCTGATGCAGCACATGCAGATTACATCACATTCTTTATCGTACTGTTCTTCTGCTACTGATTTAATCCATAATAGTTCATTGTGGTGGTTCACTGTCTACTGGAAGGAATGCTTGTAGTGGATTGTGATTGCAACAGCAAATACAAAAGATAACATTTTATCATCATTCCAGTTTAACCATGTCAAGCAACATTGTCCGTTTGTTTGGTGGTTGGATGGTTAATTATTCAGTTTTTTAATTATCAGCAGGATTATGCAAAAAATGAATTTATTCATAAAACATGGTTGAAGGATGTTTACGTGATAGTTTTTTTTGTACATTTTCGCCAACCATCCCCCAAAAATCTGTCATATTAGTGGACTTTTACCTACTGATGTGTGCAATTTCTTGTTGCGCTCTCTTGTTCGTCTACATTTTTGTTTGTCTGTCTTGTCAGCAGGACTCAAAACCTACCTAGAATTTCCGTGAAAGCTTGTGGAAGCCCATTAAATTCTGGAAGGGATCTGATAAATGGGCAGATCCAAAACATTTTTCATCTTGTTTAAGCATGGTGAAATTGCCACGTGTTAGCCTCGGTAGAGGTATGTATGCCCCAAGTGTTCACTGATCCACTGTGTAAACTGATGGAGGGCCGACACCCTTTAGTGTAATGAGTGTAGCTGCTCCTGGCATGCATGCTGTTATCAGCGATGAACTGAGGTGTTGCCACATCAACCAATATTTGATTTGGATTCAAAGCAACTTCAATCAATCAATCAATCAAATTTTATTTGTATAGCCCATATTCACAAATCACAATTTGTCTCATAGGGCTTTAATATGGTGTGACATCCTCTGCCCTTAACCCTCAACAAGAGTGAGGAAAAACTACAAAAAAACCTTTTAACAGGGTAAAAAGAACATAGAAACCTCAGAGAGCCACATGTGAGGGATCCCTCTCCCAGGACGGACAGAAGTGCAATAGATGTCAAGTGTGAAGGGAAACATCATCAAGATAAAGGTTTTAGCAGCATTGATAAGGGTAAACATTTTGAAGCATAACTGAAGGTCCGTGAATTGGTGGATTATTGTCAATAATGGTCGAGTATCTGAGGAGAAATACTATGTATCAAGCAGTCCTGCTGCAATCATAGTCTATGGTCAGCAGCCAGTAAGATCATGATCCACCATTAAGATCGGATGCCACTATAGTCCACAGTCATTGTTCACTGTCGCCATTAGGATCCATCATCAGCTGCCACCTCGATCAGTCCACCCCCATTATCAGATGCCAACACGATAAAGGATCCGGCATTATTATCACGATCAGCCAGCACGATACAGAATCCGCCATACTGGATCCACCATTACAATCTCTGATACGCGATCCACAGATACTAATCCATGATGTGGCCAGCAGCTGCAGCCCTGGATCCTTCTAGACATATAGCAGCATAACTAAGAGCAGGTCCTAAGACAAGCCTGTACCAGCTCTAACTATAAGCTTTATCAAAAAGGAAGGTTTTAAGTTTAACTCTTAAACGTACAGATGGTGTCTGCCTCCCGAACTGAAAGTGGGAGATGATTCCATAGGAGAGGAGCTTGATAGCTGAAAGCTCTGGCTCCTACTCTACTTTTAGAGACTTGAAGGAACGACAAGTAAGCCGGAATTCTGGGGGCACAGTGCTCTAGTGGGTTGATAAGGTACTATCAGCCTTTTAAGGTATAATGGTGCCATATTATTAAGGGCCTTGAAGGTGAGGAGGAGAATTTTTAATTCTATTGTAGAATTAACCGAAAGCCAGTGTAGCGAAGCTAATACTGGATTTCGTCTGTGGTCTCTTTTCTTGGTTCAGGACAAGATCAACTTTTTAACAAACATGGTCAAGGCTGCTGAAAAACCTGTGGGAGTTGTCTTTATTACTTTGGGTCTGAACCTTCACAGTGCTGCAGGAAATTGTTATCATTGTCATTATGGCTAAATCTATTGACACAGTTTTCCAACATCCAAATCATGAAAGCACAACAAATATGAAAAAAAAGGTAAAATCTGTCTGGAGACTCAGTTGGTGGCTTAAAATTAATATGTTGACTACTTTAGTTAAAGCTTTAAATCCCCTCTGTGTTTTCTTGCCTTCTGTATGTATAACTCCCCCTACACAGATTCTGTTTTTTGTTACGTGTATGATTCCTAACCTGCAGCATTAGCATGTATGCTAGCAGCAGTCACTGATAAAGAAGTTGATGGAAGGAGACACCTGACGGCTGTCAGTAGAGCTGATGTGATTGCTGTCAGCTGTGGGCACACACCCTCCTTATGTCCTCGTATTCTGACACTTAAATGTGATGCTGCCACATAATAGTGCAACCTTCTCCGACTCAGGTTTAATAACTTTAGGCATGTTTTTCTCCCAAACCATGAACCTAGATGGTTATGCTTTTTTTTCATATTTTTGACTTTCAGTTGTCATGGTACTTTTAACCTGAATGGTCAGGATTTGTTTGGTGGTTTGTGTGTCATTTAGCCTCATAAAAAAGCTGCCAGATGTATCCAGTGTTTCATTTATGAACTGATATAAGGTATCACATTCCTTTTTAATAATTAGTAAAGTTGTGCATGTGGTTTAATTTGTGTGCCAGATGACTGTGGCTGCAAATGGTAAATCATAATTTGTGACACAGTGGTCAGCAGGTTGGGAACTAGACCCTTGTGTTGGCGATAATGGCAGCGTTATTATAGTTTTCCTGCCCTGACCCCTCTCACAAACTCTCAGCACTCTTATTGTTCTTTTGTACGGCATATGGTATTGTACATTCCACACCGTCTTTCTTTTGTTTGTCAGACATTTTTGTTGTTTAACTTCATCCTTATTCTGCAGTCTGTGTTTTTATTGAGTGTGTCTGTATTGTGTTGTATTTGAGTCCAGACTATATTCAACATTGGACTGCCTTTGTTTCATTCAGAGGCATCACAAAGCTATGTTAGTGAGATACCTTCCTTCACTTTCAATTTCTCTTTGAGTTTTCCAGCTCAGCATGTCTCCTGTGCTCTGCTATTCTCTTTCATGCCTCACTTGTTCTTTCATTTTCTTATTGCATGTCACTCCTTTTCTCTTTCTCTCCCTCTCCTCCATTACAAGTTTTGAAGTCTAGTTTAAAATTCTACCACCTTGCCTTGCTAAATGTTTGGTAGTTACTGAGGTGCAATGCACCATACATGTGGTAGTCTTGTCCTATGGCCAGTGCAGCATGGCTTACATCGCTGAACATGTACACCAGATTTACTGGTCTCTGTCCAATATCATCGTCTTTTCTCTTTAGATCTGTCTTTTTATCCTTCTGTGTGCTGTCATCCCTCTCTCCCTGGATCTCCCTCTACTGCTTGGTTGCACTCTGTAACCCCCTTGCTGTTCACTCTACAAACTTTCTTTGCATAATTTATCAATTTAGCTGCTGCTAAAACTCTTTGCTTTTCATTTGTTTTGAGGTTTTTTTTCTCTTATCACCCGGGAACAGCCAAACCACACAACAGAGAAATAATTCCTAATGTGAAATGATCAATGAATACATGATTGCAGCACCCATTGGTCAGAACAATAAAACCAACAATTGGGCAATTAGGAACGGCTGACAACAGTCACTTTGCCCATCTAAAAATTAACCCATTTTCCACTTAACAGACAGAACTGACAGCCATTTGGACTGAAAAAAACTAATTTCGACAGCTTGTAGTTGCGAAGTCGACAGTAGAAAAATTATATAGAGAATGTATTACTCTTAAGTTTATGTTATGAATGTATTGTCTAAACAGTGCAATCAGTCAGTTTTCAACAACATTGATTTGCCAGTGGGCAGTGTGAAACTAGGGAGGGATAAAGATGATTCTTCTTTGCAAGAAATTTGCTTTTTCACATTCTTTGTTAATAGAAACCATGACTCAAACATCCTGTATATCAGGGGAACTTCCATCTGTGGCCGACCATGTGAGTTGAGGTAACCCCCTGTCAAGTAGAGTTTGTAAAGCTGCCCTTGTGACTCGTTGACAACAAGTTAAGTTGAGTGCAAAAGGAACATACCTTGGTGTATGATAGCACATCACATGGCAAAAAAAATCACTGAAGGATGATAAAACAACCAAATCATGCGATAACAGTGTTTGTTCTTGTGAAGCTGCTGTGTGGCCGGCAGAAGGGCAATGTGCTTTGGTCACATTCATTGTGTTAGTGTGTGCCGATTTAAATATAAAGCTAAGTATAGGAATGACATGCACTGTCACGAAACTAACCCAAATTCAAAAAAGGAATTAATTAACATTCTTATTTCTGTTGTAAATCTTGGACGAGAAAAGATTTCCTGCCTATGCTGGTTATAAGGCATCACTATTTCCTGTCCACGTGTCCAACTCAGTAACCAGCACCACTACATTGTTCCCTTTGAGGACCCCTCACAACTGCAAAATCATTTAAATCCCATTTGAGTTCACTGAAAACCAGTGTGTGCCGGAAGCTGCAGAGTGAATAACGCGATGCGGAAACCATCTTAATGATCTGCCCTCGCCCCTCCTCATGCACCAGTCCAATAGGAGCCACAGAGAAAACCATTAGCCCACTGTAAAACATAGACATTCCACCAATACATCTATAAACGATGTACTTATGACGAAGGCTGCAGTTCTCTAGTGTGACAGGAAGAGTGGGGGGGAGGGGTTATTGATCAGTCCTCTCACTGGTGTTGTATAATGGCTAGTATTTATCATCAATTGTAGTAATGCATTGCTAAAATAAGAGAAACATGACTGCTGCCTAAAAGTGAAGCCAAAGCGTCTCAATTGCCTGCCTTCTCTGTTAGTGGATGGGACATGGGCCAAGTAAAAAGTCCAAATACAATAATTTTTTTCTCAGATTGTTTACTGTCGTTTAAGGAAGTTCTTATCACACTGATATATGTTCAAATGTGAAAAGGTCATGAGACTGACTCTCGATTGGTCCCACGGCTTCAATCACTGATCGCTATACTGCATAGACTCTGGCTCCAACATGAATCTCAGTTGAAAGATGGCGGTGTGCATATCTTGGGTACTTTAGCTTAATTATTGAATATTGGGAAGAAGAGGACACACTTCATCCATCCGTCTATGGTTGAAACCCAAATGGGGCTTGGGTTTTGTGTATCCTCATACCAGTGAAGCTGTAATCTTATGATCATTAGTCCAAGGGCATTCATTCTTTTTAAAATGGAGTCTGCCTTCATTCCTCCATTTAATTCTGATAAGGGGAAGAACAAGCTCTGAGATGACCCTAAGATCTTCGGGGGTATTTTTGCTCATGATATGTGTGAAATGCACATCATTGTGGTTGATCTAAATCACCTTCTTAGCTGAGTCATGCCAAGTTTGTGAGAAACCTGGGTGTCAGGTTTAATGACCAGCTATCTCTCTCGATACCAGACCCATAGCTTGACACCTGATTGGACGTTTCATAGGTAAAGGTAAATTAAATGAATCTTTCTGAGAAGAAGATGGAAAAATTCTCTCACAACCATGTTGTGGCCATCTCCCAATTGTTCCACTTTCCACTACAACATAATCAAATCAGGCCTTACCCAACTCAGAATGCCATCCATCAGCGGAGGGGCATACCTATCTATGTTCAAGAATGTTTTGAAGACCCATCTTTTCAGAGAGCACGTCCTTTCATACCTCTTACACCGTTAGACATACCTAACAAGCACTTACTGTGAATTTTCAGTGTACTTCTTTACCTGATGTCCTACACTTGAACTCTTGATTAACAGATTCAGCACTTAGTATCCTACTCTTCCAAAGCTTAAGTTTTGTCCCTGAATTGTACCATGCTTTGGATAAAAGCCTCAGCCAAATGACTGAATGGTAAGTAATGGTTGTAAATGCAGTGTTGTCATACAGGACATTAACAGCATTATGCCAAATTAGAATATTTGGTTAATTATATCTTAATTTTGGACCGGTTTCGGCTGGTTGAGTGTGTACCATGTGTGCACTGGATGGAGTAAATCGACCAGTTACTGATCAATTGTTAAAGTGATCCCATAATTTCATTTTAAGCCACCATAATCTACTTGTCATACCAGGCCAAGTGAAGGCAGTGCACTGAAATGACCTCATGAATGTGTTTTCTTTCATAACAATATGAAAGAAAACACATTCTCCCCCCTACATTCTCTGTTTTTCAAAGTTCACACTGACTACACCTATATAGTTATGAAAAACATGTTACCAACAAATTCCTCTTTATACATCCAGCACTCATTGAATATCATTATCATTCACATTGAGGTGCGTCTTTTGAGCTGTGGACAAACGTTGGTTCACTATTCACTCCCATTTTAACTGTGTTTAACCTACTCCTGAGGGAAACAGCTGGCTCTTTAGCTGCGTGATGCTTCAGTTTCTCCACCACCCTGTCACCGACTCTGTCTGTCTGCTGTTTGGATCTGTGCTGTTGTCATACAGTCATACAAGAGCTTATTAAATGTGAGTGCATGTGTTGGCATGCATTTTGTAAGAGGATGCAGAGCAGGAGGGGACAACAAGGGAGGCCAGGATGTGACTCAGTGGATGGAGATTAAAGATAGACGCACCTTTCATTCTGCCATTTTTAATTTAGCCATGTGTAAGAAATGTGTCACGCCGACTGCGTGCCCACGCCAATCCAACAAGCCTCCAGTTGAGCATTGCATGGGAACCGGGGCATGTGTGTTTAAGGAAAATGGTAAAAATGTGGAATGGATCCAATCAGCATAGGACTCTGTGAATCTGAACTGTGGAGGAACAGAGGGATGACAGAAGACGCTCATCCGTGAAGACAATTTTGTGTCTTTGCAAGTCATTGGAGAGGCACTTCACTGCCTGCCACCAAGCTTTTTCTTTGCACACTGATCATCCAGAGTGTATGGGCTACATGTTACTGTCTTATTACTAACAAAGCTCTACCCACCCAGCTGTAGCTGCACTATTGAATTCAATTGCTCTTTTCTTCTGTGCTTTGAGTCTAAGTGTCTCTTAAATTGTCATGCCAGGCAAATGGCCAATTAAACACAGATTTTTTAAAAAGTCTTACAGAGCACAATTGGCACAGCTTTCATTTGTGTAAGATTATTAAAAAAATGACTGTTCTTTAGTGGTATATTAAAGCTTTAACTTCAAGGTAAAACTTGTCATAATAATGAACTACAAAAAAGACATAATTCCTCACACCATCTACCTTATAACTCCACAAACAGCTATCCGTCTGTCTGGTTGGGCAATTGGACGTAGATACCGTCTATTCGTGATTAGCTGAGCCCAACATTTTTGGGGGTTGGTGTTTGGGCGATTTGTTATTTTATTTTGCTATTATAATGGGCTACTTCCAAAAATTCATTCAACTGTACAAATTAACCTGTGAAGTGGTACATTATATAAAATAGTAAATTTTATATATTCATTCAGTCCATCCTGACTCCGCTGACTCACTTCTCTCTCTCAGACACCACATCCGCTGACGTCTCTGACCCACTACAATTTAAACATGGATTTTGTTTGCACCCACCAACACATTATCAACACTGATCATCACATTATGATTGATACTTTTTTGAAATTAGTAAAATCCCTCTTTATAGCTTCGCACAAATAAGGTTAAATCTTTTTACAGTTAAGAGATAGGATCCAACGCTAAAGAAGACAGAGGTCGGCCGCACTCAATGGGAAGAAGTCCTTGTAAAGGACTTCTTGTTATTGAGTGCATTGGAAACTCAATAAAGGAGTCAATGGCACAAATAAACGTTGAATAAACCTTGTGATCTTATTGACCATCTAGCTTGGAGCACTATTCTGATTTATTAGTACTAACATTTTCCTGGTTGGCTCACATGTTAGCGGTTATCAATAAACTTAAGCAGTTAGTGTGTTACCAAGCTTCTAGCACTACCTATTTCACAAGGCTCTGTGGATACATTTTACTGTACCACTTTTTGGTTGAACTATCAATCCAATGCCTGGGCATACTGATATTTAAAACACTGGAGTTTCATGGCAAAAAAGCATTCCAGTGGATTCACCATCAGAGGTCCCACTAGTGATAAGTGAAAAAGCCAAACTAACCAGCTAATAAGTTTGCGAATCTCCCCTCAGCACATTGGTTAGCTCAGAGAGGTTAGCTTTTCCTCTTGTCCTTCCATTCCCAAGAAACTGAGGATCCAACGAGCGGATCGTTCTTGTGCCAACCTTTACAATTCATTGCGCGGCGTTGATGACGCTAACCAGCTACCTATCTGGCTAAAATCCTGGTGTAAATGATGCCGTTGTGAGTCAAATTTGAATGTCAGCACTTACAGGCACTTGGATGACACAACAGGAGCAGTATGCAGGCATTCTATGTTTCTTCTGTTTGTTAAGGTTTGAAGAAGTGGTCCCCAGTTACTTCAATTTTATTGGATTCGGCTGCAACGCTGTTCATCCTTGAAACTCCAAAAGTACAAATTTGGACACAGCTTACGTCACCAAGATTCTGCTCCCACCTAATTTCTTGAGACAAATAAATGTGACCTAGTCTTGAGAAGAGGTGTATAGTATTTTGTGGTTGTGTGGTGCAAGCTGCAAGTTCTTTTGGTTAAATATTTCTAAAGAGGTGAGTTATCAGTCACTCACTTCCTTTTTTTTCTTCTGCCTTAGCTGTACAACATAGCATTCATCTAAGCCTTTGAATACAGTCTTGCCTACCTTGTTGTAACACCTGTGTACCTCTTGAGAGTCTGATTTCTGTATGAAATGATTCCCTTTTCTCCAACAGTACAGTTCTTACCAACAAGGCATGCTATTACAGACTAATGCCATTGAATCAGTTACTCTGATATCCAAAAACACAATTGTAAGACATTTTCACTGAGTGCTCTGTGTAAACGGAAATCTCAGTTTTATTATCGTTTTTTAAGATATGAGAAAGAATTAAAAGTAGTTTTAGCTCTCAATAGTATGTCTAATGAATTAGCAATGAGTTGTTTGTCACTAAAGTTGATGTAGAACTATTGTTTTTAAAGCTTTAAACAATCATTGCAATTCAAACACCAAATGTACAGCGGGCTCTTTGTTCTGTTAACAGCAGTCCATGTTATGAGGCATTACAGTCTAATAATTATAAGTCTTTCCCCCCTAAAGTGGCTTCAATTAAAAAGTGAGTTCTTCTAATTATGCACTCAGCAGATTGTGATATCAGTCTTCACGTCCCCACTGTCACAAGTGAAGAATAGAAAGTCACAACACTGAGACGTAGCTGCTCTGTCAGCTGGTACCCAGCATCCTTTACTCCAAATTCTCTCCCACTGTCAGTCAAGTTCATTGTCCTTCATTTTGGCCTTGATGCCTCTGAATGCTAGAACCCACACCTCTCAATTTGCAGTAATTAGTAAGACGGCTGTCTGTATTGACCATTAGTGTCCCCTTCTGCTCCTTCAGTCTTCAGCTAATGGCTCCCCTGGCCCCCCTTCTCTTTCTCTAATGGCCTGCTCTCCTCACACGGTTTCTGTCTGTCTCAAGGCAGTGTGGGATGTCTGTATCAACGACCTGACCAGCGGTGGCCTTTTAATGGGCTCGTTTTATAACATGATGTCTGCCTCGCTGTCCAACCTTAAATGTAATCACACTTAACCCCGAAATAAAACAGCTTTTTTCCCAATGGCAGATGGCCACTGCTTGTTAGGAGTACTGAAGATGATGTGGGGCAGATTTCATTACCTTTTCCAAGAGGGTAATCAAACACCCATCTGGGAGAAGCTGAATTAAATGACAGGTCTGCTGTTGTGCCGTGCTGATACTCTATGTCTGTGTGTGTTTTTCATTATTATTTTGACAGCACCACACCTAAGTGAACATCTTGAATGCTGGTTCTTTGTATTCTTATGTGTCTGGTGTGGATTCAAGGGTAATCTACTGGTTTACATGTAGGTGCTCTGTATACGTTGACAAAAGCAGTACATTTTTGCTAATATATTGCTAATATTTGTGCAATCACAGTAAAATATTCCATATAGTAAACTGTCCTGAGTGAAAAAGGTAGGATCAACGTCTAAAGGTCTTTTGACATTCACCATTGTATTTGCCGGACAGAAGTTACAAATTATTTGAAAACATTGTAATATTGATAAATGAAAAACAAATTTTAAGAATTTCTTTGTGAGAAATACTTGTGTGTCCTTAGTTTGTTTACATTGTGCATGAGGACACAACACACATTACTATAGGGTTCTCACTTTTTCAAATAGTAAAGTTTTAATAAACTATATATTTTTTTGAATTAACGCAAATTGTATCTACATGGTGTTATTCTTGACATCTCCACTGTACATCCAAAAACTTCCACACATTTATTCTGAGATGTTAGATGCTGAGTTGTGTTGTGATCATCTGATTAGCAAGGCTTCGCTAGCTAATGTCCATCTCCGTTTTAAGTTTATAGTCTAATTTAGCTATGGGCCAATAGGACAGCAACAGGTCAAGCTGACAGTGAATTTAAAGAGCGCCCTCTGCTGGACCACAAGTCAAGTTAATTCAAAGGCTCTGCGGTGCTTAATAGACTACAACATTTAAAATTTAAGATAAGTTCAGTTTTTCTAAATATCTGGCATTTCAAACTACTCTGCTGATTGACAGTGTGTGGCATCAATTTCGTAGGTTGCAAATGGAATTGTTTAGGACAATTGTGTTTGATACCTCAAGGATGCACACAGACTGATTCAGTGCAAGGCCACCTCAATGCCACTTCTGAAAAGTTTAATAGGTGGGTTTTTTTTGTGAAATACAGCAGTGAAAGACTCAACTTCATTCTTTGTTCTTTTTGTATTATTGTTGTACATGGCCTTGATTCTCCAGCCGCTCTACAGGAGCAGATCTAATCCCCCGCTTCCACTGTCTCTCCATGATAGCGTGTGAGTTATTGTTTTTGTGGACATTATGCTGATTATTTACTTAATTAAATGCAATAAGTTCACACCATAACACCTAATGTCCCTGATAGCATTTGGAGCCCATACTTATAGTATGTGTACCATATTATTTTTTGTCCTAACATGGAGAGTCAAGAAAATCCTCCAGGAATCATGAAGTTCAGCCGTGTGGATTTTGGCAGGGTTTCGTTCTTCTTTCTTGTCCCTCAGCATCATTAAATGGAAGGGAGAGTCTTTTCAGGATTAGAGGGGTTTGTACACTGCCATAGGCTATGGACAATTGATCATTATACATCTCTGCACTCCACTTCTCCACTCTCCCTCCTTTACTCGCTGTGCTTTTCTTTTAGACCATGTCCACACTAAATCTCTCTCTCTCTCTCTCTCTCTCATCCTCATCTCTTTCCTCTCCTCGCCTATTCCATCTTCTCTTTTTGTCTCATCTCATTTTGTGTTACTGTACCATGTATCCATATCTCTCTGCAGAGCAGAAAAATACATCTCACAGGGTAAAGATTGTGTGTAAAATAAGAAAAATGGCTTCCTGAGATTTTTAAGTGACATTGTTTTGTGAGAATTTATTCAGTTTTATTGGAAATCACTTGTGAGGAGAAAGGATGTTGGGTGTGTTAATGTTTGGCATACCATAATATTGTATCAAACAGTCCAGCGCCACCTAAACCTTTTTTGTTCACACTAATATTGTGAGTGTTATTTATTAGGGTGGAATTGATAATTATTACAATTAGAGGATAACTCTCTTGGTCTGAGCAGAGAATGGCTGATTATGGCTCTGTCTGTTGTGCGATAGGACAAAAAGTTGAATTCACAGCTGCATGCAGAAACCTCAGTAATATCTATCAAACACAAAATGGAAGAAGGACCAAAAGAGCTGTCATCTGGACCAGAGTCTGTAAGAGCACATTTTGAACAACAGGAAACTCGATTGTTTCTGTACGAAGTATTTTATAGACCTCGTGTCACACTGAAAACCACCACCAACATTTGTCAAAATCAAACACTTTTTTTCTCTCCTGACACTGTTAATCATTGCTTGCTTTCAGTATGGAGGTGCCCACACATACAACAGCCCCTCTGGAAAGAAATCACTATTGTCTAGAAGACAGACAAGACTATTCTTTTGCTGATTTCACATGGAACATCAGCACAACATTACTGTGGTATGAACCTGAAGAGAAAATGTGTTGGAGCCATTCCTCTTCTTCTCTCGGGTTACTGGTGGATCGTTAACAACTTTAAGGTTCATACCGTAGTGATGTTGTGCTGCTGTTTCTTGAGAGAAATCAGCTTTACACAGGTTTTCTTTAAAACAACAAAGACAGAAAGAGAGCAGGGTTGGTCAAGATAACTATAGGGACACAAAGCAGAAAAGTAAGTTGTTTGTTTCACAGCGGTTATATCCTACAGAACAAAAACAACCTGCTGGAAGATATACTACTGTTTAGTTGGACATGAAATCATTCTCCTGTGAGTGACCGAGACTGTAACAGACTCACCTCTGGTCGCAGACACATTCAGCAGGACAAGCTGTTTTTCTCCTTTTTACCAAATTTGATTATCCAGAATTAACTTTACAATATCATCAACGTAGTTTTGACTTAAACTGTAAGTAGTAAGAATTGTTAAAACAATATCATTAATTGTTTATACTCAAAACTCAAATTTTCTGCATCAGTAATTACATAGTAAGATTCAAACTACTTTACGTCATTCATGTGTGTTTGGTTTCTCATTATAATTATCTACAATTTAGTTGAATTATTATATTATACTCTTTAGTTTCTGTTCAACTTAAGTTAAGTTTGAACTTATCGGACTGATCAAAAACAGCATAGTACAAGAATATGCTTTTCGAATAAACTCCTGCAAAGGGTAAAATGTAGCTTTTGTCTTTTTATCCCATTAATTAAAAATAGAAACGAATTGACAGATTAATCGATCATCACTATAATAGTTAAAAAGAAAAAGAAAGACCATTCTTTCAGCCATATTTCTATGACCCTGAGTATCCTTGGTGTTATGCGACACTGTAATGATCCACTTGGAGAAACTCTATTTTGTTTTGTTCTCCCTTTCACAGGGAGGTCAGGGTCAGGTACACTTTAGAGCTGACAGGGATTCATTGTCTCAATGCGCATAACGGAGAATAGCAAGACATTTAATTTCTTGTTCTTGTTGAAGATTAGGTTTGTGTATCTTCCAAGAAGTGTAGTATACCTTGTTTTAGCTGGGTTGCTAACCATCACTTAGCAAAGTACTCTCTTAAAGGACTACTGTGATTGACAACCAGCGGAAACATTTTGTCAGTTTGTTTGCCGGATGGTGCTAACTAACTGTTTAGTTCCTATGTCATCAAACTTCTAGCACCACCTGTTTTGCAAAGAAGCACTGATCGACCTTTCTGAGCCACTTTTTCCTTTGACTAGATCATTACACTGGTCTTAACCATATTTATAACTTTGTTGGTTAACCTGGTATTGATATCCTCGTGTACATGATCTTAACATTACCTTGGCCATTTCTGTACCAACTGAGATACCCCAGTACTTAAGGATGAACACATCACCAGCACTCTGATGGGTTTGGCTGCACTCAGCCAGTAAATGTACCAGTAATTGGAGATGTAACAGTTCCTGGAGTTTACGGTGCTGATGGAAGTTGTTTATCAGAAACCTGAATAAGATTCATCTGTTGATGCACTCCAGCTATTTCCAGCATCCATGTTTCTTAAACCAATACAAGGGCTTATCCATCTTATTGAACCGCAATGATGCTACAATGTTCTAGTAAAGTAGCCTGGAGATAAGTGCACACATAAAACAACTTCAATCAACCACGGATTTCATTCAGAAACTTATGAGTCAGTTGTGGGTTATTTGTGGTATAGATTTTAGAATGAAGGGAAACATACCATCATTGCATCAATGGGTATATTTATAGGATGTATGATTCAGTCTACTTGAAAGCAGATCACTTTTCAGTGTTCAACCTCTTTGTCATTGTGCTCTTATGGTAGCCTATATAATGATAGGATTCGAACATTGTCTGGGCACAGATATCTGTATTCTGTAAAATGTTTAATTGTGGCACATAAGTAATGCCACCGATTAAATAAATTGGGGATGCAGTAGTTATGAAAATCTGGACTTTTACTTTTGTTTAATTTGACAATTTGGCTCATAGCCATCATACCAATGCAATTTTTTAAATGTATTTATTCGTGCCTTTGGGCCAGGGCATCAAAGAAATATTCATTCTTTTCATTAAAATTAATCAAACATTTGTAACAGCTTCTGGTCTTTCATCACACTATCTCTCAATTTGTCTTTGAATGAGCACGCATTCAATCAGATAAGTTTATTTTAAAGTTTGTTTACCTGCTCAATGAGAAAGAAAAAGCGTCACTTAGCTATCACCAAATTCCCTATTACTAAAAAAAACTTGAAGTAGGTTGGTACCTTTGGCTGAACAGGGGCCTCTTTACGAACAGAAAACAGAAAAATACAGCTTAGGGAAAAATATTACTTTTAATATTTGGAAGTCCTCTGATTAATGATAAAACAAAATCAACTCCATTGCCTAATTCTTAAGCTTCTTTCAGACACGCACTGAACTCAGGAGATCCTACGCAGATTCTCCGAAAGGAGGTTTATGTGGAAACGCAAATGTCTGAGTAAGAGGCTCCTGACTTTCTCCACCTGGCCCCCTAGTATAAAGTTGGCAGGAAGTTCACAGAACACGATGTGAGAACACGGTAGGAGATCCCCTGCTGGGTTCCCCGAGAGCGAGTCGGGGGTTGATGACGCTTCTATCTCGCTAATACAGACACTAAAAAGAAGGAGACAAAAAATCTGTGTGTGAAAAAGTGGTGTCACACACGTAGAAGACACAGACGAAGATGTCAAGAGAGTTTGTGGTTTAAAGAGCAAAATCACGTGATCTCTGCAGTGGAAGTAATGCATACACTTTCTGCCTCTGCCTGCTACTCCTCGCCTTTCTTAAATCCTGTGATGAATGTGTCGCTGTTGTCAACACGTCTGGGCAGAGAACCGCTGCTGGACATATCTGAAAACAACTTTAGTTAGATGCATGTTTTACTTAATTAAAATAAGCTCCTGAGCCTTTTCTGCAGCTCATTCAATTTATCTACTCACCCAAGATGTTAGATAAAGAACTGAGCAGGAATATTCACTCCTTTGAATAATAACAATTGAATACACTAACAGGAAAATTAGGCAAATATTGTCTCGACTTTGAGCTATCTACAACTTTGACCATCTGTGATCATCTATGTGTCTGTACAACCCCAGTAATTGTTAGTATTTTGTTGCATTGGAGTGTAATTCCTCTGCCAAAAATCGGATAAAACACACAATCATATCATTATCATGAAACAAATAATGGCCACTATAATCTTGAAGTAAAAGTCGGAGGTTGTGACGGCACTAATTCTGCATTAGCATTTCATTCTGCCAATGTGGGCCATTTAATTTGCATGAGCATTTTTATTTTTGACATTGGTTTCACGTTTAGCAGCTCAACACTTTCTCGTTTCTGTCCCCCCGTTGTTTTGAGTAATGTAATATGAAGTGAAGGAAACATTGAGGAATGCATGATGTTGTCAGTCTCCTGAGAAATATCAAACAAATGTACATTATGCACATATTAAGTGATTATTTTTAATGCTGCGGCACTGCGTTTGTTATTTGTTTATTATTGATGTTCTCCCATGAGTAATTCAGACTCCCAGTTGCTTGACAATATGAAATAAAGGACATATTTTTTCCCAACCAGATTACTTATAAGTACATCATAACAGCCCTGCAAATATGGGAAACTGAGGGATGTCATGGATTTCCTGTGAATGCTTTTAGGCTGCCTACCCCTTTCTTTTCCCTGACATAACATACTGCCAATCTAATAAAGCTTCTTTCTCAATGTCATTACGCTAAATGTGATATGAATGGAGCCTCTTGTGCAACCATTACTCCCTTCAATGGAGAGAGATGCTCTCTTACTCATTGCTTAAATGCCATAGCCACATCCAAAAAGGCTATTAGATTGGATGATGTGGGAGCTATTCTTAGTGACAAATGCCTTACTGAGTTTTCCAGGAATGAGGCAAGAGGGCAGAAAATACTCTGCAATGTCTATTTCCCAGCTGGAAGGCCTGGGGGAAGGAGGAGGAGGAGGAGGAGGAAGAGGAAGGAAGGGAGGGTGGTGGGGTTTAGCCCTCAAAATCTCCACACACACACAGACCATGCATGCACAATGTGTGTCCCCAAGGGCTGCAGTCGCAACTACACACACACACACACACACACACACACACACACACACACACACACACACACACACACACACACACACACACACACACACACACACACAGAGCTAGTTTATTAATCACAGCAACGAGAGCTCACCTGACATCCACATGCTTCCATCTCTCTTTCACATAAACACAGTACACACACTCGTATATTTCTCACTAAGCAGGAACAAGGACACCTCAATCAGAAGTGTTATTTTAAACCCCCCCACTGAATATGTGGTTATCGTGGCATTGCTGTGAGCTGTACCAAACACGCCCAATATCACACTTGCTGAGCACATGCAGATGTTTTTTTTTTTTCAAGGTTTTTCTTTTGTCACTTTGCTCGTGAGCCCTAATTCTAAAACAAACAATACTCCTGATGGTTTTTAAGAAATATAGAGGCATGTAAAAAAATAAAAAAAAACTATTTTAAATTCATAACCCCACTGTTCTTTGATCAAAAACTATATTTGTGAAAATAATACAATAACCTTTTAATATTCAGATAATGTAGGTCATTATCATTCTCATTCCAGCCGGGGTTTTTTTTTCAAATGCAATTTTGTACTAGTGGCTATAGTTTTATCACATTTTAGCCTGTTAATCAATGAAACAAATACAGTTTGTGTCTGTGTATGCTTTTGTAAAGTAAGAGCCAGTGTTTTCTTCTAAGGTAAGGATTTTTTTACATATTGAACCTGGATTCAGGTAAGTAAACACACAAGAAAAACATCTTATTGGCTACGGTTCAGGTCTTTGGTTTTTCCTTAGGTCATGATGCTTGTGAGCTATTGACACTCGGGGTATTGCAGCACTAATGAGGAGACCCAACACATGCAGAAACACAAGCATCAATGCACATGCATAATAAAAAATACAGAAAAAAGTACCAAATACACACACAAGCATAGGCCCTGAAATACAGACATTTGAACACAAGGTAATATGTTAGATCCAGCTCGGTTTTATATAGATTCATTGATCCAGTTATAAATATGTTTGTGGAACCACTCAGCGCTCCTGCCGAGTTATTATAAGGAACAAATGCGGTCGATACAATCTTGGAAATTTGGAGCTATTGAGAGATGCTCAGTTGTGTGTTATTGCTCTGTATGTGTGTGTGTATGATTGTGTGCAGGGGTCACTCTCACAACCCTCCTGGGATTGAGAAGACAATTCCTTTTGCTGGAGCACCGACCTGGCAGACATCCTGTGTGTTACTCAAATAACATGAATATGTTTGTAGTGGATCCTGGTGTTTTTTGTACAGAGTTACCTGCTATTTCTGAAGTGAAGTGGATTGATTATATCCCATCCAAGCAGCGCTCTGTTTGTGTGTCAGATTACCCTACTGCTCAAGATTCCAAAATTAACCCCAAACCCACCTTTATTCTCTCTAATCACATTCTTTTGTCGTATCTATGGCTTGAACTAATTTTATCTTATTGTCAAACACCAGGGTGGCTTTATTTGATTGCTAATTTTTACCCAACATCAGTCAAAAACTGATGAAAAGATTTTAATTTAGAAAAATCTGAAAAGCAACAAATCCTTACATTTGAAAAACTAGAACCAAAAATCGTTGTTATTGTGAGCCAATTGACAAAACTCTCCCGTAGACTAAATCTCTCATTCAACTTATTTCAGCACTACTTTGTGGAAACAAAAAAAATCTGTGGTTTCAAGTATGTGGGTTGTAGTGGTTTTGATTTATCTACCTGCTTTCATCTTCTTTTGCCTCTAATTGTTAATTCTTCCTTGTCAGACTCACAATGAGGGTTAAAGAAAAGATGAAAACAAACTCACCAGAAGTTAAGATATTGTCTTTTTCATGAATCCATGCTTCTTCCTTGTCGAAATCTGGTGCCTACACTGCAACTCAAGAATGAGCGTTCAGTCACAGACGGCTGTGTTATGCTTGTTAAGGTGAAAATAACCTTGAACCTTTAGAGGAGCAGATTTTGGCGTCTTCAGCGCCAACTGACACTGACCTAAGTGACCTCGCTTGAGGCAACTTATCAGGCCTTAAAGCTTTGTACAACTACAAGGGAAAGTGTTCCGCTTTAATACAAAATATAAAATAACAAAGCAGGGTTTTTTCCCCTGTAACATGAGCTTGAATATATTTCACCAGACACATATCCCTGATTTCCTTTCTCCATTTGTAAACGACAAAATTAATATGACAAATTGTTGTTTCTTTACTTTGGTTGTTAAGCAGGCATTACGCAGGATTATTTAGGGTCTCACAGCACAAATGACGTGCTAATGATGTTTGTTTGGGCTCCAGATCAATACTAATTCAAGCTAATTGCTCTACTGCTGCAGTCATTTCTCGGAGGAAGTGGCTGTGAGTGAACACTGACGTCACAAGGATTTTTGAGTTATAAAAACAAGTACTAACACTTATTATTACAATGTGTTGCTTTGTGACATTGGGCCTTTTTACCTATTCCCTAAACTATAACCTCTTAGCTTATTCATCTCTGTGAGGGAGAAGTGATGCCACTGGATGCTGAGCTGTTTGATGTCAGAACTGTAGGAGATGATGGAAAGAAAACTCTGATTTGACTTTGAGTAGATTCACTGACTGGAGTTACACAGAGACACACACACGGTCAGGACATCACACCGAGTCTTAGACAGTGGCAGTCCCAAAGCGCCGTCTCTGGGCTAATGGTTTGTGCCAATCTTGCCCACCCCAATCGCTCCTCAATCACATGCTGGTGTAACTCTCCCTGCAGGTGGCTGGAAATGAGGGCAGCAGTTGATTAGAGCAGTGGAGAGTGCTGTAATAGGTAGCCAGCTGCTTTAGTTAAGAATAGCTGCTCGAACGCATCTGTCGCACCACAGGTCACTGTGACTTACTGATGCTTTCAGTGTATCTAAAGGAAACTTCAGGACAGTTTTAACACCTAATATTTGGCTTTTTCAGGGGAAATAGGACAAAAAAACACATTTAATAAAGTCCTGTAGATATGTAGACCTGTCCTCACAAGCCTTTCCTATGTCATATTTCCATCACCGCTGTCCGAGCTGGAGCTGATTTAAAATCCTGTCGCTTGAAGACTCATTTGTCCAGAGTGAATGCTAATTGTATCTATTCACATTGCAGACTAAATTCACATGTGAATGGGTGTTCGTGGGTTTTTTGACCAGTGGAAAAGTGGCTTTAACTACAACACTTAATATTGAGTTCATCAAACCTGTGACTTTCTTGTTATATAATTTAATACAGTCTCTTTTAATTCTAAAGTTAAGACAGTTTTAAGCAGTTTAATACCAAATGGATCTCCGACGCATTGCTGACTGTCCTTCAACTTTATTTATCTCCACCTTTTTCAGACAGCAAGGTTTTAATGAGTTATAATTCTACACTCCAACATATTCACTGACAAAGAAAAATGAGTTTCTGCTGTTTTTTAGCTTTTCCGAGGTCAAGTGACAGTCTAGACTGGTCAGGAACATTCCACTGTTTCAATCTTTGTGCAGCTCAGTTGTTCCACCTTTTCTATTCACCTCAGACATACTTAAAACTAAAGTTTATCTCTTTGAGCTCATAGTTGTTCTGTAAAGACAATAGAAGAGGCGACACTGTGGAAATACATACAGACTTTAATAACTTTAATCTTAATAGATTGCTTCAAGATTTTAAGGTTTTAGCTTTCATCACATTTCTGCCCCCTCATAAGGTATAATAACTGAATTACAAATATGTGCTCACACGCATACACAGAAACAACACAGACTTCTGAGAGCTTCTCAGAACTCAGCTTTTAATTGAATTGGTACTTAAGAGGTCTCTCTGCCCCTTCTCTATCAAAACAGACACACACATTGTTATTCACTGAGGTGTTTATATAATGCAACCTATTGAAGCTTCCTGAATGTTTAAGTAAATCATGTATGCTAAATGTGAACATGCTTGAGGGTCCTTTTTGCTTTTTACCACATCAGATGTCTGCTTTGACTCTGAAATGAGAATCTAGTGAAGTTTTGTTTCATCTTTCTTTCATTATTTCTTTCTTGCAAGTGAAGTTATGATAACTTTAGCTCATATGATGATATGTCAGGCTTGGAACTTCATTAGCCTAATGTTGTTTTGCTATCAATCACAATTTGGATGTAATGTTAGGTGTTAATGTTATTTCCATTTGCTAGCATCAACACTAGCTACCATGTAGTTTAACATTAGTTAGCATACTTGATATTCCGGAGTCCACTTCTGTAACAATACTGATGTTAGGGCAATGGGGCTACCTATTTAACATAGCAACTGCTACCGTTTGTTGACGATTACAACCTAAGTTGAATGACAACTTAAGGTTTAGGTAATAATTACATGGCTGATACTATCATAACTACAATCTCTGTCTGTGGCGCGCATATCTCGTGAACCATTCATCTTATCGGGTTCACATTTGTCTTGTGTATTGTTAAGGGCCCATGAGATTTCAGTGTTGAATCTGGGCTGATTTTGACACCTGAAACATTACAAATGAATAAACCCACACAAAATGGTGTAGACTGATGGCAAGAATAGACCTATGGCGATATCGTAATTAACATAATTATGTTACTTGAGCAGGCCAAAGGCCAAGCTCACTGAAAACAACAGATTTAAGGATATTTCATTGTACACTACTGATCTGATTATAATATTATAGCATAATCATGTAAGAACAACCTTTCAAAGAGCAATGGGCCTCATTCACCAACCGTTCTAAAGAAGAAAATTCTAATTAATACCCACTTGTACAGTTTTCACGAAGATTCTGACATTCACCAGTGTTTTCCTATCTGGCATTTGTTATTAAGTAAGAACAGAATCTATGCACACTGAAGAGCACTTTTACGCACACTTTACAACTGAAATTATTACCATAATATTTGTATTATTTTTATCTTAAAAAGACAGATAAAGTTTTCAGTGCAGATTATAATTTTTTTAAACAATCACGGAATATTTGGCCTATACTGCAAAAGATAACTGCTTTTTAAACATGAACATGTTGAAGAGAAGAATATTTAGTAACAAATATATTCACCCATCTTAAGGTTTTACACACTGCTGTTTATATATTAAATGTGTCACATAGTTCCATTTTTCTCCTCATGTCCTATATGGGGTTTTTGACTTCAACTCTTGAAATGTCCAATTGTCCAATCCTCGTAGTTTGTAGTTTTGAGAAATGGCAGCGTAGTCTCAACAGGAGGTGTTTGCTGGCAGAATTGGTAGGTGATGTGTCATCTCTCCCTCCCCTTCATCCGACCTGCTGTGAACTGACTCAGCCTGGACACACTGGCCCCAGCAGGACTGCTGTCACTGGGGAAGTGACTACCACCACACAGACCCGCTCACCCGAGTGCCAGGTTCTAGCTGCTATTTAGCTGAATGCACTTTCTCAGCTAAATTTGAATAAGTATACTTTATTGATCCCAGTTAGGATAGTGTCCATTTGCTTTTCCTCTTCCTAGTTTAAATGGCATTGCTGGTTTCAGATCTTTACTGTTAGAATATGTAGGGTTTCCCTTTTCCTCCCTTGCTATCAGAAATCACCAACCCCATTAATTTTCGTAATCCTATTGAACAAATGTAGAGGGAGAAAATGTCTATATCCAGCTGTCCTTATATATTAAACTCTTAATTTCAATATACTTCCATAATCACACCATTGCCTATAGTGAAGAGGGGATATTAAGACAAGAAACTACTGTGATAAGGACATTATTTGAAAACAAAGGATCACCAAGCGAGCATATGGAAATCTAGTCATTCATCCATTTCCCCCCCTCTTATGTGGGTCTGGGTCTTCGTGGTAGTGAGCTACAGCAGGGCTCAAACATTTGTCAACATAACTATGTCATTCTGTTCTTCTTGGGGGATCCTTGGGGTGTGGCCATACCAGATGGCTAATGTGTTTCCGCCAGCGTGTTCCACATCTGCCGTGTGGTCTTCGCTCAACTGGACCTGCCTGGAATACCTCTGAAGAGTCATCCTTTGCCCAAATCGCCTCTGCTGACCCCTTGATGCAAAAAAACCCAGCAGTTCTATTTAAGGCTTCATCTGAATGTCTGAGCTGGTTATCCTACTTCTAAGGATGACCCCAGTCACCCCAAAAATAAATGTTACCTTAAACATCTGTGCACATTATTCCATTCTTGCAGTCAAAGCCAAAGCTCGGAATGCATGCAATATAGGTCACCAAGACAGAGTCTCATCTTCTGTCTCATCTCTCTTTTTACCACGCATTACTGCAGGTGATGCAACAGTTCAAAAGTGCATCTGTAGCTTTATCTTATCCACTTCTTGTAAACATAACCCCCAAGATATTTGGACCCTTTTAACTTGAAGCAACTCCGTCCCAACCTGAAGAGAGCAATCCACTATTTTCCAGCATGGTCTCAGGGTTGGAGGTGTTTGCCCCTGCCTTTGCCATGTCTTCTGCAAAAAGTGGACACTCTCACGCCAGACACTACATATATCATATAGGCCTTGAGTTCTTTCCATGTCAGTCACACACAAACAGTTGGTCCACAATGACTGTATAAAAGCATAGCAGGATTCAAAGTGTTAGCTTTAGAGAGTGAGCAGTAATAACCTGCAATACAGCCGCCTGTCTGTCTAGTTGCTATTATCACCACCAGTGTTGTGCTTCTTAAGACTTTATCTTCCTGGACTTGAAATAGACTGTCTCACATGATGTCATCATTGACGTCATGTCAATCAGTTTAACTTCTATGATAGGTTGTGTAATATGTTCTCTAGCCCTGTGAGAATAATGAGTGATAGATAGGCTAACGTGAGGCAGTGTGGCTTGAAGATGTCATACTTAAGGTTTCTCCACTCTCAAGCCCATATATTACTGACGGAGTAAGTTAAACTGTTGAACTAAGTCGTAAATTACACCTAAATGTTACTGTGGTGTGAACAAACTGTGTCCTTTAGTGTTAAAGCACTGTTCCCTTCGAAAGGTAATACTTCTTGTAGCTTTTTATACTATATCCTTGGAGAAAAGAGTCAATGTACTCTAACACATTGATGAGGGTCTATCCAATATATTGGCTGTAATGGCCTCATCCAACTAAAGATATTAAAGGAATAAGTGCCACTGTGCCACAAAATCTTATCATATACTCTATATTGTCTTTTTGCCTAACTCTGTTGCTGAGGCTCAGTCCTCTTTCCAAGAAAAAGTTGAACCACAGCATTGTGTGAAATATATATATTTATGTATGAAACTTACAATATATATATACAACATTTATTTACCGATCATTGTAATTGTTTCCTCTATGTTTTGGATATGACCATATTTTCTCCTTCATTCTGATCCTATTACGCTTTTGGTAGTCCATGTGATCATATTTCTGCTTTGTTTCACCTATAATAATAATAATAATAATAATAATAATAATTGCTCAGTGTCTTTTTTTTCTTCTTTGGGGCTTGACAACAGAAGGAAGATCTTTAAAAAAGTAATTCTCGAGATCTGAGCACAGTTGTAGTTTCAGTGGCTGTGGTTTACGGTTTTGGTTTGTTAGGATTTTATCACATGCAAATAAAGTATGGAATCTTTTTATGGGAAACATAACCTTTTGAATCCCTCATCAAACATAATAAGGTTTAGTTTTCACTGTAGGAAAGTAACTAAAGCTCTAAATATTTACAACTCAGCTATTCAATTTAGATCTCTCATCCCATTTTGATGGCTGAGAAGGCAGAATCCCTACTGCTTCAAGTGGTTACCTAATTAATGTTCACAACCCTTAGCCACAACGTGACGTTTTAATGAGCAGAAGAAGATATGATTTGCATCCATCTGACACCCTATTTTCCTCAAGCAACACATATCAAATATTGAACACACAAAAGACAGTGGAGGAAATGGATTACGATCAGCCCATTTTTTTGTCGAGGAGAGTCACCACTTTGCCGGTCTTTTTAAATGACAGTCACCGAGTGAAGCTTTGGACAGCACCAGCTTCAAGCGTACATGTTAATCATTTCGCCACTATGCAATTAATAACATTGCATTACATAATTATTATTAATTAGCATCAGCACTGATTTTTAACATTTGAATGTAGAGAACTGAACAGGCAGTGGAAAAGCTGATGCCTGCTAACTTTGCTTGAAAGTTTTTTTCTCTAGATAGATAAAAGGTTTATTAAAGCAAGTTTCACGTGGCAGGGTCCTGTGTGCTGATTAGTACTGGCAAATTCTGACCCTTGATATTTAGCTCAGATCAGGTGTAAGAAAAACAATAGAACAAAGAAACAAGTCACTGATGAGGGTTTTCATGACTAGTGATCTAACAGAGGAGATTAGGCTTTGAAGCACCTCCTCTAATCTTTCTACTCCCTCTGTTTTTCTATAGTTTTTTGCCCCTGTCTTTCATTTGTCTCTTTTCCTTTAGTATACTTCACATATAACTAAGCCCGGTGTTACTGACATATTGATTGGTGATTGAAAGGACATAGGTTGACTTTTCCCATTTCCTGTCTCTGACAACAAGCTGCTGCTGCTGTCGCAGGCGACCAACTTAACGTCCTTGGGTTTCTTATCTCTGGAGTAGATAGCCTCTTTTACCTGAATAGATGAATGGATGAATAGATTTCATTCAGCTGTAACTCATTTTATTAAACTGTATACATTTATATAAATATATCCCATACTCATTTGTTTATAAGTCCAATGTATTTTATACTTTATATACCCATTGGTGCTGAATCATGATGATAATTGAAAAAGTTTCTATAACTTTCCAACTTGTATCTTTTTGTTTCCTGTCACGAAAGCCAGAGAGGCTCCCACTGCTCTGTACAGCTTTAACTGCCTGTAGTTTAATTGCATCCTGAATGCTTACAGTACTTTGAAAAGGTCGCCTGGTCTCAGGAAGTGACACGATGATAAATGGCAACTCAACCAGCACTGAGCACACCTTTTTAAGAGTTTGTTTCTTGTGGCCTTGATGGATATAATTGAGGCGTTTTACAGGGTTGTGTGAGGGGAAGAAAAAGCTGCAGTTTAGGAGAGAGTCGGTCTCCACAGGAGGCTGGAGCCCCCCCTCCAGGCCGAGGACACACAAACGCATGCACGCACACGCAAGCACACACGGATATATCCCAATTACTCCAGAAGACATTGCATTGACTTGCATTCATTTGCTTTAACCTTACGTATAAATACAGGAATTAAAGTGAGTATGCTTGGTTTCGCTAGATTACGCTGCCAGTGTGCAGTGTGAATGATAGAGACACAGAAAGGAGCAGAAAATTACTGACAGAGCCAATAGAAAAAAATACTTCTTCAAACATGCATGAAAGATTTATGAAAAGACCAAAATTAAGACTGTATTGAAAGGATTCTGTCCCAAGCTTTTTGTTCTATTTTGTGTTTCCACTGTAATGTTTTCACTTGGTGAAATTACTATAGTATGTGTATCAGTAATTTTTTACAGCACATTTGATAATACTGCCATAATAATAACCATGATCATTTTGTCCACTATAATTATGATACAAAATTTTCACACTGTTTTATTTTTAGCCCGGACTTGGTCGTCAATCCAGAAAGGACCGACATATAAAAACAAACAACTGTTCAGGTTATTTAGAGTTTTCAGTAAATCTAAGCTTCATGTCACTGGACTGTAAGGAAGCTGGTGTACGGAAAACCCCCCCAGAGACACAACATGCAAAATCAAAATACAGAAAGGCCCTGAGCGGCTGTCAAGTTTAAACTCCTGAACCCTTAAAACCTGACACCACTGTGCTGCACTAACGTGTCAAATTTGGTTATTTAAAGCACATAGACTTCTTAAATATACACAAACACACCCCTCTCTTTCTGCCACAAAATTCTGATTTGTATGTTTAATTGGACTCAGAGCTGTCATGAATTTAAATGCACAGCTTTGCTTAAGCATCTAAATACGATTGGGAATAATCTGAAGTCATATCTACAAGAAGGTGTAAACGCTTGTCCCTCCTGCCTCTCTCTCCCTCTCATTCTTCCTCCTTTCCTCATTTGATTCAGCACTACTCCAGAGTTAAATCTCCTCTAGACCTCCTCTCTGATACCAAATCTGATTTCAGGCCTTGTACCTCCATCACTGCAGGTCCCTCACTAACACTATTTTGCCATTCAAATACCACTTGGTATCGTCGGGATGAGTGCAGTGCCTCTCAGCATTCAGGCACTCTTATCTGATTATACCGAAATTGTATCAGACTGCGATCGCTGCTATCACACTGCAATTCATCCAGACGCGGGAAGCTGAAGTGTGTCATATTGGATCAAGGGGTGTTCCGTTTCAGAATCAGAATCAGAATCAGAAGTATTTATTGCCAAGTAGGTTTACACCTACCTGGAATTTTCCTTGGTGTAAAAGGTGCATACAATGAACATAAAACATAAAAACACAATAAGTACTCAGCATTTAGAAAAAAATAACAAGATATAAAAAGTGAAGTAAAATGTGGGATATGTGATGTGAAGAACAATGAGCATGTGGTAGTTTTATTCTGAAAATCAGAACTACAAATCACTATTAATAATTAGGATTACAGCATTTAGCACCGTTTAAATACGGATCACAGCATTTAGCACCGTTTAAATATTAACAATGTCACAACTCTAGCTTTTGAAGCAGCATGGATCGTGAATTACTGTAAAGCTCCAAGAGTCATAAATACAGCATACATGACAAGTGTGTCACAGATATACTGCTTTCAGGTCTGTCAACATAACATAATGTTAGAAATACTGTTCACTTATCTCCAGTCATTTCAACTTTGCAGTTTTGTCAATTGTCGTTAAGTTACTGCTGATCAACAGTGAACCATGCTATTCAAGATACAATGTATGAGGATAATTTTGTTGAATTTCAGGCAAAAAAAATATCGTTTTGAGATGAGTTAATAAGTAAATTTGTATCGAGAAAGCGGGATGTAGGACAGATGTGACATATCATTGTAGGAAGAGTCTCAGAGATGATAATAGTAACAGCAATGGGAAGAAATAAAATCAGCTGGATGTCAGTTGAAGTATTGAAAACAGTCTTTCTGTTAGTGAAGAGAAGCTTGTAGCAGCGACGTGTTGAGTTTGACACAACTCGGTCGGTCTGCTGAAAAAAAGTACATCATATCAAATTTGTCAAGACAGCAAATGAGGAAAGTGAAGTTTGCACTAAAGTTACAGTAACAGGATTGGGGGCAGTTCTATTTGGAAGGAAAATAAGTCATACTAAAATGTGGTATGATTTACTTAAAATCTGGTAATTGAATATGAAGACCTTCTTCTTTGGCAATTAGAATTGAACTATAGGGGCGCACTAAGAATGAATACCCTCTGCCGAGGCGAATGCCCCATCGCCATGTTCATGAAAGTGAGCATAACTTCCTGGAACTGCCCCCTGATCTGGATCTGCAACAAATTTGAATGAACCCATACATCATCTTTTCACCAAGTTTCGTGGTAATCTGTCAAGTTGTGTTTTGTGTAATGGCGATAACTAATAGAGAAACAAACAAACACAGATTTCTTTTTGTATTTAACACCTCTTCTTGACAGCAGCCAAAATGGGCAACCGCAGAAACACAAATACACAAAATACATGTAATAAACTAATAAATCAAAATCATAATATCAGCGAATGGGTTCAGGGTCATAGCATGATGGAGCATATAACAAATACAAGTAAAAGAGCTGTAACCTGATTTTGAGAGGATTCAAGGGCTTTTAATTTGACTTAGGTACTTGCGCCATTGATAGTCATTTCATTGTTTTCAAGTAGTTCAGTCCTACAGTCCTGTTTCTCTTTGCTTGGTTGGCCGTTCATGTCTAACACAGTCTGAAGAGTGGTATTTCTTTGGTTTAGTTTCAGTCGTTGGAAGTTTTGTAAGAAGTTGTGGTTACAATATGGCTCCTCATGTGATTCAGAGCCATTTGACAGGAGGCAGGGTGTTTGGTAAAAGGCATGTAGTTATATAACAGAAGGGCCCTGGTGAGTGTGATTATGATTCAGACGAGTTGAACCGGGTGCTTTTCTGTTGCATAACTAGTTGACACCTCTGTGTCCCTTCCATCCATGCACACTCACACACATTATTTGATAAACTGAAGAAGCACAAACAATCCACATGTCCGCTCTTTCTCCTGCCGCTA
Organism: Verasper variegatus; assembly: GCA_026259375.1. Lineage (NCBI taxonomy): Eukaryota > Metazoa > Chordata > Actinopteri > Pleuronectiformes > Pleuronectidae > Verasper > Verasper variegatus. Next base: position 22,406,458 of record CM048044.1, read on the forward strand.
CTCCTTTTAAAGTTTCAGAAGCAGCCTTTCCACCCTATGTATACAGACTCATGGCCGAGCATCACGCTGACCTCACTCTTACAAAATTCCTCACACTGGTGAAGCATGATTGAAAGTAAGCAACAGGTGGCAACAGGAAATGCATCGACTGCAGTGTTTTGTGTTCCTTTTGGAGCGTTTTCTCTATTTTTCTGTGCTGTGAAGCTTGTAAAACAGCATTATACAAGACTTGTACTTGTTTTATCTCATATCTTCTTTCATCATCTTGTTTAAACACGTTTGTGAAACCTGAAAAAATCTTTCCTTTTGTTCCCCCACAACAAATCCTTGTGGTTTTAAATCTCCAAGTTTTTAGTTCAAATCATTGTTGTTCAATTATATGAAAGAGCTCTCATATATCTGACATAATGTCTTTGTGTGAGTCATTATAATATTAGATCAGTGCAAACCAAATGTCTCAGATTTGTCGGCTTGCTGATTCAGGGCCTTATTCCCTGGCTGCACAAACAATACCTAAAAACCTGTCAATACATGTGAACAAATTATTTTCAATGACATATGGAAGAAATTAAATGTTCATTCCTATCTGTCGATAAATATTAATAGATAGATAGGCCAATAGGTAGATAGGTAGATATATTGTAGCAAAAGTATGACACACTGTCAAATTTGAATTAATATCGTCAAACATGGTTAAAGGTACTGGAAAGTTGAAACGACAGAGTTGGAATTGAATAATAGAATAGAACAACTTTTCAGTTTGATCGGTTTATTTCATTTGTGCAGGAGGAAATAGTGTGTAGTATATTGTGTCTGTTTAGTTTTAAATGTCAATACTCTGCTTCTGTATTAAACCCCCCCAAAAACACACAAAAAAATTATGAAATCAATAGTGATTATTTTGACTATTTCACATCAGTACATTACAGTTTGTGTGGTGAAAAACTCAGATTATAGCCTTTACTGTATCCAGGTGGCCCCTCTGGCAGAGCCCCTCTTTGCAGTGCTGCAAAATGGGTTTTTCATTTTACTCCCCTGGTGTTTCCTTGAGATTTTAGATAAATATCTTCTTTCCTACTTAAGTGCATGTAGGTCAGCTCAACATGTCAAGTTGTTTCCTCAAATGGCTGCTGACCTCATGTGGTTCCTTTCAGCTTGTTAACATATAAATAATGTGACGTGCCATATTTGAGAAATGTTTCCAATTAAGATAAACAGCAGTAAACCTCAGGTTGTGTCTCATACCAAGGCCTGTGATGCACGCAACATGAAAAAAATCAGTAATGAAAACCAGCAGGACAATCCCCCTCATGGCTGTTCAGCCTAGTTTCTCAAAGATGTACATTTCCATACAGTCTTACATCTTTCGCTCTCTCTCGCGCACTCTCTCGCTCTCTCTCCCGAGAACAATGTTTGCAGTATAATACTAATTAATTCATACCCCACCAATACCAGCAGATATTGCGTCACTTAACATGATTCATAGGGATGTAATGATAAATCTGCTGCGCTCTGAGCATCTTTTAAGATTTACAGGCATGTCAAGTGTTGAACATGATATCGTGAAGTGTGATTTTATGTGTTTGGTGATCTGCTACCTTGCTTGGCCTGGACCCTCTGACTTTTCATTGTAGTCCGATTCTAAATAATAGGTGTGAAAGGCGCCTCGAACCAGGTTCTGGGCCAACTGACATTAGAGGTGGTCTCAGTCTAGATCAAACTGCACCAAGGTTCGTTTGTTTGCAGTGTGAAAACACTTTTTTTTGGGTACTTTAGACTTGCAGACCAACTGCAGGAAGTTAAGACAATATAATACAATAGAAAAAGAAGCGGCTCACAAGATAGCTTGCTGTCTTAGCCTCCATCAAAGACAATATAATGTTAATAATAATGAAAAGGAAGTTCATTTGGTGCATTCATACTGTCAATTACTGGTGATGCTGGGAGTAATACCCTAATGATATTACAGTGACAACTAAATCAACTGGTTCATTAATTTCCTCCGTTCAAATGGGTTAACTACTACCCACCAAAATGACAACACGCAAATGTCAGACGCACTCCTGTCTACAAACCAATCAATGTCATGCATAGGTAAATGCAGCCCATGCAGGCAATTATGACAGGATGTACCGTATGTACTCTATGTCATACAACTCAGATCAAATGTAAACACTGTAACACATGACAATTGGTTTAGACTTTCTCATGTGAGTATCTCCTTAGAGTCTTTAAAATGCCTGAGTCATGACGTTTTCCTCACTTTATTCCTGTTGTTTAGGCACGTTACAAGCAGAGTCTGGACCCCACAGTGGATGAGGTGAAGAAGCTTTGCACGTCACTGAGGCGTAACGCCAAGGAGGAGCGAGTCCTCTTCCACTACAACGGTCACGGGGTGCCACGACCTACAGTCAACGGGGAGATCTGGGTCTTTAATAAGGTATCACACACCAACACGACATTTTCCCCACCCTAACGCACTCACTCTACAGCTCTTAACCTTTGCTGGAACAAGGTCCCAAGATAGCCTGATTATGTGTTGTTGTTATGTCATAGGCTGATTACATGTGCAACAAAAATGAAAATATTATGTGATTAAAGATTAACAGTGTTTTGATATTCCCCCAGAAAGTTACTTGAATTTTACTTTGTTTTTCATTTATTTTGTTGTTGGGCAGCTTAATGTAGACTGCATTATATTCCCTTTAACTGAATGGAACAAGCTCTTGCACTACTTTTATTTTGGAGAGATTTTGTATGGGACTGCAAAAGGCAAGATGAGCAGTTCAGACTGAGCTTTTCTTTTGTTGAATAATGCCAGAAGTTAGCGAGCGAGTCACAGAAAATCTGCTTCTCACAATTGTCAGGCAGCGCATGTTCATGTGTTTTGGGGGCGTAGCTTTGACAAGAGGGCAGATGGCTTTGTTTTTTCATAAGTGAATCCTGCTCTTGTTAGCTTTTTCCAGGCTTCCCAAGCCAACCTTAAAATGTCAATACCATCAAAATAAATCCTACTATCTAGTCCTAATATTGATACAACCACTGATTGCTTGCAGCCTGAATCTGAACAGCTACTGTTCAGCTTCAGCAAGTGCACCATGGGAGTGGGCAGTCCATCCTCTCTCCTAGGAACTGAAATAACACCGAGTTCCCTGTGGTCAAGATAGATTAAAATTACATGAGCCCCTCAAAAGGTTCCTGGGTTCTTGTTGTGGTCAAGAAGTGCAAATCATTTCACAACCCAACGTAAAACCACATTGTACCTGCAGGCTGTGATCCCAGGGCTTAGCTCCACTTGGGTGCAGAGAGTCGATGACCTGTGAATCAGAGATAAAATATTAAGTTGTTCATTGCCGTGTCCTATAAGTAAGCACCCACTCAGAGTGATGCACCGCTGCTGTCTGGGCTTAGCTGTTGCCTCCTTGTCCCCATTGCACCCTCATGTCTTATGTCCTCTTCCCTTTCTTCATCCTCCTTCCGTTATCTCCTCATACTCATTCCTTTTCCTGTAAAATGAAACTGCCGTGTCACTGGCAACTGACACAGGAGATCATTTGGGATTTAGTGTTGTCAGGGAACTAAATTTTATTATATATAATTGCATGCGTTTCTCCCATCGTCATTTCTCTGTCTCTATCACTCCCCCTCATTACAATTTTCCCTTTTCAACTACTTCTCCCTCCCTCTGCTCTGCCCACACTCTTCATCAAACAGATGACTAGTTAATAATTAAGCACAAATCTATGAAAGTGAGTTCTCAGCAATACCAGGATCTTCTCTCACTTTAGCACCTTCTCTCTCTCTCTCTCTCTCTCTCTCTCTCTCTCTCTCTCCCTCTCCCTCTCCCTCTCTCTCTCTCTCTCTCTCTCTCTCTCTCTCTCTCTCTCTCCCTCTCCCTCTCAACTTTTATTTTCAGAACTACACCCAGTACATACCGCTGTCCATCTACGACCTGCAGACGTGGATGGGGAGCCCGTCCATTTTCGTCTACGATTGCTCCAATGCTGGAATCATCGTCAAGTCGTTTAAACAGTTCGCCCTGCAGAGAGAGCAGGAACTGGAGGTGGGCAGTAACACAGACAAACACACTCATCCTTTGCACATTGTTTACAACACAGCAGCCATGAATGAGTAGAAGGTGACTGTCAGAAAGGTAAATACATATGTTTGATATATGTTTTGGTATTACAAACGCATGCAGTCAGACTGTAGACAAGTATGATTTGCTACCAAAATCTGGTGCAAATCAGGAGCTGCCTCCTACCTGACCCTCACCTACTGGACTGAATCAGAATGCGGATTTCGGTGCCTCATTTTGTGGGCCGGCTCTAGTAGCTTGTAACGTTAGCCTACAGTTAGCCAGAAGCTACCTGAAACTCAAGTCGACATAACAACAAAACACCTGAAGCTTAACAGTTGAAATTATGGCTGTATTTCATGTGAAAGGATTTCAACATTTGAGGAACATGAACAACTCATTGAAGCACCAGGCGACACAGGATACATTTGAAATTAGAGAGATGCTCCATGTTTGACTGCTTGTGACCTTGTGCCAAACACATCAGCCGGCAGTGTGGGCGTCTCTGGCTCCCACAGCGGGGAGACAAATGAGTTTGGAGCTGGAATATTTTGCTGAATTAAGCACTTTAACTGTTTTTTAGTGTTTAAAATAGTTAGGTCAGGTTTTATTCGTTATGGAATTTTGTTATGCAAATCTGTTTAGTTTTGAGATTATTTATATTTTTATATTCAAGTTAATTATACTTTAAACTGGTAATACAGTTAATGCAGTAAACCCAATTTATGGTATTGCTATTAGTGTTGAGAATTATTTCTGTTGCTTTGATGGTAAAAATCTTGGCTCGTTTTAAGGTCAGACGATCCCATTTTCATTTTTGTACTCACGTGCTTTAATTTTAAAAGTAGTTCCAGTACAGATGCAGACTTCCTGTAAAATACAACCTGTAACTTGAGAATGGAAAAATGTGATGAAAACTGTGAAATTGAAGGACAGTAAGAAAATATTAAAGTATTGGCAACCCTCCGAAGAGACACAAGGTTAGTATTTGTTGTTAAACAGTAACGCTAAGATGTAGTTTGTGAATCAAGTTAATGTCTAGCAGTAGTATTTTGTTCTTATTAATTGTTAAATGGAGTTAATGTTAGCTTAATTTAGCATGGTTCCAAGCTATGGAAATGCAATGTAATTGTAAGGAAAGACAGCTATATAATATAATATTGTTCTCTTTTGTGTCTTTATATCCAGCTCTCATGGTGTTTTGAGGGATGTTAAATAAACCTAAAAATCGTAAACGGTTCAAAGCTTAAATTTCGAGCTCCAATTTGCCTTAGCAATAAAAGGAAAAGGTATCAATTTTGGCACCATTCAGACATGGAACCTTTTTGAAAGTATCGAACTAGTATATAAAAAAAAAACTAAACGATACCCAACCCCAAGGCAAAGGCGGAAGATTATCTGCTGGTGTTTATGGGTTGTTGCACACATCATTTGTTACTTGCACACATACTACAAAAACACAAACAAATATACACACACTCATCTACATAGTATTTATACAGGAGATCTAAGTGGCACGAGTGAGTGTCAAGTCATGATTCTCAGCTATTACAAATCCAGGATGTGCTCAGTGCTGCTATCTGACCATGCGCATACACACAAAGACACACACAACATGTACAGTATTACCAGCGCCAATCCTTTCACCTCTTCATCTCCCTTCTCTCTCATTCTCTTTCCTGGCTGTGGCATGTTATGTGAATTCCTAATAAGACCATGCTGTCATTCATCTCAATTATTTATGGAGCAGTTTCAGTCAGACTGTAGATTAGCAGGAGGAGAGAGAGAGAGAAAGGTACCGATAGAACAGTATGGAGCACAGAGGCAAAGCGAAGGGAAAGAAGAACTGCTCTGAAAGCTGCATTACCAGTTAAAGAAAAGGTGAAGGCAGCAGGCAAACTGCTGAGTTGCCGCAGTATTTGACAGAACTCGTGACGAGTGTCTCTCACCATCCTCAGCCTCTGCTGCTCATCTCTGTTTAACTTTGCAGAGATCATGTTAGGGCTGCAGCTTCACAGATAAAATCTAAACTCGTACCAGGCTCAACATCAGAGACTTACTCCTAATTTATAATAATAATATAATATATAATAATTCATTTGCACCATAACTTGTGTTTGACCAATGTAGTCATTTGTCAGAGTAAATTAGCTATGTACAAACAAGATTTTTCTTGTTTCCTTTCTACAAACGGCGTGCTTGTCATTGTCCAGGTCACTTCTTTATTGAGGGCAGGTGTGACTCAGGAGGTAGAGTGGTTGGATTCCCAGCTCCAGGAAAGATGACGTACCTGATGACTATTCCATTAGTGTGTGAATGGGAGGCATGAGTATGTGCTATAAATAGAAGCACTCTGAGTGAATGGATGAATGTGACCTGTGTAAAGCTCTTTTAGTGGTCGTTAGGTGTAGAAAAGTGCTTTATGAATGCAGTCCATTCAGCATTTAGCTGCAACGAGTGTCATGGAACTGGGTTGTGATTTGTAGGATTATCAAGTAACTAAAAAATGTACATTTAGTATTATATTCAGAGTACGAATTCTCACACCACCTTACAGCCCCTGTGCAGCCCCTGGTGACTGAGATGTCTCCGACAAGTACATTAACGGAAAACACAAATTCACAAAACACAACGACAAAAGCTACATCAAACCTCAAAAGCCACACATTGTAAAAACAGCATATGTAGTTAAGCTTTGGCTGTATTGTCACTTTTGCATTTTAGTTGTCTGTTGTTTTCCATTAATGAGTTTGTGTGAGACGTCCTGGCCACAGTACCTGTAGGAAAGCAGAGTAATTGCATACCAGTGTTGCCATTTATAGGCAATGGAATTATTAACTGCTGTGCTGAACATTACAACTGCTATTTAAAAGAAATATTTAAATAGATGCTATCTAATGTGTTTTTGGGAAGGCGTTACATTTTTACGAGTTAGCATCAAATAGAGCAGAGCACAAACTCCTTCGTCTTGGAGCTACTTTGGACAAAGGAAAATGAGTAAGGGAACGCTCTGGGGTCTATCAAAGCTACAGCCAACTGCTAAAGCTAAAACCAAGTTTTAGCTTTAGCTTGTTATTTAAGTGTAATTCTCATCAGATATTTGTCCTCAGCCTTGGCAGTGAAGCTTATGAAGTGGCAGTGTCACCCTAAGCTGAAATCTGCTGCGTGGCTAAGGCAAAAAAAAGAAGGCATTAATTGCATGACTGCACAAAAAGTGTTTATTTAAAGTTGGGAGCTTCAGGGTTTAACTGCAGTGTTTCAGTGGAGAAATAGATAGAGGAGGTCCCCCAGTTAAATGCAAGGGAAGTTGCATAACGTCCATAAGCAAAATCACTTTTCCACCTGAGTGCTTGTCCTTCTCACCCCCTCATACAGGAAGTATATGATGGGAAATGGGAGGGAGGGGGTAATGGAAGGTAAAGAGAGAGGCGATGACTTCCAGAGACTTTTGAATCATGCAGGAGATGATCCAAGCGGGGAGTCCCCCTCCTTGCCCATGCACATCTCCACCCATATCCCTCTGACGCAACACTTTGTGCATGTTCATCGGTGGTCCCAAGTGGGATCAAGATAAAGCGTCACATGCACAGATTGTCAGCCATTTTTAAACGAGTACGGCTGAGCATTAAACATCCATATGAGGGAAAGATAGGAGGAGGTGTTATATGACTCCTCCACATTAACCTCCTCCTTCAATCCATTCAATTAATCAGTCAGCCTGTGTGTGTGTGTGGGTGTGTGCGTGCTTGCGCAAGCTCTGAGTGCTCTATTATAGGGCCTTGTTTTTTCCATTTAAAAATCACTTCCTCCATACATTCAGCAAACATAGCCACTGCATTAGCTGCAGCCTTCTATCAGTTTAATAAATGACTAATTTAATTGCTCAACAAGAGTTGCCTTTTGGTTGCCCTGCGTGCATGTGTGTGACTGCCCTGATTCCGTGTTCCATCTGAAATCCCCCTCCCCTGTAAGATTAGTCTGAGAAATTAGTGGGGGGTTTTCCAAAAGGAAATTTTTATCTATTAAATAATACCCTGATTATCCCCAGTGGAAACAAGGAAAAAGAAAGCTGCCATGGGGATTTTCATGATAATTTGTCAGATTACAATATGCTAATGTGATAATTATAATGGATGCTTGGCATTAATCAGCTTTTGTTGGCAATCTTGTCGTATTTATGGTTAGGATCATTGCAGCAGACTTTGTCCACTCTCAGGAGATAATGTTGTCAGGTTGACACCTCAAGAGACTTTAGAAATGAGCGCTGCTTTGTTTGTTATGTCTGTCTCTGCGAACAAGCCAACATTTTCTTCTATAGATGTAGAAAGAGGGACAAGAGGAATTGCATTACAAGAAGATTGGCACAGATCCACACAGAAACGGCCGGGCACGCACTCACACCTGCAAGTATTTCAAAGAGAAATTAAATATGCATGTTGTGGGGGAAAAAGGGGCACATGCACAGATACACACATGATCACACCCCCTCCCATTAATTAAGATTATTATTCTGTATATTTAATATAATGATTTATTCATGTGCGTGTAGAGCCCCTTATAGAGCAGAATTGTAAATACATCATGTCTCACACTGAGATCAGAGCTTCAGCTGCTGCTGCCTCAGTTCCACCACTTATTATAGAGTCAACTAATGAGTTATTGGACTAGCAGAGAGCAGGAAGGGTGTGCAGTATATACAGGAGCACGGAGGCATTACATAAATCCACAATGCCTCATCACAAGTCTTTTTTCAGTTTGATTAGCTAAACTGGAAACTGGATTGAACACTTGAATCAGGTCGTGGTAGTTTTATGAAGAAAACACGTTACTTTGTGTTGCTTGTGCAGCCTACTGTAGAGATAGCATTTCTCCTGCCTTGTTTCCTGTTTTTCTTTGGGCAGCCTGTAGATCATATTGGTTTTCCCGTCTTATGCTCTAATTATCTTATTTCACCCTTTGGGCACAGAAAGGGGAGCGAGTCCTCTCTGTGCTCACCTCAGGTAATGTTGGTTTACCCCACCATGCGTCAGTCGCTAAGCTCCAGCACATTGCAAACTGGGACGCCAAAGAAGTAGTTTCCCTTCTCAAGCTCTGGTGTTTCACCCGCTCTACTGTGCAATATGTGTGCCCAGGTGAACATATGTGTTCTCTTATTTTATATCCGTGCTCCCTTGCATAATTGTGTGTATTCATATGTCACTGTAGATTGATTTCCAAGGGTGTTGGTGCCAGACAGTTTGTGGGTTTCTCACACCGACTCCTGCTCAGCCTTAGTGCCTGTTGCCCCAGAAGTGTTTGCAAACACAGAAATGGTTTTAGCACTCGAGGCAGCATTTTCGCTGCCGTTAACAGAAAACCGTTACGGCCGTTTACAGCTCCTCAAGATACTTCACAGTAACAGTTTGTAATTTATACCAAATCTCCTCTCTACTGTCAGCTAGTCCAGGTGCGCAGAATACGATCACAGCCTATTTATGCATCCCACCCAAATGTTCCAGATTGAAGTGAATTGGGCAAGAAGAAAAAAAAGTTAAGGTGTGAAGTAATTTGATTTTTTTTTTTTCTTAGACAATTCATCATGGCATTACGCCAGTGAGAGGTATAGTTGGCATTGTTATGGATAAATATTATTTAGAAAAGAAAAAAACTATGTCAGTTTAAAGTGATGAGCAGCATGAGGCAGACTTTTTTGGAATAATAGAGGCTTGAGCTTTGCAGAAAAGAGGTAATAATAATTATAATAATCTCCCCCTAATTTCTTACTTAACATGGGCAGGGCTGCAGAGTGAAAAGAAACAAGCCATAACAGTCAGTGATGATAAAGAGAAGTCTTGGACTGCTGCCTCCATTAAGACCCACGGCTCATTAAAGCCTATTTAGCAAAAGACAAACCACGCTCAACTCCCGGCAAACAAATCCACACTACAACAACACAATGAGCACATAAATTGTCAAGAGCCCCAAATATAATTAAAGTTTTACATCATATGAAAGCCTCCTTCATTTTTCTTTTTGGCAAGTATTGACAGAGCCGTCACAGAGTGTCGAAATACCACACTAACTGTGTCCCAAAACAGATAAGAGGATTGTTTACCACTGACGACCGCCTGCTAAGGGTGCAAAGCAAGAAGAAAATTTCCTCACAGGGATCGATAAACTATCACTTTATCATTACGGTATCAAAATGTCTCAGGCAGTGCCTCAAATGCACTGTTTTGCCTGGAAGCACACGGTCGCAAACCTGGAAAGAGGACTTGGGTGTTTCTTTTGCAGTCCAATTTTCCTCCTGTTTTTTATTCAACAGAGGCAAAACAAAACAAAAAGATGGGACTTTTATGGCTTGTCTCATGTTGTACATAAAGAAGCAAAAGAGTTGAACTCAAAGTGTGTCTTGGTTTTTCACTGAAATTCCTCTTCTCTTTACCCGACTCTGTATTTTAAATTTTAATGTGGTAAACACATTACAGAAGCTCATGAAGATGATAGAAAACGCATCTCTGTAGACAAGGTTCAGTTGATATACATTTAAATGGGTTTGAGCTCACTCTGGGGAAAAATGTATGAATATCTGTTTTTAGTGTAGAGTCTAGTTGACATGAAATGAACTGGAGATTTTCCTTTGTACAAAAGTAGAAAATTAAAAATTCTGGGTAGCAGCAATAAGATGCCAAATCTGATAAACACAGACATCTTTCCACTAATGGCAATTGTGAGAATAGCCAAAGAGCTGGTGCCACTGCCTGACATTTGCACAAACTCACACCAGGACTAAAGATTATTTTTTACTTGTTTTTACTGACACGCCAAAGAAATTATTTTTAATCATCTGTTATGTTATTTCCTGTCCAAGTTGTCTTTATTCTGTGCATATTTTCACCACTTTTCCTCACTGCCTATCAGTGTGGAGCGGCCGCTCTTTCATTCCTCATGTCCAGCTCAGGGTAACCATCAAATCTGTTTCTATATGATCAAGACGTCATTTATACCACATGAGGATGAATCCATTAGCTGGTTAATCTAAATAAAATGTATATTGTGTCTCTTGTCTTATTGGTTTCAAAAGTTAATGCAGTACTACACTATATGATGTCATAATGTGACTTCTTAGTGTTATCATCATGACATCACTTCTACCTTATGATCATAAATAGCCTTTCAAGTTATAAGCTTTAGGTCTATTTCAGAGTCGTGCACAGATCAAGTTTTGCAAACCTGCACCCGCAAAGCTCCGAACCGGACCTGACCCGTTTCCTGCAATTAACTCCAAATCAAATCCAGACCTGCCATGACCCGTTAATATGTCCCATGACCTGACCCATCACCCGGGATTATACATACAGTACTCAGCCACTACCCACTCCTGCTTATTACATTTTTAAGCATGCCCATCACATTTAAGTAAATATTCATTTAACCAAACCACGACTTTTTGTGTACCTGACGCAATGCAGGACTCAAGATTCTGTAGGATTTTTTAACTATGCACGACATTATTCTATAACTTCTTTGTGACTATTTTATAATGTCACATATAATATTTATATAATGGAGAGTCATTTTCTGATTAAAATGAGCTTTAGAACATCTCTGTTATTCAAAGAGAAAAATTTGTTTTTCGGAGCATATTTTGACTTTAACTGAGCAGCTCCAAAGGTTTATCGAGATACCCTCCAAGGTAACAATCCCAGCTAGTTTGGTGAAAACCATACACACACACAGATGAAAACAACTGCTCGACATACAAGGTCATACACAGCACTGCAAATGTGAAAATCAACAGTAGTGTAGTGTCCTCTGACAGACACAAACACTGGCCTCAAACTAGTTTCACCTCTTTAAAGTCAAGATGTGTTTCAACCTGCTACCCGTTTCTTTCTGTCCTTCATTCAGTCATGTCCTCAGACAACAGGTCAGACTGTGGAGCAATTCAATAATTCAGCGTTTCCCGTCTGAAACCCAGATTCTTTCTGGCATCACTTCCTGCTTTATAGTTGAAACCTTCCTGGTCGGAGATGCTCATTTTACAAGTTCGAATGAGTTGCTGGACTTCTGTTATTTTTTCATACATTACATGTCGGCTAATTTAGTGGTCTGTTAAGCATCGACACAATCTTGAGACCCAATTTCACACATTTTTGAAATAAAAGCTCTGTAATTCAGCTCGATGCAAAGCAATGTATTAACAAAACAAACGTGGTGCTTTTTCAAATTGCCGAACAGGAAGTGATTCTATCATGTTGTTGCATTGACAGAGGGCAGTACCTGCTGCACTCATGACTGTCTGAGTCATAAGTGTTAACAAATGCTGTCATTTTGTGTCTGTTCAGGTGGCAGCCATCAACCCCAGCCACCCACTCGCCCAGATGCCGCTGCCCCCCTCTATGAAGAACTGCATCCAGCTGGCAGCCTGCGAGGCCAGCGAGCTGCTGCCCATGAACCCTGACCTCCCCGCTGACCTATTCACTTCCTGCCTCACCACGCCCATCAAGATTGCGCTACGATGGTAACGTCTCTCGCACTTATCTACCTTCTCATTTCCACAATTCAGCTTCTGCCGACACATTAAAAGTCTGAAACACTGAGGAACTCAATAGATATGTGTTCCACATGATACATTCAGAATATGCTTTGAATTCACTCTGAAGTAATTCGTTTTTTTTTGTGGATTTTCGTTCACTTAGTTGACAGTGTGCTCCATTAATGAACCAGAATAGGCTTTAAACAGCAGGAGGAGAAACTGCACAGGAGATGTATGGTTATGGTTTTTCACAGTAGGTAAGAAAATGTCAAAGGATTATGAAGAGCTTGGAAAATCAGCACAAACATTCTACTAAGGAAAGTTTCAAGGTTGTTATAATTTGAGGTTTTAATCAAAAAGTTTATTATAATTGTGACTATATTTTCATAATTTTGATTAATTTCTCGTCCAGGTAATTCTTTATTCATAATCATGTATAAAAGGAACACACGTTTTCTCTGACCGAGCAGTAAATGATGTGCCAGTCATTCATTCATAAAGCCTGTTAGCAGCAGATCACTGCTCGGGCACAATGATGTGTCCTGAGCTGAGAGCAAACATTATTCTGTTCACCGACCCTGCTCAGTATTCACCCATGGTGTGAAATATTCAGCTAGGATGCTTAATGTAAACCGACATCATCCACAGCAAAGCTGAGATGATGATCCCTGTGGAACACGCTTCAGTAGAATAGGGGAAAGATATTCAGGCAAAATGAGTTCATGTGGGAGACATGGCTCATACACTGGCTTGATGTCCAGAGCATTCAGAAAGTGTTCCGACCCCTTCACTTCTTTCACATTTTTTGTCGCAGCCTTGTGTTAAAATAATAAAAACACTTAAGTATACAGACCTTTTACTTTAGCGGGTTTTAATCATGAACTCAGGAAAATGTTTGACAATGTAGTTCAGATTTAGTTTTCCTTTCACATATGAAGGCTTCAGGAGATTCTCCAGACACATTCACAACAACAAAAGAATCTTTGCAGCTGCAGAGGTCATGTGTTTTGGTTTATATCACATCAGAGCCTTTCCAAATGGACATCTTCTTCGGTGTCCTCTACATGAATTGGTCCTCTTTTAAATTTTTTATCCTGAGATATTTGTGTATTTAGTTTTTCTCAGTTTCGCAAGTTAGAAACCACATCAATATGCCCAATTGCCCTAGGTGAACCCTCAGGATAATATCCTGCTGTATTCTCACAAGGGCTTATTTAAACATTATCCAGAGTTTTTACTCAGGGCTGGTCGGAGAAAGTCCGTAGAATGTCCGCTGCAACTGATGTAGACATAATTTCAGCAGATTATCCAGGGTTCAGTGTTTGTGAGAAAAGCATTTTTATGACTCTTTAATTTAGCTCTTGATCATCTTTAAGATGTTTCTACATCTTGTGTAATTTCTATCTGTAGTCGAAGATGGTCAAGAGAATTGGGAGGTACCTGAGCTAAATCTTCTTCTGCAAATATAGAGTTCAAATACTAATGTGATATTTCTGTTAAAACTAAATTCTAAAACGTTTTCTTCGCTGGCTTAAAGGGCATTGAGTGTTGATTGATGAGTGTAAAATGTATTGTAAATGATTTAAGCAACTGCTACATAACAAAATTTGAGGAAAAGTGAAGGGCACTGAATACTCTATGAAAGCAGCATGATGCATCATTCATTCAGAGGACTGTACTGACAGGGGCTTCAAGCTGAGGCAGGAGCACATGAGTTGCGTCAGCCAGTCGACTGTCTGTGGGGCACAGTGAGCGTGGGGTAGCTTTCACGCTCCTGCAAAGATGATTACATCAGCCCCAATCCCCTGTCAACATAAAATCCGTACACATACATGAATGTGTCATTCTTGGTATTTGCTATAACTCCCCATCTGCATGTGGGGTGTAATTTCAGATACATATCGACAGCCGGCCCCTGTCTGTTTGTCAGTTGGTTTAATTGTAAGCAGGGTCACACAAAAACAACTGAACAGGTTTCCCCGACACTTGGTGGAAGGACGTGGTATGCGCCAGGAACATTTTTACAGTTTTCCCAGGATCCAATAGATCATATCTGGATGAGAAACAAATCAGGCATATTTAAGGTATTGATATTAATGAGTGTCTGCAGGTGATCAACTCATCTTGCACAGAACTATGTGCTTACAGTATATTCAGTATCTCTGCAGTGAACCCAGGTCCATTTAGTGCCATTAATCATCACTTACCTGCACTGTTCTTTGCATTTTAATGACTGAATTCACTTTGCACACAAGGATGGTTGAACAAATGTTGAGCTAAAGATTTGAAAGCGGTGGATAACTTAAGTTTGTAAGTGAGGATGACAGGTTGCCTTGGGAAGGTGTCTGACAAAACCAGCAGAATGTTTCTTCTCTGCCATAAATGGTGAAAGATTTTGTTTATCTTCCTCCTCTCTAAATCCACAGCCCGCTATGACCTTCAGTATAATGAGGTCTCGGTGCTTTGCCATTAATATTGATATTCCCTACCAACAACCCATTACGGAAAATAAGTTGCTAAAAACCTGCTGGATAATATTGACTGAGCTATTCCTTAATACACACTGCCTCCAGAAATGGATGTCATTGCTCGCAGGGGAAAGTTGGGACCTCTCCTTCCTATTAAGCACGTAGTCAGGTTAGTGTTTCTGTAATGAATTTGACTTGTTGGTTGGTAATGAACTTGGAGAAATTGATTTCTGTATTAGCCTAGATATGCATTATATATGACATTTCCTCACTTAGCCCAGATGAGTTTGATAAGCTAATTCAGCATGAATATTATGTGAACATCAAAGCTTCAAAATAGAAATTAACCATTTTGTTGATAATTTATTTAGCCGACTTAGTTAGGATGATATAAATTCTCAGAAAATCTAAGTATTAGAAATTGTGTTTTGTTTTCTTTCTGAGAAATTCTCTTAAAGGTAGGGTTGGTGATTTGTTTCTGAAACATTTTTAATCTTATTTGTTGAAATCCTCAACACGTCCCGATAGCCATCAAAAAGTCGTTTGAAAAAATAAATAAATAAAAGCCGCCGTCTTTGGTCCTCGCAGGGCTGGTGTATCCGTCTGTCCACTAACTGACCTTAGGGCTGTCAGTTTTTCCAAAAAGCCAGTTGCATGGTATAAAGAAAACAAACAGCCAAAACCCAAATACTTCGACACACCACTTCTTAGATGCTATGGTGTGATGATTATCCACTTACAACGGCTTTGCTTGCTAGCGTCTTCCATTTTCATCGCAAAACAACATTAACATCATTCGCTTACTTTACTAATAGGTCAAGAGGCAATACAATTGATCAAGGTGACAGTGATCTCAGGGGGACTCACGGAAAGGTCGGCCTCCGGCAGTTGTTGAGTGCGCATTCACGCGACTGATGAGAGGGGGTGAGATGTATAGGTTGCATATATATATATATATATATATATATATGCACTAAAATCCATTCTTACACAAGTAACACAAGTACATTATTCAGTCAATTACGGACATTAGGATTCTTCTCTACTTCTACTGCCACACCTAGAATTTTCCATTTTCCCACTTTTGACTGCTGTTCAGAGGTTTGATTCAAACTCAGGGCCTTGGAGGAGGAAGGTACTGCATGCTGGTGGACATTACTAATTCTACACCTATTCCACAGCTGCCGCTCAGTGTCCTCCTGTCAGGTTTGGTAGAGAATAACAATTTGATTGAGAAGAGTCCCGATGCGCAAAAACCTCCCTACTGGAATAAACATGCCAGCTGTGGTCTGCATTTCCATCAACCTTCTCCCCAACTTTCTCTGAGATATGGAACTCTTCCTAAGTCTCCCAAGATAATGCCCCTCCCTCTAACCCTGTCCTCCCTCTTCCTATTCTTCATATAGTTAGTTGCTGACTTTCCCATTTGCTTATTATTTCTAAATGAAGACATGCAGAGCTGTCTTCTCTGTAATTTCACACAGCCCCAGAGTGAGAAAGGGTGAAGAGAAAATGGGGAAGGGCTGGGGTGGAGTGAGAGTGGGTGGATGCAGGGATTCACTGATGTGCAGGCTTACCTTGGCTTTAAAACTTTAATTAGATGCACTGAGGGATGGATGATGGGGTTTGCACAGAGAGAGAGAGAAGAGAGAGAAATGGGGAGTGCCATGCAGAATGAGTGCATATGTACCTTTCATTGCTCAGCTGAGCAGAAAATCATTACTGACGGAGTGCCATCTTCAAGGGATTTCCCCACTGCTGCTATATGGGGAGGGATGGAGGAGATGAGCATCGTTTAAATAGAGATGGAGGGAACAGGGAGAAATCAGGGGTTTCGTGAGACAGATGAAGGAAAGAACGTTTACGGTTCTTTTTTTAGCTTATTTGGGGCTCTAGTGTTACAATATTTTCTTATTAAAAATATTGAAGTTCCCCAGAGGATGAATCCGAAGCACTGAAGTGATTCTAAAACTTTTCATTTTGCACCACTACCCAGTGCAGGTTCAAGAATCAAGTTCTGACAAATGAGAAATAATACTTGATAAGTTTCAAACACAACCCGTTTGGCTTGTTCATCATGATGCAGCTGCATCTTTTTAAGTGTTGAAATTTCCTGTTCAGTAGCATGAGCAATGATGCCTGATTTACTGAAGAGAACATGAAATAGGTCCCTCCTCAGTGTTTCATTCAGCAGCTATACCTTGCTGTCCTATTTGGACTGCCAGTCATGATATTTAATATTCACAGACCATATATTATAATAAGTTTGAGATGTTTGACTTTATCTGTAGCATCACTGTTTTGGTCAAAGTGTAATATCTGTAACAATAGGATCATAGTGAAATGTGGTAGATTCATGCATGTTGATTAACAGTTAACACTGCTCTTAGCTGACCTTGGTAGTTAGTAGTAATCAGTAAATGTTTGAATATAATGATCATCCTAATAAGATCATCTGCTAATCATCAGCATGTTATCATTAGTTTAATATGTGAGCACACCTACATTAGCATTTCATCAAAGCACCTCTTTACCAGCACATAGCACAGCCTCCCAGAGCAGGAAGCGCAGTCTTAGACTGTTGTTAAAGACCCTAATGTGGCTCCTCATGAACAATAGAAAGATTCCTTTGGAGTATCTTATCAGGGAGATGCGAGGGTGCATCACCTCTGTAATTCAGCCCTTTAGGGAGGAAGCAGGCAGCAGTGATGGATCTTTGTAGAATGCAAAGCAGGCTGAGCCAACTCCTTGGCAAGTGCCTCGCTCTCCTTTTCTTCAATATTGCACCAATACCACCAGCTCTACACATGCTAACGCAAACCCTGGGGTGCCATGCCTTCCTGCATGTGTGTGAATAATCAGGTGTGCACTTACACAGAGGCAGTGCACACATGCTGTTAATGCCGATGATGATATGTACATGTATGTTTTTCAACCTCGCTGCTCAGCTGTGAAAAGTACGATGGTGAAATGAAGACGTATCTCGTTATCTGAATTGTATGTGCTGTAAACAACATGAGGTTTTTCACGAGCAGCAACACAGATGAGAATTTAATGGGAATGCAGCAGTAAGGGCCCACGTGACACACACACAAACACACACACACAGCTATGTACAGCTATGTCGTTTCCAGCTTCTATATGTGGAATGAGGAAAAATAAACACTAACAATTGGTATTTATAGCCTGAACACACACACAGAGACACGAACCATATGGGAGTCTTAACTTTAACAACTGAAATGTAAATTATGTGGAAAAGTGTTGACATACCTATCTTGATTCTCGATGTAGGATCAACCACAGAGGAAACGTTATTTAACACTGCATATATTTTAGCTGACTAGCGTGTGGAGACCTTTTTAAGAATTTTAAGAGCACAGTAGGTTTACCTTAGAAAAACACTTCATACATACAGTAAATATGAGACCTAAGTACTGCCCTGTTCCTAAGGTTTCAATATATGCTGATGTCACACATGTGTACAATTGTTCCACAGCCTGATCATGAAGAAGACTCACAGTGCTGCTTTCAGTTGCATATACATTTTGTGCACCTTGTCGTAATAAAAGTTCAAAAGTTGATATGTCACAAGCTAAATTATTTATTTACCATAAATCATTGTTTTATATCATTGTAGGATAGCTTTAAAAAATGATACAAGGCAACTGCAAAAATTAAGACATCTCACAAAAAAGCTAACAGTGCTGCCAATTTGAAAATCGGAAAAAACAGACTATTTCAAAACACACTGTCCATTGACTAAAGTTGGACAGCTGACTTAAAACTGAAGACCACCGGGGTCCTCAAATATCCAAGGTTCACTGCATGTTGATCTGTTTTGATAATCAGATTAACTGCATCACATTAGTACAATGTCAACTATGATAGGCCCTTGGTATTTTCAAAGTTTTGGTAAACAAATGTTTACCTGTCTTGTGAACAGTCAAATCAAATTGTATTTGTCTTGTTCAGTATTGCAAATCCAAGATTTGCTTCAAGGGGTCCTGTGTCAAAAGGGTTACACAGGTAGTATTGATTTAGGATAGTAGTAGTAGTTGGTCTTGATTTCATTTCCCCAAACATTTAGCAACTGCACAAAAGCAACATTTCAGAATGATACGTTGCCAAGAATTATTACAGGCAAATAATGATTAGCCAGATGCAGACTGTGGGTATATTCCTACCATGGGTGCATCTTTCAGGTGATTATCCTCCTCTTCCATTTCAGCCTGTTACCATTTTCAAAATTCCCAAGTTCACCAAAACAAGCTCAAGACGATTGTTAAATACAAACAAGCCGTAGCATATTTCCCCAATAGCAGCATAATAATTGGTGTAGCCAGTTCATTCTCCAGTGCTGACACAGTGATGTGGGAGTAGCTCTGCCAATGTGAAAATAATGAACCATACAGAGTGCCTTAAAGTCCCTGAAGGAGCTTAGAGGCCAGGGGCTCTGATGGAGGATGGAGGTGGAGCATATCTGGGGACTCAACAGTCAGGTTTTGCCCTAAGGTCTCCAACAGGGTAATTTGGCCAAGCCCATAACCTCTTGTAACAGACTCTTCTTTCATGTGAATTCTACTGGAGAGATTAACACTGTTCTTTATTGTTAGTATTTTTTACAAGAGCACAAAGCATAAACATTTTTGATGGGGATTGATATGGTAATAAGAGAACTGTGAAGATTTAGTAGGCAAAACATTTTACAGTTAAGAAATATACTTAGTTAATGCTGTCAGGTGGGAAAAAACTTATGTAGAGGATTTCTAAATAATAGCAAACATACCTTTGGCTTTTTGTACTTTCGTGTTACGTAAATCTTCAAAATATACTCCTTTACTTCATCACCCATATGATATAAAGCTCCCCTGGGATGCAGGTGAGACAGTTAAATCAGTTTGTACTAACACACACAGTCGTCTACCTAAATAATCATGTCAGCAGGTGACATCTGCTTATTAATATATATATATATATATATATGCACATAAGTAAAGTTTGAATGTGTAACTTGCAGCTGTGAGTCAGAAAATGTGCTCGTATCCCTGACAAATCACCAGTCATTGTCTCAATAGTTGTTTTATTATTCACTGCCGGAGCCACTACAGGGTTCGTCTCTGGGTGACAAATGAAATTTGTAGCAGTGCAGTGGAACTGGAAATACTGTGTGAATTCTTAAGGATGGATTTCCATTCGAACTGAATTATGCTGTATAGGCAAGGTCAACATCCCTGTACGTTCAGGAAATGTTTGAATTAGCATTATGTAGCCAGTATACCACAAGTACTACACTCTAAGGTTAATTTCAAATAAAGTAATGAAGCATGATGCTATGCTGATCAGACAGGCCCCTCTCCATCTCCACACTTGTCTTTGTAATGATCAAAGAGCTCAAATTCATCATAATGTTGCTATGAAATAAGTCTGTGATGGAAATCTGGAAATACAAGAGGCTGGAAACACCAAAGTTATCTACGTGTATTTAGGGACTTTCTGCAGAAAGGATCAACACAAAGAGTCACAAGGATCTCAGAGTAAAGATGGAGAACAGTCAAATAAAAGGATCTTATATAGGAGGACTAAGGGCTGTCCCTCAGAACCAGTTCAGACTGGTTCTGTAGGCGCAGGAGAGAGGGGAATCTTAACACAGACAACTGATTTACATGTGTTTCCTAAAGAGATAAGCAGACATACATTCAGTTCTTTAGAGAGTAAATAAATGGCAAAAGGGTCTGATAGTTCTCAGGTCAACAACAGTTTAGACCATAAAACAGCTCAGGTCATAAAGCATTTGGACAGTTTGTTTATATATGTAGATACAGGTCATAAAGCCTTTAGACAGGTCTGCAAAAGTTACTCTTCAACTACAAAATAGTTTTCAACCACACTTAGTTAATTTTTCCAATACAAAGTCCTTGTACTGCAGCTGCCACTAAACGAGCAGCTTGTTATGAGCTCATGTAACAATGAGAAATGTGGAAAGAGGCTTTTGAAATTTAAATATTCCTTACTTTCCACTATATATTCTACTATAATCTTGACTCTACACTACAGATCATTTACAAGTCAAGATCTTTCATTGTGCTCATCAGGCACCATGTATTTTGCCATATGACATTAAAGGCTGACTGTAGGATTGAAATGTAGATTTATTAGTTTCCATTGTTGTCCAGGAATCTCAGACCAAGAATCCAATTGGCTTTATTTGTTGTCACTGACTACTTGACCTTCGACCAATCAGCGCTTTGTTGGCAGAAGTTGTTGTCAGCAATTGTAATGAATTTATGGGTCAAAAACAGAGAAGCAAGCTGAGGGGTGAGAGAGTAGGGAGTGGGTGGGTTAAGAAGGGATGAAGGGATGAAGGGAACAAGGTTTCAGGGCAAACGTCCTCTCATTCCTCTCTTCTTTGGATGATAATCTGTCTCCTGTTTCAGTAGTTCATCTTGGTCCTCCACCTTCACCGTCTCCAGCTGCTCCACCTTTCTCCTCCACTTCCTCTCTACGCTGTCCAGCTCGTTCTCCATGTCACTGAACTTGTGCTGGGAGGCGAGGTACGACTTGGTAGAAGCTTTTGTCTTTTCCTGATTCCCTTTTTCACCAGCTCCTCCTTATGTCTGACTTCGTCCTGGAGCTTTGTGTGTTCACCTTTTAGTTTGAGCTTGCTCCTTCAGAGTCTCATTTTCTTTTTCGACGGCCTCCACCTTACTGCTGCTCACTCCTCATAATACTAATTACATATGTATGTATATTGAATAAATGGATAAGTAGAAGAGGGAGGGATTAAGGGGTGCGCAGCTACCACAGTAGTACAGGAGTGTGGGGTGTAGTAGGAGTGAGTGAGAGCCTAGGCTCTATCTATCCATCTATCCATCCATCCATCCATCTATCTATCTATCAGCATATTCACTACTTTTGCATAAAATTCTCAGCGGGAAAAGCTCTCAGTGTATTTCTGTGTCACATCCGAGTTCTGCACTGGGTTGGGTACCTGGAGTTAACCTGCAAACATTCAGTGTAACAGGTCAATTTACATATTCATGTTAATTAATAGTTAATGGTAAAAATTAACTAGGTGTGGCTCAGCTGTGGGCAAAACATGTGAATGATTTTTTAAACATCCCAAACCATTCCTGCTGGATAATCCACTTCCTTATCTGCATCCATCATAACGCTTGTTTAAAAAGAGACCAAACACACTTATAAAAAGTCAAGGACAAGTATAAACACAAATGAGAAGCAGGTCTAGAGATGTGGATGAAGTTTTAAAAGCCATCAGACCCAAATTCCTGGCTAAAGTAGAGGCAGAGGTAAGAGTGACAGGAGTTTAGTGCTAACTAGTTAAGTCAATTTGTCATAAAATATAGTAAAACATTTTATTTAATTGAATAAGTATTGCGCATATTTAACAGAACAGTAGTTTCTTACAAAGTGTGATATATCTCATCTATAGTAGAGGTCAGTGACAGAGCAGATTGGATTTGTGATCACCCAGTTGCCTTCTAGCACATTACTGATCGAGACAATGTCTTGGGACAGGAGGCTGATTGAAGGAGTAATGAGCTGTAGATCCGGCCCTGAGGGGGCCACCCTGCTGCTCCTCTTCCTCCTCCACCTCCCACCCTAAGCAGTATAGTAGTTTCCTCACACAAGATCCACTTCATTTCCCTCCTCAGTGTTTAATATGTACAAACCCACTCCTACCCTTTCCTCTCAGCACCCACACACTCACTCACTCCTATTCATCGATCCAATTACAGTTTGGCCACCTCACTCTCTGTTGGTAATAATCCCTCAATTTCCTCTTCATCTCTGGCCTTCAGCCCCTCGGTACTCCTGTCAACTTATCTGTGCTCTCTTCATCACAGGAACTCTCAGCTCACCAGCCATAGCTGTTGGTGCAGCCTTAAGTTTGCCGACCGCTACTAATAGTTTGAAGAAGATCAAAAGCCTTCGATGAGTTAGTGCTGAGTTTTGCCATGTAATAAGTTAGAGCACAGACAAGCCTCAGCTCACTTCTACTGTTCTCTTTTCTGGGAACAGTTTATCAGCTTCAAGTTTCTGTTCCTACTTATTGTTTTTTTTTTTCTTGTCTTTTACCCCGAGACATAACTTTATTTAGTTCAGTGGTTATTTTCTTCCAGTAAGTTTTTCAACATCAAACTTTCCACATACTCAACAGATAAGAAGTTTTAGAACACAATCCATTTGTAAGAAATTATGAAATCTTGTTACGTTTTATCAAAATTTGACTCATTTGTGAGCATTTTCGCAATGGAAATGTTTATAAAGTTTGAACCAACAACAATAACTTTCTCATTGTGTCAAGTTGTGAAGCCTCCTTCCTGTTGTGTTCTTCTGTTAAGGCTCATGAACCTATTGTAGGATGAACTTTTGTTACTTACTCACCATTAACCATTGCAACGCTGCCTTTAAAGGGAGGGTTTGTAAGTCATCAACAAAATTTTTACATTTAATTCCGTTTCTGAGAAAAGCTGTAAGTTAACCAATTTCCTCGTTCCTGAAAAGGATAATTTTTCACTTTTGGATTATATAAAGTATTCTTTGATAACATTGTGATGATAAAGTCAGTCAGTTGGTCAAAGGCTACCACTTGGATTCATATTTGACAACAACTTTACTCGTGGGCCTCCAGGATGTTAAAGTTGTCAAGTTTGCAGTGAAATATGTCAACATCTACTATATCTTAGATATCCAGTATTCAACTATTATCTCCAGTTTTTGACAATTTTAAATTTGAGTAATTTTGTTTTAGATAGATGGTCCCCAAAGCAATCTGCAATGGAAAGTAATGTATCACATCGCACCAGCGGGAAGCTACTGATTGTCGATGATATCCTGTGTAGTTGATCAAGAGGTAGATTTCAGACCCACACTTGTGGTTTTGAAAACCAGAACAATTATTCAGGAGGAAACTGTAGCGTTAAAACCAGGCTGATCTGAATGTAATTTTGCATTTCAGCCCTTATGAGAAAGAAGCAGGCAGCAGCGATGAATCTCTAGTGAAATCCAAAGCAGACTGAACCAACTCCTCAACAAGCGTGTGCTTCCATCTCTTCAATAGCACCCCCCAGCTCTCAACATGCTAACCCTGCTGCTGGGCCTCTGTGGTTTCCTATATGTTTCTTGAGACTCAGGAAATAAAAGTATTTCTAATTAAAAGCTAAAGCAAGCTGTCCTCATCACCTCAGGCTGACAAATGCATTTTAGCACCTCTTGTACTACATTGAATGCATGTGTACTGCACTCAGTTAATCGTGTATGTAGTGTCGTGAGATTTGAAAAGATACAGTGCAAAACACGATAAAAGCTCCCTACTTGTGTCATGGCTTTTATTCAAACCATTACAAAGTGATGTAGCATCTGTGCAAAGGATTTTCAGTTTTTTCTTGTAGGACCTTTTTGCATTGTATGGATTCAGGCTAGAAACGTGTGCATTTCTGCCCTGTTCCACCATTAAGCCTCTTTTTGAGAGCAGAGCTGCTGGGCTAATAGCAATACGCTAAACAAGGTTTATTATGCTGCAGCCACAGAGAGAAAATTCAGCTGTTTGCTAGTTTCACACATCAATTATCTCTGCTTACAACTTAGCATGAACACATTCTAGTTTTAAAGATTATTTAAATATGTCTGCACTGTGTTTACTCTGGCCCATCTGTCTCTTTCTGCCAGACTCCATTTTTAGTTAATCATCCGCGTTTATATCCATGTTTCCTTTTTTGCATTAAACATACAAAAATATAAACAAGATAATCTGTGGGTCAATTAAAGAAGTGAACAGAGAGGTTGGCACATACCAAAACACATTTTGTGCCTTCAATTTGTTGCCAATCACCCCAACAACTTGCCCTGCTGGCATCCTACCTCCTATTCGCTTTGTGAGTGTCAGGCACTCTTGGCGCCCGTGCTGTTCTTTAAAAGAGATCGTAAGTCACACTGCTGCCATGTGGGATCTCATTATTCTCTAGCAGCAGGAAGAACCTTTTGAAAGTGAGTACCACAGCTTACGTCACAGTCAGGGTGGATCAATTGTTGGAGACAAATTCCCAATCCCTGCATGACTTCTATTATTTTTGAGCTGCCTCCAGGCGTGATGCTGGCTTCAAGCTCTGGTGGAAAAAACAGAATCACTCATACTCAATAACCAATCATAGATGACGGCTGGGAGAAAAGTGTAAAATACAAAAAAAAGTTTTGAAGGTTTGATTTTTATTCTTACACTGTCATTTTTTGAGAGATCAGTTTGACTCAATCAATTTATGTCTTTACGGCAACTAAATTAAAGGTAAATTTAATCAGATATGTTTGTCATATTAACATCTGGACATCTGGAGCCGTTATGACCAAAGTTCTTGTAACTTATAATGATGGTTTAACTGGTCCAACTGAAACTTCAATAAATTAATCAGATCTACTGTTTTCATACAGTAGTTGCTTATTACATGGTTAGTACTACCAGCCACCAACTAAAAGGAGGGTAATTGTTGAACTTTCATTAGGTATCATGTGGCTAGGAACATGACTCAGACAAATCCTGATAATGCTTCGTGTCTGTTGGATGCGTAAACGGTTTGCTTAAGTCTTTCTTTATTCAATGTCCCCAGCAGGTAATGTGTGACTGCCACACAAAAATAGACGCACACATGCATGCGCACACACACTCCTGCTCTCCTCCAGGTGTGTGATGACTCGCAGTGGGCTCGGCGCAGTGCTGTGCATCTGTCACGCTCTGAGTGACGACCTGCTGTGACTTACAGCTGGCCCGACCTGTCAGAGCTAACCACACGCAGTAAACAATAACCCCCATGCCAGACATTTCAGAAATATAACTCTGCGTGTCCCGCTGTCTGCCCCCTCCCCTCTGACTGTAGCTCAGCCAAAACACACTCATCAAATGGCTAAGCGATTGTAATCTTTGACGCTTTTGTTTCTTCTTTGAGTGTTGGGGGGTGGGGCTTTGCCTAGTCTGTGAGCTCATCTTGTTTCTGACCCTTATCTGCAACTTGTCTGCTTTTTTCCCAGGTTTTGTATGCAGAAGAGTGCCAAATTGGTGCCAGGGGTGACGTTGGACCTAATTGAGAAGTAAGTGGCACTCCACGACCATCCCAAGAAACTCTATTTCTCTCTTCCTCTCTCTTTGGAGGGTGTAGTTGAGAGAAGTCATTATCCTGTCTTCCTCAAGTCTGTCTCGCCCTGTCTGTCTTCCTGTCTTTCTCTTTCGATCTCTCCTCGCTGTCAGCCCTCGCTGTGTTGTTTTCCACCTGCAGGTATAATTCTCTGCCTTTGTTTTCCCCTCACAGTGAAAGCAGCAGTAGTTTGGCAGATTTAAAGCCCCACATTTCTTCAATAAACTCCCGGGTGCCAAGTGGCTGAGCGCAGAACATCTCTTGCTCTTAGGCATACACTGATATTAGTGCTCAATATGGATGTCGTATCCAAAGTTTTAGTAGTTTCACAGAACAATCAGGAGTGGCTCCCCCTACCACCACCACAACCATCCCCTGCTTATGTGCAGGGTAGAGTAAAATGACACCCATGAAATAAGTTGGTTGAAGAGGCTTGGTTGTTGTTGAACTATGTAACTTAAAAGCACTGTTATATAGTCTTTGCAGGATTTTTATGTTTTCTACAAGTAAGAAATCCTTTCCCTCACATGCTTAAAGTGATTTGAACATGCCACAGACAGGTTAAGTGCATGTACACACACTAACCCTAACCCTCAGTCAAGTTTTGATAGAACTGTAAATTGTTTGTAGGGCTTTATTTAAAAAGGGCTTATTATGAATTACATAATAAGATGCATAGTGTATAGTTTATATAACACAATTTGAACAATTTAACTTTTGTTAATGCAACCTGAACACTTGCTCTAGTTTAGCCATTTTCTTGATTAATTCAGGCTAATTAAATGTACAGTCCACAGCAGTAATTCCATTAGTGCAGCAGCTGAGTTATTATTTCACACTCTGTTCTTCTGGGTTTCCCTTCACAACACATACACCAGTTTACCATTAATTTCACTCACTTCTACTTTGCTGCCTTTTCATTTGCTTCAAAGCTGCTTTCAATGAACGTCTACTCATCCTGCACAGATGTTTTGTTCAAAATGGCCTTTACAGGCTCAAAGGATATAACTCTTTCCTGGTCCGCCAACTAGAAGTGAAAGAATTTAGTTTGAATTGGTGCTGTGAAAAAGAACTAAACCTGAGCCATCATAGCACAGATAATGACCCTTCTCTGTTGTGTTACCTGGCCTTTAGCATGAACCAGCATTGATTTGGTCATGCTGGACCAATCTGTTGTGGTTTTTTTCTATTTCCAATCTCATTCCAATATTTAGTCACACTCTGGTTAACTGTCAATTAATAGTTTGGTTTCAACTTCATCAAATGCCTCCACAGACTGCAGGTGATATTTGGATGATTGAGGAAGAATATGACTCACGACTCTTTTATTTCAGCATTCCACAATGTAATATGATTGAAACTACTTCCAGAAGATGTGATCCATCCACACGTAGCTACGTAATTGACCAATGAGAGTGTTACCAGATAATTTGTGGGTAATTTACAGGTTCACTCTCAACTTTTTTCCCATTCTTAAAGAGATCATCCATAAATATAACATGTTTTTTTCACCTCCCTACATATGTAGGAATCTATTGGTCCCCGCTCCTCCTTCTTTTACTACTTAATTAACTTGCTTGCAGTTTGTCTTTCATCTTTTTATCTTTACACACTTTCCCCTATTCCTTTCCCTGTTCCTTTCCCTGTTCTCTCCTGTGGATGCATATTACACAGGAAATGCCCTTGTACTGTACGCAAAACTTCTACTGAGTGACTCCCATGGCAGGATGGGAAACCACTAGAGTGATGACGAACACCTTTGAAGAAATAAGCCCTTTCGTCCATTCTCAATTACACTATGTCCGACATCACGGAGCTCTTCATTCATGCTCAAGCTCTCACTCCCTTTTCATCTCTTATCTTTCTCAACAGAAAAAACAAAGGGCTGCTGTAAAGAGGGGTAAAGTTAGTTATGACCCACATTGTAGTAAAGAGAGTTTGAGAACCCACAAACCAGAGACAATTCCATCCTCTCATTCTTCTGTAGGACGTGTGCAAAACACTGTACAATGTTAGTCTGCTCCCACAAGATGAGACTCACTACAGTCAGTCTGACCCACATCCAAAGGTACAGTCACTAATCATTTGAAGGGCTAGAATTATGTCAACTAAAAAGCAACACACTCTATAGAATCACTCAGTACAATTGCACTTTATTGTGGGTTTGATAATGGCCTTTCAGTATGTACAGCCATGACGAGCAAAAAAAAAAAAACCTTTCCATTTAAAAACTGCAGTTCAGTTATGTTTTGGTAGATCGGGTGTTCTGCTCTTTGTGTTTGCTGTCTTCTACACTCACCTTCATTGTATAGAAAAGTCGTTAAGGATAAAAGAAAGAGATCTCACAGCAGCAAAAATTGCTGACCTTTTCTGTTTTGGTTCAAGTGCTGAAATTGAATTTGAGATGTCAGTTCGAAACAATATTGAAAAACAGTAAATATGAATTTCATGAGAAAGATGACCTTGAATTGATGAGGATGGGGATATTAAGGCTGAGGCTCCATGTTGGAAGAAAATCAAATCTATTATAAGATCAGAAATGTCCTTACATTTTAAAAGTTAACAAACGTGTTCTAAAAAGGGTAAAATATAGATTTTACTTTACTAAAACAAAACAAAAAATGAGGTGTTAAAGAAAAGTCATCTTACTGGCACAGAAAAGAGTTTCCTCTCAGTGTTGATGTTTCAGCTTTACTCAGTGGGGAGGTCGGTGGCATCCCTGATGCTTAAGTTGCTATTTCTGTTCATTGCATGTCCAGCGTGTTGTACAGACGGCTTAATGTTGACTCAGCTGATTTCCCTCACAGTTAAATAATGGATAGTCTCAGAGCTCATAAAAGAAAAATGGCACCACACTCGTTTGCCATCTCACCTCTTTGCTGTATAACTTTGGGCCAGCACATTAAAGTCAAATGCCAAAGTTAAACATTATTCATGGGATGTTTCTCGGCCAAAACATGAAATATTACAGTAGCTGCAGTTTGTAAAAGTGTACAATCACAATAATCATCATATTGATTAAAGCTATATATATATATATATATATATATATATATAGCTTTATATAATCGATTAATCAGTCAATTATTTTTGATTAATTTAATTTTAATCAGATAAAAAGACAAAAACTACATTTTAACCTTTCCAGCAGTTGATTTGAAAAGCTACTTCATCTTCTTGTACAATGCTTTTATATGTATTATAGACATCTGCAACTTAATTATGATAATAATTCCAGATTCAGATATCTACAATTTTATTCTGACTGTCCATAGTTCGATGATATCTACAACACCAAGCTCAGTTCCATTCCATTCTCAAACTTAATTTAAGGTTAAATTAAGGCGAGATATCTTGACCTGGCATTTAAGATATTATTACACTCAACTGAAATGTAGATATCTATAATGAGAAACCACACACATCATTAACAAAAGTAGTTTGAATCCTACTATGTCATTACAGATGTTGAAATTTAATTAAACAGGGTTAATGAATGTTTTGATAATTCAGAATAATGTTATACATGTCTTATTTAAAAATTCTTACTTGTCACTGTAAAAGTCAATGTTCCCACAATGTGATGACTCACTGCTGGATCTTAGTGGTGCTTGTCCTTTTTCAAAACATTGACTCCAGGCACGGGATTGGCTGGTTTACTGCCCAAACCTCAGGAGATGCTGCCACAGAGTGTGCCGTGCATTATTAACAGACCTGGCTAATCGATAAATAACTTGCATCCCTAATATTATCACAAAACACTGCAGTTCCCCTCAGTACTATGTAGTCTTTAAGAACTCTTTTTAGTTCTGTGTGCCACAAAGAAACAAAGCTTAAGCTTAACCAAGAGTACTGATAAATGTCTTAAATCCTTCTGCATAAAACATTCAAAACCAACTGTTAAAATACTTTAAACTGTTAAAAAACTTTTTTAGGGCTGGTAATCCTGGAAAAGCTCGCGAGAGAAGGCAACACTGATGCAACTGAAACATCCCGCCTCCTCCCATCAGCCCTCTCATCAAAGCGCCCCCAAAACAAATGAACATGCACTGACAACTGCTGGAAGCCGACTTTTCCGTTGCTCAACGCTAACTTCTGGCCACTGTCTGCTTCTGCAGTGAGAGCACGGGCAGGTTGTGGGCATGTAGGCAGGTCGGTTAGTCGTGTTTATTAAGCTGCTGCATGCACTGAACCACGCAGTTCCTCCATATTTTTTCCGGAGGTGGTGCATGTGTGAACGCAAATGTCAGTGAGACGCTCCACAGCTTCTGCTCACTTTATCTACCTGACCTCATTTTAAATCAATGTCAGTGACAGCTGTTTATGTTTTACCTTGTTATGCTGCTCTTGAGGGGAGAACAATGCAGCTTTCATTTTTTTTCATAGTTGTCGTGATAAAATGAAAGGCTGTATAAATGCTAGTCAATTTATACAGGCAAATTTCATTGTAACGTTACTGTCGCTACCATAGCACAAGTAGCACAGTAAATCATCAGCTGACTGTGGTATCCTAGCAACAGCAACACCAAAATCACACTGGGTTGCTCTTCAACAGAGAGTGATTCAGTGTAGCTCAATAATGAGCAAACAGTCTCACACATGCTCGAAGCAGCTTTTTGCCTTTGTCATAATTTTGCTGTGTCCTGATCAAACACGTGGGCATGAACACGAGCATTACACTCACTGACCAATCATCGGGCTCATATTCACCCCTCCAAAGGTCACACACGTTTGGAAGCCATGTGTGGAGCGCTCATCGCCCCTTGAAAGATTACAGGCATTTGTTGTAAGAGGGATTGAACATAATGTCAGCCTTGACTAGTTGTGTGCTGTTGATTTGTTGATTAATTTAATCATTCCTCTTTCTCCGCTCCATCTGTGCACCCTTCTGTCTCTGCTTCCCAGATACATCCAACACGCATTCTGCCTGAATCAATCACAATAGCCTTTCACATAAGAGAGTCACGACGCTGCCTGCGTGTGGATCTACCTGCTTACAAGCTCAATGATCTCAGGCCGTTAACCCTCACACTCTGTCGCACATAGTGTCTCTTCCCTTTCATCTCACATGGAGCTGACTCATGCGGTCACGGGTTGATCCCCATTCACATCCTCCCTCTGCGTCTTTCACAGCGAGTCTCTGCTCCTCGTAAGGCCGACCCGGCTCCCCGGTGTCTGACGCAGTCCGACACTGTGCTCCACTTAGCGGGGGGGGGGGGGTCCTGAAGGAATCCTATCACTGTGATCACTCGTTAGCATTTTACTACAGAAGACACACGTTATACGACTATACATACATCTTGTATGTAAATGATGAACGGTAGAGATTTATCTCTTTGCTCCAACTTTTACAAGGACTTCATGGCCGTGCTCACGTCTATGATCTTATATGTACATATACTCAGATTGGTTCTTGATGCAGCTGAGGACAGGGTTTTATGCTAAGATCATACAAGTATTTCTGCTCCATCATACTTCATGGCATCAAACATGACAGAATTGATCAAACTGGAGACGTGTCGGGTAACAGTGGATGTGGTTTCATTTACTGACATATGCGCATGTCTGTTTAGTGCGTCTCTCTCACACACAGCATAACACAGCTCACATGCAGCGCTGCACTGTAGCTTTTTATGCCTCGACAGCAAGTGGCTGGAGGCTTTATGTTTTCTGGTTGTCCTGCTGACCATCTCATTCTTATGAACACAATATCTCATGAACACCAAGAGGGAATTTCTTATAATTTGGTAAAAACATTCAAAAGGTTGAATTTTTTGTTGTCAAGTTCGCGGTGACCTTGCAAATCTTGATCTTTTAGACTTAACATGTCAGAACCACCTTTAGGGAATTTCCTCAAATTTGTTACATAAGTTTCGCAGTGTAAAGTTTGGTTTGACACCAGTCATTAAGGTTTGTTAGTACAGCTATCTATCAAATTTATATCTATAGTCTGCTGTTAAAAATTGACAGATATTAATCAACATTTCCAAGTTACACATCTTATAATATCATATCATTATAGTAATTATTTCATATTATCAACTTAATAGCTTTGAACCAGGACCTTCGGTATTTGAGAAAAGCAGCTTGTGCCAGATCTGCTGTTGCCATGCATATCATTATTATTTTTACAATGTATAATGAGCTTGTTTGGCACAAAAATGTATTTCATATTGAATTAAGTTCTATCATCTGTTGTTGTAAGGTTGTAACTTGACAGCGACACAACAAGACCCAAGCACTTGAGACATTACAGACATCAGACACCTAAAAGACACAGGGCAGTTACAGTTTTGTTGCAGTACACACTTCAACATTATCACTGGAATTATTATGTTAACCACATACTACATTATGAATCCTTTATATAGGCACTTTAAGTTAGACTTATGTACTTGTGATTGGCATTTGACAAGGCAATCTCTCTGCGTGTATCTAAAAAGCCAAATGCAGTGCAAATTTTAACATCGTTCGAAACACAGCCTTAAAAGCGATCAGGGTGCAAAAGGGATATGTCTGGCCCAGGAGCTTTGTGCCTCTTGTGCCGACAACATGAACAAACATGAAACATGATGCCACACAGATTTGTTTTTCCCGTCTTTCTGTTGTTCTGCTGTTTGAGTGAGAGTCACAGTGTGTCCAGCACACCAAACATATAACTGCTCATCTACCAGCCACATAACTTAATCAAAGATATATGTTTATAAGTACTTTTCAAACGAGTTTAACAATGTGCTTGATGAAAATAGAAAGACGCTTTACAACGGAATTCCAAACCAGCAATCTTATAATTCACAAGATTATCATTTTATCAGCACAAACGACAAAGGCAAAACAATAAGTTACTATTATTCAAATCTAAATGGAGAAATATATTTTTTCTGCCAGTCTTACTGAATTTTGATTTTATCACCAAGTGGTCATCAGATTGACTTGTGTGTTTTGTTTGTTGCTGAGGACCGAATGGTTTGTAGTGTTGAACTTTATTTCATTTGTTGTCACTTTTTCCTACTTATTTTTTTATTTAAAACATATTCCTCCCATTTTCTTTACTCAGACACAAGCGACCTGCTTACATTAACTGTAATATCTGTGAGGCAGCGAGTGTTTGCCCTCAACCCCCTCCTCTTCACTCACTGCTTTGCATAGTGTTCATTAAAAGGCAGACAGCTCGGTGTAGTAAAGGTGATTTTCTCCGTTTTGCTACAGTGATTACTGTCACATCGACTTGGGTTCTTCTCTGAAAAAGATTTCCCTACCCTCATTTCCATGGTGCTCCCACTCTCCCTGCACTGAAAGATCTGGTTTTTAAAAGCCGGAGGAGCTTCTGTGAAAAACGGATGTACGGTTTACACATCTCAAATTCCTCCAGTGCACACTGTAGATACACAGCTGTGTGGAAACTGCATTTGCAGTGAGTCTACAAATTTAACAAGTCCGGTGTTTTGGATTTAATCTTCACAAAAACAATATGGTGTTGGTACGTTTGAGGGACTATAAACACATGAAATCGCAAATATGTTTGTGTTATTTTAATATTTATTGCTTGTTCATATATTAGGGCTGTTGAGAAGGGTTGGGCCACTCTCATTAATCACATTTACTGTATGTGGGATCATCTGGCACCAGGTTTCCTTCTGACACAGCCAAGTTGAAATTGTTAAGCTTGTGTAACCTGAAATGAATCTGTATGACATAAAATCCATAATCTTACTCTTGTTCTCTGCTGGTGCCTGATATTCATCTTGGCCTCCAGTATCTTTGTGCACACAAGTATATTCATGAATATTCAGACCTGCAGTAGCTGTTAGTCTCTCCAAGTAAGTGACTGTAAATTTGTTCACGTGTTGCGATAATGTTACTGAGCAGTTGCCACTTTGTGCTCTGAGTCAACTATGTGCAATACAGTGAGCGTGGCTGACACAGTGCCATCTGTGTAATGTTTTGTGTTGTGTGTTTGTGTGTGTGTGTGGTGCAGGATCCCTGGCAGGCTCAACGACAGACGCACTCCCCTTGGAGAGCTTAACTGGATCTTCACAGCCATCACCGACACAATCGCCTGGAATGTTCTGCCTAGAGGTAAGACTGTACACACACAGATGCACGCTTGTATAATCAACAAAAATATAAGAAAAATTAAAATGTAATGCAACTCATCCGTATTCACACAGTGTGTATATCTCCTTTTAAAAAGTGAGATAACATACAAAGACAATGAAAAGTGAAGTGAAAGAAAATTCACAAGAGTTTAAAATATTTGAACTAACTCATTTGTGGGATACAATGTCAGGAAATCCAATCAGCGATGAGAATGAAACTCACCGGGCTCAGGTCCTGGCCCTGTCCTGAGCTAGCAGGTGGTCAAACTGGTTGCTAATCATCCCCAGGTAGCGCTGTTAATGTTGGTCATCCAGCTCCTCGAGAAGACAGCGAAATTTCCCAAGCTGTACGACACTCCAGATGGTCTTGTGGACCTACACACAACGGCACTGACTTCTCTGGCATTTCCACAACATGCACATCGCAGCAGCTGTAGTTACTTCAGCCTCCTAACCTATTTTCTAATAGGCAAATATTCAGAGAATATGTTTATTGAAATTGCTCATGTGAGAAAACACAAATGGTCCTGCCGCACAACATGATGGGGAAATTTGCTTTGCGTTTGGTGTAAACGCACCATAAGACTTCAGTAACCCCAGTCACACCAGCAGCATTAAGTTCACCTAACACATTGTTTATTCTTGTAACATTAAGAAAAACACTGAAATACTGGTTTAAAAAGAAAATGTGTTACTTAAAAACTTGAACATATTTAAAGCTGAGTCAGTGTTATAATAACTAACTATAGTAACCATTAGAAACAATGGCAAACACAAAGAAAGGAAATGAAAACCTAAAGCAGGAAAGCAAACAGCGAACTGGCGTTAAAGGTGAAGGACAAACTTGCTGGGAGATCTGAGGCACACTGAAGTTATTGTGAACAACATGTTTAGACAATGATGAAAAATGAATTTTCTCATAGGGAGCACA
Source organism: Verasper variegatus (assembly GCA_026259375.1). Classification (NCBI taxonomy): domain Eukaryota; kingdom Metazoa; phylum Chordata; class Actinopteri; order Pleuronectiformes; family Pleuronectidae; genus Verasper; species Verasper variegatus. The sequence continues at coordinate 22,441,699 of CM048044.1, forward strand.
GATTAATAAAAACACCTAATAAAAACAGTACAGTAATGACACATCAGCAAAAGAAAAAAGTTTGAGAACATCCCTATTGGTTGATAAAATAACGAGAGTGCAGTCGGCACAGCCTGGCTCCTCAAATTGAGATGAATAGTGTTTAGAGTGTGTCGCACTGTAATTGGGGTTTTATCATTTTAACCAGAATTTAGGGGCCATAAAAGTAAGAACACACACATAAACACACTTCCCTCTGTACGATGACAACACATACATAAACTTGTGCATATACTGCCATTAACAGCCACCCACAGTCACCCTGGCCAGATGAAAATACACATGCTCCCTTCTTTTTTGGCATGTATTTATCTTTTGCCTGCAGAGCACACACCTCCTCTCATTGCTCACCTGTCTCTCGTATACAATACACATCCACAGACACACACAGACTCTCCTGAGACAAACTGTAGCCAAGCTAAAACAGCAATGTGACAATGCTGATGGCTGCCAAAGCCTTTTAAACCCCCGGGGCTCTGCTGTTAATGAAGCAGCCCACATCAGCGAGAATCCCTGTAATGAAGGCACTGCATACCAATTACACACACACACACACACACACACACACACACACACACACACACACACACACACACACACACACACACACACACACACACACACACACACACACACACACACACACACACACACACACACACACACACACACACACACACACACACACACACACACACACACACACACACACACACACACACACACACACTCTCTCTCTGTCTCTGTGGCCTTTTTCACATTTCAACATTCAAACAGCTCTACACCAACAGCAGGCATTGGATTTGTGTCTCTCTGTCTCATAGAGTACTCCACACATGCGTATGCCCCCTCACACAAACACGGGGAATCACAGTCATAAACCAGGGAGATTGCCATGGGATTGGCTTGGCCCGATTAAAGTGAATTAGTAAATACATTAATGAGCTGAGGAAGATATGACCACGACACATCGCTGGATTCTGTACACACCGGTGTTCTGCACACACATTCACACTAACTACCCTGGGTTTTTCCAAAGTAGCCGCTTTGCTCTGATTAAGCTTCTTTCTTTTGTCCAGTTAGATCTTAATTTACTCATTCAGTGCCCCATTTCCCTCACGTTATCCCATCTCTCTGTTCATTTATTCACCCACTCCCCCTCTACTGTCTCTGCCGTGATGGATATCCTCTGTTCTCCCGCTCTCTGCCCTCAGATTTGTTCCAGAAGTTGTTTCGTCAGGACCTGTTGGTGGCCAGCCTGTTCCGAAACTTCCTGTTAGCAGAGAGGATAATGAGGTCATACAACTGCACGCCGGTCAGCAGTCCGCGCCTGCCCCCTACATACATGCACGCCATGTGGTAAGATGCACGCAAACAGAACAGAGAGGGCTTTCTTGTATACAGATACACAGATGGTTTTGGCTCAGTCAAGCAGAAGGCAAGAGGAGCAGCACCAAAGCTTTGCTGTTTGACTGAGCAGACTTTCTAGGAGGTACCTTCTTTGATCAGACAAGAGGCACACAGTGTCCTGTACTTCATGGTCCCACATGAATATTTAATAATCTCAAGTGGTTACTTTTAAAAAGCTATAGAGAGATTAAAAGATGCAGTCGGCCTGCTAAAAATGGCAAAATGCCCAAAAGTTAGGAGCTCATTTATTAAATGAAATCTCCTTTGCAAAAATTTGAAAACCGCTTGTAGAAATGCACTTTTTTGTCACCATTGCCTTTTGGTTTTGGTCTTTTTATTGTAACAGCAGGTCATTGGGAAAACAGACTGTGTTTTACCACAGTGAGATATATCCAGCACAGCAGTGCCAACCACTCTGCTAGAGGGTCTGCAAAGCTTTAAGGAATATTCCTCCCATTTGTGGGAATATGTCTCACACATACAGTTAGTAAGCAGATTGTATATGAAAATTGTGCATTGAGTATAGATTTTTGTTTAACCTAGCTCAGCAGAACAACTGGAAACATATTCTATTGATTTATCATGGGTAGAAAAAACAATGAAGACCTGAGGTGACTACAACAACCACTGAGGTTAGTGACAACATGCAGCTTATCAGCGGTCCTGTCACATACACACTCTTTCCTGACTCACAACAAAACCCAGGTGAGCCTTAGATGTTTTGGCAGCTCACTGGCTGGAGAACAAGTTACAAAATAACTTGTGCAACTATTTTCTCTTTCAATTATCCCTGCTTCCAGTAGTTAGGTTGAACTAAGCTTAAAATACCTTCATAAGCATGACATTGATGTCTATCTTGTCAACAAAAGCCCAGTAAGAAAGCAAAAAAGTGTGAAACATCATTACTATCTGTCCTGAGAAATCCGATCACAAGTCGACAGCGTTAAATACATAAGTATATTGGTTCACACCTGGCTTTAGAATATGTCCTGAATGTGTCTCCTGTGATCCTCTCGGATCTCACTTCCCCGCTCTAAATGCAAATAATCATGAAAGTTATGTTTTCCCCCGCCTAAGTTTACGGATGTGTCTGTTAATGACGTTTGTGTGTCGACGGGAACGAGAAAGAACGAGTGCGATCAGAGTCTGGTGGGACTGAACGGATAAATGCAAACAGCTATAAATAAAGAAGATTATAAGAAATGTATCAGTCATTATGTTTTGGTCAGTGTTGATGTGTGACGATGGCCGCAAACTGATCAACGTATGGATACAGAGAAGCTTAAATTCATAAGACAGCTGTAGCAGGTCAGAGGACGTCAGCTGAGGAGGCGATACTTCATGTGGCCTGGGATGTATTCACATTCACACAGCAAAGGAAATGTGCCAACATGCGTCCCAGACCACCTCTGAATGGGGTTGAGGTGATGGGATCACAGGAGGCATTTGGGTGTGTTCGACCTGAACTCTGAACTGACCACTTGTGATCGGATCACTCACCAGGTCTGAACGGGATCAAGGTTTAAACTAGTGCGAGAACAGATCAGGGACTCTCATTAGGCTTCATGCAGTCTGATATACATTCATGTTTGCAGGAGCTGTGCTGTCATGTACTATCACTGATCCATAAGTCAAAAGAGGACAAAGGACTGCACATATTGATGCAACACTCTACTGTGAAAATACTCAAAATACATATTGTTTGAGGAAGTGTGAGCCAAAACATGTAGGTGTTTTTATTTGCTTCAGGCCTCTAGCATATGCATACAAGTATAATTTCCATGATTTAGTTTCCCGGTTGTATTGTATGTTTATTACTGCGAGTGTTGCTCCATGTGTTTGCCGGCTGCCTCATAAAAATAAGCAGATATAAGCAGTGTGTTCACTGGCAACGGCCTCAGTCCACCCGACTAGAGAAGACTGACTTAAAACAGCTTGTATATAGAGTAGGGGCACTGCTTCCACTTTAACCGCCCACACACAAACGTAACCTGCAGCTGAACATGTCCACGTTTTGACTGACAGCATCAACAAAACTCTGGGGGATAGGAAAATATTCTGTGGGACATGTCAGACATCTTTGGCTGTGGGAGACATGGCAGATTTAGGTTAAAGACATTGGCACCCAAAAATACATAATTCTTTGGAATTATTAAAGTTTGAGAATGTCTTCCCTTTTACTCACACAGCTTGAAACTTGAGCCAGAAGTTGTCGCAGTGTTCCCACTGCATTTGTCCCCCACGAATTCTCATTACTAGTGTTATAGTCAGACACAGAAAGAGGTGCTCTGTTGTCCATTGACTTTACCTGCATCTCCACACTGTGTAAGATCGTATCTATCTCCCTTACACCAACACTTCTCCCACTTTCTATTGTTTCTCCTCTTGGGCTTCTATAAAAGCCTCCCTCCACCTCGCCCACTCATTATCTGGATCGTGTTTTTGGAAAACAACGCTCTCTCACTCTGTCTCCTCAAGGAGCGACTTGTTGTGTAACACCCTGGCATCACTTATTGTAAAGAATTCTGTTCCTTCCCTCCCTGTGTGAGCAGTCATCTTTCTTTCTTGTCCGTGCGGCCTTTTATTTTAGATTGTGGGTATATTGCTCTGTTTACCACTAAAGAAATTGGGAGCTGCACTTTGTTTCCCACCCAGTATTAAGCAGGACAGAATAATGGCAGGGAGGTGCTTTAAGAGCACAAGAAAGGAGACTGAGAGGATGATAAAAAAATTGAGGTGCCAGAGATAAAAGAGCAGTAGAAGTATAAAAGTATTGCTCTGCATAGATTGTGGGAGGGGGTGTAGAAAAGGAGTAATTAAGCAATTTGGAGCCTTGTCGATTGATGTTGGTGTCCCAACACAAACAGCAATTGGAGCAGAATTAGCAAGAGCAGATAAACTCAAGGCTGATTACTCCCTTGTGGACAGTCTCTGTGTGGGAGTGTGTGTGTGGGTGTGTCTGCTTTATATGTGTTGTGTGCGTCGCTGCACCATTCTCTGCAGGCAACAGGAAAAAGAGCTTAGTCAGGCGCCAACTGGTCCCCCACGCTTCTCTGTCGTCGACCGTCCCCTCCACATGCACACAAACACACACGCAAACAGGTTTAGTAATGAGTTACTTATTGGCAGACACTGGCCGAATTAATGCTGTCATCTCACATGGTGCAGCAGCCTCGTCCCTGTGATGGTGTGTTTACTGCTCTCTCTGATGTTTCCTCTATTGAATTACATCAACAGAAACGGAGATGGAGTTTGTCAGCAACATTTCTGTACAGATTCTAATCTCAGCACCTAAAAAAAAAAAAAGATGTAATTTTAGATTTTTTTTAGTTTTGTCTACACAACAGAAAACAGGAAAATGCAATGCCTTATAGTAATAGTTATAATAATTTTATTGTTTCTTGTATCTGTAAAACTTTTAAATGACACAGTGCGTAAGAAATTGATCAGATCATCTTTCAAAACCCAGCTCCACCCTCAAATGTTAAATCTTGATCTAAATGAAATAGTTTGGTATGTAAAAAAAAAAAATGGAATCAATAGGCACAGGACGATACAGGATCCCAAAAAGAAAGGAGCTTATTGAGTCAAATCATGCTTTTAAAAACATTTTAAAAGTACTCAGCAGCAGCCACATACCAAGAGATCATAGAACATTTAGAGGCACCATCACTGCATCATTTTGAAAGCTCCTAGTATATGACATTCAGAGAAGAGAGAGTGTAATGGAGAGACAGCGAGGAGGTTTCCACCGACTGGAAATCATTTTCTCATTTTCTCATTTTCTCATTTTCTCAGCAGCAGTAAATCAAGCTAATACTGTATTACACTCTATGTATGATATATATGTATAAGATGAGTCACAGACTGTTCGGTCACAGCCACAACATTGTAAATCTAGACTACGCAACTTTTGCTAAAAACAATGCTAAATGCAAAGCGTAACAGTAGCATGAACTGAAAGAGTCATGAAGTCAGTGACCTAACATTTGCATTTCAACATATAGTCTGTCTGTCTTCTAGCAGAGTGTACTTTCTTCTCTCAAAAGTTTCAGTGTCATCCAGGGCATACTTGTTACTGAAAAACTTTTTATGTTTTTATTATGTTCTATGCGCTGAACTGGATTTGCTCATGTCTGGGGCTGAAATTAATCAGAGAAAGAGGGATTGAGTTTCACCTGAGCAGTTAGAGACCTGAGGTGTGAGCTGTAGTTTGGCGTCATGACTCAGTCACTTTCAAATACACACACAGGATACACTGATTTTTTAGATTCAAATTGAGTTTGAAATACTATTAGCACCGATTTACAAATTAAAAAACTCATAACTCACAGACACAGGGACGAACCTTTTCATATGGTTTTGGAAGACAAAGAAACAATCAGTGATCGGTCACATGTAAAACAAATAAGATATATATAAATACACATGGAGGATAAGTCACGTACAAAAACCCTGTCCATCTATATCAGAAACAGGAAATACCCTAAGACGATTTTATCCAATTAGAACCAGTTTTGCAGTGCGAGCCACAGATGCGGTCCTAAACAAAATAACATAACAATGTTTGACTAAACAGACTACAGCCCACATTCATGATATGGAAATGGATTCCTTGATATACCCTCACTATCTCACCTTCAAATTCTGTCCTGAGTCAAAAATTCCTGAAGTAAGCGGCAGAGGTTTAACCACCATACCCCTGCCTATGTGATGTATCCCTAACCTACCTAAGGGTTGCTGGTACCAATCTCTAACTGACCTTCCTACCCAAATATCAACTTCCGTCTGGAGCAAAGTGGTGCGAAGTAGTAAACCATCTCTTGCATGAGTTATATCTTTGCAAAGTGGAGAACACCTGTTCCTTATGATGCAGTAATGTCTGCCTTGCTGCTGCTGAAAGGCAAAATGTTTTGGCATCTGAATTTATAAATTCTCCCATTTAGCCTGAACTGCTGACATGCTGACTTTGGCTTTTTGTTAAATTTTTAAAACAATTTAAAAGTGTTTGATGGAGCAGAAGTACTGTACCACCTGCTGTAATTTACCTGCACATTTCCTGATTACACAGTAAGGCTTTGTGGCCACATACTGTTTTGTAATGTATGTCGCACATGCAGTACTGACAGCAGTAGATCCTTTGTAGCCACTGTATTAGAGTTGCACTCTATTATACTACTCCGAGCAAATGGGCTAAGCTATTAAAGCAGCCAAGAGAGTCTCAGACGGAGTGGACTCAGTGTCACTTGTTCAGCATCACATAACATCCCAGTGCATCGACTGGGAACAGGACTCAATCCCTGGAACGTGCTAATATAGAGGGGAAAAGCCCCGTCGCTGAGCTGGATGTGCTGCAAAAAAAAAAACGGAAAGACAGGCAGACAAACAGAATAGAGAAGCTGTGATAAGGTTTGACGCGAGTTACATAACCCCATGAATTAGATATGATGACCATGAGAGAGGAGCTGGTGTTCAGAACAGGATTAAAGGCTCCTTGCTGCCCTCTCCAGGACCTCGGGCTGGGAATTTAAAGAGGTGTATGTGCACCGGGGAACAGAGGGAGAAAACGTGAGCTGTGGAAAATGAGTATGAGACGAGGGGGGAAAAAAGAACAAGCCTTGACCAAGGATTTAGTGCTGAGATACATTTTTTTTATTTTGCTTCAGGTCTCAACAATAAAATGATAATGTACCGTATATCCCAAATCTAATGCAGTGTGTGTATGTCTGTGTTACCTCTCTGCAGGCAAGCGTGGGACCTGGCTGTGGATATCTGCCTCTCTCAGCTGCCCACCATCATCGAGGAGGGCACCGCCTTCAGAGTAAGTGTGTGTGTGTGTTGTGTGTGTGTGTGTGTGTGTGTGTGTGTGTGTGTGTGTGTGTGTGTGTGTGTGTGTGTGTGTGTGTGTGTGTGTGTGTGTGTGTGTGTGTGTGTGTGTGTGTGTGTGTGTGTGTGTGTGTGTGTGTGTGTGTGTGAGAAAAACAAACACTCCAAACACTCTTCAGCCACACTTCAAAGATGATTCATTTTAGTCTGTGTGCGTGCATGTGTGTGGGCGGGCCTGTCTGTCTATAGCCAATATTGGTTCTTTACCATCATTGTGAGGACATTTTGTTTGACATTGTGAGGACATTTTTGCTTGTCCACAAATTATATTGGCTTTTTGAGGGTTAAGACTGCGCGCTCTTGGTTATGCAACATCAAGTTTTGATGGATGGCTCTTATTGTGGAAATGTCTACCAGACACCCATAAACCTCACACACATCTTGTTTGCACTGCAGCTTCTCCACCACCAACGTCTACAGCATCTCTATTATCCTCTCAAACACACACAGTCACTCTCAGTGGATAACGTTGTAAAATGTCTAGTGTGAGCATCAAATAATAGTTGCTGAAACCACTGGCCTTGCACTTTAGCGCACTGGTGTGTTTATTGTTCTATTTACTTTTGTGCCAAGGGAGCGTGATGGAGATGACCAGCAAGAGGCTGGTGATGACTTAAGATTTCTGGGTCAATGCAAAAACATTTTTGTGTGTGTGTGTAAGCAGACACAGACACCAGACGCTGGACAGCAGCAACCTGTGCTTTGTTATACAAACTAATCAGAAAGTATAAAACCAGAGAAGTGGGACCGAAGCAGCTTTCCCTGGCATCAGCACTTTTATCTGGGCCTTTTCACTCCTTCACCAGGCCTCTCTGAGGTGGGCATCTTCTCTACAGCCCCCTGGGGAGCAGTTTTCCTTCCGTGCTCCTCCTCTACTTTCTCCTGCACTCAGGCCTGAAACACTTACCGGTACCGTAATTGAGCCTCAGAGGACTCTAAAGGAGATCCTTCCTTTCTGTCATGCCTTTCAGGAGCCTTTAACTTCTCTCATGTGCTTCAACTGTTAGAAATTCAGCTTTATTTTTTAGTAAATAATGAGCGTTGGTATTATTTGATCACCCTATCCCACACTTTACCACCCTCAGCCTCCTTACCCCAGCTTTTTGGGTAACAGGGTAATCTGGGTAACAAGAGTTATAAAATCATCAAGAAAAATCTGATTTTTGTCGATCAAACATGAATTTAAAAAAAGCAATATATCGATAACTTCTAATTAGTTTTTTTTCCATATAAATATTATAAACCCTACTCTTCATTTTCAGATTTCTTAGAACTCTTTCTGAGTTGATTTTGGTCCTGATCCAGACACAAGCATCACACTTTCGACACTTGGTTCATTTGTATAATAAATACAACATATTTGCGTTCCCTGTCCTTGCGTCCACCCAATTCCACCTGATATTTGCATTTATACAAAACTCATACTATCATCAATGGTAAATGTCAGTCGTTCTTGTTATAAGACAGACTTTTTGAGGGTTTATCATATCACAAAATTCAAGGCTATTACCGAGGCTGGACTTTTTGCACGTCCTGCTCCTGTTGTCTTAACTTGTGAACCTGTCATATGATCACCTGGTCACATGTCACTGTCCCACTGGCAGTGCAGGTAGATGAGAGCTGCCACTAAGATAGATTGACCTTGTCTGATAAGAACTAATAATGAACGATTCATCAAACAATGTTCTATTACTGTTTTATTTAATTTGCTAATGGGATTTTTTGGCAACATTAATAATAATAATAATAATTATAATTTTATATGATCATAGGAGCAGTCAAAGTTTCAAAGCATTTAAGTTTCTAATTATCCGCCATACTTTCATAATTTCTCGAAACTTTATTTAAAATTTTAAAAGTCTTTAATTTACCTCAGTCCTCATGAAGTCATTTAAACTAAACATGGTTTTAGGGAGTGTTTTTGAAGCAGAGTTCTAGATTCCCACATCACCTCAAAGCAGCACCTTTCTTTCTTCATGTGTCAGTTAGTATGTGAGTGTGTGTATAGAGCTATTAAGCTTTGATTATGCACATTAATTTAGCCATCCAGCCGAGAAGCGCTGATATTTCCCCCCTTCCACATCCATCAGCAATCTACACTACGCTGTCATAATTCCCACAGCATTATTAACACCCAGTGATCAAGAACTCTGCAGCCAGTACCTAATCAATCAGGCAAACTGCCATGGCAGTGGAGAGAGAGAAAGGAGAGGGAAGGTGATCATGATGGATCAGGATTTATGTCGTTACTGCATTGCGGTGTCACTTCTGAGCTCGTTGTGTCAGTGCTTGTATGAAATGATAGGCTCGTCTCTGCAGACTGGCTCATCAGTGTGTGTGTGTGCATGAGTGAGTGAGTGCATGCATGCATGTGTGAGTAAGCACATTAATTTCTTTAAAATGGTGATAAACATTGAGTGTGTTTGATTTGTGTCCACAGCACAGTCCTTTCTTTGGGGAGCAGCTGACAGCCTTTCAGGTGTGGTTGACGATGGGTGTCGAGAACAGAAACCCTCCTGAGCAGCTCCCAATTGTTCTGCAGGTACAAACAAACACACACACACACACACACACACACACACACACACACACACACAAGCTCTCACCTTGAACCACCTTCTCTCTTATTCCCCCTTTTTTTTAAATGATCTGTTTCAGTTTGCTTTATCAGCTTGCCGTGTGAATACATTTATGTTTCCAAAGCATGTAAGAGAAAATTAAAATGAATTACCTTAATCAGCTCTCAGTCATGTCAACTGATTACAGTATCCAACAGTACTAGTTAAAACAACATGTTTTTCATATGGAGTATAAAGCTGTGGTATTCTGCACTGCAGTCTAATTTGATTAATACAAATAATGACATTGAGGAGAAAATGTACGAGGGGATTGGTGTTGGTTAGTGAGAAGTGGAGGGTGAGTGTCTTTTGCACTTGCTTGATGGTTGTTAATTAAACCACTTGAATGAACTTTGAGCTGCAAAAAGGGCGTATTTGAAATCCATCTCTGCTGCAGAGTGTTTGAGAACTGAGAGCACTCTTCTCCCTCTAGTGCAGCAGGTGCCAGATATCATGCAACATTTCTGCTGTTTGAATTGTGTGAAGAAAAGATTCTGGTGCACTTACGTAACCGAGAATTTCATTTGAATACCAAATCACCTTATCTTTGTAAGATTGATGAAGCCAGGAAGGACTTAACTTTCATACTATATAATATTATATAATAATATGTAATGTGACTACAACAATACTTTAAACGCCAATGCCCCTCACTGCTCCTTCACTCTCCTCCTCTATACAAAGCTTCTTCTTTCCTTCAGGTCACCACTTTCAATCTGCCAACACAAAAGTGTGAAATGCATTGCAAAATTCCTCCTGCAGACTGAGCTCAGCATTTGCAGGCTAATTCTCTTCATTACAACCCGCAACAAAAGGCTGTGACAAGAACAGCGTCTCCTGTGTTCCCTGAAGTGGTGTTAAATTTGTTTCAGATGCTTTAATTAGGGTGAAATGTTGCCAAAACCTTCTCGCGCATGTCAGCTGTTGAGTTACAGCAGTCGACGGTTTCTCCCCTGCCTTTCCCATCGTCCTTCCTCCTACCACCACCATAATCCCCTCCCGCAGGGATGTACAGTTGTGGTGTTGTATTATATCACAGCGTAGTAGCGGTGTGCCGCTGTCTGTGTTGAATCCTGCTGACTCAGCGCGGCACGAGCCGCAGCTCGTCCATACAGCAGTTCTGTCGGGGGCCTGTTAAAAGCCGAGGGAAAGGCAGACGGAATGGGGAGTGCTGGATGGTGTGTGAGAGCATGTGTGTGTTTGCTCTTGATGTGGACACGGGGGGAAGAAAGGAGGTAAAACAGCAGTAGCCCTTAAGATTATACAACATTATGCAGCCTTGCACCATGATGGGAAAGTAATCGTAAGGGCATGTTGCACTCTCTTATGTAACAGATGGACACACAAATAGGTCTGATGCTCTTTTAAGCACACAGTTGCTTAAGAATGCATTTATGACTGGCATTCTCACAGGATTTTACAATTTGATGCCAAAATATAGACAGGCTTAATTTGAGAGACGCAAAGAATGACAGAAAAGGGGCAGCGCAGAGTAATCCACCAAAAATGCTCTTTAATGAAATGAGCAAAGGGAAAACAAAAGAGCTCAGGAAGCAGAGACACGGTGCGCTGTCTTGACAACAGCCATTTCATCCGGAGAGGATTAACAGATTGTGCAAAGGGATTACAGCATCTCCAAAGTTGTGATGTTACAGTAACAGCAGCACATACACATTCACACACATTTGTCTTCAGGTGTCAGTGGAAGAGATTAAGGCATGACTGTGCATCATAATGTCATGACGGCATATGTCTCACTCGCACACACACACACACACACACACGTACACACAGACAGCATGATCATAGGTAGTGCTGAGTCACCACACAAAATGAGATTGGAGTCAGGGTGTTGCAAATAAGGAACATAGACAAATATTTACGCACGTCCCTATGCATTTTAATATCACAGCATTGTTCAGGGAATGTATTTCCATCCCTGCTATGATGAATTGGCATATGTGTGTTACTGTGTTGCTTAAGTCATGCACATACAATTTGCTGACTGGAAAATATTCTGTGTCAAAACCATGTTCCTGCGGCGTCTGTATTCATGCGTTTGTGTTTGAATTGCTGTAGAGCACACACCCACGTCACACATGGGTCTATGTTCCTACGCTCCTCCTTGGAGCTGGAGGTAACCCCAGGACGGTCTTCCCCCAGCCTCCTTCTGTCTGTATGGTCACGCTCATCGGGTGGAAGTCACGGAGGATGCTAATAATACATTGTGTGCGTGTGCGTGCGTGTGTGTGTGTGTGGGTGGACCTGTGTTCCTCCATATGCTTGTTCTCACACACTGTGGGACAGTGACATGGGGAAGGAACAGTGTCCAGCCCACACAGGCTTTTTGCTGCACTCAGCTTTACGCTGCATAAATGACACACACAATGTACACGCTAACATTTTTAGCATGCATCATATGCCTTCTCCTTGGCCAAAACAAATACATTGTGATCCCATTTGGCATTACACATGTATACACATAAATCTGTATCTTCATAAGAAGCCCAGTGGAATTGCTGCCAAGAGGACACACCCAGGAACCCACACATCACTACACACACACACACACACACACACACACACACACACACACACACATACACCTGCGAACCATGTATGTGTAAACAAGTTCAACCTGGTGCCAGTGACTTAGCAGTAGTGGTGCGAGAGCCACCTGTTCTCTCCACCTCCTCACCCTCTCTGCAGTGTATCCTGCTGTCCTTCCTCCTTCTCTCCTTCCTTTAATCTCAAGCTTCCTCTTCATTTGTCCGCAGCATGGTTGACCTCTGACCTCTGCTCTTTTTCAGGTCCTCCTCAGTCAGGTGCATCGGCTGCGGGCTCTGGACCTGCTAGGACAGTTTCTGGACCTGGGACCCTGGGCTGTCAGTCTGGTGCGTTCAGCTCCACATTAACTGTCTGGCATTGATGGGTTTCAGCTCAAAAACAGATCAGTTCTTCCAGTGGTATCAGAGAAAGTGTAGCCATGACAACAACAGGTTTTTAATGTGCTGAGGATTTGACATATCTCTCATAGAGAGATGTCTGCCTCCACCTCTACACAATAAGGGTGAAAGACAATCTTTATGATGCTAACGTAATGAAAATGTCATCTAAAAAGCTTGACAACTCATATATGTATAAAACGTGTTACTGTGGATGATCCACAGACCTTACTCAATCTTACTTATGGATCACACATGTGGCTGAAGAACTTTTCAGATGTAATTTATACAAATTGTGCATGACTAGCTATCGGGTGAATGTGAAAATACAGTATTTGTCATCTGGGTGTACTGACATTTTAATGTTTTAAAGTAGAGTCACAGATTATGTTTTTGTTTGTATTTGTTTGTCTTTAAGTAGGATTACGCAAAGAAAACCTAACCCATTTTTTTCCCCGAGGGGTGGGACATGAAAACCATTAAATATTGCTCTGGATTTTGATCACGGGTTGGTTTTTAGGCTGTTTTTAAACACTTTTTTTTATTATTCTCAGTGAGTAATTCATAGTTCTTAATAAAAACAATTATGCATGTTTGATTATTTATTTTCATATAATTTTTTTTATTAGAGCAACGTACAGACACTGGTACACTTTAGACTTTAACAGACTTAGATTCTGATAGGTTTTTAGGACATATTTATAAGTCACTGTAATTTAGTGCACATCCAAATAAAATAAAAGTGAATTTAAATGTGGGACTGTTGGGCCTTGGTGGAAGTATGCACTCTGCTGAGCCAATCCAGTTTATATTATAATTTTAGAATATGATTTTATATTTCATAAGGATGTCACTATGACACCAAATGTACCATATGATAATGAGGGATTGATTAATCTAAATTAATCTAGTGATGTTATGATGATACAATTCAATTCCTACCAAATAGAGGAGAGCTACCTTAATAAATGCATTTTAGGCAAAGGCATGATGTAATTTTATAATATATATATCATCATATGATAGGAAATAAATTTATGATCAATAGAAGCCTAAAATTCACTGTTATTTGTAGAAATATCTTGAAAGTGTGTTTTTGGCATCTCGTTTTTGTTGACCTCAACCTTTGACTAATGAAGAGAAAAAGTTAATCATTTGTGATGAAAATCTGTTGAGTTATTTTGTATGGACACACACAGGCAAGGGAAACTCTGCTTCAGGCCACATGTATAGTGGTGCACAGAATAAACCGCTGTTTTGACTCTTTCCAAAGTTCAGAAATACACCTGCCAACACCTCGAAAATGCCAATCAACACATTGCAGAGAATAAAGCAACAGTGTGTTAATCAGTGACGTCCTGCAGGGATTTTCTTAGGAGAGCCAGTTAACAGTCTCTCTCTAACATCCAGTACTTGTGCTAAGCTCACTTAAACTAATCATGCCTTTGCTGCAGCTCCATACTCCAGCACACAGACATGAGAGAGGTGTCAGTTTTCTCATTTATATCTCAGAAAGGATTTTTTCAGTTAATATTCCTTAAAGCTCAAAAAGAAGCATGTTACCCATAATTGCCAGTTCACTATTCGAAAAATCATATAAGGAAATGATACATTTCTTTGTAAACAGGCAGTTAAGTGCGATATATAAATGTAGCATTTTGTTGAACCTCATAAAGCTACAAGAATAAGTTACAGTTAAATTTAATATTTATTGCTTGGAGAATATACAGTAATACTTTTTTGTATAACATTTTGTATTGTACAGCTTATTTGATTTGACTGTGACCCAAAACCCAACACACGTCAGTGGCCTAACGAGTGTTCTGTTGTACTGCTCCAAAAGACAAACAAATAATAGCAAAGCTGATACTGTGTGTGTTTGTGTGTGTTTCCAGGCCCTGTCTGTGGGGATCTTCCCCTACGTGTTAAAGCTGCTTCAGAGCTCAGCCAGAGAGTTGCGGCCACTGCTGGTTTTCATCTGGGCTAAAATCCTGGCTGTGGACAGTGTAAGTTATGTAACACACTCTAACACATTAAACTCTTCACCTCTTCTAAACCTTTATTGTCTTTGACTTTTTTTGAGGTTTTAACGTCACAGGTTTAAGGGACCAGTGTGTAAGACTCAGTGGCACCTACCTGTGAGATTGAACATGCAATCATGGGAACACTGTGACTTTACCCATCACCTTCCCAGCATTTAGGAGAATCCACGGTGGCCTTTAAAATAACATAGTATTGTAAAAGGCCCTCTCTAAAGCCAATATTTGTTTTGTCCATTCTGGGCTACTGTAAAAACATGTGGGAAAGGGTCCACTTATGTATGTAATTGTTATCTAAGTCAATTTAACTTTTAATCACAACATGGATTATCTCAAGGCACTTTGCATTATAAGGAAAACAACTGTTCCCTCACAGAACAAGCATTGGCGACTGAAAAAAACTACCTCTTAAAGAAACCTCTGGCAGAACCAGACTGAATGTGAGCAGCCATCTGGGGGAGAGGGGAGGTGCATAGTGAAGAGGGGGGGGAGAGACTAGACACAGTAGAAACAGTCTGACTGGTGAAATAGTGATTGAATGATGTTTTTTAGATGTAACAAGCTAATAGTATTATTCATAACAATAATTATGATAATTGATTCTCTTTTTCAGATTATTAAACATTAATGGAAATTTTATTATGATTATCATATTCAGTATCTGCTGATAGATCCCTGTACCCTATACATTGGACATTAAATGTCATGATGTGAATTCTGCCTTCCTTGTGATGGCTGACAAATGGGATGAATAAAGGAAGTGTGGCTTGAAAGGGTTAAAGATACAGTCAATCTGAAAGTCAGGTGACGTGAAAGAAACAGGATAATCTGCCAGTCAGGGGCCTCTCATGTCTTTTTGCACTGATGATTTTACAATGACAGAGCAGATCTGGTCGAGCGAACATAACACTTGATGTCTTTGGATGCCTCACTGAAGCAGTC
This sequence comes from Verasper variegatus, assembly GCA_026259375.1. Taxonomy (NCBI): domain Eukaryota; kingdom Metazoa; phylum Chordata; class Actinopteri; order Pleuronectiformes; family Pleuronectidae; genus Verasper; species Verasper variegatus. Next base: position 22,457,578 of record CM048044.1, read on the forward strand.
GGGTACACAAACTTACATGAAAGTACAATTCTATTTTGATTGTTGGAGCTGGTTTGATTGAATTGCAAATCCCAAACTGGTAAAGCTGCTTTGGTTTGATCTGTGCACATGTTTATATTTAGATCTGATAAATCTTTATTTTTGAGGGAGATTTCAAATGACTCTATGTGCCTTGACTTTTAATAATAAAATTGCACTCTCCCACACACTTATTATAACTGTTTGAGTCAGGCAGTGACTTTGATTGAGAGCATTTAGCTTAACTTCCCATTAGAAATTGGAATAAAACCCAAAGCTCTGTATAGCAAGTGCCTCAAAGTAATCTGAGAGTTTTATGATTTCATGTAAAGTCCTTTCACTTTTTAGAACAAGTGAAATTGGTCAGAGTCATCTTCAATACACACCTCTATTCTGAAGGGCTATATTTTTATTTTCACACCTACGTAGATATTTTGATGTAAAAACACTCACTCACACAGTTTAGACAGGCCAACAAGAACAAATACTCTTTTATGACAGAAGTGCTCTGAATCCAGGAGGAGTGGAAAGTGAAGTGAAGCAACATCTGCAACCCCCTCTCTCCCTCTCTATCCCACTGTCTATTTCCCTCTGTCCTCTTTCTGTGATTCTTCAGTCATGTCAAGCAGATCTGGTAAAAGACAACGGACACAAGTACTTCCTGTCTGTTTTGGCCGACAGTTACATGCCAGTGAGTATTGCTCGATCACTTCAGCACGTTTAGGAGAACATTGACCCACAGCATGTGTTCTGCAGTTTTTCTTGATTGACTTGAAAGTTGAACAGATCTCAGATAGCAGCAGGGTGAAAGTCTGACATGAAATGAGATCTCTGTTTCAGGCTGAGCATCGAACAATGGCTGTCTTCATACTGGCTGTTATCGTCAACAGCTACAACACAGGACAGGTACGAGTCTGTGTGTGTGAGTTGTTGTCTGCTGTCTGTCTGCTTGCTAAAAGCCCAAAGGGGGAACGTACCAAATTATTCATTTACTTCCCCCACCAGAATTGTGGCGGGTTCTTTCGGGGGCCAGACGTCACTTTGAGAGATGGCTCTACCGCCAATTGTGTATTTCCAGGAGATATTGGTTATGTGACATTTTTGTCACCGACAGTTCCCTCTATAATCTCCGTCTCCATTCTAGCCACCCTCATGGTGACACTTTATCACCACAAGTGTCACTTCAGTCTGCTCCTGGCCTCCGGTGTTCAATCCCAGAAGCCTTTTGTTTCTGACACTGATCAAATGTCCAAGGGTTTGATGTTGGGGTGATGTAGCCCGTCATTTCATGGCGTATACAAACACACACACATAAAACTCACATACATAGTATTCTTGACACGCTATTTCACAAAGAAATATTCCACCATCACTCCTTTTCACTTCCAGTCTCTTCCTCTCTGCAGTTATTTTTCCATCTAGTTGTGAGGGTTATTTAACTCATTCATTTCTGTCTTAACAGTTCTTCTCTCGCTTGACATTATATTATTTTAACAAATCAGAAAAGCTATATGTGCTCTCGAGCTCAGACGCAGCCATTCTTCTTCCATACCACTGTGTACTTAATGCTTCTACCTCTCTCAAAGGCCTGTAAATAATAGATGATACCAAACAATACAGAAAGAGACTCTGCTGGTTCCACATCTCCATTATTTATCCCTCTGACTTTCAACAACAGTGCTCATTACTGCGGTATCGTTTTTGCAAACATGTCACAGAGCACTGGCATCTTAATATTACAGCTCTCCGGGTTCAGCAGGGAGCTGGGATCAGAAAAACCTGGGAACGACGTCTGTGAGATCTGAGGCACATAAAGAAAATAGAAAGGGGGGGAAGAGATGCGGGGGGAGTGTGTCACTGCTGTTAAAAGATTTGTTTGTCGGGACGCCTCAATCTGCAGGAGACAAAAGAGGATTCTCAGCACAATAACTGTTCATCCGCTTATAAGGTGTTACTTTAAAGGCTTCTAAGCTCACAGGTAACTTTTTGAGTTTCATCTGGGTGCTGAGCTTTGAAGCACTTAACCATGAACATCCTTATTTACATCAGTGTAAGCAAAAACACTTGAACAACATCCTGTTGTTACATTCACCACTCTGCTGCTCCGAGTTTCTAACAAAAACACTGCTTTCCATTGGCTGCAGTTTATCAAAGCCGGAATTATTCAACAAATACAAAGAACACTTCAAAATGTCTTGCATATTATTTTCAGCTCAAGAATACATCCTTTTCTTTCCTGGTTTGCTTTTAATGTGAAACAGCTGCAGGGTGTGTTGCACATTTATTGATACTAGTTGAACAGATTGAAAAAACACCAAACTGTAACAGACTGGACTTAATTAAACACTGCAGGTACCCTGAATCCCACCCCTTGTGAAACATGTGGCAATTGGCCAAGCTTTATATTTTATTTCATTAATATAAAGTTCAATAAAACATCTGCCAAGTAGTGATTGGTAATAAATAGTGACTGAAAATAGTGAATGCTCTTTATGAAAAAGGAAGCTCAGCATGACTGTTGTTGTAAATGGCCTGTATTTAAATAGCTGGCTGGCTTTCTAGTCTTGATGATCAGTCAAAGCTCTTCACCATACAGTTTTACCAGTCACCCATTCTCAAACACACATTCGTACAGTTCAACTACGTGTAGCACGTTCCGTCAGCCATTACTGCAGCTCAGCCATGAATTCCTGCCTTGTGGAGATAATAATGTTCACTTTTGACTGACACTGTCCGAAGTATCCCAATGAATCCCAATTCAGTCGGGGTCTTTCTGTATGAAGTTTGCGTGTGCTTCCCGTGTATGCATGGATTTTCCTCCAGGTCCTCCAGCTTGTTCTTACAGTCCACCTCAGTAACAAACATGTAGTTTTAGTAAAACCCTTTCAGAGAGTTTTAACAAACATAAACCGAAATAAGCTTCGTACAGGAAGAATATGAATAATAACGTGTTCAGGGACTGTACATTATCTTGACGCAGTAGAACATGTATTTCCAACTGAGCCTTCCATTACTGTCGAATCAAGCCCGTACTTGTGTCACCTCAAGAAAAGAAGAAAGAAAAAAGGCTATTGAAAACAGTGAAGGGGAGTACTCACAAAGTTTTTAAATGATTTGAATAAATCACACCAGCTTTCCCTTCAGATTTAACACTGACTCAAACTTTAATGGACCAATTACCTTTTGTTCACAAAAAGGCTTTGAAGAAGGCTGGTGGGTTCAGGGGAATACGTTTGTCTGCTTCAGAGCCTCATCTTTTTGTACATCACATAATGTGAGGTTACAGGTTAGTGTTGATTAACTGGCTAATAAGTAACAACTCTGCTCCCAGCCTGAAGCCTCTGTATGGCCCAGCAGTTGGTGCAAGGTAATTGTTGATGACCATGATTTGTCCAGGTCTACACTCTTGAGTCCAGTATTTGTGAAAAGTTAATAACTTAAATATCAAAAATATGCTTTTCACTTTTCTTACCTCTTAACTAACAGGTATTAACCCATTTTTAAACCCCCAAATTACAAAGGGCACATCTGAACAATGGTGGTACGGTGTTAGAGTGGGTAGCACCGTCGCCTCACAGAAACAAAGTTCCCAGTATGGATCTTTCTGTTAGCCGTTTGTATGTTTTTTCCGCGTCTACATGGGATTTCTCTGGGTACCCCGGCTTCCTCCCACAATCCCAAAACATGCAGATTGGGGTTGTGTCAATTGGAGCCCCTCAATTGACCGTAGGTGTGAATGTGAGCGTGAATAGTTGAATAGTTGTGAATGTGAGCGTGAATAGTTGTTTAACTATATATCTTGGCCCTGTGATACACTGGCAACCTTTCCAGGGTGTTGTCTGCCTCGTGCCCAATGTCAGGTGGGCATTGGGCCCCCACAACCCTTAAAGGATAAGCTGTACAGATAATGGATGGGGCATCAGAGCAACTGAATCTCTCTCTCACATTCACTATTCTCCATTTGCTCCACATCCTCCTTCTCTTGCCCTCCTCTTTCCATACCAGGAGGCCTGTCTGCAGGGCAATCTGATAGCCAACTGCCTGGAGCAGCTGTCAGACCCCCATCCCTTGCTCCGTCAGTGGGTGGCCATTTGCCTTGGCCGCATCTGGCAGAACTTCGACCCGGCACGCTGGTGTGGTGTCCGAGACAGCGCCCACGAGAAGCTCTACACCCTGTTGTCAGATCCCATCCCTGAGGTGAGAAGGTTTACTCCTGAGTTCTGATACATTTAAGAAGTTAACAGGGATGTTTTTAGTCACTCACCAAATCTTGCCTTAGAACACGGCAAATTAAGAGGAGGTATCAAATTATTTTACAAATACTTGAATCACATTTTGGTTATTTGTAGGAAGTAATCCTGCCAGGCACCATTTGTACTAAATTTGGCTTGAGATTATTTTTTCTGTGATGAATTTAGAGAAAAGATTACATGTCGTCACACGTGTATCACAGGTAGAGCAGAGTTTTTTCCCACTGTGTTAAAACAGGATGGTCGACATCCGACTGGGTCGTGTGAAGACCAGAGGGACATTGACAAAGAGTTTGCCCTGAAATTCACCCAGACACTTTGTGGCCCCACTCACACAAACTAACACATCATTTGTATTCATTCACACACACTTGCACACACAAGGAACATCTGTCTCTACCAGAAACTTTCCCTTGGACAGGCAGCTGCTATGGCCATAGGTTGGAAACAGAGGTCTGCGCGCACACACACACACACACACACAAACCCAAAGACACAATTCTTTTCAGCTGCATTTCCAGGCTTTGCATTTAGTTTGCATTCAGTTTATGAGTAAGAGTTATTTAAGGTCACAGGAGACTGACTGATAATAATTGACTGCATCAAATTGTAAGGAAAATGGCACATTTACAAATATATTGCTGCACTTTAGTTCTTTCCAGGTGTTTGATTGAGACGCCTCAGATGGTGTAGTATCTGTGTGTGTGTCTATGTGTATGTGGGTCCCCCAGAGCCTTGTGAAGATGAGTGAAGAAAGTGACGAGTAGTTGAGGGACAGAGTGAAAGAGGAGCAGAGATCAGAGACTAAACAGAGTGTTTAATTAAGTTTAAGTCTGAGGGGACAGAACCAAGACACCACTTTTGTTTAGTCACAGCTTGTGACTCACTTCAAAACACACACACACACACACACTCAATGCTTTTGTTGGTTGTACTTTTAAAAACTCATAAAGCTGAATGTGCATTTAAATTGGATATTGCTGATGTTTCTCTGTGCAGAATGTGACACATTTTTCTTTTCGTCTTTATTTTGTATGTTATGGATTTATTGTTGTAAGCCTGTGTTTATGCTGCCCTCTTGGTCTGGAGCTTTTATTCACAATAAGGCGTCTTCCTGGTTACATCTTTTCTGTTTGCGTTTTCTTTTCTGTAAAAGTTGATGTTGGCTCAGTGTTTGTAAGACATGTGCAGGAGCTGGATATAATACCATAACTATCTGTACAGTCAAACACAAACCAATACAAAATGCCGCAAATACAGCCTTTCTAAAGTTTATAATGCCCAACTCTTAGAAAATGCCTAAATGTCCATCTTTTGTTGGAACTGTCAATAGATTTCTATCCATGTGTTATATACACTGTCAATTTGCACTTTTGATAAGAAAAAAACAATCAAAGTGAATAGTTCTATTGGACTGTTTTAGATTGGATAGCTGTTCTATATTCTGACTCTGATTTGTTTTGGTGCATAACGATGAATCTGAGAAATCCTGAGTGAAGATGGCAGATTAAGATGCTTTCAGTGTTGCATTCGTCTCTTCTAATTAGCTCTCAAATCAAAGTCCCTTTATCATATTTTATTTCAGGTTTTTGGAAGAAAATAACAATATGTTGATGTGAAATGTTCCAGCTGATCATTTTCATCAGAGCAAAGCAAACCATATCAGAGCAGCTGTGTGCTGTAGCATCACAAGATTAAAAAAGTAGCTGTGATGATGACTTGGAAATATGCAGCTGTAACAGAAACCTTTATTTTTTATGTAACAGCTATATTGAACTGAGAGAAGAGTATACTGAAACGCAGTATACTGCATGTGTGTGGCTGCAGGTGAGATGCGCAGCCGTCTTCGCTCTGGGGACGTTTGTGGGAAACTCTGCTGAGAGGACAGATCACTCAACCACCATTGATCACAACGTGGCCATGATGCTGGCCCAACTGATCAATGATGGCAGCCCTGTGGTCCGCAAGGTCAGATCACTGCCACACACACACACACACACACACACACACACACACACACACACACACACACACACACAGCTGGAGGACACTACACTGCAGACCCACAGAGACCAGTTATATTTCATAGATTGTTTTATGGTGTGTAAAGACTATTAATTCAATTCAGTTTACCAGCACATTCTGTATTATGTAATAACAAAGCATTTTAGGAAGTGCATTGTCTTTCTTCCTGAGAGTCACATGAGAAGATCAAAACTCTCATGCTTGTGTTTTGTTCAGAAGTAATTAGAATGTCTTTCAGTATAGTGCATAACATTTCTGCATTTGCATTTGAATTAACTCAACAAGATACAGCATGTAAACATTGAGCTTTAGAGCTTTTTCATCCCTCTCCCTGTCTTCACATTAACTTATGCAGTTCAGCTAAGTCTCTGTACTCAACATAAAGACATGAGATTGGTCTTAATCATCTCATCAGCCTGTTGACTTCTCTTGGAAAAAACAGACCTGCAGCAATGTGGTTAAAACATTTTCATATAATTGTTTGGATTTGTCTTTTAATCTAATCATACTAGTACTGAAAGATCACTTTGTTTTTGTTTTATTGTTCGACAGGAGCTGGTTGTAGCACTGAGTCACCTGGTGGTCCAGTATGAAAGCAACTTCTGCACAGTCGCCCTCCAGTTTATAGAGGAAGAGAAAAACTACACAGTGCCATCACCAGCTAACACCACAGGTATTCAAGACACACAAAGACACACAAATGGTTTGTGAATCACCTGCTAAGAGTAATATGTGTAAATCCTGGAGGTGCTTTCAACATGTTCCTGTGACTATGGATCAGTGTAGAAGAGGCCCAGCAGTTAACTAACTGAAGGTTACGGTTTAGTTTTAAAGCACTTGAGTGTTGCTGTATTGAGTCGTTCTTCTGTAACTGTAAATTTTGTCAATTATATACAAATTCAAACAGGCTACAACAATATGTTGCCAGGAGTATTACGATAAACAGATGTTTTTGATGTTATTCAAATGCATAAAAAGTCATATGTTGATGCAATACAATCACGGGACCTGAATGAGACGTGAAATCTTTCAACCACTCAGAATGAGAAGAGGATTTGTGATTTTTGTCACTGAAATGAAATGAATCCGAGAGCAAGAGCAGGATGTGGTTCAGTGTGCTGTTATGCAGATCAGGGCACAACCAAGTGAAGCAGAAGAGCTGAGAGCAATTAACATGAGACATAAATTGTATTTATGGCATTATCTTAATTTGTGTGAGCACTCCATGTCCACGACAGGAAATCATGTGATCTGCCCAGGTTGTGTCCCCACTGTAGTTTAATCTCTATATAACCATAGACTGAGAATTCAGTCAAGCAACGACCTTGTACAGTTAATCTGGTAGTTCACACCTTTAGTTACTGTATTCAATAATGAGAAAGTGTTCATAAGAGTAACTTTCAATAGTTGTATCGTCAGTTTGGGGTTAAAAAGTTTCTTTATAATGAGAGAAGAATGTCGTCCTTGAACAAGTCATCTCTGACCCATGAATGTTTTTCATTCCATTTATTGTCATCGGTGTCGGACCTGGCCTAATGTGTGTCCTGTTTTAACATCCAGAGCCTGGTAACCTGACTCCAGTGAGGGACAGCCCGGCCATCCCACGCCTGAGATCGGTCAACTCTTATACCAACATCCGAGCTGCTACCACTGCCCGCAACCTGAACAAGAGCCTGCAGAACCTCAACCTCAATGAAGAGGGTAGGAGGACAGATAAAGATGAAGGGGGAGGTTTATTTAGCTGAGTGAAAGCAATGAATCCAAGCAGAGGCCAGTAGCACCATCAGGTTTCCCTCCACCATGTCAGCTGTGGACTGTGGATGGAACAGTCCTCAGGCTAACTACTTAATTCTATCATTGCAGTTTTTTAGAGCAGCTTAGTGAGTCTCACAAGCACCAGAGGCCAAGGCCAGTTTGCCAGACAGAGATAATTTTTCCATTTTTTGAGTGTTGATATTTCTGCTTTTTTGGAATAATGCTGCACTTACACCTGTGGCTTTATTTTACGAATGTGTATGAATCTGAGACAGTGTGGACTGACTGTTCTACATATGTGCTGACTGTGCTAAACTGGCCGCTTGTTTTCTGCAAATATGCACAGTATACTGCCCATACTTGGCCCTGTGCTTGTTGTTTGAGTTGTTTTAGGCTGCATCCAAATGCATAACGTGGCCACTTGCGTACACTAAGCATGCATGTGCTGGTGTAAACAGGAAGCATTGGTTGCTGGTTGCAGAAAAAGCAAGGCTACGAACAGGAAACAGCAATTGCAAGCAGTTGTATGATTGTATAATACAGAATTTATTATCCATTTCGCCTTCTACACTGGTAGAAGTAGTTATTTTCTTTAAGTAATGTGATAGGAGCCTGTGATAGGAGTGAAGGCTACACCACGCCTGAAGTATACAATCAGCAAGTGGTTTTGAGTGTCTACAACATTCTTTCCAACCATCTCTGTTTCTGCCAGTCCAGACTGACATGCTGCTCTGGAGATTTCAAACTAAAATGGGGCCAGCAGAGTTTCCAAACGTCTCTGTTTTAGCAGCTCTAAAACTCCAGACACAGTAGTGTGGACACATGGCATATCCGTAACAAGGTTGATGCATTTTCAAACAAAAACGTAGAAATGTGGATGTAGCCTGAGCTATTAAGCCAAAAATAACAAGCAAAGGAACTTTTCTTCGCGCCATCATCCACTGCAAATGTGTGTAATGTGTCTATGTACACATACCCATGATTGTTTGGAGGGGTTGCATATCCATCTGTCCTGGATCCTATGATCAGGTCTTATGGAATCTTTACTTCACAGTTCCTCTCTTGCTTTCAGCACCAGCATCACAGTACAAACCTCACCTCATCTGCCTGGGCACCAGTGGAAACTGGGAGCTGTCCATGGTGCTGAACCGCAGTACCATGGACAGCATTTAATAGGGAAAGTTTACTGTTGTATCCACCATAAGCAAGAAACATCCATTATACTGCCATGTTGTTTACCTGTAGATGTAATGAAATCAATTAACTAACAAAAATTTTAAAACTCACTCTGGGGTTTTATTTTCTTTATCCAGTTGCTCTGTGCTTTTTGCTGTGACGGTCACAGTCACTGATCACAGACAACTACAATTATCTCTGCTTCCCAAGAATAGTTGCAGCTGCAATTAAAACACTCCCCTGTATCTGCATTCTCTCTGAACCTATACTCCCCTGTAATTTCACTACATTCAATGGGGGCATGTAGAAGGCTTTAGCTTCAAGAAGAGACACAGCTTTCAGTAGGAAAATGTCTGTCTGTGGTTTGAATTTCACAGTAATCGTTGACATGTTTTATGTCTCGTAATAGAATTGTAATTAATAATGAGTTTAATATTTGGCTAAATGAGCTCTCAACACAGTTTGGGCCACATTTCATTGATTCAGCTAATGCTAGTCTTGCCCCCTCTGTCTGCCGCTGACAGCGCAATGCATAAGCCCTGAGTGGAGCTCAATCACTGGCTCTTGGTGGAGAGCATAACCTACTGCTGATACCATTTCTAATTCACATTCTCCATGCTTATTCAAATATGCAGCAGTGTTTATCACCAATACGCGCAGAGCATATCTCCATTTTCCACCAATCCCAATTTCCACATTTCAGCCTGCAGTCAGAGTGGAGGATACATGTGCGATTGGTTTTGTATGAGTCAGAGTAATGTTTGCTGATATGGAGATTTACAGCAGGAGGTGACTGAGGCTGACAGATCAAATTAAGGTATGAGCAGGTTCTTGTGTTGGAATGTCTGCTCCAAATATAAGGACTGTTTACACATCTCACACTCTATTTGTTTTTGATTTGGCTATTGGATTTGTTTTTGTCTTTTTTCAACAAATGAAACTATAATAAAGTTTATTTATAGATCCCTTTTACAGCAGCTAAAGAGCTTTCTAAGCAAAATACGAGCCTCTTGGTGTGTTGTTGATGGGATATAAGGCTTTAGTGTATGTGTGTGTGTGTGTGTTTTCATTCATTCAGGTGGACCAGCAGCTTTCTCTCCTGGTAACCTGAGCACCAGCAGCAGTGCCAGCAGCACCCTAGGGAGCCCTGACAATGATGAGTACATCCTGTCCTTTGAGACCATCGACAAAATGCGACGGGTGTCCTCCTATTCTTCCCTCAACTCTCTCATAGGTAATTCAAATCAATTAAATTTTGTTACTCATTCATCTTTAACTAAATGTGCAATTGCATCAGTTTTACACCCAAAAGTGAGTCTACTCGTCATATGACACAGTTGTACACTGTTTGACCAAATAACCCTGATAATGTCATAGTGATGTGATTTAGCTTGGTGAAGGTGTCTGTGGCCCTCGCATGACTGTAATAAACACTGTATGCTCACACTACACATGTGTTCACCTGTAGAGACATACATAGCTGAAGCAGAGTAGATCGGCAAAAATATGGGACGGTTTCACTGAAGTCTTCTTCTCGCAGTTGTCAGTCAGTGCATGTTCAAATGTTTTAGGGGCTCATCTTTGATGACTTATGAGAGGGGTCAGGATGTATTGGTTGTATATTTTCAAAGTGTCGCCTGCTCTTGCCAGCGTTTGCAGGATTACGAACCCTAGCTTTGACTGGACCCAGGAGTTAAGTAAAGATATTATCAGGTTGCATGATGGGAACTGTTTGTTCCAGCATTTGTTGATTTCTCTCTGGGTAAAAACAACAGAATTTGTTAACTTCGTCAATATATGGATAGCTGGAGTAAGGTGGTCTGGCTCGATTCAGTTGACAGAGCGAATGATAGAGACAGAGAGAGGAGCAGTGAATTACTGACAGAGCTGGTAAAACTGTAAAACATGCTTGGTGATGTTGTGGCCGGACTATGCACACTCTGGCCCGGGCGGTCATGTGATGTCTGGCCAGTATTGGCTTCTGTTGGCTTAGTTCAGCTTTATAAAAGTGCAGTGATTGCTGAAGTATCCCATAGATAAAGCAAGCAAATACAGATGAAGCAGCCAGCAAGCTAAAGACCCATTTTCTTTTCTGGAAACTAAAAAACAGTAAATTGATACTAATGCTTCTTTGTGAGGGCTGTGTGTATAACCAGGCTAGTGTTTGCTAACATGTTAGCCTCGTCAACTATTAATTGATTCATGATGTCATCATAATATACATTTTGCATGATGTTTCTCTACTATGAACAGCATGCTAATTGCTCATGTAGAGGTCAGCTTCAGTTATGTAGATTACTGCAGGCTGCAGACTGTAACTGGGGCAGGTTGCATGGTTCAACACATAGAAGCCCTTATCCAGTCCCATGAGGACAGCACATGAGAGAACATATCCGGGATAAAAATCAACATTAGAAAGAGCTTCCACTAGAGAGAGACACCTTGAGTCGGGGCACCCCCGAGAGGGTGAAACCCTCAAACGACGGCAAGGACAGAGAGAAAATTCCAGTCCAAGAATAGAACAAGGGTGAATAAGGTTTTAGATGTGTTAATAAGTACAGCATAACTGAGGGTGGGAAAAGGTGCATTAAAGTGCTTTTCCTTGTACACGCCAAAGTTGAACCCGCTCACTTACCAGTGCTCCCAGGTGATTGGCGGGCTCCACCATGCGTCCTGACAGCCAGCGTGTGTGCGAGCAGGAAAACATTAACTCACTTGCACTATGGGGAAAAAGGGAAAGTGAAACTGGTGATTCCCATTTTTCTTCCTTTATCTTTTTTTATTGTAAGTTACAAATGTCTCGTAATCTCCCAGTCCGCCCTGGCATGACCCACTTTGTACTTTTTGTATTGTTTTTCCTTTTTCTGTTGTTGGAAAATGCAGGAGGGAGCTGAATTTAACTTTACATGGGTTAGATATAGCGAAATGTCCTTTTGATTTGTGCTTAAATGAAGCCTCCCTAATCCAGGTGCACCTGACCCAGTCAATCTCAGCATCAATATTGGTCAATATTGAGGAAACAATCTAGTTTTACTTTTAATTCAATTTGCTGTATAAATGCAATTGCACGATTTCCTTCGTCGTTTACTCACTTTTAATCTCGACCTTTTCCCTCTATGGCATCAGCTCAGTTTTTTATAACTAATCCAGAGATAATCAAGCTCGAACTAAAGCATGGCCCTGTTGGTCATCTGCAAAAGGATGGTTCTCTAGTGGTGTCCAGATAGCAAGGAACATCAAAACTTAGAAATATAAGACAAATTTAGCTTTCAACATTTCTGTAAACCCTTTTCAAGCTGCTTGTTGAGCCTTCATACTGGCATGAGGTGCCAAGCTTTTACTGACTCCTCAGCTCTGGAACAGGGTATATTTTTGTTGTTAACTCATTTGCTTGTGGTTGGTTTGGTTTGAAGTTGTTTTTGTCAGACCCTCTGAGATTTGTTTTTCATCTCGCCAGAAAAATATAAAAGTTTTCCTAATGCAAGACAACAGCATTCATTCTCAGTGTCATCACATCTGTGTTTTAACACTGCAAGTGAACAAAAAAGAAATGTTGACAGGTAAAGTGTGCTGTTGTTTAATAGTAGGCTATAGCAGTTTGGAACAAATTGAAACCGTATATTCTGACTGCAGCAGCAACTTGACATTGACTTGCAGGAAACCAGAAGGACAGAGTTTCAGAGGTGATTTAATGATTTACGTTTTAAAATTCAGTTTTTTCTTTGTCTTTTCTCTCTTACTGTGATTATTACAAATCTGGGAGGTTGTAACAGACATAATGGACAAGATGAAAAGTGGAAAGATAATTTGAATTGTTTCAATCTATCCTGTGGGGACCATGGGTTTTTCAGCCCGTCTAGTAGATGTTGAGATATTTCATAGTATTTCTAACATTAAATGTGACTGGTGGTACTGGATCAAAGTGAGTGGATCACCAGCATTCATCTGGTATCATTGAATTAATCCTGCGATTAATCCTGGAAGATGAATGTTGATGAGTGTTTATCCAGTTCTTCTTGTTAGTGTTGAGTTATTGTTGAATTATTTCACAAAATTCATCCAGATTTATCCTCTCATTTATAGTACTTTGATTTTCTTTGAAATTTGTGGGAGCCACACATGAAGCCATAATGAGCTTCTAACCTTTTTTCTATACTTGGCAGCAGTTGAGCTCGTCCATCACGGTTCTAAACCTGGTTTTTCTATCGTCCAGGGTTTTGTTTACTTGGTGAAGTCTATGACAGCACTGGCTACTTACAAAGCACATAGCCAACCCCTCACAGTCATTCATTCTCTGGTAACTGCACCAACATTCACGGCAATGCATTGTCTTCTAGTCAAAACCAGAAGTGTAATCCTCACTGCAGTATCAAGGTCAGAGAATCACTTGAGTCTGTGGGATTCATCATCTGGTCACCTTGAATATCTGTACAGAACTTCATGGCCATCCATCAAAGAATTGATGAGATTATTTTACTCTTGACTGCAGGATAAAGTAGTGTAGGGTAATACTGTACCTAACCCAATACTTGTACCATTTTCTGTATCTGCATTTACATTTTTCTCACATCCAGGGCTGAGCTTCACTTCTACCTCTGTCAGTGTTTTTGAGGCTCTCTCCCATTTAAAGAGCATCACAGGTGTAATACTAATTACGAAATAGGCCTCATAGAGGAGTTTGGTCTCAAACATTTTGATGCATTTTTTTGGCCTCAAACATTTAAAGATCCAAAACTCAGTATTTTATGTCATTTGCCTGAACTGAGGAGGCCATAAAACAGTGATGCAGTGTTTCATTTAGCCTATAGTTAACATATTTACTACTGTACATCCATTTCACTCTGCTCAAGTCTTAGAATGACGCAAGTGTCAAGTCAGGATAAGCCACTGGTGCAGTGCCAAGCCAGTGAGTAATACCCACTGTCATGTGGACGACATAGAGGCGGTGCAGAGGTAATTTGTGTGCACCCGTAATGTAGCGCAACGGTTATATGGGAGAGGAACTGTATATCACATCTATCAACTGGCTGTTTACTGAAGCAGCTATAGCGCACTGGCTAGCTGTCGCCAATCATATCCTGCCCCTCAGGCTACAGCCTGATCACCTCTTTAACTCACTCTCACTCTTTCTCCCCTGGTCACTTCTGCCCTTTCGTTCCTTTTATCTCTCTATCCCTTTCTTTGGGTTCTATCGTTCTCTGTGATCCTCCTCCAACTCCTTTTGTCCTTTTCACCCATCTCTGCCATACCTCAGAGCAAGCAGGAAATATAGGTCTTTTTTTTACCCTTTCCCAATGTTTCTTGTCCAGGTAACGTAACCATCTATCTTCCCAGCTGTAGCCCTTGTATTCTCCTCCTCTCCATTCTAGGAATCTTTCCTTTTTGGTCTCTTATCTTTGAAGCTTTGACCAGTGAATGCCTTTGGATCTCTGTGCAGAGGAGTCTCAGCTTCTAGAGGTTCCAGATTTAAATCACTCCCTCATCCCTACAACATCCCAGGGGTTTTGCAGGGCTCATGGAAAAGTGGGTGACAGGGCAAGGGTGTAGGGAGATGATGAAAAATAAAATAAAATGAGAGGTCATTCTCAGAGGTCAAGTTTACATGACCAGCTGAATGACTGGAAAGATCAGCGAAGAAGGAAAGGGAGAAAAAAACAGAAAAGCGAGCGGAAAGAGAGAGATGGCAAAAGTTGTAGATTATTACAGCTCAGTGTCCCCACAGCTGACACACAGAGAGAAGAGAAAGACCACAGATTGAGAGAAAGTGATGGAGGCTCAACCCACTGCACCCCGAAATCAGGAAGAATGTGTGGAGAAGAAAGCTGAGTGTTGCAAAAACAATGAGAAATGTGACGGGCAGGTTGAGGAAAGAATCTGAATCAGGTTTTATTGTCAGGTAGGTTTACACATACAAGGAATTTGCTGTGGTATATTTATGCAAGTATAAATATGAAAAATATAAGAAAGAAAACAACAATTTTATATACAAATACTACGAGGGGAGGGATTGTACAATATGTTGTGATTAAGTACTAGAAGCAGGGACATCAGTGCATGCCAGTGATAGGGTCCCAGTCCTTGTTGATCCGATGGAGAACAAAGTAGTAAATGAGTAAACAGAGATTATTTGGAGAGTTTAAAATCACACGTTTAAGTAATGATTACCTGGAGAGTGTGACTGAAGAAAATGTCGCTACAAAGGAGGCTGAAGACAAGAACCTGAACCTAAACCACCTGACAGAAGGAGACACTTTGTTCATTTGTATTCATGATAACAGTTATAATTGACGGCAATGAAGCTCTGTGGATGAGGAGAGCCAGCTGTTTGTCGTTGGGGTGGAGGTGGGGGGTGTTTCTCTTGTTTGTGTTTTGATTAATGGTGTACATTACCTGACACTGGAGGTATTTTTCCCTCTGTCACCTCAACATATCCAACAACTGCAGGGGAGGAGAATGGCCGGGGGAGGGGACCATGATGCTAATGAGATGATTGTGCATGTTCACTTAGCTGTTAGGTCTGCGTGGCTATGAACTCAGGAGCAATGTTAAGAGTTGCACCAGAGTGATTTGTAAATACAAATAATTTATTATCCCTCAAAATGATTTTCTTTTGTGTGTCTTTTCCAGGTGTGTCCTTCAACAGCGTTTACACTCAGATCTGGAGAGTGCTGCTACATCTCGCCGCAGATCCGTTTCCTGAGGTGTCGGACCTGGCCATGAAGGTCCTCAACAGCATAGCATACAAGGTTAGTTGTGTTTGCGTCCTGGATCTCAAGGCATGTCTTTACCGCACACACATGTTGATGAAAGAGTCGAGCTCTGAATAGGCTGTTTAGTGGTGGATTAAAACGTTTTTTTTTACTTTTTTACCTTGTTTTAAGTCATAAAGATGAGGAGCAACTAATTTTCTACACTGTGATGGGAGAGGGACTTAGTTTATTTCTGTATGTGTATTTCAGTGTTTCTTTACCACATGCTTATGCAGTGAAAAAGATCCATCTCCAGCGCACACACCCCACCCTCCCACTGGCATTTTCTCCCACCAAAAGGCCATTACTTTTGTGCAAATGCAATTAAGAGCCAATGACTCCCTGAGGCTTGGCAGAGCAGAGCAGACGAAAGAGGCTGCTGTAACTTAAGGAGCCATATTAACCACTGTAGTCCACCGCCCATACTAACCCCAAAGCAAAATTTCTCATGTTTTCCACCACTGTCCCCTCAGTTACCTTCAGACGAGTAGCATCGCTGCAGTGAGACTCCACACTGGACTGCAATAAAAAACAAAAAGAAATTGAATTACAATATAATACAATAAACTCTTCTTGTGCCAGCTAATGCACCACTCTGTCTGTGTGGCTCTGCAGCACGCCTTTGTAGTCTCAGTGTCTGTACCTGAACCAAAGTTAGGTGTTATCTTTGTTAAGAATCTGCACTCTGACAGTCAACATATGGGAACAAACGGATTTTCAACCACACGGACACAGTGAGAGATGTGATTTCATTGTGCACTGCACCTCCCCCACACCTCCTGTGTTTCTATTAATTGTAAAAGGTGTGCCTTATAGAATAGGTGAGACTTGACTTAAGTCAGCACTGTTTAACAGTGAGTATTTAACTTAAGTCTTTAGTTATTACCTGGTAAATAAGAAAAAGAGACGTCCATAGCTACAGATCTCCAGTCTCCAGCATTTAAATTATTAAGTCTTGACTATGTTAAACAACTGAATAAGTCAGGTTTGAAAAGATGAGAAATGATATGCTGTCATTTTATTGGTCAGTATTTAAAGACTTGGAAGGTCCCAAATTTATTACAATTTTCTCATGAAGATTTGTGACTTGACTTTAGCCTTGAAGTTGTCTTGATTGATTTGACACTAAGCATAAAACTGTTCCCTCTGACTTGACACTTGACTTGGACTTTTTCAAACAGCTTGTACTGTTGACTCGGACTCATCTCAATTGACTCGATACTTGACCCAAACCTGTCTTCATTTAGGGCACATTGAGTTGAAGTTGTCTTTATTTTCTTATCTTGAATTTTCCTGAATGAATGAATGGAGATTTGGACTTCTCTCAGTCGGTACTTGACTTGTTTTTGTCTCGTTTGACTTGACAGTTAACTTCAGTTTCTTTCAGTAGACACGATACTTGTCTCATTTGACTGACTTGTCGTGACTGAGTTATTTGTTTTGTTTTGTTTAAGACTTGACATTAAACGATCTCTCTTGACTTGGGACATAACATGCTTCCACTGGCTTAGATCTCGATTCAGACAAGACCATGTCATAGTGTCATTCATGCTGCACATACATACATTTTTATCACTAAAACAGTGATAAAGCATTAAGCTCTGCCTGTGCTGTCTTTACATTTATAATAAATCGTTTAAACACCTTTTAATGCTTTACTCTCTAAAGGTTGAGTTATCTCAGAGGGTGCCCGTCCGTATTCATTTTGTTCCTTGCGGAGAGCCTGTGAGCGGCAGCTTAATCAAAGTCTATTCATCCCAGGTTCACAAGTGTTAACAGTAGCCAATCTGGGAATTCAGCATTTTTAATTAGGATTTTAAATGTCAAATGATATTGATTTGTTACAAAGAGAACAAGGTCAGCAGCTAATTAAAATGCACTTGAGTCTCAGATGAAAGCTTTAAATGCTTTTATTGATAGGTCCATCTTGCTGCATGATGCTGGGATAAAAGTCATGAGTCTATCTTTATTGTTTGTGTTATTCTATTGTGTCGAGTTTCAGGAGAAAAGAACATTCAGACTTTTTATGGCTCTCCGCCCACGCAGTTTAAGTCTTTCCCATCCCATTCTTGTGAATGTGATATCTCTGTAGTGCCTTCAAAGCATTTCTTCAAATTATGCTTCGAAGATATGGAACATGCTCTCACCACAAATTAGAAAAGCAGCCTCTGTTGATACATTCAAGAAACTGCTCGAAATATGTATTTATATTTTTGTTTTCAATAACAGTAAATCACCACCTGAGAATGTCTGTGCCAGTCCGATGTGCTGCTCCACTGCTGTAGTTTATTTCAAAAATTTGGAAGAAGAAGGAAACTTCCTGTGAAGGCCCTGCTGCCACTGACTGCAAGGCAGTGTTTACCTATTTATTCACTCACTGATGAATATTGATCGTATCACGTGTCTAAAGTCGACACTGCATTTCCTCGGGCCATTAGGAATACACATGCCAAGTGTAAACCTGATAAGATGAATGGTTCTTGAGATATGTGTTCCACAGACAGAAAGACAAACAAACTGACAGACAGACATTTGTGAAATTAGTAGGTAGATTATGCACCAAATATTTAGAACATGCTCAAACCACAGCAAAGAAAAGCAACTTCTGGTCTTATGGAGCTGCTCATAGCTAATTTTATATTTTTGCTTTAAATCAATTTCAACCTTGTCTTTTCCATTTATTGTAATCTTTATTGTTATTGTAATCTTAACATTGCTTATCATGATTTTACTGTTCTGATGTCTTCCATTAATATTACATTTAATAAAACAATTTCAGTCAGGGAGGTCTTTACATCATATATGAGTTTTGACAGAGATGGATGTAAATCGTAAAAACTGATGGGTTGGCGAAGATGTACAACTTCAGTGCATCATGAGGAGAGATTATAACTTGACAATTACTTTCTAATCCAGTTTTGTGACTTGACTTAATTGATTTTAGCCTTGAAGCTATGTTCATGAATGTGACACCAAATATGAAACTATTTCCTTTCACTTGACACTTGACTTGTCTCAATTAACTTGATACATGACCTAAACTTTTCTTCACTAAAAGAGCATTGAGTTGAAGTTGCTTTGATTTGCTTATCTTAAATGTTTCTTGAATCACAGGAGGTTTTGACTTCTCTCAGTTGACATGCTACTTGACTTGTTTCTAGGGGAGATTATAACTTGAGGAGCCAGCATCGTCTGGTTTCCCTCATCTGACGCATCAGATACAGGATCACTTCTCACGCAGTTACCCTTTGACCACCAACCACATCTGCCCTCCATAAGCCCACCAGCTCTCCCTTGTTCAGTCCCCTCCCACCTTCACCACTTCCATGTCATCTTCATACATGGCGCACTCTGCACTCTCTCTCACCAGCCGTTTAGATTGTCCTTGTCATATCCCTCTATATGTGTCTGCATGCATTCACTTTCCAACCAGTTGATGATTGAGGGAGTGAAGGAAAACAGGTTGAGACTGGAGTTGTTTCCAGTGTGGCGTGTAGCAGCTAGTAGAACCAATTGCAACCCCCCCACATAACATTGCATATACCATTTTATGGAAAGCTTGTCAGCAGATAAGGCATGTGGCCTCCTGTGTTAGCGTGATGTTTGTTTACCACATGTTAGCAATCAGCAAAGGTTGATGAATAATCCATGAACTTGTTGCATAATGGAGTCGTTTGAACCTGTGAGCTTGCAACTTCACATTCATCACAGTGTCTGGTAAAAAGGCATCTACTGTGATCTCTGCTGCTTTAAAACACAGACAGTGAGATTGTGTGACCTGCAACAGAAAATATGTGGTTGTTAACAGATGCATGCTGACATTGAGGGAATAAACTTGTGACCTTTGAAGATAGTACAGGCTTGATAACCACTCATCTCACCATTTGTATGTGCTTTTACCAGAGTATAGCTGCTGCCATTTTCTTCTCTCATAGGATCCTCCTATAGGATCAATGCTGCAGTGTCAAGCTCAGTTCTGCCATTAGAAATGTCAAGTTTCTCTGCAACATGTCTGCTGTACACTGCTGCCTTTACCCAACGTCTTCAGACATTCACTTCTCCTAAAAAAGTTCTGTGTATTGCTCAGTTCTTTGTCTGTATCTCTTTAAGTCCTTTTTATGTTTTTTCTTATCATATAGATCTTGTGCTTGAGTAGAAAAAGATACTTAGATTAGTGGCAGAGCTATTTCCATAATAACCCTGTTAGCTGCTTTTACTGCTGTTTTGTTTCATTTCCAGTTGCCTCTTAAGGAAGTGCTCACAGCAAAGTTTAGTGACTGACGTCTTTTCACCATCACAAATGCTGTAAATAAACGTTGTAGCAAAACTTTCTACAAAGTAGTGACACTCACCACAAACAAAAGGTACCTTCTGCAATCTTGCAATTAGCACAAAAATCAAGTTAGAGGCAATCCCAGCTAGTAAAATGTGTTTGCCTGCGATAACCACATTTACTTCTACGAGTTTCTCTCCACCTGAGTAAACAACAACTCTGCTATTCATCAGTGATGCTTTGCCTCTGTTGTCTTTATTAAGTTTACCCCTCCCTTGTGAGCAGCCATTAGACAACTCACAATGAAGAGGTTATATTACCTGCTCCATTTAATTAGATAAAGTTCTTGACATTTTGTCAAACTGTACTTTGTAAAGTTCTGCTCACTTTTTGTGGGCTTTTACAGAAGGAGTATCCCTGATTTGGGATTATTGTATTACACATAGGTGAACTTAACCCATTTGGTTTCTCCTCAGGCGACGATGAACGCTCGACCCCAGAGGATCCTGGACTCTGGCTCTCTCACCCAGTCGGCTCCAGCCAGTCCGACCAGTAAAGGGACACACATTCATCAAGCCAGGTGAGGGAACGTGCCTCACACACATGAATATCCAGATATACCTGCTCGTTCAAGTAAAGCATCAAAACCTATGCATCATGTACAGATGCACAATTCTCCTAATGAAATGCGCAGGGGGAAAAAAGTTTTAACAAATTAAAGTGCAAGACCCCTCAGTTCATTAAATGTTGCATAATATAGATGGGACATTAACAAGAACATGAGATCAAAGACAGAAACTAATGAGATATAAAGACAAGAACAATATTTCTGAGCAGAATATATGTTAGCACCTTAAACTGTACAAAACAGTCAACATCTGTGTCCCTGATATAGTAAGAGCACCTTCATTCTTTCAGTTATAAAAGTGAAGCATGTGAAGCTTCCATAAAAGCAGAATGTAAATCCCTTTGTGTATCCCACTCCTCTGTCAGGCCCTTGATGTGGTCACAAAGTATTTATTCTTATGCATCATTCTACATAAGGTATCGGTAAACTAGTCTTGTTCTCTCTCTCCACTAAAAAATAATATTGTATGCTTGTGATTACACAAAAATCCAACCTCTGCTTTTGTATCTCAATTGTCTTTTGTTCATTTACATGTTCCCACAGTGGGTCTCCTCCCATGCCCAGCACCAGCAGCTCCAGTTTGACCAACGAGGTGCCCAAACCCCCCGCAAGAGATCAGCCAGCCACACGGCCCCCCTACACCCCAACACTGGGAGGACAAGCACCCCACTCCCACCAGTTTCCCCGCACTCGCAAGATGTTTGACAAGGGACCAGAGCAGGTAAAGGAAAAGTCTGCTGATCAAGAATTTGTATCTCAGCCAGTGTATAGATAACATAATCTGTAACCAACGGCAACAATGTTGCTGCCCAGTGAGTGAGAGGCTCACCTCTCTCTGAGTCTACTTTCTTCAGTGAGTGTCAGAAAGGTGGAGCAGGTTTGTTTCCCAGACAGAGGCTGAGTCCCTTCTCACTTTTTCTCTGAGTGATAATTTTATATGTAAATGTAAGTGAACTCACAGCACAGCCATTTTTAAATTACAGTGTATGTGATCACAGAGATGAGGAGGATATGAATATGCTAATGCAAGTATTACATGATCTGGCAACATAAAGTGAGTTTTCAAGCAGGATTTAGCTAATTTCTATTTAAAGTAGTTGTTCAAATTGATTCCACTGCAGTTTTCAACTATGTTCTCAATTTCACACATTGACCAACAAGGTCCAGCCATATACTACTGTAGATTTGACCTGGTCTTGTTTTTGTGTGTGCACAGGCAGCTGAGGACTGGTGACGAGCCGGGTGGTCACAGGAACTACATCAGTGCTGCCCTCCAGACGGGCCTGTGTGATTGGAGTGCAAAGTATTTTGCTCAGCCTGTCATGAAGGTAGTGTCCCTCACACCTTTTGTGTCTCCTCCATTCTTTTTACTATCTCTGTCTCCACTTCCAACTTACTCTTCCAGTTTTTCTTGATCAGTTATCAGTTATTCATCTCAAGGCAGCAGATCAGCTGAGTTATTGCTTTGGTGAAATGCAAATCACACATTATCAAATTAAAAAAGAAAAAGAGCAAATCCATCTTTTTTTAATCAACAAACAATATATTCACATTATTCCTCCGCCAAGCAATCTAGGTCTTGATCAGCAGCTTAAAGTGGTTGCTAAGCAACAAAGACATCCTGATACTGTATGAACAGTAATTTTTAATTTTCATGTACATATTGATGTGATGTCATGGGTGTGTTTGTCATGCATTTTACAATAGCTGCAGGAATCACTGAGTCATCTGAGGACATGAACTCCTGTAACAGAGAATGTATTTAAAAAATAATGAAATCCCATGAAAAACAGCAGGGAAGGCACCGATCGCAGTGTGAGAACGAGCCTGCTGCTTGTACAGATGAATAATGGAGCTGTGTGAGCTCCATAAAGTCCTCTTGAGTGAAATTGAGTAAAGATTTAAAGAAGTACTTTCTACCAGGCACAGTAGTTGGTGCCAAATTATATAATATTAAATCAAGCTTCCATCTGTTTAACAACTCTAAACATGCCATTCTCTTTGGGACATGATGAAGTAAGATGATGTTTTCAGGACATTGTGTCAGGGTTAAACAAAGATGGAGAGTATCTTTAAAAAGACTCAAGCATGAGGGTCCAACAGAGGAGAAAGACAAATACGTAAGAAAAGTATTAGATATTCATGTGGGTATGAGACAAAATGGCTGATACAAAAAGAAAGTGTAAAGAAAAGTAGATTTTAGGCAAATAAAATATTTACAACACAGACATTTGGGGCGGAAAGAGTGAGTGAGAGTGCACAAAGAACAAAGTAAGAGAAGATGGAAGTAAAATATTTGAAAAGAGAACAGACATTGACGAGCCGATAGAGGAGTAAGAGGAAAACCCGAGTAGTTGAACAGATATAAACTGTATAAAGGGCATGGTGAACGGATGAACAGGAAACGAGCCAGAAGTGGCAACAAAAGGTGATGAAAAGCAGGGAGATGATTGGATGGGAAGAGTCGTAGGAGAAGGAGGAGAGGGGTTTTTGCTGTAGCACAAATCAGATTGCTGTGTTGGCAAAAAATTTGAGTGCTGCCATAAAATTCCTCTCCATTACAAAGCTCTGTGTGTGTGAGTGTGTGAGGATGTCTGAAAAGTCTGTCGGCAGGTTATCATATCGCTGTGTCAGCAGTGTGTGTGTGTGAGTGTGTGTGAGTGAGTGAATGAGTGCAGGTGTCCGTGCATTTGAGAGTGTCTGTGTATCCCAATCTACAATTATCAGCTATTCACAGCTACAGTCTTAAGTGAGTGTGAGAGGGAACATGGGTCACACACAGCCACAGGAAGAAGCGGCGTTGATACAAACAGATGTATCAGATAATTGTGCATATGAATCTGGACCGCACCTTCCTGCCACAACACATTAACAGGCAGGACAGTGTACAACACAGACCTCAGTGCATCACCCCTCCCCATCACTGATAATTGTTTTCATTTCCAGTTGGATTTACTACTATATGTCCTACCCGTACACCATCCCAGATCCTTGAAACTGAAGCAGAAAAACTGAGAGCCATCATTTATTTTTTATTTTCATTTCATTATTAGTTCTAGAAGAAAAACAAGTGGTTTTGTTTAACCTTTAACACGTCAAACAAAAGTCAGATAACACAGTTCATAGTAGGAAAGAAAAGAAATAGGAAATATAAAATTAAATGTTACAAGGAAATTATAATGTTAAAGTATACAAACACCCAGGAAGCAATGCACAGCTCCACTAAGTCAGCTTAAAGTGATCATTTTGGGTCTTTTCATTCATGTTTGGTCCATAAAAGTTTTTTTTTTACAGTTTTAGCTGCTCTGTCAGTAATTAACTGCTTCACTCTGTGTCTCTGTTTTTACCCAGTCTTGAGTTTTTACATGTTTTTGTGTGCGTGTGTCTGGATGTCTGTGTGTGAGAGTGAGCAGCCAAGTGTGTAATCAAACCTGTAGTGATTAATTTGGCTCAGGATAAACGTGATCTCAATAGGCCGTTACCACTGTACTAGAATTTTGTCAGGAGGTGGAGGAAGTGCAAAATTCTCTATGCAGAAAAAACCCTGACCATGATATTTTTGGGGTCATGTGCTTCCATTGGACACACATTTGTGGTAACACTTTGGTCAAAAGCCCTGTCTTTGTCAACAAGACTAAGCTTCTTCTGAAAAATACAAAATAAATGGTTTTCCTTTGGTGTGAAAGCACGATCAGTGACTGACTTCACCAGACACAAGGTTTTCCAAATTGCTGTAGAAAGTCTCCTCAAAAGAATCAATCAATCAATCAAATTTTATTTGTATAGCCCATATTCACAAATCACAATTTGTCTCATAGGGCTTTAACATGGTGTGACATCCTCTGCCCTTAACCCTCAACAAGAGTGAGGAAAAACTACAAAAAAAACCTTTTAACAGGGTAAAAAGAACGTAGAAACCTCAGAGAGAGCCACATGTGAGGGATCCCTCTCCCAGGACGGACAGAAGTGCAATAGATGTCAAGTGTGAAGGGAAACATCATCAAGGTTTTAGCAGTATTGATAGGGGTAGACCTTTCTGAAGCATAACTGAAGGTCAGTGAATTGGTGGATTAATGTCAATAAGGGTCAAGTATCTGAGAAATACTATGTATCAAGCAGTCTTTCTGCAATCATAGTCTATGGTCAGCAGCCAGCAAGATCATGATCCACCATCAAGATCGGATGCCACTATAGTCCACAGTCATTGTTCATTGTCGCCATTAGGATCCATCATCAGCTGCCACCTTGGTCGTGGTCCACCACCATTTTCCGATGCCAAAACTATAAAGGATCCGCCTTTATTATCACGATCAGCCAGCACGATACAGAATCCACCATACTGGATCCACCATTACGATCTCTGATACGCGATCCACAGATCCTAATCCATGATGTGGCCATAGCTGCGGCCCTGGATCTGCGGACAATAAGGCAAAGGGACTCCGAGGAAGAAGTCAAGTCAGTAACATGTATTGATGAGACATGAATTACTTTGATATGATAACGATTGAGAAGAGGAATGAGAAGCTGTAAAGAGAAGCTCCGTGTGTCATGTGTCCCCCGACCTTCTAGACCTATAGCAGCATAACTAAGAGCAGGTCCAAGACAAGCCTGTACCAGCTCTAACTATAAGCTTTATCAAAAAGGAAGGTTTTAAGCCTACTCTTAAATATACAGGTGGTGTCTGCCTCCCGAATTGAAAGTGGGAGATGATTCCACAGGAGAGGAGCTTGATAGCTGAAAGCTCTGGCTCCTACTCTACTTTTAGAGACTTTAGGGACGACAAGTAAGCCTGAATTCTGGGAGCGCAGTGCTCTAGTGGGTTGATAAGGTACCATCAGCTCTTTGAGGTATAATGGTGCCATATTATTAAGGGCCTTGAAGGTTAGATTTAACCAGAAGCCAGTGTAGCGAAGCTAATACTGGAGAAATGTGGTCTCTTTTCTTGGTTCCTGTCAGGACACGTGCTGCGGCATATATGCAGCATAATGAAGCAGCATATTTATTTTCACAAGTTTAAAGAGAGATGAATAACAATCACATGCAGTACATGCATTGTGCTTGGTTGTCCACATACTTTTGGCCATATAGAATCCCATCAATGTGAAGTGTGAAGAGCTCTGCGGACAATATATGCAAAAATCTCTTCCTCTCAAACACACACACACAGGCTTTTGTCTACCTCAGGGTCTAATTATGTGTTACATCAGAGGCTGGCATGATGCAGGACCAAAACCCTGGGAACCGCTGTATCAGCTGCCTCCTACCTTGGTATACACACACACACTCACACACACAGCCGTGGGAATATGTCAACCTCAGTCTGACTGCGAAATCTGCCTCCTACCAGTCCCAGTCAAGAGCTTCAAAGCCTGAGAGACACTTTGTGAGATACAGATAAACGCAACTTGACTACACACACTTACAAAAAACATAGAGCGATATTTATTCACAGGCTCCACTCAGGGGTGTCGTTTTCCTTTAAAGCAACATGCACATTGAGTGAAGGAACCCTGATCACACACGGTTGTTTTAAAGTCACATGGCACCACATACACACACATACGAACTGATTGCTCAGTATAATCGAATCTTGGCTAAACTGTCTGCTACAACCTTTCCCCGTTGTGTGTGCATTCATGCGTTTGTCAGACTGTTTAAAATTCAGTGGGCATGAGATGCATCACTCTAGAAATGTGCTTGATAAGCACACGGTGGCAACCAGCATCTAAACACACACAATTATGGCTCGTTCTGCTATTTACACTTTGTTGTTTATTTATTCAAATATGCATCATGATGAAAAAGTCCAATTACCGATTTACAACTTTAATACTTTTAGCAGAAATAGTCATTCTGTACTAGTGAAATAAAGCTGGCAGAACATCTGTGTAGGCCATGTTGTTACATAAGACTTGATAAAGTTAACACCTTTAACTTTGTCGCTTTGCTCGACAGATGTGATCAGATGTGACTGCATGAAGTGAACTTGACACCTCGACTCATTATCTGAGTCTGAGCTCCACTCAGCATTGTAATTAGATAATCCAGGCCTGTGCTATGATTAGTCAGGGAGATCTATAGTCTCAGTGGGGAACATATTGTGACTCTGAGCCATAAAGAAATAGTTCACAATTTTGGGAAATATGTCTTTGTTTTCTGTGAGAATAAAATGGTAAAATCAATATCAATCTTATGCCTTTGTGTTTAGTATTAAGCTGGGGTCAGGTTTTAGTTAGCTTAGCATACAGACTAGAGGCAGGGGAAAGAGCTAACATGGCTTGATCTAAAGTGGAAAAATGACATCTACCTATAACTCTGAATGCTCATTATGAATATATTTTATCTCAGTTGTTTGATCTACACACATTAAACTAGAGGGGCGGTCAGAGAACACACACCGCTGCCAAGGCTAATGCTCTATCTAGCGATGTTAAAGAAAGTGGAAAATAATTCCTGGAACCGCCCTGTGATCCAGATCTGCACTGACTGGGTTCTTCCCTGATCCATGCAGCATCCTTCCACCAAAACTCGTTGTAATCCGTCCAACAGTTTTTTACGTTTGTCAGGCTACTGAAAATATGGCCTCCATGGTGGAGGAAAAGAAAAAGAAACGTTTGTGGATTTAGCATTTGGCAACTAGATCGATAGCTGAAGATGCTGAACAGAACCAGTGGGTCAGTTGATGACAATTGTTTGAGCTAAATTTCAGAACACAGTGAGGGTAACATTTAAAGAAACATTACGGCAGGAAGGCTATGAGACCATGCAAACTTGTTAAATATGAGAGTGAGATACTTGCAACTTAAAATACCTGTGAAACCAAAGAGCATTTTCCTCATAGTCCACCGTTATGAACAGAGATCTGTAAAAACCTTTTTTTTCTGCTCTGCAAGAAATTTTCATGTAAATGAATGAGTTTCATTTGGAGTTTGATCATCTTGACTGATCAACAGACTGTTAATGAGGCTTCAAAGATAAACACAATGCATTCTGGTGAGTATCACTGACTATAACTGTGTTTGTTCACAAGAAACCCGCCCTCATGTTAAATATCAACTTTTATTTTATTCTTTTTTTATCATGTGTTTCTCATATCTAGCTTAAATCAAACTGAGAGGTTTTGTCAGAGACCCCCACTGATAAACAGGAATTATCCACAGGCACTTCAAGTAAAAGACGCAAGAGAGAAGGAGAGGGTGGGAAGTCGTATGAGGGGGGAAAGAGGGAGTGATGATAGGAAAGTGAAGAGAGGAGTACCATCAAGAGGATCGTGCCATCTACCATATTAGCAAGGGAGTTAAACTTGCTCCAGTGTGTGTCAAGGTTTCCTGTAATCTGCCGTGTTATGAGTATAACCCCATTAGAAACCTCCATGGTGACCCTTTATTAGCAATGAGCGTAGCAGTCATGGCATCTGTAATTTGAACCTGTTTTAAAGCTGCTGTGTGATACTGTGGCTCCTCTGGATGCTTGTTGTGCTGGATGTGGTCCTCTCAAACAGTCATTGTGTTTGCTCTGTTAATGTGCTCACTGTCTCCCTCCTCCTTTTTCACCCACCCTCTCAGATCCCAGAGGAGCACGACCTGGAGAGCCAGGTGAGGATGGAGCGACAGTGGAGGTTCCTGAGAAATGCTCGTGTGAGGAAGCAGAGCCGAATTATCACGCAAAGAGGTCAGTGACACACGCATAAGTAAACTCCAAACTGAATGACTCACAATCAATTTGTCTCTGGTCCACTTCACCACTTTCAAAAACTTCAACAGCACTTTAGGCTTAGAGCTTAATTGCAAAACAAACGGATGACTTGAGACCGGATGTTGAGAGCATTGAATCAAAGCAGATACCCCTGTTTCATTATCATAGTTCTTGGTATATAAATTCATTCTGTGTTTGGGAATACATTTTACACTTTGACATATCTTTTATATATATATATATATATATATATATATATATATATATATATATATATATATATATATATATATATATATATATATAGGCAAGGCCTATCTATCATTATCTGTCCATCGATGGCCTTTGTTACTTAAACAAACGTAAACACAAAGCATTTTTTTTTAAAGAGACTTTTTCCGGCATTTTACCTTTTATAGACAGGATGGTAAGCGTGGAACGGGGACACAGGGAGAGGGAAGACATGCAGCTAAAAGGGGCAGAGCCGGTACTGCAAGCTACTTATTTATCACATTAATTATTATTTATTAGATTGACTGAAAATAGACCTTGTCTGACATGATATGAATCTTTCCAATTCAGGAGAGTCCTTTTTGTCTGCAGTGTCAAATACAGTGTTGACATCAGAGAGCACAAGCTGAGGTTTTGTCAGAAGTACATTTAATTCAATGTTTTAATCCTGGATGAAGGCAGGAGGACACAGAAATCAATGCCGTCTAAATAAAACGTCAAATTTGAACACATAGCAGGTTTACAGCTCTGTATGTGAGTTAACGTGCAGAGGATTTGCAATGATGAGGAAGCACTGACTGATTTCACTGGATTGTTAGAAACAACCAGATTTATGAGTCACAGGACTCCCCTCTCACACGTACGAAGCTGCACAACCCTACATATTAAAGAGCCCAGGGAGCCAGGATACACGCAGGCTTCCCATGTGAAGTCAGAGCTCTCTCAAACAGAATAGCTAACAACCCCAACGTCATCGACTGCCCCCCTCCTTGCACACACACACTTGTACGCATACACACACACACATGCACACTCACGAGGCGATTGGCGTCAGAGCTGAGGCTTGCACACGCACATGTCTCACCCCCTCTTTCTGACTGCTTGCTAAATCATTGAATTCCCGTCCATCCTCCCAGTTTTTTTGAAAGAGAGAAGTAGTAATGTTGGCCTCATTCAGTCTGTTCCCTCCAGAGTGAAACAAGCAGAGAAGATGTTGGAGGATGAGATGGAGAAAAAGAGAGACTGAGGATGGAGAAAGCAAGAGAAAGGCCGCAAAGTTAGGAATAAAAGAAGGAAAAAAACTAACGCAAATATTTTTGGCTTGTGAAACTTTTTTTCTGCTTGTTTTTCTTCTTTTGTTGATGTAATCTTGACCACAACACCATGTTCTTCTTAAGTCCTGCATACTTTCAGGTTTGACAGAAGTTCCTAAAAGTAAATCCATGATGAAGATCATGCTCTTGTAACTACCTTTCCCCTCCGAATTGTTTTCTCCACCACAGCCACACTGTACTGATTTCTGGATGTTTTTTTTGTTCATCATTCTTCTTCATCTCATTATGGCAGTGTCGAGAGTACGCTCAGGTAGCCAAGGACAGGCTGGCAAACTGGTGGATGTAGTTGCCATGACAACGTGTGGTGAGGCGGTGAACTCATCAGTTGCATTGGCATAATGGTACTCTTTCACTTGCATCAAAACCTGCCGAAGGGGTACACATGCAAGAGAGAGTGAGAGGGTTTTTTTTCCTCATGGCCTTGTATCTCCTACCATATATTGTGTCATATCTTTAGTTCATTTTGTTGCTTAACCCCAAGTTCTACATTGTTTTTTTAACAATGCTATAGTCCTTACTTTTTTCCCATATGTAATTTATTCAGTCATAAAATGTTTCGTAAATGCCTTGTTGCTGTTTATTTCTGTTCTATTTTCTTTGTTCTTTTTTTAACAACATATTAAATTACCCATCCTCGGTTACATGTCTTTGAACTGGTTTGTGCCTTCATACAACCAGTGCATTTCAAATGTGGTCTCTGTGCATCTGTCTGATGTCAGCATACACATGTACAGACAGTGTTTCACCACAGCAGCCAGCACTAGGGCGCTTGCTGTTAATGCAGGGAAGTATTAGATCTATGTTGCTTCAGGACACGCTGTGCCGAGACCCTCCAACTATATCAAGCATTTAAGGTTTTCAATGAGTAAGAAAAACATTTCAGATCACAAGAGTTTCATGTTTTCTTCCAGTCAACAAATCTAAAAAAGTATATATATAACATTAGTTATCGCCGGTGTAGCCAAAGCCTGACCTAACTTATTCATCTGTGCTATAAACCTCACTAAAAACACATCACTGAACTGACGGAGAAGGACATGCTCCTTTTTAATATGATTATTTTGACTGCATCACATAAAGGTATATACACCATCCTGCTGCTCCATAACCTCAGCAGAACAACAAGGCATCAGTCCAAACGGCCTTTAAGCACCATCCTCAGTACTCCTCAGACGAGTAGCTTCAAGTCATGTCAAGCAACTGGGTGATGGAGCTTGATTGGCTTTGTAGCATTTCACATTTTAATGCTTCCACTGTAACACTGGCAGACATCTTGGTTATATACAGGAGCACCATTAGACCCAGGCCACTCTGGATGTGTGATTTTAGACACCCGTGTTATCCGGTATGAGTGGACACAATTCTTATGTGTGAGCTGCTCGTCTCAGGTGCGTCTCCTGCTTGTGAGCTGCGCTGCTCTTCAAGTCAAGGTCTCACCCATTTTCTGCGCCAGGTTCACGGTGAAAATGTTATATCACCACTATTTCAATGTCTATTGTCTTTCTGTTGAATATGTCAGATTTTCTTTGACTAAATAAATTTATTTGTTTGAACAAGGTTTTGATTGTTATTTGAGGGCAGGAAGATGCACGGCTCCATACCGTAGAGTCCTGGTGTCTAGTTTCTTATATAGCCATAATTTTATTCTAGGAAATACAGTATTCATACCAGAAACCTCAAAACTAACTGTAACAACTATGTTACTGCTGCTACAGTGTGAAGATGTCAGCGAGGGTCACTGCAGCTGCTGTAGTTAATCAAGATGGTTTCCTTCTTTTTACAATTGCTCCTATTCTGGTTTAACAACTCTCCCCCCCCCCCCCCCACCCCGTCCCATCCTCCCCTCTGTGCCACTTTCATTCCAGGTGTCTCCCGTCTGGATGATCAAATATTCATCAACCGTAACCCTGGAGTGCCGTCTGTCGTGAAGTTCCACCCCTTCAACACCTGCATCGCTGTGGCCGACAAGGACAGCATCTGGTCAGGGACACACAACACGCACTCAGATTAGTTTAATGTCAAGAGGACCATTATGTAAATGATTCTGTTTCATACCTGATGTTTTTTTCAAATGTAAATGATGTGTGGTTTTGTATTCTGTAGTTTTTGGGACTGGGAGAAGGGCGAGAGACTCGACTACTTTTACAACGGAAACCCTCGTTACACTCGCATCACAGCCATGGAGTACCTGAACGGACATGACTGTTCGTTACTGCTCACAGCAACAGGTTGGAAACACACACGCACACACTGACATAGAAAAGTCAGGAGCATGCAGTAAACTGCGGAGCAACTCAAATGTTCACACCCACCAGAAATCGCAAAGAGACTCATTTGCAGCAGCAGCACTTGACTCTTACCCTGACGAACACACATACACAAAATACTTGTGTGTATTTATCATCATTCACCAATGAAACAAACCCTCCGTGGCTTTATCTTCATTCCAGTGGAATTGTAGAACACAGCTCTACATTAAAACACACACACAGAAACAAACATTTATTTTCTTTTGTCTCCATGTGTAGTATTAGACTGCAGATGAATGATCTGTTTCATTGCACACTTCCAGAAACCTTGATAAAAGCTCAGCAATTAATACATTTAAATTCCATCTGATCAAGTTGTACTGTGCACCACTTCTACAGAAGCCATGCTCTGAAGGATATCAGCGAAAAAAGCACATATATAAAATGTACGGCATTAAAAAAGGGAAAAAACTGAATGTAAATCAAGTGGAGATTTTATGGATTGTAATAGCTTCCTCGTGTGAGTGCATGGCCGTGTTTTATCTTTAGCTCAGTGTCAGAGCTCTGGTGCAGCTGCTCTGTTCAGACAGGCTTTTTAAGTGTTAGAGACTCCTGGTTCTCTTTGTATCTCATGACAAAATACTTTCAGACATAGAGCTTTTTTGAGATGCTTCTCTACACTTTGTATTTATTCTTTTGAGAAGTGTGTGTGCGTGGTCAAATAATGCGTTTGTGTTGCATTTTTTAAAAAGAGTCCGGCTTTCATTATCATCTTCTGCACATTACAGCATGCCCTTCCAAATCCATTAAGAATGCAAACAAGTATTTGGTCTGTGTGCTGCTTGCACTTTGCTATATCTTTAGATAGATACCTTTTCTTCACCCACTTTCTTTCCTGGCTCTCACTCTTAACTTACCTCTCTTTATCTTTCTGTCTCCAACCCCCACCCTTCCTTTCTTTCTAGATGATGGAGCGTTACGCATCTGGAAGAACTTTGCTGACCAGAAGAACCCAGAGATGGTGACAGCTTGGCAGGGTCTTTCTGACATGCTGCCCACTACCCGAGGTCAGCCCTCAGCCAGCGCTCACAGTAAAGATCAACGCTCTATTTTTCTATTATGCCCCTCACCCCCCATCCATACCCCCCCAGTAGTGTACCTCCTGTATTTACTCACCGACCTCTCCACTGTCGAACCCATCCCAGTCATACTCCCACACCTCTCCATACACAGCCCCGATCGCCACCACTCCCAGACACTGGCTCCAAATGACGTTGCCGGTACAAGATGTCAGCATTTGTAGCCAGGATATTTTGGCTTCATTTCTGGATAGCGGGAACAATTGAAGATGCATAGTCCATCTTTATGTACATTTGATAATCACACCAGAGCGACTAACGCTGTTGCAGGGGAAGCTCTTAATGGATTCAATTGGTGAATGGTGTTTTTTTTTGGTGTTGTAGCACAGCATGTCTCAAAAGCTCTAAACCAAAGAGTTAGTTTGGTTTATTTATATATAGGTGTACTCATTCGTTCATAAGTTTTTGGTGAATGCAAAAATTTATGAAAATCTAAGTAACAGAAAGTAACAGATGCAGAAGCTTCGGCAACAAACCTTTGCTGGTTATGTCAAAGTCCAGGAGCAGCTCACAGCAGGTTGTCGTAGGAGGCAGGTTAGTGTGCATGAGCCCACACCACTACACTGTGAAGTCCAGCAGTATTTCACA
Source organism: Verasper variegatus (assembly GCA_026259375.1). Lineage (NCBI taxonomy): Eukaryota > Metazoa > Chordata > Actinopteri > Pleuronectiformes > Pleuronectidae > Verasper > Verasper variegatus. Next base: position 22,491,472 of record CM048044.1, read on the forward strand.
TGTTGGAGAACAGCACTGCTTGTGTAGGTTGATTCTGCCACATTGGAGGCAGGTTTTGAATCACAGGTCTGAATTTAGTTCCATCACTCAAAGTGAGTTTGATGCTAATTTAAAGCCTGTTATAGACCCCGCCTGCCTCCGCCTATTTGTCATATACATGATAAACATGGCATATCTGTCAAAAGGTTTGGGCGAGTTTAAACATGTCAGGACTCCTTCATTTGGTCAGTTTATTCAAGAACACAAAATAAATCTAAGTACAAAATGTTTTTCATTACTCATTCTTTACTTGTAGCGATGTTTGTCTTCTGTCAATATAATTGATCATTTTAAACTTGGACACCGGTGGATTCTATGTTTACCTCCTTTGTTGACACACCTCCTTAAATCGTGAGATAGAGTTACTCACAAATATTTGAACCAGGCCTGACACCCACAGTACACATTTGTCGGAGATGTCCCTCCCCCCTGCTGTGCTGGGTTACCCACTCACTCTCTCCACTGCTCCACTTTGTTTTTCGCCTCGAGCATTTCTCTTCTCGTCGTTTCTGGGCCAGAGTTTTTTGGGGGAAACTGAGACAGCTGTAGGAATGATTGTTCAGTATATGCAGTCGTTAACTAGCGCTCAGTTTTTAAAGAATTTACCTAGCATGATGACATGAGCACACAAGAGCACAGGTTTTTTTTTGCAACTTTCAGAGACATTTTTAGAGCACCTTTAGAGACTTATTTAGCTAATTGGTTGCAACTTGAGCCAAGCTGTCAGGATGGCTGACTCACTGGCTGACAGAGATGTGGACCACACACTGCTTGCACATATGTGTCTCCATCATTACAACGCCACAGAGTCCCCTGAGCTCTGTGGGGACCCACAGAGAGGTGACACACTTAACTAGCATCACTGTCTGTGTAACTCTGGCAATGGGAGACTCTTGCTCTGGGGAAGACTCTCTCGCAGTGAGCCGAAGCCTTGCTTTCACCAAGACGTTAACATTTAATGGTGTGCTTGTTATCCTGGACGTTTCCTAAGCGACAGTCACTGTGTAGCTTCTGCATTCGGACTACAGCCAAGGCATACATTTTTATATAAATATATCAACAAGGAAAAGTTTTACAGAGGACTCCAGCTTCAAGTTAGAGTGTTCAGATATATTTTTGAAACTTGGAAGCAGGCTTCAAAAACATCGCCAATCTCTCTCTCTCTCTCTCTCTCTCTCTCTCTCTCTCTCTCTCTCTCTCTCTCGCTCTCGCTCTCTCTCTCATTTTCCCATTTCCCTATTGTATTCACGCACAGCACCTCCCCTCCTGGCTCAGTAGTCAGTTTAGAGTTATTACAGTTACTTGGAGTGTCTCCAAGTAACTGTACAATTATTATATGTTTGTTTTGAATTTTTAGCTTTGCCTCAGCTGCATTAATAATATAGAACCTGATGAAATATTACACAGGTCTGTCTTTGTACTGCCTAAAACCTGCACTGCCTCTGATAGCATTTGCTACAAGATCTTGAACGTTTCTCAGCAAGATGCTGGCAGACACAGAAACTATCTCTCTCTTTCACACACACACACACACACACACACACCTGCACAGCCTGTCCTCCCTCATCCCATCCCTGTCATCCAATAACAGGCTTGTTTGCTGTTTTTTTCATCAGTGTCCATCTCTGTAGACTTTCTGTGTGTGGCCTCTTGTTACTTTTCTGGTTCTTTTGATATTGTTTTGTGATTGTTCCCCCTCAACAGCGAGGCTGAACAAGGCAGTAGGCAGTTTTCCCTATGATATAAACCTCCACAACAACAAATCTTGCTAGGATTTAAATGAATGGATGTCTTTAACCACACACAACTTTTTCCCCAGTTAAATTATGACCATGTGTCCTTTTCATTGCCAACCTCGCTCAGAGTCTCATTCCCATGCACATTCACACCCAGGGTCCTCTCTGGTCCAGCAGTAGCTCCCCCCTGTCTGCTTTCTGTCCTGTGGCAAAGGATGGATTTGTGATTCTGTGCCCTGCAGGCTCAGAGGTTTGGGACCTTGTGCAGCTTCCACAGCCGCTGTTTGTGATGCAAAGGCAGCAGCTCTTCTAAACACTTCAGTCTCTCTGCTTTCATTCTTCCATCCCATCATATCTGTTAGTCATTTGAGAGATGACACTCTGGGAAACAGCAGCCTTGTTCATCCCTCTGCTGATTGAATGCATGTGGAATACACTCCTGAAGTCACTCTTTTTAAGCGTATGAATGAACGTGTGTGTCTGCATGCTATGGGATCCTTGCTAATTTGTTGCTTGCTTTGTTGCAATCCCTGCTCTCCTCCCTCCCCTACCTCTTCCCCCTTGCACCTGCTTCCTCCCCCTCCGCTCGCAGGTCTTGCCAGAAGGGTCTCCATATATCTTGACAGGAGTAAGCAAGGAGGTAAGTGACGCCATTCTCTTCTCTATCCCCTCACTCCCAGAGCAAAGGTGCTGCACTAAACAGCTGGCAGTGTGCCTCTTTGTATGTTTGCTTCTGTTCCCCTACCATCCCTCATCCTTTCATCTGTCTTGTGATGCTCCATCACTCCATCCCTGACAGCACTATGGAGAAAACATTATTGCATTTCTGCAAGGGACACACAGGACTTATGTTTAATAAAATGCTAAGACTTCCTGTCCCTACTTACGGTTGTTACACAATTCTGGCTTTCAGTCCAGACAGGGACAGATTTAGCGCTTGAACTCTGTCATGTTTGAAACAATGAATTCTTCAGAAAGATATAGACAAAAGCAGACCTCAATTTGCCAGCTGAAATTATGACAGTTGTAGCAGTTCATTTAGCACAAGCTAATTAAGCCTAGGTTGGCTTAATGGGTCAGCTGACAATGCATCCTCTGCAGATGACTGTATTTCCAGGTGACTTGTTTTAAAAAGAAAACCCTGTCAAAGCCTCCCTTCATTATGATAATTATGATATCATGGTGAAAGACTGATGCTAAATACTTAAGCTGAACGTTCCGGTCAAAAAGTCAGCATTGCAAGGCTGATCAAGAACAATGTCAGATCAGACTTTTATTTAATTCTAACACAACTCTTGTGTTGTTGTCTAACTTACATATTTATCTCTATTTCAGTCTGACAAGTAACATTTGAAATGTTTATTGCAGCAGTGGAACAAAGTTAGTTTTGCATCCAGGCTTTTAGAAATGATTACATAGATATAATGGGGGAGTGATGAGTAAATATCTTTAACCTCCCTGCCTGTAGGTGGTATATAGATACTGGCGTAAGGCAGCAGAGGCACTGACAAGCAAAGGGAGAGATGGGAAATCTTTGTTGTTTAAATAGACAAGCTGGGAAGTTGTGGAAAGTGAGGCATCATTTTTAAACATCGTGGTAATGTTGGCTGTGGTTGTTGGAATCTTAAACCAATAAAGACGCGGCCTAGCCCTAGACAGGCCTGCCATGCCCAGAATTGGTAATAAGCCACAATTGGACGATCACTGTTTCAGGGAGCTAATTTATTTATGGTTATTTGACTGAATCTATATCCAAAAACACAGGATCTTATGTAAAGAAGACAATAACTTTTTTCTTGGGTAAGCCCAGGTTCTATCTTGACACAGACACTGCCCTCATTACTCATCTCACAAAAATGGCCTCTTTCATGTATTAAAAAAACTCCACTAATTTAAGCTGGTCCCATAGGTGTCAGTGTTTAATTGGGCGGGTGTTGGCGCTGTGTGTTTTTAATAGCACAGAGCCACCCAGTCTGTCTCGCCAGACGGATCAGCCCACTAAGCTCCACCGAAACCAGTGAAATGTGGGGATTGGGGTTGACAAAGGCTGGAGAATCTCTTTCTGGGGCAACTGCTTTAGTATGCAATGTATGTAACTGGAGGGAGAGTTTTGGGACAAAAACACAAGGGAGAGTCAGAATATTCTCAAGATGTAAAGTCAGACAGGGGGTTAGAAGAAGCAGATAACTAAACAGGCAGATGTCAGATCAGATCAAATAAAAATGTTGAAAAAGGTGGAGACTGTTCTCAGAAGGTGATGGTAGTGTTTGTTAAAGGCTGGTGGGAAGGACACACCCAACATAACACAAACCCAGATTCTGATTATCCATGTTGGAGTTTGTTCAGCAGTCAGTAGTTAAGTCCTGAACCAACTACTGTTAATCATGTTTACTCCTCTTCATTTACCTTCTTCTTATTCCTTCACCTGCAGTTGCTAAGGATTATGGATCCTTTTTTATTCCTCTGTTAATCTTCTTAATATGTGCCCTTTCTTGTGGCTGCATAGGTAAAGTAGGACAGCCCTGTCATCTTGGGTTTAGGGAGGCAGACGCCATGTCCTGCTCTAAATTCCCCTACTCTCCCTGGTGCCTTGTTAACATCAGGTCTCTGAAAGTTTGCTAAATCCAGGACCAGGGACTTGGTGAGGAGACAGACGTACTTTTTCATGTTTCATGAAAATGAGACATGAATCCTCAAGGTGGATTTGTTTCTTTTGTCTGCAACTTTTATTGGAAACCAGGCAACTGGTCACGTGTCAAATTGGGATGTGTTTCTGTGTAAATCTTTAGGCTTTTTGTGGGCATGGGTTGGATTAATTCAGATAATCATAATAAGAAGAAATAAAACAAAATATTTCCCTTAATCCCATGTTGAGATTAGGCCTCATGTTTTACAGTATGAGGCAGGTATGAGGGTTGTAGAGTGGGAGTATTGGTCAGTTTCTATTCTCTGTTTTAGACCAAGCACATATCTAAACTAGTTAAAATTTGTTGACCTTTACATACATTTATAAAGTAGAACTGACGTTTACATTAGAATAGACCTTAAAAATGTGGGGTTACGGATTTGTTGAATACAGATGTGCACAGTGATCTCAGATGTTAAATAATAGGGCCTCGGAAGATTAACTTTCTTATCCATATTTCAAAAAGTGTCGATTCTGTAAAGTCGCCTGAAGAGTTTTAATAAAAAGGATTTGAGAATTTAATGTTAGTCCCCTGTCCACAAGTATCAGGTCAACAAGGGCTAATATCATGTTGGATATGGCTCCTTTCAACACGGTCTGTCAACCAGTCAGGTCAAAGCATTTTACCTCCCTTTACCTGAATGCCAGGCCTCTGCCTCCAAAGGTTAGACAAATGCCACAGCAGGCACATCTCCCTGCCAGTCAGAGCACTCCCATAGTTTACAGTCATCTTCTATTAGAGACTGGTGTTTGCTGGGTAATTCCCTGGTAATCCTGGAGAGGGTTTATTACCCAACTCCTGGAGGACCTTTTCAAAGCAAACAGGATGAATGAAGAGAGGGAAAAATGCTGAGGGAGAGAAGAACCAGGAAGGTTGACGTTTAATGAGCTGCAGTGTTTGGGAGAGCCAGTCCATTTCAGTAGATAATGGCACAGAATAAGAATAAAGAGGAATGTGGCTTCTCCAGAGAGAAATGATTGAATCAAAGATATTTTTGCCAAGGCTTAGATAAATCGTAAATTAAGGATTGCCTCATCATACTGTTACAGGCTCAGCATGATCTACCACAATTGTTAGGAGCCCAGCTGTATAATTATCATTATCATTATTTGGGAGAATATTTGATCTCAAGCAAAGAGGCCGAGAGACCATGCTTATAGAGAAACAACATTAAAGCTATGTGTAATTCTTCCTCCGTAAGACGGTTAGATTTACAGCTGAGGAATCATTGCCCACACTGCTTTGCTCCTCCTCTTCTTTCTCTTGTCTCTGTTCTGTGTCTGTATTGATTTCTGTGTGGGTAACTAAGACCCGCTCAGGCCCACATATGTTCCCTCTCAGGCTGAATTTTCCCTGTTTTGAGCCACTGAGTGTTGACCACCGGAGACAAATCAGTTTTAGTTTTTTCAGGTTTAAGGTCATGGATCCGAGAGCTGTGACCCCCTTAACGCCTCGTAAACTTTTGATTGGAGTCAGAAGGTTTTGGTCACCTGAAGTGGAGAACAAAAGTGGAGTTAACAATGCAATGAAGTGAGACTAGGGCAGTGGTTCTCAAGTTTGTGGTGGGGTGAACAGGAGACAAATATAGAGGGAAAACACTGTTCATCAGGCTTTGAGTCCACCTCTCCGGTCTGAGCTGTTCTCAGCTACCCCAACAGAGAGAGAAGATGTTAGAACCTGGAAGGAGAGCCAGAGAGGGATGATGGAAGAGATGGACAGAGGCTGGTCAGTCAGGTAAAGTAGGCTCCTGCTTGTGGCCCCAAAACTCCAACTTCTTTAGGTTTACTCTGTGTGAACTGGATAGTAATGTACATCTACAGAGGCTGCTGTACACCACACATACTCTCTAAGTATTACACACACAGACGCCCTTATAATATCCATCTGCTATGGTGCAAGCACACCTGGCTTTTAAAAGGAAGATGTTGCTCTGATTGATTGTTTTTGCCTGATATGCCCAAACCACATTCATGTTAAATACAGAGACTAAGTGCAAACATAAAACGTTTATAGCGTGTATTTGGACACACCCTAATTATGCTTATGCAATGCACTTAAGATCATGTGCTTTGATCATTAGAATAGAGCCCTATGTGATTTTTTTTTTTCATTCTAACATATACTGTATTCCTTAAATCATTTTTTTAATCATATACCCACAACATATAATGGGTCATATAATATTCCCCCACAGCAGAACTTGAGACCTTTCCCAGCGAATCAGAGAAATCACCGGGAAGTTTAATCGAGCCATGGTGAAGATGGAGAGAGTGCAGTCTGCTATATCTTCTCTCATACATATTTTATTGTGGCTCCAGTGGATCTCTCATCTTGAACGAACACAGGGAGAATGGTGCATAAACAGGAAAAAAGACTAAATCTAAAGCTTAAAAAGGTTGGATGACGTGCACTGCGTAGTTAAGAGGAAATACATTCACAAGCTTTAGTGTGTTGGGGAATATTCTGTTCTCCTCCCCTCTCATTGTAACCCAGATCTTTGTTGCTGAGCTGCCAGCTTCAAAGGGAATGCCTTCTCTCTTCTCGCAGCCTCTGAAATGAGCCTGCATCAAGCGTGCCGCATGTGACTGTGAACTCGCCGCTGACTGAGCACAGTCCTGTGAAGTGGTTTTCCCTGTGTGCTACCCCTCCTCACACATAAGCCCACGCTACTGGCAGCGTGATGTGATGCTAGAGGGGGCTAGGTGACGTAACAGATTTGAAGTTGCCACATGGGGCTTGGGTTTCCCCAACAACCCTAGCCAAGTAAAACCAAGTAGGAAGGATGGTCACAGATGGTTCAGTTGAAGTAACAGTAAGGGAAGTCACGACTCATGCAGGAAGCTCAGAAAGAGATGAGGAGAGGGAAAGAGGCGATTATGCTACAAATATTCACAATTATTTTTCAAGGCTAGGGAAGAGCGAAGTAATGATGTCCTTGCATGAGAGGGGCTACTTAGAATGAAAACAGTGTTGAAGAATGAAATGAATATATAACACAAGTGGGTGACCGATAGATAACTATTGATCGCAGCAGGAGGAGGAAGTGACGAAATCAGAGGGAGGAGGAAAGGAAGAGAGTGAGGCATGGTTCACTAGAGAAGAGAAAATAAGGCTGTTTCTGTAGCATTTGTGGTGAAAGTGATTCTTATAAGAGAAAGATGTGCGTGTGTGTGTGAGTTTTTTTCATGAGTACTTTTATTTCTGTAGTTCTTTATCCTTGCCCCTCTACCACAACCTTACATTTTCAAAAGAGCATTTGAAAGATGCTCAATATAGCATCTCTCAGCTCCCTGTTTTATGTTAGATGAGGTTCTCCAACTGCAGCTGAACGCCCATTTACGCCAAAGTCATAGAATCCTCCATCAGTATCACCACAGGGATCTCAAAGACATTACCAGATGGGGGCGGGGTTTATGATCTATATGTCAGTCTATCAATTGGGGGCGATGAATCTGCCCTGACCTCACTTTTAGGGAGCTGTCATGTCCTCACTCTTTATATACAGTCATTAGCTGTGTCTCAATTCAGTGGCTGCATCCTTCGGAGGCTGTATTTGAAGACTGATTGGGTCATAGCTGCCCGACTAGACTGTCCCATTTTGAAGGCTCCTATAAATACTGCAGACAAATTCATCATTCCATCCCCAACCTACCCCAGGATTCATTGTGCTTCGTCAAAGGGTTGATGGTGCTGCCAGGCGATGAGATGTCCAATGCTTGAGTATCACATTTCAACTCAACCAAATAGCTAATGGTACAAATGTTAAAGAGCCAAGGGGCATTACAACTTTTAGGCATGCCCAACTGCATCTGTGTTGCTAGGCAACAGCAATGAGGATGGGATGTGCTGGTGACGCTGAAAGCCTCTGTAGACCAGACCCTCAGAACCAGAACCCATTTCGGTTCAGCCTTCACTGTCTACGTGGCCAATGAAGGACGCAGCCCCTGAATTGAGACACAGCTATTGGTTTGCACACAGAAGAAGTAGTCACAAAGAATCACAAAAGAGAGCTTGAGAGAGAAGTTTAACTCCTGCCTTCTGTCTCCTCTGAATCTATTCGCTGTGAAAGTTGGTTTTCTTTTCCAATTTATCTGTTTCCAACATCAGAAAAAAGTGGGGGGATTTTAGATGCTGCTCAACAATCTGACAAGGCTCTTATTTGAAGCGTGCCGATGCCTCCAGGCTGCAGCCAGAGGCCTGTGCCAGGCATCACTGAGCCAGCAGGCCAAGTGTGGCTGAGATGGCACTGCTCACTTCATTCCTGCTGTGACTGCCAACATATGAATCTATGAGTGTTGCTGTCTTCAGCTTCTCTCCCTTCCTCGCCTTCTCACCCGAGTGCCATTTGACTCATCAAAGCCAGGACCTGCTGACAGGCTCAGTTACAGGGTCAGAGTTTGCATCTCCCAGTGGCTCTCTGGTCACAGGAGGACGCGAAATGCAAAACTACACTTTGTCAGCACGAAGAATGTGGAACTTCTATCAAAAACACAAACTTTGCTGATGTGTGACGTGGAACTTTAAAAGTCTCCCACAGTCTCTGCAGGAGATGAGCATTTTTGTTCCTGCTGAGACCTTTGTGGAGGATTCATTAGTAACGCAGCGATGCAGGAACTAATCCTTGATTTAACTTGCCACATGTGGCAGCAAGAGCCTCGGAAACCTCGCACAGCTTGTGTGTGCTGTGTATAAGAGGGGCCGACACATGCTCAGTATGTTTAACAGCTGTGTTTGTGTGAGTGGTGTGAAGTGTCATTTATAAATAAAATTAGCTCAGTTTAAAAATACTAAATAAATACTACAGTTCACATTGTATACAGATTATTTACTACAATGTAATATTGAATGCTCATTTGTCTGACATTTTAAGTTTTATTTGTGAAAACAAGCCAGCTTCTGTTTTTTTCAGTCAAGATGTGTGAATCAATACAATACACAGTACTGGTGTAAACCATGTGTGGGTGTTTGATAGGGTGTTCATGTAAGTGGGATGTCATCCTGTGACGCAGGTGCAGGTATGGTTGTGGACTGGGAGCAGGAGACAGGCCTCCTCATGACGTCTGGAGACGTGCGAGTCATCAGGATCTGGGACACTGACCGGGAGATGAAGGTCCAGGTATGGTACCCCCTGTTCCTGCTGATGTCACAGTGCTGACATACATTTTGTAATTATTGATTAAAGAGGAGAAACCGGCAGGTCTGTTATCAAAAAAAAATATAACCAATGAGTCTGGGAAGATGGAGAATTGTTGTATCTGCTAGAAAAGTGTTGAGGTCCAAATCTAAATCTTTATTGCCACCTTTTTGTAAGAGTGTCTCAGTGTCGACCTGTGTGGAGATGTGGTTGCATCCAGAATCTGGGTCCTGTATGTGCACTGTTAGGTTGCAAGTGATTTTAACATGCAGCAACATTTTAAACCCAGTTAGTGGGGTGTGTAGCTTGTGGGAAACATGAGGCAGAAAGGTACAAATATACAAATGTAATGATTGTTTTACTTACTGCAGCTTCAATAGCATCAGACTTCATTTCACCAGCTACATGAATCCATAACAGTGGAGACCTTGCAAGTAGAAATATGCCATATAAATATCATAGATCGTTTCAAACCTCCTTTTAAATCAACATCGCACAAAAAGTGGAGCAGGATATTATCTGCCAGGGTTTAAGTAGTCCAAGATTTTCTGGAAGGTTTTATTAAAGTATATTCACCAAATCATTGCCAATAACTCTGGTGATGCTAAACACAAAAGCATCATGTCTGTGATCCTCCAGTTTTTCACCAGTGGCATTTCAGTGTAATGTGCACAGGATACAGTATCTTCCTATTTTGGATAACTAATGTAAATCTGTGGCTGAGAACCATTAGTGCGGTTTCCTTTTTTTTCTTTTTACATATCTAATGGCCCTTAGTGAGCTAATCATTGTCTTGATTGATGGACTTAATACAAGTACAAATGGCCCAGCCTCGCCTATGGCTGCATATTGATGCTGCGTCCAACTGCAAATGAGCCAACAGTCAACAGGGCTCATGATTGATGATTTCCAAGAAGCTTTCGGGTGAAATTAGCCTTGTAACGACAGTATTACCTTGGTAGGTTTTGTTACACGTCTTTACCAGGGGATTTCTCTCTCTCTCTCTCGCTCTCTCTCTCTCTGTGTGTGTGTGTGTGTGTCTGTGTGTGTGTCTGTGTGTGTGTCTGTGTGTGTGTGTGTGACCACCAGGACATCCCAACCGGAGCAGACAGCTGTGTGACCAGCCTGTCCTGTGACTCCAAGCGTTCACTAATCGTTGCCGGACTGGGTGACGGATCTGTCCGTGTGTTCGACAGGAGGATGGGTCCTAATGAATGGTAAAGCACAGCCTCTGACCTAATCAGAAAGTTACATTTGATCATTACATTCCATTTCTATTTTCTTCTTTTTTCCCGTTATTTAAACACACAACAGTTTCTGTGGGCATTAACTCCTACAGAGTCCTGCATTATTCACTTCTCTAATCTATCTTTATTATACGTAGCGTGCTGTAAATCTCCCTTTGGGGTTGGCACCACTTTTAATGGACCCTGGTGGCACTGCACCCCCCCCCCCCAGTTAGTTAAAACATTATTTTAATTTCAGTCTCAAAGGGGGAAAACAAAGCAGTTAAACCTCGAAGTGACCCATAAATCTTTAAGTAAAGCTAATTTAATAGTTCCCCTCAGGCAGAGTTACATCCTTCAGCACCTATGTTGCTGAGGACTGGTAGACAGGCAATGTCTGCCTGCCTGGAGGAAGAATTTAGGGGTTTGTTAAGCCTACTCTTGTTTTGGGCTTTAGCCTGAGTGTTTGGCAAAAAACTTTACATATTTGTTAATTGATGTTCATTTATTTTATTGTAACTTAGCTATTCATTGCTGGGAGAGTTAAAAATATTTCTTGTGTTTCTACCAGTTGTTTGGGCAATCAGATGTCACACCTGTTGTCAGAATGCTAGTATCACCATTACTATGGAATGTGGTTAATTAAGGTTCAGTTTAGTTCCATGAAGGTTGTCAGGGCAGGTGGAGGCGTTTTCTCAGCACTCGAGAAGTCTCAGGAGGCAGCTACTGCTTTATTCAGCCACGATTACATGGTGTCACCCAGTGGTTACTCAGCTGTATTACAGCATAGGGAGATTTTATTTGTGTTTTTTATTTGTTTCTTTGGTAGCTTCCTCTCAAGAGGAATGAACTCAACAAATTCAGACAAGTTCAAACACAATCAGACTCTTTTATCTAATATCATAACACTTCCCCCGTCTTCCTACTGCTTTTTATTTCATTTAAAAAAGTTTTTAATTCTGCATTTGCCATTTGGCTTAGAAAACACCGAATTATTTTAATTGTTAAATATTACATTCATTTATTTGTGTCTTCTCTCTTTCATTAACAGTGTCCTGAATACATAGTAATGTCAGTTTTCATATAATACTTTTGCAATACTGCATATGCAGATCATAACTGAATATGCTTTACACACTGAAGTTAGAAGACTTCATTTAACACATTTGTATTATTTTTAACAATATCGTACAAATTAGTGAAAGTTCCATAGGGGAACTGGGGGGGGGGTGCTAGGTAACAGAGTGACCATGCTCCTTTTTTCTTTATTTACTAGATTATCTTGTATATGGTGGATTATTTTACAATACATCCTCTGGCTTTTTAATTTTTGAGTAACTTTATTGTTGTGATCATTGTTTTGGGCTTCTGAGCAACAACACAGTTCATGTCTATCCAGTCAGATCCTTGTGAGGACACACTCAGTTACATGTTACCTGTACTGACATTTGTTCTGTCTGTTTTGTGTGTGTGTGCAGTCGGGTGATGACCTACAGGGAGCACGGAGCCTGGGTGGTCAAAGCTCATATACAGAAGGAGACAGATGGGCACATTATCAGTGTCAGGTACACACCGCCTCTCTTCCTACTTGGATTTGAATTCTGTCTTTTTTCCCTCACTGACATTGTTGTTCTCCACCAGTGTCAACGGAGACGTTCGATTCTTCGAACCCCGGACACCAGACTCCATCAACATGCTGCAGACGGTGAAGGGGTTAACAGCTCTGGACATCCACCCACAGGCTAACCTGTTCGCCTGGTGAGTTTGTTTGTGTCGACTCAGGTCCCAAGAAGAAGCTTCTCGAGTGTCCTTCACTTTAAGATAAGGTCCAACAACCAGAGCATTTTTCCTGTCTTTGCCTAGAGTAAAAATTAAGTCACAGCAGAATTATTGATTTTCTCTGTTTACCTTTGAACTGACTAACAGAAGATGATTTATAAACTACTGACCGTCTTTAAATGAGTCAGACAAAACAAAATATATGTCTGGACAATACAATTAACATCCATCTATGAGGTGAAATTTCACCCCCAAAAAATGAAAGCATATGATTAATGTTGTGTTTAAGCTGAGACACTGCCTCAACTCACTGTTCTCTATCTCTCCCTCCCTCTCTCTGTTTGTTCCTCTGGCCTCCAGTGGATCGATGAACCAGTTCATCGCTGTCTACAATGCTAACGGCGACGTGATCAGCAACATTAAATACTATGACGGCTTCATGGGACAGAGGATCGGGGCCATCAGCTGTTTAGCCTTCCATCCTAACTGGGTAAACAAACACGGATCATCATTAATTAATACAGAGTTCGTACAGTTTTAAATGCAGGCCTGTAGTTATCAAACACTTCACAATAACTCTACGTTTTGGTTATTTATTCCATAATAATGTATAATATTTCATAAACTGATGGTGTTAAGTGTTAAATATCTTAAACAACTTCAGTAGAACTGTTTTATAAATGTAGTGGAATATAAAGTAACACCAACCTATTGAAGTGTCGTGTCTGAAGTCGGCTTTAGGGAAAATCTAAACTGCCACCAAATATTTTCTCCTGAACATAGAGCCAGCAGTTACTCTGCCTGTGGTCGGTGATGATCCAGACTCTGAGCTGCTCGGCTGTATAATGTTAGGTGGTAAAAAAAATACATCATCAAGTAATATTCTACAAATCTATTTCTCAACAGGGCTCCATAATCCTAAACAACTACCAACTTCTTCTTGACTGATTTTGGTAATTTAGTATCCGTTTATCAAATAATATTATATTATGTATTATTTTTCATTTTTCTCCATATATCAAACTTTCAGTCCAAATAATCCTCCTCGCCTGTTTTGCCTCGGAGCAGCAGTTAACCATTAGCATACCTCAGCATCACTCAAAACCTTGAGACACAAGTACTTGTATTTCCTCGGATTGTTGGTGCTTTACTTTTCTCACAATAATAAAGGTTCCACCAGCAATGTGTCAGTCTGTGAACGTTCTGACCTGCATGTGTGTTCTATTTTAACCTCTGCCAAGGTGGTTACGTCTGTTCGTCTCTTGGTTTATTTATTTGTTTGTTTGAAAGCAAGATTATGCAAAAACACCAGCATGGATTTCCATAAAACTAGTTTGAAGGGTGTGGTATGGGTCAGACAGAAGAACCCACAGGGTGTTTTTCAACATTTCCGATGATTTCTCAGAGAATAGTTAATGGCTCTTAATTAACTCTTCTGGAATCTTTAGGGAATATATTGATATTTGTTAGTTTGTGCAATTTGGTGCAGATCCAAATAAAAGTGTTAAAATGTGGTTTAACAAGAGGACTGTTGGCCCTGGCGTACTATTCTGAGTTCCATTCTCGTTTCAGCAGAGTGACTCAGGTTTGGTATGAACTACTACTACTGTTCTGGTGTTTCATGTAGCAAACACGTCAGCTTCTCCGCTTGTTACTGATGGCCCACTGCCAAGGGGGTTAGCATGAGCTAACTCTATTATACTCCATAAGAAGCCTTTTATTAGATTACCACGGTATCAGTGAAGGAAATATCGAAGGGATTATATTTTAATGGGATGTTCTCAACTCACTGTCTGCTAGAGTTTACACTGATTGTGTGACTGTCTTTTCTCTGTGTCTCCCTCCAGCCGCACTTGGCCGTAGGCAGCAACGACTACTACATGTCCATCTACTCAGCAGAGAAGAGACTCAGATAACACACCAGCATTCATCACACCCTTCCCTCCCCACCAAAACCACCACATATGACTTCTGACCCCGAGCCTCCAGCTCTGGATGTAAATGACTTTTTTGTCGTTGTACATATGCAATTACCACCCTGAATGTTCTAGTGATAGCTGCTGACAAAAACTGCTACGACTATATATATTATTATTATTATTATCATTGTTTAATCACATTCTTATAATTAAGCTAATGATTGTAGACCTGGCTGTGCAGAGGAGTGCATATATTTAAATAGCATATACAGAAGAAGAGAGGATCTATTTTAAAGAAGTGATACCCAGCGATCACCAGGGCTCCTCGTCGCTGCACAGCAAGCATCATTCCTGAACGAGCTGTGACCCCACATCAGATATGGCGAGGGAGGGGTCTCCCAGAGGACGACACGGTTAAAACACATTCACTGGTGCAGGAAACACGGACTGCGGGTCACTGCTGGACCCTGGTGTGTTTATACATTTATTTTAATGGCTGACTGTCAGCCAAACTGCGCAGAGGTTTGCTGTATTGCTGCACCGCCAGCTGGACATTTGTAAGGACACAGAGATGTTGGACTGCACTCATTCGATCCTGACACATGGACCAGGAAGGTGTGTGTGTGTGTGTGTGTGTGTGTGTGTGTGTGTGTGTGTGTGTGTGTGTGTGTTAATATGAATTATAGCACAGATGTGCCCCACAGTGGGCCTTCATAGCCTTGGGCTTGATGCCCAAACAAGACGCCTGCTCCCATCCTCTCCCTCTGGCTTTCCTGAACCCAGCGTGCCAAACATCATCTTATTTTCCTTACGCGCCCTGTTATTATGGCTCAAATGGGTGTTTTTGTTGCTTTATTTGTTTTGTTTTTTAAATTGTCACCTTTAATAAGGGAAAACCTTGATTGCCTCGAGGATGATACATAACCTCATGTCTAGCACAGAGAGAGGAGGTCTAGATACAAAGCACCCAGTCATACAGGGAGCCTGCGGTTACCTACCTGCACTGCAAAGCAATAAAACATAAACCTTCCTGCGATTTAGCCTCAAGCCAATAGACACATCAGCTATCAGCCTCTGTCTGAAGGTGACAGCAGCGTAGCTTGCAACAGTCAAAACACTAACCGGCAGGGCCCCATGGTGCCACACTACAGCAATACAAACCTCCCATCTCCATTCACAATCATGTCATCATTCTGAGATTCTTTTATATACTGGGGTACATTTCACCCCAACAACTCAACACATCAGTTACAGCTAAAATATCAATGAAATTGATTGTTCTGTGATTGTCTAAAGTTTCTGAAAATCACTACGTCCACCACCACACAATGTGGAATCAAACAATAATGAAAGAATCTCTGCAAACTCTCCCGGCCAACAGGCACACTGCTGCCAAAAGTTCATTGCGTCTCTATTCTGGCTGTTGTGTGCTGGTCGGTTGGAAACGTAGATAGAAATTGACCCTGGTTGCTTGTTGCTTGTCTAACCACATGAAGGGTTGGCTTATTACTAGTGAAGACGCAGCCCTCAAAGCATGCAGCACTGTAGGTTTATAGAACCTGTAGTCGCACCAAGAATCACCTGCCGCCTCGTGGTCTGGACTGTTTTTAAATCTTCTGTGAGACTTGTATTTTCTCCAACTTTGAGTTTCTATTTTGATTTCATGACCAGACTTGTTTGTTGTTGCTTTGATTTTCTTGTTGGAGGCATGATATGTGTATGCTGTTGAGGGGGGTGGAGTCACAGCTGCCCATCTTTGCTAAACTCTCTATACCTGTAAAGAATCCTTTCTCTCATTTTTTAAAAAGTTTTTTTGGGCAGTATCTCCGTCAACTCTTCTCTTCTCTGGGCCCCAAGCTTTGCTTATTTAGCATTTTTTTAACCCTTTTCTCTTTCCGTTTTGAAATTGTATGTTTTTAATTCTGCTGGCATTTCGTTTGCCATGTCCTCAGTAAAGTGGCAGGAAGAAAAGAGTGGGGACAGCCTTACCCTCATAGACACACACACACTATCCTGCCATGCACCCTTCCATTCACAACATGAACCCCACCTCTCCCACTCAGTTTCCCATCAGACATCCCAAGCTTAGCTTTTTCCCAACAGAAGGAGTGGACTTGTGGATTCAGAGTGAACTGGGAACACACAGTCTGTAACCGGTTGCAGTCACAGTCACCACCACCATCACTGAGCTTCCTTAGCCGGCCTCAGCTGCTGCACCGGCTCAGCCAACATAGTCAAGGCCTTTGCTCAGACACACATTCATCTCCAAGCATCCTGCTTTGAGTTTTAAGATTTTAGACCTGGAGAAAAAAGAAGAGACTTTAACAAATTAGTAAGAAAGGAACACTGAAACTTTTGACTGCTTTTCTGACTGTGGTTTAAAGGACAGGCGATGAAATCAGTGAAATAAACCAAATACAGCACCGGACTGTCTGGAATACGTTTTTGAATCAAAAATACTGCTGTGACCTCATCAATACTTCATCTGAATCTGTGCTCATATGTTTTGGAGCTGTTAACCCCATGTACAACAAATATATACAGTGCCGTGGGAGGCAGGAAGCCCAGTGGACTCATCAGAGGCCTTCACTCTAATTTCACTACCTATTTCTGAACTGTAAAATACTGAAGGAACACAATGTATGATAAAAACAAGAACCCTAATAAGATGTGCATAAGCATTCACATGCTCACACATCAATGAAGCACCTCAAACAGCAAACTGAATTCAGTCTGATCTTCAGAAACGTCTGTTGGGAACAAACAACCACAACGTTTTTAATTGATCGTTGTTGAAGATGAAACAACAGAATTAACAACAGCCAACAAGATGAAAGTAATGTTAAATGTTCCAGTTCTACACATTTCAAATTTTAAATATGTTACATACTAGCTGTGTCTCAATTCAGGGGCTTCATTTCAATACCAACTAGGTCTCAGCAGCGTGACGACTATTTTCCATTTCGAAGGCTCCTACAAATGCGTCCTTCCCTCCCAGAGAAGTGATGGATCCTGCCCGGCCCAATCTATCCCAGGATTCACCGGCTTCTGTGAGGAACTGGTTTTCAAAGAGGTAATGGCGCAGACAAGTGACAAGACGTCCAGGGCTTGAGTACCATGCTCCAACTCAATCTAACAGCTAATGGTACATGTGTTTAAAAAAAAATGAAAACTTTCCCATCATTTCCATCTGCAGCTCTGTTGCTAGGCAACAGCAGTAAAGATTGGACAAGCTGGTGCGGCAGATCACAGAGAACCAGACCGTCTCATTTGGGTTCGGCCTTCAAAGTCTACCACACAAAGGAGGCAGTCTTTGTGAACTGAGACACTAGTGTCTGTGTTGTTACATACTTCTTGATGGTAGATTCATTATTTAATATTGAACTCTTTCAGGCTCCATTTTAATCAGATCATTTAGATCTCATTTTAAATCATGGCCTTGACCAACCACTGAGGTCAAAAGTGACGTCTCCATGGAAACACCTACTGTCTGCATGTCACGATGTAAGTAATAAGTGGAACAGTGCCACCATGTGTCCTGTAAGAGTCGGGCTCAGATTTCAGTAGCTCAGCTGAATCATCATCTTCACCTCGGGCTTTTCCACACAAAGAACGTCGCCACCGTCTTGTTCTCCTTTCTACCTGCTCAGCACCGCCAGCCGAGATCAGAGGTCACTGGCCTGACTGCTGCAACCCAAGCACTACAGTATTATTGTGACTGCTACACACACACACCCACACACTGACCAGAGGAGAACATTCCACAGCAGCGAAGAGTTGGCCGCATGAACATCCTGAGGAAACAACACTCACTTCCTGTCAAATTAGGCCAAGCTGATGGCTGCTCGGGGTGATAACCGCCACCGCAGGCTGATACTGACTGGCTGAGGTAGAGCACCACCTTAGTGTCTGTTCCCGCCCACCAGGTCCAGATTTGACTGCCACACACATGCACATACAAACAGAGGGACACACCACCTTTAATCCAGCCTATAGTCACCAGGCAGTTGACCTCCAGGACAGCCAGCAGCAGGAGCGTCAGTGTTCCTCAGACAGGATGGGCCTCCTACTACTGCTCACCTCCTCGCTCCTGTCCAGCTGTAAGACTCCTGACATGTCCTCTTCTTCCATGGATTCCTTATTTCTGGATGATTAGTGGGTTTGTCTCTAATCTGGTGCTTTCTTCTCTCTTATCTCAAGACTTCCATCCAGGGATAGTGGTGGATGCACAGCGATGTAAGTAGAATGTGTTCTGTATCAGCCTACAATAAATGACTGCTCTTTACACAGAGACACTTTACTCAGTGTCTTCCACAGAATTGTAATTGGCTGCAAGAGACTGGATTAAAGAGTTAGTGCTTGCGGAGCTTCTTTGATTTACTTTTCATAGGATTTAGATATTTTATAATCAGCTACTGTCGGCCACTAAAGCAACACTTAAAAAGCCAAAAGCAGAGATAGGGTCAGTGTGGAAACAGGCCTGTTTGTTATCGGAGCTTTCACATCGTTGGTCTGTGGTACGGTGGAAAAGTTGTGTCAGGAAGTGTCACACGCCTCCCTGTCCTCCACAGTGGATTGGAGATGGAAGGCATGAGACAGGCCGGAGCAGCTGCAATAAAGATAAAGATCTTGCTCGAGTTGGGGCCAAATTAGCAGGTTCAGGCTGGAAGTAGAAAGAAAACATACACAGATTTCGTAAGTGGCTGTATGGACGTGTTTTGGTGTGTTTTTTCCTGCACTGGTTTTCTTGCCTCTCAGAACACTGATTTCCTTTGAAATCACATTTCAGATTGTTAGATTTAAATGTTTTTTAGACAAACGAAATTATATATTTCTTTAAAAGGTGCAAGGATTGCACATGTATTACCTTTCTACAGTAACTATGATTGAGTGCTGAGGTGAGGTGGTAGGAAGGTTAAAGTTACAGGAGCTTTCTAGAGCAGATGTGTGAGCAGACTTCCAGATAGAAGACTAACTCACGGATTAGAAGACACCTTTGATATGAGTGAAACCAAACAAATTCGATACATTTCTGTCATATCTTGTCGATTATCTTGGTGCTGGTGCTGTGGTCGCTCAACAAGGTTGATGCTTTACCACGGTGACCTGAGTTTGAATCCAGCCTGAGGCCGTAGCTGCAGGTCAAACCCACTTTCAAGCAGTATTCTCCTTCAAAGCAGTAAACTCATCTTAGGGCTTCTCATTCACTAGTTTATCCATCGTGTAGAAAAGTGGTCCCTGTGAGTCAAACAATGTTTCATTGTTTCACTGTTATTTAAAGGGAACTTCTGTAAAGTATAGAGGCAAAACTTCTCTATAGTGGACAGAAACTGTAACAGGTCTCAAGCTGAAAAGTTTAAGAAGAACAAATCTAAAAAATTCAGTCACATTTCATAAGCCTATAAAAAGTTTATTTTTTCTTTAGCTAGTGCAGTTTAGTGGTAGTGTAGTGCAGTGAAACTGTAAAAGTGACCTGCAGTAATTGAGCTGCACTCAGTAAAGACTTGCTGCAGGACTCAGTCCACAGAACTGCTGCTGCCTCCTGTTTATTCAAAGTTAAGAGAAGCTCAACTCAGTACACAGAACCCTGAACCGGAGAATCAGTTGTCGTTATCGTGAATGCACTGTTGACGTGACGGACAATGTTAATGAGCTCTGGTCATCACTTTATTCAAATTGTATTTAATTGAACGTATAGCTTGTCCAAATTGTACAAAGTTTGACACTGCACTTCCTTTGGCCCTTAACAATACACATACCAAGTGTAAAGCTGATAAGATGAACGATTCTCAAGATATGCGTTCAACAGTCAGACAGATTTCTGGAATTATTAGATTGATGTCAAACCATTATCTGACCAGAAATATACAGCAGGTCGTCCACTAACCATAAGGTCACAGTTTGATCTTCATCTCCCCTATTGTCCAAGTGTCCTTGAGCAAGACACTGAACCCCAAATTGCCCCTGACGGCTGTGCTGTAAGTGTGTGAGTGCTGTGTGTTAGAGAAAGTGCTGCACATGGATGCACTGTATGAATGTGTGTGTGAATGGGTGGATAGCAAAACTGTACAGTCACATGCTTTAATAAGTGAAATAGCATAAAATGGAATCCCAAAAATCTAAACTGTATTTAACTCTGTGTGAGGCGACCATGACTGAAACATCTTGTGGAGAAGCCGTAGCAAAACTCTGCCCCGCTCCCTGACTCCTGTCATCAGCAGCCCTGCCAGCTTCTGCTGAAGGATGCTGCATGTGGGCTGGATTCAGCGGCCTCTGGTTCCTGATGGGTCCCCTGTGTTGCTCGTTTCTCGAACAAAGTGCTTTTCGTGCCTTTTTTTCCTCGTTCTCCAGGTTTGTTTACTGCCCCACAGACGCCCACTCTGAGTCACAAAAGCAGCCTGTCGTCTCTAATACTCCACCATATGGGTGAATTAGTGGGGAGGCTTAGTGTACGTGTGCAGATGCTTTCTGTCTCAGTTACACTGTGGACAACTAAACTGTCACTTTTAAAAGTTTCAGAAAAGCTTCTTTCTCACTGCTGAAGAGTTGTTGCTCCTTTGGACAGTCGCTGCTACATTCATGAACATGAGCAGATATTTCCCCTCCGAGTTATTCATTAGATTTCAGCTGTTGGTGCGTGTGACACGGTAACTGGATGGGTTCAGGTCACGTGTGGTTATGTGAATGACGCAGTTTGGCTGCTGTGATCATGACAACGAGGCTAAAATAACATCCTGAAAGAAAACCACGATTAATAACCATGATTAGATCAAAAATAGTTTTGTCAGGAAAAGAAATTGGGCAACTCATGAGGCTGGATCCAGAAAAACATGTTAGTGAGATCAAATTTCTGCAGCTGTTGTCTAAAGAGACGACAGTCAGGTGCTCCTCATGTTACTGACAGCTGGACGGGTTACTCCTTACCTGAAAGATCAGTGATGTCCTTGGCCCATTGAGTTCAAAACCCTTGGTGGGGCAGGCCTTCTTATCTGCTGTTTTTTTTAACAGATCACCACCAAAGAATTTTCTTCGTCATACTCACAATATTGTTTATTGTATGAGACTCATTTTCAGATAAGATCCTGACAACAGTTGGATGGAATTCCATTGTGAATTCCATTAAATCCTGTTACTGGCTTCATCTTCTCACCTAATCCTCAACAACACATGAAAGATAAATATTTCATCCCACTAGTCTTGAAAGGTCCATGTGAAGTGAGGCATCATCTTTATAAGAAGTTACATGAATCCAGTCCTGTCAATATAACTCACAATAAAACCCCATTTTAGGTATTTAAACCAGGAGGACAGTGGAACAACATAAGGGCAGCATGGTGGTGTTTAGCACTGTCGCCTCACCGAAAGAAGGTTCTTGGTTCGAATCCCAGACTTTCTATGAGGGGTACTTCCTCTGGGTACTGTACTACATGCAGACAGGTGTGAGGGTAATTGAAGATTGTAATTTCACTGTAGGTGTGAATGACTTTTCCCACCTCTGGTCCAATGTCTGCTGGGATTAGCTCCAGCTCCACCACAGCCCCCAAAGAATAACCAGTATAACTGGATGGATAGAGGAATTATTTTCAACTTTGATCAAATATGAGCTCACAATGAAGCAAAATCATTAAAAAAGGTTACAAAGGTCAAATCAAAATACTTTTTCAGTATAGATTACTTTGTACGTTGAGTCTAATCCTTTTTTTAAATCCCTCCCTAGCATTCACGATAAGAGACATCGTCCTGTCCATTGAGCCCAGTACTAATGTGACTCGGGACACCAATGTGACTGTGAGATGTAAGGCCATCGTCAGCCACTCGGGGCTGGAGGCGCCGAGTCGTGAGTACACTATATACAAGGACAGCCAAAAGGTGTACACCAAGAACTCGTCAGAGGATCTGCTGTACCCGCTGCCCAGGGCCAGAGTCTCCAACACCGGCAAATATAAGTGCAAGATCAATATCGAGGGCAAAGAGATGACAAGTGAAACTACAAAACTCATAGTGACAGGTTGGTTTGTGTCGCAGGTTTCTCTCTGTGTCCCTTTTTAAATGTTTTATAATCTGTTGTGACTGGAGAAGTTCAGGTGAGTTTGATTGACTCGGATAAAGTTACCAGGCTACAAATGTGCATTATTTAGCCATGATAATGAACCTTATACAGTCAGGATTCATCTTTGGCATATTCAAGAAGTTATTTTTAATAAGAGAGGAGAGGATGTTGGAGGTGGCAGAAGATCTTAATCATTCTCAGAAGATGGTACAGTTTTATGAATCTGAGTATATTTCTTAAATGTTGGTTTTCCAGGCCTGTCAAAACCAGTTCTCAAGCTTCACAAAGTTGTTGTCAATGAAGGGGAGGAGGTAACAGCCAAGTGCACAGCGCCCGGGGAGACAGGCTCCATTTTCTTCTACTTCTATGAGGACTCCAAAGAGATCCTGGAGATTCTGGTCAACTCCAACCAGCTAGAAGAAAAGTTTCGCTTCAGCAGCATTGGCAACCACAAATTGAGCTGTGCCTATGCTGTCCTAATAATTCCATACTTGTTCAAGTCTGAACAGAGCAACATTATCACTTTTTCAGTCAAAGGCAAGTAGAGTTTTACAATTTCTACTTTTGTAAGCTTTGGGCCCATCTGAAGTTTCCTTCACTGATTTTGTCTCCTCAGAGCTCTCCTTCACTCCAGTCCTGGAGATTTTCCCTCAGTCCAAGGTTTATGAAGGAGATCAACTCAACATCTCGTGCACCATCAGAAACTCTCTGGAAAGCTCTGACAACAGGTCTCTCTGGCTTTTCCTGAGCCACGGGAAAAAGCTTCTCAGCAGTGGAGAAACCAAGGTCAACCACAGCATGGTTGTTCTGGCAAAGGACCCTGGGGATTTTGAGTGCAGACTGGAGATAGGTGTGGAAGTGGCCAAAGTCACCACAAAGATGGTTTCAGTGACTGGTGAGTGAGCAGAGGAAACAAATGTCCCATGTCCATCACATTGTACATACAGTAACTGTAAAGGTTATCAGACAAGTCAGAAATCACATTTTACTCATTTTAGGTTATAATATTTCTATAAACTTTCAACAGGGAACAAACTATTGAATTAACAGCCATCAGTGGGAAATATATGCTATGTACTCTCTCACTATACGTTGGCTGAGAGGACATGTTACAACATGTCTGTCTGCTAAATAATAAACAAGAGCCAGGACATGGTTAGCTTAGCTTAGCATAAAGCCAGTAGAGAGGGGGAGCTAGCCTGGTTCTCTCCAAAGGTTAAAAAAATACATTATTAATGTTAATTAACATTGTAGGTTGAATAACAGTTCAACCTACAGTTGTGCTATATATAGTATTTAGTTTATTATGTCCCCAGTTTTGTATCTCTAAATGTAGCCAATGGTTGACACAATTAATGAATAAAAAACAAAATAAATTAGGTATATCTGTTTTCTCAACTGTTGGGTAAAAGGAAGAAAGAATACAATTTCTATGTAATCAACTGGAGGTATTGGTTAAGTGTGAAACTGTTTATTTGTTTTTACTCCATTTTAGTTAATTCATTTTTTTTCTTTTAATTAACTATTTATTTTTGTCTTGTCTGATTATTTTAACAACCCTTTGTTTTGAGGTCCTATATTTGCGCTATTTAGTGATATCAGTGCAGATGAGTTTTTTTTTTAATCTGTCCACAGAGCTGTTTTCTGCGCCCACTCTCACCATGTCTCCTGCTGAAGTCTTTCAAAAGGAATATATGACACTAACCTGCAAAAGTGACTACTACGCTTCTGAAAGAATCAATGGGGAAGAGCTGAGTTACACTCTTGAGCCGCCTGACAGCCCACTGAGCCCACTGAGCCCGATGAAGCCCGGGGTCTTTTATGGCAAGGCCTTGCAGTTTGATTTCAACTATACCTGTGTAGCTCAAGCCAAGGGAATCATGAAACACAGTGACACCCTGACTGTATATCCAAAAGGTGAGCTAACTTGATTCTTCAAGGTTTCTTAAAGCTAATGTCTTGATTTCTTAAAGGAAAGCTTACTTGATATTCACCTCATTACATTAATTTGTCATAAATTATATACATTTGCCTGAATGCACTTGTGCCACAATTGAACACACTTTAGGTTATAATATTTATATTATAAACTTCAAACACAAAGCAAATCTGAATTAGATGCCATTTGTGAAGGCTCAACATTATCATTGTCATGTTGTGTGACACGTCTGCATAATGTACACCTAGTGCTAGTCTGGTACACCCCCTAACAAAGCCATTTAAAGTGAGCGAGGAACATGTGAGCAACTCTGTTGTGGTTGACCAATCAGTGGGCCAGCTGGCCAATCAGAGCACACTGGTGTGATTAGCGGGGGGGCTTAAAGAGACAGGAGCTAAAACCAAGTGTTTCAGACAGAGGCTGAAAGGCGGAGCTGCAGCAGTGGACAGTATGAGAACAGTGATGCTTTTTCTGAACATTAGAGCATGTCAATCTTTTCAAATAATAATAATATTGTAGAAGCATCACTCACTCAACACTGTCAATGGAGCTTTAAAGGGATCATTCATTTTTTTTTACATTTTACAGTACATTGTACTTTTTTGAGGCTTTTTATTTTGGTACCCGGGCCGCTGCTGATGAGGCACAGCCTGGTTGGAGCGGCAGCTCTACCAGGTGAGCTATACACCGCACCAAAGGGCTCATTCTAAGATAGTGAAAACACAATGATTCTTACACTACACTAATATTTTATATACGTATGTATTTATCTAATAGATCTTATTAAATCCTACACATCAGATCTTTAAATTCATCATTATTTCAGAGTAAAAGTGAATAGTCCCGTGATGAAGTGATGGGTGAGTGTGAGCAGCTCCAGCAGCTGGTGTGTCTGTGGCTCCTGGAGGCAGAGCTCCAGGCTGCACAGTTTGTGAGCATCTGACTGCAAGAGAATTGATGATGGCATTGTTGTGGGGCTGTGGTTTAGATTTAGCATTACATCAGTAAAGGTAAAACAAACAAACGCACAAAAGGAAAGACTGATTTATTGCAGTACCAAGTCCAGGTCAAAGACATCCACTGTGGCAGACAGTCATGCTGGGTCTGGCGTAGTGCTAAATGCTGAAATGCTCACAGTGGATCATCCAGCTGTGACTTTCTTTCACCTATAAGAGCTTGTACATTCACTGAGATATCCACCACCTGTTACTGACAACTATATTGAGTGAACCCAGATGCAGACACAACATACTGAGGCAGAGTATAGGTGCAAATGATACATTTATTTGAACAATACTTAGATGAATGACTGCAGAGCAGAGTCCTTGGGTGGGGGGTAGGCTGGGGCCTGGATTAATAATAATCATAATAGTAATGAAAACAAGAGAGGCTGGGTGGACTGGTAACATTTTGCTTTGAGAATGAAAGAACAAAGAAGTTGGACCTAGGCCAGATTGTGGAGACAGACACGTGTCAGGTGAATACAACAGAAAGGTTGTGACTCACTCTTCACAGGAGAATGTCAACAACCACTGTTACCTAGCAACAGAGGTTTTTGTATGGGTGCTTCACTGTGTGCCGCAAGTGAGCGAGGTTCATTCTATGAAGTCCATAGGAAAGTGCCTGTTTAATTATAAATGATAATCAGTTGTATGCACAGGCTGCAAAGTGCTGATCTACTGAGAGGGAATATATACCACCACGGCTCTCTCTTTATGCACTGATGATTTAAAGCACCCTATAGCACAAAGATGTTCTTTCTATTATGTCATCTATAGTTCTATTATATGACATTATTACCATATTGAAAACCTTTTTTTGTCCCTCTGCTAATTTTGAACCTTTCCACTGACCCTAAAAAAATCAGTTACTGCTCCCCAGTCCCAAGCTAAACACCTTGTCATTATAGAATTGGCTTTTATAGAATGGGCAGCAGAATAGTCAATATAATAATGTTAAATAATGACATATGTGGCCATTTTTGTAAGGAAATCACTGATGGAGCCTATGAGAGATAAGAAAACAATGTTCTTCCATCCTCCATCAAAGAGGTTATATTTTTAATGTCAGGTCTGTCTGTCTGTCTGTCTGTCTGTCTGTCTGTCTGTCTGTCTGTCTGTCTGTCTGTCTTTTCTTGGCAAGATAGGGCGAGATTAGCTCTCAGAGTGCACCTCTACTGTCACTATGTTTTTCCTGGTTAATGGGATTCCACCACAGAAACTCAGTGTTTTCTGTTTCTCCTTGTTTGCAGTGTCTGTCTCGATCCCTAAGATCTCAGTGGTTGGCAAGGCGGTCCTGGGCCAACCATTCAAGATCCTCTGTCAGTCGGACACTGGCAGTTTTCCAATCAACTACACCCTGCTAAGGGATTATAAAGAGCTGAGCACAACCACTGTCAAGCTGCCCCCTCGGGAAGCTCTCTTCACAGTCACCATCTCCAGGCCTGATGAAATAAGCAAGTACATGTGCGAGGCCAAGAATAATCACAGGGAGGATCCGCTCAGTAAAAGACTCAACGCTACTGTTATAGGTAACTAATCACAACAAATAGCCTGTGTTCATCCGTTGTAAATGAGTAGCACATTTTAACTAGCCTCATTAACAGTCATCCATAAATCCAGATTGTTTACCACATGTAAAGAATTTTGATCAGCCACATTAGCTTGTATCATAGAGAAATGCTGAAAAAGAAAGTACTGTATATACAAGAGAAAGAAAAAATCTCTTAAATTGTCCTTACCACAGGAGAACAATTTTATCTTAAAAGTTGAATAAAAACCCACCCAAAATGTGGAACTATGTGCTGATTGTGTCTGATTAGCTTGTTGTTATGTTTTAAAGACAAACATCAGTTAATAATTGAGATGGATTGAGTCTAATTGTATTCAAATTTTACTCTCCCAGTGCCTTTGACAGACCCGACTCTGACCGTCATCCCCCACATACCAGAGATCTCAGAGGGAGATCATCTCTACCTGATATGTGGCACTAAAGGCTCGCCACCAGTCACCTTTAAGTGGTACCGTGATGGCAACAAACAGCCGCTGTTCACCACCACCACCGACAAGAACAACACACACTACCAAGTCTCACAGTTGTCCAAAGAGCACAGCGGCACATACTACTGCGAGGCTGTCAACCACGCCAACGTTGTCCGCAGTGAGAAGGTCACCATAGAGGGTGAGACTGAGTATTTATATTCTGTAGGAACCTACCTTCACCAGACTTGCTGCTCTTTTTGTTCTTTTTCTGTCCTTGTTTTTGAGTTTGACCAAAAAGCAGGCGACTTAGCATAATCCTTTGTGCATGAACGCATTTTGTATTCACACAAAACTAAGGATCCAGGAAGGGAAAAGAAACATTTAAGGTGTCTCAAGATCAAATTTTTGCTGGACCGCAACAGCGAGGCCAACGAGGGCAAACCTGTAGACCATGTGTCTGCTGATGAGCTTTATATCTCTGACTGATCATTTTTAATACTCTAATAATAGATGAACTCATGTGTCTGCTGATTTTGTAACCCTCTTTCAAAGGGCTTGACAGTGACAGCTGGTTAGATTATA
Organism: Verasper variegatus; assembly: GCA_026259375.1. Lineage (NCBI taxonomy): Eukaryota > Metazoa > Chordata > Actinopteri > Pleuronectiformes > Pleuronectidae > Verasper > Verasper variegatus. The sequence goes on from CM048044.1 coordinate 22,519,544, forward strand.
TATATATATATATATATATATATATATATATATATAATCTAAATTGGGCCACATCACTTTTTATACTTATTCTGCTGTCTGAAAACTGAGAGAGAAATACATGTAAATTATTAAATGACTGTATATGTGAGCACAGAGAGGAGGAGAGAAGCCAACAGGCTGAATGCGAGATGAAAGTTGGCTGAATGCAAATCCGACACAATGATGTCATGAATATTTCAATGAGCGTAATATGCCATTTAGGGACTTAGCGACTTGTCGAGCAGCCTTTCACTACTTTCCAGTGAAAGTAGAGGTAGAGTGGTTCCACAATAGTTCATCCCGTTGATGAAATGTAATCCAGCTCTATTCTAGGTTTTGGCCTGGTCTCACTACCTTAACAGTGATTTTGCTTGTGCTTCAAATGTCCAACACTTGAGTTTTAACTCAACGAACAGTGTAAAAGAAAAAAAAAAAGGGCCGTTGAAACTTTCCCATAGTGTCCAAATTGAGCTCTGCTTGACAACAGCAATAAGGGCAGGGCGAGCTGGAGATGCCGATCATGAAAAGCCTCTGTAGACCAGACCTCGGCCCTCATGGTCTACCTGGCCCACAAAGGAGGTGGTCATCATGGGCCCCTGAATTGAGGCACAGTCTGTTTGTATGTTTGTTCTCTCCAGGTTCACACTGCTAGCAAGGCTAAAAATCCAGGTTTATATATATGGTGTCAGATCCTCAGAATATGAAGAAATGTTGCTTGTTTGATACATTCAACATTTTTTAGAGATGAGGAGGATCAACTTGTGTGCTTCTTTGTCTTTCTCCTGCACTACCATTGTCATCATTTCCCATTTTCTTCTCCTCTTCTCTCCCCCTGTGCTTTGCCTGATTTGTTTGTGTCTCCATCTCCACAGTACGCATGGCGCTGTGGAAGAAAGCCGTGATCGGGGGCGTGTGTCTGGTGGTGGTGTCGATGCTGGTGGTGGCCTGCGTGCTGTACTTCAAATCCAAGAGAGGTAGAGAGACCTACAGTCCTCCAGCAACTCGGGGCCCTTATGTCTAACTATGTATGAAAACCTTCCTCTGCCTCCTTCCTCCTGCTCCTCTCACCTCTCCTCTCTAATTGTAGGTAAAAGAGAAGCAGCTGCTGAATTGTCAGTGTGAGTTGGCTCGATTACTTGCTTCCTCTGTATGTGACAGATTCTGTCCAAGTCAGCGACGGTGTATCTAGTTTTTATCAGGCTGGTTTTATTATATGCTGGTTTTGCATGTTTGGAGAGTAAAAATCACATAGACTTCCATTATAAGCGATTTCCCCACCTTTCAGACAGTACATTATACACTTAAAACCAGTATTAGGAGAGACTAACTATTTATACATTTTTCATATCTCATAATTTTTCACATGGAGACTTATTGGTGGTCTGGTGTCCCCACTGTGAACTCATGATGTTCCTCATGTTGATGACAAGACTCCAGGATGTTACTGCTCCTGGCAAACAAACCCTGTATCCTCTAAAATATTATGCTTTAGTTTTACAAAAGAATAAACAAAGACTTAGACATAACATGTTACTCAGAGAGCTAAGCTAAGCTAGCCATCTCCTGATGCCAAGTTCATGAGTACAGGCATGAAATTGGTATCAATGTCCTCATGTCACTCTCAGTTAGAAAGCATATTTCCCTAAATGTCAAACTATTCTTTTGAATTAAGTGGCATACTTCATCAATCCCAACATAGAAATTGTAGTGTTAAGCCACACAAACTATGGACAGTAGCAGCTCAGAACAGAGGCTAACAATAGGACTAATATTTCTGATATTTGCTGAATATATATAGTGTACAGTAGTAGCAGTCCATAATATACAGCACATTAGTCCAGCAAATCCAGTATTGTTTTTGTTATATGCTGTACAGTGAAGTCTGTCATATAAAAATCGAAGGGTTGTTTGGTAGAATAAAAGTAAAAAAAAAAAAAGGAAGGACAAAGTGAAAAGAACGTAAAAACTACACAACTTTAAAGGAAACCTGTGCAGTGTTGACCACTAGTTGAACTATAGAGCTGTTTAGATGAGTGGGTCTGCATTTTGTTTGTATGTCATGGACTCGGGGCACATTCTCATTGTTTTCACACTATTACATTATGTTCTTAGAAAAGAAACAATTCTCCAGATAAATATAGTAAATACAAAAGCTGCGAGGTACCAAACAAACAATGAAGGTTTGCTTTTTTTTAAAGAGGGAAGCATATTCAACAGGTGATAGTCATAAATAATAATAATACAAAATGTCTTGGCTAAGAACAGTCCATGTAAACATTTTCTTTCTTAAGAGCACTTTCTGCAATTTGGATTAGTAGTATTATTCACAATCCTGCCAGCAGACCTCATTTTTAACATTTGTCAGAAAGCCTTTGAGGGCTCTTTGACAGTAAGTCTAATATGACACAGAGGTTTTTAACACAGCCACAGCCAGACGTGGTTTGACTTTTGGATAGTGTACCCATGTCTGTTCTCATCAGCCATTCTCACACCTCAACAGTCACAGCATGTTTCCTGTTGAAATCTCAGTACCTCACTCCCCTGATATATGTTCTAATGTTCTAATATGCATGCAGGGATCATGTGGTGGGGACCTAATTACCATTTATGTAACTATCTATGCTGCTGCAGATATCCTCTTAAAGTTGATATGCATGCACAATGTGTGTACGAGTGAACATATTGTCTTTGTCTGTTTTGCATGTACATTGTGTTTGTGTCTATGTATTGTAGAGGTATATAAACAGTAGGATGTTGTTAGAATACAGTAGGAAGTTAAAGGGATAGTTCACCGAATAATGAAAATTAGGTCATTATCTATGCCGATGGAGGGGTGGGTGAAGTGTTTGGGTCCACAAAACACTTTAGGAGTCTCAGGGGTGAACAGTGTTGGAGCCAAATCCAATACGATTGAAGTAAATGTTGACAGATTCTTCAAACGTAAAAAAAACGGAACCGCGTGCCCTGTGCGTGCCCTTGAGCGAGAGATTTTTTTTGTGTGTGTGCAGTGTGCGTTAGAAAGTGTGTAAATGATGCTGCTTCGAGTTGAATATGAATGTCTGGGCTTAGGGACACTTGGATGACACCACAGGAGCAGTATGGAGGCATTTTATTTTTTGATTTAGTATTTTTTTACGTTTGAAGAATCAGTCCCCAGTTACATCAATTGTATTGGATTTGGCTGCAACACTGTTTACCCCTGAGAATCCTAAAGGGTTTTATGGACTCAAAACCTTCACCCACCCCTCCATCAGCATAGTGGTGACTGGATAATGAGTGAATTTTCATTTTTCAGTGAACTATTCCTTTAACTCCTTAAGATGCAAGTTGCTCCAGTAGTTAATTCACGGTACATGGCATTAATTGTCAAGTGTTACTAAGTGCTTAGAGCGCCCATTATTATCTTCTTCCAGACGCAGCGCCACTGTATGATGGCATGGAGGGGAGGGTGACCAAAGGGACGTGAGATAGCGTGGCATCGCTTCCCCGCTGACATCCGCAACAGGAGCAGCTACAGTGTCCCAGCCACAGTGTAGAGAAGCTCTGCAGTAGGAGGGACTTGAATTTAAAAAAATTAATCAAAGAAGCATTAATCCTCTTTATGTACAATTATTGTACAATTTGGACATTTCTTTCACTCTATATAGTCTACACTCTCAAGAAAAAGGAGGCGCATTGTTATGATGAGATATAAACCAGGACCCACTGCTCCCTCTCCCCTCCTCCTGCAATCTAGATGGCCTTTGATTTCATACTGGACATTAGTGTCTTTCCTTTGTTCTTTCATCCCCATGTGTCTGTTTGTGTGATTGCATGTCCTTTTTTGTAGGAACTGCTCTTTTTGTCTGATGTACATGTATAAATAGGTTTGGTGACTGACTCATTTGTATATACATTTTATCACCATGACAGGAAATGTATGTATATATTTTGGTTGATCCCTTGACTGACTGGAAGAGACACTTGTAGAATAAAGACATTGGTTTTATTTAGAAATGTGTCAGTACCATTCATTTTGCTCTGGCTAGTGCATTCTAGGCTAAATTCATTTGTGGTTAAAAAAAAGAAGAATTGTTTTTATATTATCATGCATTATGTTCTAATATTCTTTGTGCTGAATGGTGCACAGATCCAATACAAAAATTACCAACATAATATGAAGTTGTTTCATTTCTTAAAAAAAGGAAAAAACAACACAGACTTCCTTCAAAAAGTCGAAAACAATGGATTCTGCAAGAAACTTCCTCTGTTGGCACAGAGCAGCTTGTTGGGGGGGGGGGGGGGGGGGTCAGCGTTGATAAAACTGATGGTGCTGGAGAGGGAGGGTCTTGTTTTGTCTCAGGACACATACGTTGCATGAATGCATGCAGCTGGTGGAGGAAATTAATCATATGAGCTTTGGTCAAGCTGTGTGTGAGATTACATTACCAACTGGGAAGTTGTTTTTGCCAGAATTTATTGTGCAGCCGTTGCTGTAATAACAAGCTATTGTGCACGAAGCAGCGGAGGATTTCTGAACCAGATGAAGACTTGTGCTCCATTGTTACTGCTTTTGTTTTGATATAAAGTCTATACACTGAAGGTCAAATTGTAGAGATGTCCCACATAAAGTATCTCATATCTTTCCGTTAGAGCTTTTAGAATACAGAAGTGTAAAAGTTAGATCAGAAGATTGAAATGACTCAAGTCTGACTGAAATGGCTAGCTCACTTTAGCTTAGCATAAAGACCTGAAGGGGGAAACTCTTAGCCTGGCTCTGTTCTACAATGGCTACAGTTTCTCATTTTTACACTTTGAGTTTTGTATAAATTAAACAAACAAGATATAACATGGCAATGAGCTAAATTTAATGCAGTTGGTTGATAGATTTTTTTAAACGTGTTTCCTCTTCCTTTCGCTGTACTAAAGTGAAGCTAAAATATCCTGGATATAAACGCTGCAATCTTGCGCTCTTGACATCATTTGCTACAAGAGTCTGTGCAGTAGTGATCGTAGAGGTGAGCTGTGTTACTGACGTCCCACCGATGCACTCAGTCAGTCTCAGCTGTCAATCATGATGTTTCAAACATCAAAATATAACCATTAAAACCAATTTAACTAGAATAATGAACATTTGAAAGTAAGCCAGTGACAAACTACAGACATTTTTTTCAAGAAACCTTTATTCTACGTGTAGTTTGGGTTTGATCCATGACTCATTCTCTATTGAGGAGTGGGGTTTATGACCCGCAGTGCAGCCAGTCACTAGTGGGCGGTCAAGACGATTTGGCTTCACTTAAGGGGAACTGTTGTGTGTCCATCTTTATCTACAGTCTATGCTTTACGCACAAATAAGAAAAAAAGTTTTTCGAGCCAGCGTTTTCTTTGTTTCCAGGGTTTCTGCTATAGGCTGAGCTAACCATTTGTTGGCTGTAGCTTCACAGCAGACTATAGAGATTTAACGCAGATATTGTTCTTCTTATACAACCCTCAGCAAAACAATGAATAAGTATATTTGCCAAATGTGAAACTACGTGACGAAGACGTGGCCAAATGCATCACCCACATAGAGTGGCACAGGAATGAGTCCTTAGCAGTTTTGGACTTGTGTTTTCCTCTTCCTAATGTTGTTGGTGTTTTTTTATTTGTTTTGTTTTGTTTTTGTTTTTGGGGGGGGGGGGCTTTCTGGTCAGAGGCCTGAAATAATGTCTGTGGTCAAGACATTTTCTCATTTCATTCACATTGGTAAACACCCCACTCATGATTTATTAAGATGTTTTTTTTAAGTGGTTCCTATCAAGTTACTAAATGAGTTGACAGGGACATCATTCAGCCACAGCACACATGAAAACCATTCCACTCATCACACATGTACAGCCTTGTGTTTACAACAGTGCTCTTCCAAGCTGTTATAGGCCTTTGCAGAAGAGATAAATAAGTGTGCTAAAGTAAATGTGCTAAGTCAAAAAAACAAGCTGGCAGCTTGCGACCGTGGTGCAATTCATTTATAGCCTAAAATGTACCGGTTTCTTCTGGTGATTTTATTTAGATTTTGAAATGGTGTTGATGTGAAGATTGTCTCGCTGGACATACTGTGCAAGCTATGATAAACAAATTGCTCATATCTGCAATAATAATGTGTCATCGTTTGCAACCGTCTGTGTCAGGTGATATACCTGCATCCCTGCAAATGTGATGCTATTTTAATTACCTATCAATGTATGTGTGTTTATTCTAATCAGTGAGTTGATGTGTGGGTTTGGCAGCTGTCTGACCTAATGACTGTCTTTCTGTGTGTCACAGTGAGGGTGGTCCGAGCGGCCGTCAGTGTGTGGAGTGAGCGACCACCTGAAGCAGGTGAGTGGGGCTTGTAATGCAGTTTGCCATCATGTAAATGCTTTGAATCTTGATCCAGTCGAGGCAGATGGCTGTCTGGTTCTAGAGGTTCCTTCCAGTAAATGAGGGATTTTTTCTCTCTCTACAGTCGCAAAGTGTTCGTGGGAACGGTTGGGTTGTTATGATTTGGGGCTATACAATTACAATTGAATTGATCATGTGCTTGATTTAGCAAATGACGAGGAGAGCAGTGTGGTGTCCAGCGAGCCTGATGTAGAGTATACAGAGGTGGTGCATCCCCAGCCAGTGGATACTGTCAGAGGTAAACACTCAAACCTGTGTGGTATTGAGTCCATGTCTTATCATTTTTAAAATAACTTTGTTTCTCTCTCTTCATTTCTCCTTCTTTTTGTCACTCTGTTTTCTAACCATTCTGCTTTTTTTCCCCCCCTCCACTCCAAACTTCTTTGCCAAACCATTTTTCCCTGCTTTGCCCACATTCCTTTATAGTTGATAAGACAAGACCTGGGAGGGGCCTAATTACCCATAACTAATATATCTCCAGGTCGCTGTAACTGCTGGGACTTCCAGAACCACTGCAGATCTTATAAACAGGAAGGGTTGAACTAATTGCCTGGCTGGTGTCTGATACTAGCCGCCCTGTGCTGAAGCTCCCAGCAGGCCAGGGATGGCAGAATGTCACAACCTGCATATTTTTAGGTTTTCTCTCAATGACAGATCAAACACAGTATCTACAAAACTTCATCTTTTGATGTTCAAGCAGGCTAATGTGTTGCTTTTTACGTTAACAGTCCCACTGCGAAAAGGCACAGACACAGTTTACAGCGAGCTCAAAAATCTTCCACATGGTGAGTGTAACATCTTTAAAGCTGCACTGAAGGATATTTCCGAAGTGAAAAATAACTGATCGACTACATGTAGTTACAATTGGGCTTGTTCGTAGTGACGAACTCAGACAAAATTATCAGCCAACTCTGCTTTTTCTTGCAGCACTGCTGAGCTTTCTAAAACCAAACTGCCTCACTGCCATCATCAGCCTTGTTTCTTGTTTCCACATCAGGCAACTGTTTTCAGTAAAAGAGTTTTGGTGAAGCAACTGAACAACACCTGTGTTGGCAGTTTGCAAGTGAACATAGTGGAACATTAGAAGGTGGAGACCAAACCAGACCTTAAAGAAGAGTGACAATTAAACTAATGTACATGGTCAGAAATATGACTGAATTGAATTGATGTCAATGTGCCTGTTGCAAACATAAATGTAGGGAACTGTTTGTTCACTGTTTGAACCTTTTAACCTTTATTCTAAGTCTTGAGTCCAAAAATTGTGTCGGTTGCTTAATAAACCTCTGAAATAGCAGACATACATGTTTGAAATAAAAACAGCAGTTAAGTAAATCATTCAAACTTACATACAAGCCACATCATTTTCTGAAAAACATTGACTTTCAAATTTGCATTGCAGATAAACCAGGTAGGATGAATGCAAAGTTTTCTTACTTCACTCTGCATAGGCTATGTAAAAGAAACTCTGCACACAATGTCCAGCAGACAAACAATAAAATAGTAACAGTATATTGTAGAACTCTCATTCTTGAGGACTCACAAATGACAATGAATAATGCTCTGGAGCATTAACACAGGCAGGTTTAGGATGGGTACTGCATTAGACTATATAACGATAATATGGCAAGTGGCAAAATTATAAATTAATGTAGCTTTAAATACTGCATCATGAAGGTAAAAGAGACATTTCTGGATCTTACTGAACATTATAGAGATAAGAACTTTTATCAGTGATGGAAAGACAGTTTACCCTGGCCAGCTACAGAACCATGACTACATCCTATTACTGCTGGCAGGAACTTCCTGTTATTAGAACAGCAGCCAGACTGCTGGACGTGTCTATCAAGCAGTCTATCGGAGTCCTAATGTTTCCTGTTCAACAGTGACAAAAGAGACCTGGGTCGGTGAGCGAAGCATCTGTACAAGTTAGAAGGAGTTTTGATAGAGAGGAAAGGGACAGGACTCATTGGCTGAGGCTGGGCAGGCTATGCTGAAACAATGGGCCTCTGCAGTGGAGGAACAAGTGAGGCAGCAGGTTCAGCCCTGTTATCATAACTGACAAATGACTAATGAATAACTTTGAGGTCAGCCAGTGAGGACGTTGAGTCACCCGACCAACCCACATTTGCTCATTGTGAGAACTGTTGGGTTTTTTCTATCATTTTTAAGGTGTGGACTTTCTATATGCTTAAATTTCTTTGAGATAATGTATATTATGATTTGGTGCTACACAAATAAAATAGAATTTTATTTCATTTGTAATACTTTTATTTTGTGTTGCTTTGTCCTTTAGGTGCTGCTGACCACCATGACTATGTGAGTAATCAACTACTACAATCAATCCTATTCAAATATGTTCCTCTCACTCTGTACCATTACTATCAATATACAAATTATATATACAGTAGCTGCTTCATTTTCTGCAGATTTCAAAATTTTCATTTTAATCAATGATTCATTTGTTATCCATACATGCAAGCAAATCTATTTATATGAAATCGTTGTTATAGATTACTATACAGATATACTACTCATTCAGATATTGATGCAGAGTCAATTCAAAATGTAAAATGTTCATTACACTAATCAGCTTAACCTCTATGGAGGTAGATTCAGCCCAATGGTTATTGTACCTGTGTACAGTTCAAACTCCATCTGTTCAAACGAGCAGTTCACCAGTATGTCTATAACTTGGCCAATATAATTAAATAATTAAAACTTTATAATTCAGCCATTATGTGTGTTACTTGTAATCTGAACTACTAAAACCATTTAATGTCTCTGCATTGGCTGCCTCCTGGTCACCCTGTCCCTCTGCAGGCCGATAGTAGCCCACAGAGTGAGTGGGAAATGGCTGTCAAAGTTTCCAGACAAGAACAAAGGCGTTTGGGCCAGGGCTTCCTTCCCTATCGCCCAGTCAGATCAGTGCAGTGGTCCAATCACATTAACTCCAAGCCCATCTCAGCCAGTGCACTGTCCGCCATGCAAGCCGTAATCACCAGCCCTCCCAAACGCACCATTTGCCCCTAAATGGTGCTTCAGGCAGCTAAAGAGAAGAAGTTGAAAAAATAAGCAAAGGATGTGACATCATGATCTGAATATGGTCGTTTCTTTCATCAGTGTATCTCCTAGATGACAGATAAAGCAGTTCACTCTGAACGAAGCTGATGTAAATTTGCACTTTGTGTTTCTGAAATCTCCGGGAGTGTGTCATTAGGCTTAGCAACAAGAAAAACGAGGGTTATCTCCAAGGTAGTTTGGCAAACAGATGAGACTCAACTTAAAATCAGAGTACACAGGCAACTGTTTTCAATACATGAACCAAAAGGCGCTAACATGTGCTCATGTGACATTGTTTTTACAAAATTGTTATTTGTTAATTTGTTTATCTATCAACAGCATAGTTGTGTGCTTTAAGGTTCAGGATGGTAAATGAAGCTGTGACCATGTTTAATGGCTCTGTGTCAGCAGGGTTCAGTGGAGTACGCAGAGCTCAACAGTGACCGACCTGAGATCAGTAACCACCTTCCAGAGGCCAACAACCCCCAGGACCTGCCGGTGCCAGTGGATTAGTGATGGCACCACCCTTTCCTGCTGCCACCTCTGATCCACACTTTATCATCTTCACCACTTACTATATCACATCTTCCTCCTCTTCTTCAGTCAAATAACAGAGTGCTAGGTTAGCTGTAAATATTTTTTTGTCTTAATAAAGGCATCTCACCTACAGTATCCTTACAGTGTTGTTTGGTGGTGTGTTTTCCTTGTTCCAACAGAGATCTGATAAAACACAGATTAAATGATAGTGGGTCATTGTATTAGAGCTGTAAAGACAAGCAGAAATAACACAGCTATCATCAGAAAAACACCCTCTGAGTGTCATTTTCTCCAAGCGATTCTTCATCAATTCAAGTTCCACTAAGTTTATTTTAATTTGCATTAGTACATGGTGTACACAGGTTATGTGGCAGATATGACAGTAATATTACATACATGTGTAGAAGCACAATAAAACCACTAATAATGTGGGAATGGGACAGATGTTGGAGATAAATCATTTCTGTGTTGTAAAATCAGGTAATTGTTCAGAAAACGTTTCTTTGTCATTAAGTATTTAGTAGCCTACTGAATATTACATCTTTCAGTCAATGTATTGGGGGTTTTTTCAGCATGGTTTTCCTCTTAATTACCACTAGAGTGCAGCATTGCAACAACAAATAACCTAAGTTATTCCAGTTTGCTGTTAGCACAAGGATCCACCTTGTGGCAGAACCTTTCAGTCCACTTAAGGATGTTGTGATAAAATAACTTTTTATGATATTACAAATAAAAATTAGGCAAATAGCAGAAACAAGTATTGGTAGAAATAGTAGTATTTAAAGTATCTATGCTCAAGTAAGACCAGGAAATATATCCTTAAGTCACACCATGATGGTACGGTAGTGGAGACACATGATCAGAAATAACTTGTTTGAATTTGAACCATTGATGATTCCGGGTGTGTTGCCGGGTGTTCTCTGAGTGGATATTTGAGTTGAGCTAATACTTGATCAAGAGCAGAGTTTCCATTCTCTTACCAGTGTCAGTGTGTGTGTGTGTGTGTGTCAATCATCTTCAGGTGCTGTTGTTGCTAAGAAACTGCAGCATTTTTTATCGTCTCCACACTGAACTTCATACATTTTTCACTGGGAGCCTGCTTTTCCCAATACAGATTAATGGAGGCCTAGTGCCATCATAAGAGAAGTCGGTTTGATGATAGCACATTGATATCACTTCCTTTGTCATGCAATGTTATTATTTGTATGACAGAAACAAAAGTGTATATTGACCAATTGACTGATGTCACAGTTTATATACTTTTATGTACTCTGCACAAATCACATGTTTAATATCAACAATGGATCAGAAGACAATGTCTAAAGTGAAAGGGATCAGTTAATGTCAAATCCTCAGACATTTATCTACCAACACTACAGTTCCTCTCTGGCCTTTCTTTGAGCTTAATGTTTTGGTCTTCAATCAAACAACTCAATCCTCATCACACTCATCAGGCAGATAACATTAACAAAATACAGCAAATGGCCCACTCATTAGTGATTCGCTTGTGAACGTGGTGGAGCACTTAGCCACTAAAGAGACCGATATTTCCCTATCAAATCTAAAAAGCAGAGATTCCGAAGACCAAATGCACCGCTCCAAATGTTGCTCTTTATCTGCAGGATATTCATTGCATTTGGTTTTCCTAACTGGACATCATTATATTAGACCATGTCCAAATACTAAAATATTATTGTAGCCTTGCTATGTGGGAGTCTACAAACATTGATTTAAGATGGATGGTTTCCAGCTTGACTTGTCTTTGTGCTGCCCCTATGGAAGTAAATCAGTCTCATCAGATTTAGACATTTTAAATCCTTTGAATTTCTAGCACTGAATTTTTTATGTTGAAATTATGCATTTGTATTTTTTGCCACTGAATTTCAGTGTAAGTATATTATTCAACTGCTTTAATTCAGTTGCAAAAATTCAGATTGTTGTTGTTGTTGTTGATGATGATGATGTTGTTATAATTATAATTCTTGTACATTTCCATAATGACAATTTGTTGCTTGATTTTCTCAGTTCGAGAGGTTTTTTTTTGTTTATTCATTTCATAATTCATTTCTTTGTTTTTTTTAATAATTTTTGTGTTCATTATGTTGTTTGGTGTTATACCAAATAAGAATAGAAATCACAAAACTAAAAGAAAATAAATGCATCTGGTGCCATTAAGAGAATCACAGGAGAGTATAACATGCATACACATTTGTCCTGCTAGGTTACATGACCAATCTTTTGGTTCTGCTACAGTTTCATAATGAACCAAGAAAATATCTGACTCTTCTCAAAATAACATAAGAGATGTCTAACTTGGTCTTTTGCTTTACATTGCTCCATTGTATAGTTGTGTGCACTGCTAGTTGCGCTGTGCTTTCTCGCCTCCATAAAGCAGAACATCAGACCTCATAGTTTCAGCTGCAGCTGTTTATGCAATGTGAGTATTTCTCCCACACAAGAACTTGTCTTTCTATCTTAGGTCCATGCACCTGTCACTCAGAATCTGTTGCATGTGAGAGTTACCATAGATTGAATGACTTGAAATATGCGGGAAGAGAAATTAAATAAAATTCCTTGATCCGCCTAATTATTATGATCCAGAGCAAAACTGAATGAGTTCTTTTCTGATGCATACAACATCCTTCCAGTAGAACTTGCTTATTTAGTTGTTCCTGATAAATAGCAAATGTAAACAGAATGTAGACATTATTGCCTCCTTAGCAGAGGTAATGATGTCACACTTTAATCATTTTGATGCTCAGTTGACTCTTCTCCCAACAAGAACATTATTTTAATGAGGTCTGCTTTTCTCTACTCCCCAAGACAAACTTCTAACATTTTCCAGATGTGATTGTGAGAGAAAAGTATTTTTTAATGAGATGCATTATGATGAGACGGACTTCTCCGGAAGAGCCCAGTCTATTGATGAGTCGACACAGCATGTGGTAACTCCACATCTCATTCACAAAACCAATGGATGATCTCTTCCCCTCTAAAATGTACCTGTAGTCTTAGACAAACCTGCTGCTGAAATACCTTGCACCATTATAAGTGTATTACACTATATTGCAATAGACTACATGCTTAAACTTAATCAAGGGAAGTTTATCTTGTTGAGGAATTCTGAAAGGAAATGACACTCACAGAAAATATTGTGGTCATGTAGCAGAGGGCTGGAATGGCCCCAAGACAGGATGGCAAAGCTGTCTTGTCACTGTTACTAACGCAAGAACTTTGAGCAGCTTTGCATCAGCTGAAGAGGAACGGTCACCAACCGCAATGCAGGATAAGAGTCTACATACACTCCTAACTTGTGAAAGAACACACACCCCTGAAGCTTTAATGTAGTAACCTTGTGTTATTTCAATATGTTGCTGAAAATGCTGTCCGTCAGAAACTTTATTCATATATTGGAAACGCTGAACAGAATTTAACATGTTGGAACCAGCTCATCCCATGTGACAAACAATGTTTGTCACATACTGTTCTTTTTAAAGATAGATTGAAATGACGCATTTTCAAATGGTGAACATTATGAATGAAACATGCAGGTAAGGTTGGCTGTGACGTCAGCGTCCGCATTACACATCATACTCAGAGTTCCCTGTAATTAAATGTCCTCTCTTCAATGACCTCAAGGACTCCAGAGGCCTGCTCTGGGTGGATTGGCATGGCAACTGCATTTGGAATCGTTCTCATTTCTTTGGAATAAATGTATTTAAAGGTGAACGTCTGTGTCCTCTCTCTCTCTGCCAACAACCTTATTAAATTCCCAATATGCTTAATGACCCTACTTCATCCAAATGGTCAAAACACATGCTCTAGCACAGTGTACGTTGATCAGTGTGTCACCGTCGTTCTTTCTGCTCTGAATCCATCCTGCTTATTATTGAATGTGCTGGTGAAGTGATTGACATCAACAATTTGATTTGCTCTCTTCCAGCTCTTTACACCATTCTGCTTCACTCAAACCCACAATCTTCTGCTATTTTGTGAGTCTCTGCACCGTAATTGTTCCCTTAATTTTCATTCTTCCAATACATTTTTGAGAGCCTAAATATGTTGGAAAACTCTCAAATCTTTGCACATTTATCCAGCCTAGTAAAAAATATATATATTTTATCTAGCATGTGGGCTTGGTAAAATTGCTCAATTGTGCCCACCAATTAAAGCCCCTTGTTTTAATTTAGGTCTATAGATGTAGTATGAAATTCAGGATATCTCTTGGCCTATTAGGCCGAGACTTCAGTAATGTGATGCTCAGACTGAGAAAGAAATGCTTTTACAAAATAACTTTGACTAAAAAATTACTTTTACAAAAATAAAAGAGCCATACCCTCAACCCAACAGGAAATCTGGTATCTTAAATTAAATGGTCAGAGTTGGGGCATTTTTGGAGAGGAATGACACATCTGTGGTAGTTCCTGCTGCAGTAATCTCCAGGACCATGGTCACACACACACACACACACATACGTGCACACACAAGCACACACCTATACAAACTGACCTTGTCATCTGTGCGAATGGCATCAATCATTTTGCAGGGGGGTTGTTGGCACACAGGATAACGTCAGTTTACCCAAAGGTCCGACAAATGTATCTGTTGATACAACTCCAGCTTAAATTCAGTACAGGTCTCCAGTGTCCATGTGGATGATGATGATGATAATATGGGGATCAGATAATACTAGGTCGTGTCTTGTCACTTGTTCTGTCTGTGTGTTCAACCTTGGCGAGCTGTGCATTGATGAGTGTTGTTCTCCCTCCCTGCCTAAGGGTGGTGCTGTTCACCCTGCTCTGTGTTTTGCCTATGTCTGTGAGTTTCAGGTCCGGCTGGTGATTGGAGTGAAGGCTGGAGGAGCTGACTTTGAAAAGCTCACATGCCGAAGCCGCTTGCCTTCGCCTTTTTTTGTCTCCTAACACGACCGTGCTGATTTGATTGTAACCCGTCTGATAATGGTAATTGTAGGGGTGAGAAAAAGCGTCTTGAATATATCACTTTTGTTTGAATCTCCTTTCCTTCCATTTCGTATCATTAAACACAGCCCACTGCTCACTGTTGACCTGCCTGATTACATACAAGTTAAACAAATAAAAGGGAGATTAAATTAGCAGGAGTGCAGTCAGTATAGGGATTACTTGCATTTAAAAATTGCCCTTGATAAAATAAACAGATAGCCTCTCACTTTAGCAGTAACTTAACTGTTTCATGGGCTGTGTAGATCAAATGAAAGCTACTGTGGGGTTGTAATGTAAGTGCAGCAGAAGACTACATAAAAGTGTGTCAAAGTGTATTCAAAATGCACAAAAATAAACAATTGTAATTGAAGCTTTGCATATCCTATTAAAGTTTATGATAGCAATGATTTGATGTGTTATGATAAAAGCCTTATTTTGGAGTGACTTGGTTTCTCTTATGGTTGCAGGATGTAGACAAACCTTGTGCAAAAGTGACAAACTGTCAAACTGCGGCTGGCACGACAAACTGCCTTATCAGAACTGAGGAGTGCTAGAAATTCATGACACATATGATTTGTGTTTAAAAAAGGGGGGGGGGGGGGCGTGTCTTTTTTTTGGTCCTTGCTGGACAAAAAGTATTAAGTGCGTACTGACACCTGCAGAATAAAACGTCTATGTTTTACCATCAGTATTATCACATAAGCATCCACTGGATTGGTCATCCACTCTGTGTACTCTTGGTAAATATGAGCATTAGCAAACTTAACTGATTAGTTGTCCACATGATTGTATGGCAGCCATATCGCATCACATTATATAACAGCTTCAAAGTCAGACATGTAGGATCAGGGGAGTTTGGATGAATACTAATTTGCCATAGTATGGTCGCTTCAGCCAGAAGAGTTTGTTGCCATGGAAACTGAGCGAACGTTTGATCCTGAATATCACTTTGTAGCTCATCTGCATTAAATCTGACCAGAAACTTCCTGGTGCGTCACAAACACAGTTTCATTCCAAAATTAAATAAAAACATCTTCCCTTAAAAGTTCAGTTTATTGTATTAAACCACAAATAAACCCGTAGAATAACTGCACTTGTGCGATGGTGGTTTAAAGCCAGTACAGGGACAATGTGAATCAAATACCTGGGATTATGTCAGATGCAATGTTAAGATGCAATACTGTCTACATATTCTTATTTCTGTAAAGCCTGTAGTACATCAGTAAAACATCAGTAAAACATCAGCAGTCAAAGGCTGAACAGTGAGCTGACATGTAATCTGCATGCACATAACTAATATTTACTCAAGGAGTCCCTGTTTAATCAAACTCAAACAAATGGGGCTAAACAAGGTCTTTTAACATCTTGACAGATGCTAATCTGGTTTGATGATAAACAGTCAGATTTGCAAGTTGGAAGCATTTTTACTGAATTTAGCTTCCTTCTGCAGATTCGGTAGGGTCTGTATTATTCTGACTTAATCTTCAGCTCAGATCACAGTTGTACCTTTTTTCCTTGAATGAAGTCTGGTTGGCTTTAATGGTGTTTCGCTTTAACCGCAGAGAAAAAGGACTTACATAGGAGAGATTAGCCAAATCTAAAGGATATCATAATAAAAAATAAATGTAAATGTTGAAAAACACCCAATCTCCCAATGTTAAAAAAGGTGAAAAACAAATCCTGGATTCGCACCAAAATTGAATGGATTCTTCAATGACCCATAACACATCCCTCCACCAAGTTTCATGGAAATGTGTTGTTTTTGCATCAAACAGGGGGAGAACTTCCTTGTCAGAGGTAATGAGCATCTAACTGTGGCTCTCAAGTAAAGCCAAGGTCAGCCTTTCCTTTAATTGGTCAATATAATCAAATAAAAAATAGAAAACCCCGTTACACACTGAAAGCAAAATCTAGCCATAGTTTTAGATATGGAGTTCTTGATTAATAAAACTGTCAATGTGGATTACTGTTTGATTCCTTCATCATCCAAAAACATCTGGATGACTGTAGTGCCAAACCATTTCTTTTTTACCAGTGTAATCAGTGTTAGTTCACCATTCATCATGTGAGATTTACTCATCATTTAGACTTTGCTCTCTTATATTTGCAATTTCAAAGACACATGTTCATTTACTGATCTTACTCTCATTTAGATAAACAGAAAACTAGGCGATGTGCATGCGGATTGAGATCCAGATGTCTGCCGAAAGGGCGGTGACACAGGAATGTGGGTTTATGCTGTGTGTGTGTGTGTGTGTGTGTATGTATGTATGTATGTATGTATGTGTGTGTGTGTGTGTGTGTGTGTGTGTGTGTGTGTGTGTGTGTGTGTGCGCGCGCGCGTGCGTGCGTGTGCTTGTGTGTGTGCTTGCGTGTCCGCGCGCGCGCAGCAGAGAGCAGCTCATTCACTTCCAGGTGCACTGCTCCACGGTCCAGTCACATTTCAACACGAACTGCTTTCGGCCTAATAAATGCGCATGCGCACCAAGGCCGACCCCTCCGGTTTCTGCGTGCGGTGCCACGTTAGTAGCGGTAGACACAAAACACCAGCTCTCTCCCAACCTTTGGACGAGGAAGAAGCCGTGAACCGAGACCGACTCCCCGCCGCTACTCCGCAACCGAACGTGACCGCAGCTCCCATCTCTCTGTCTGGAAGAAACACTTACGAGGCTAACTATGCTGAAGTTGCTGCTCCTCTGCACCCTGGCCGTGGCCAGCAGGGCTGAGGTCCCCGAGGAGGAAGACGTCCTGGTGCTGAAGAAGAGTAACTTGGACGAGGCTCTCAGCGCTCACCCCAACATCCTGGTTGAATTCTGTGAGTAACAGCGGCTGCTCCAAACCTCTCCTGCTAATGCTAGCTGCCTCCTGTGGGCTCAGCGGCTGCCCGGCTAGCTTGCTACACGAAGCCTGGCTCCGTGTTAGCATTAAACTTTGACACTTGTGACAAGTCGCAGCTGTTAGCAGCTAACGCACTAATGTCGGGCTCAGTTTAGCGCCACGGTTTATTTCTCCTATTTCTCCTCCTGCTGCTCAAACTGTGAGGACACTGTTGGAGACGGGTTGTCTTTGTCGCTACTTCTCAGAAGTTTGAGCAGCTAGCACCGAGTTCCCTCGAAGTGTAAATGATTCAGATGCATCACTGAACTTGTCTGAACACGGTTAAACTCCGCTCGTTTCACTATTAACGTCAATCGCATAACAACTTTTATTCATTCACATTTCTGGTGTATCATGGCTGTAGCGCCAGGGCGGTACAGGCAGCTAATAGTAGTGCATCCTATCGTACTTGTGTGATTTAGCACTAGCGCTAGCACTTCTGTCGTCAGAATAAAACTGTAATAACACGTTAGTAATAAACATCAGAGGTATCTTGAAGCTGGGTAGTGGGTGAGTGTGTTTTTAGTCAAAGTTTCGATTGTCCCCTGCGGTTTCTCGGTGAGTTTCACTTTCCCTGGAGGTTTTCATTATTGTGGTTTGAAGTATTAATATTTTAGTTGCGAGTCTTTATCTCTGCGTTAATCGGTTTCACATCCCAGCCTGCAATGGGCCACTTTTCTCCGCCTGCGGCCCCGTCCCGCTTCACTTTTGTCAGTGTGATGATCTGCTCCCACTGCGAGTGACTCATGTGTGGTCCAGTCACAGACCGGGGTGGTTGAGACCCTCCAATGAGCTGGAGCTGGGCGGGACCAGCGCTTTGTTTGTCCCCACGTACACCACAGCTGGGCGGGGTCTGTGCGTGGATTTGGAGCTAGGTTGACGTGTACATTACAAAAGTTCATCTGTTGCGTTTGTGTTGACGCGACTCGAACAAGGAAGTTTTATTATATGTGGAGACTTGAAGGTGATGCAACGTCAGGTCCGTGAATTCGACGTGTCACTTCTGATCAGGAGATTTGTCCGTTTGCACCCGGGCCATTTTCCAACATTAGCACGTGAAATCACAGCAGGAACTGATTTGTAGTAAGTGTTTTTGTGTGGGAGTTTGCTCCAGCCACTTAACACGTTAAAGTTAAACAAAAGCCCTCAAGATACAATCGTCAGTTTTTAAAATGATCACAAAATTCACTTGAAGTTTCCCAAAACATTCAACGTTATCTATGTTTAATTATTATTTTTGCATAATTATCTAAACAATGAAATTGGTTGATTTAATAAGAACACATATTTAATAAGTTGCTTTCTTTTCTTTTTGTCTTTTTATACCATTATTCAATCAATGTTATGGGCTTTCTTGTGACATTCTGAACTTTAAATTCTGTAAATTGATGTGCATTTGTCCTCATTTGTCAGGAATCAATAATGACAATGTCTAATGTGGAGCCCCTGTGTTTGTGCCCCTGCAGATGCCCCATGGTGTGGTCACTGCAAGGCCCTGGCTCCAGAGTATGCCAAGGCCGCTGGCATGCTGAAGGCCGATGGGTCAGCCATCCGCCTGGGTAAAGTGGACGCCACCGAGGAGACGGAACTTGCACAAGAGTATGGTGTCCGGGGCTACCCCACAATTAAGTTCTTCAAGGGTGGAGAGAAGGAGTCCCCCAAAGAGTACTCTGGTGAGCATTATTGTCTGTCTGTAATGACTTTCTTGTATTAGATAGGTGATGACACACTTGACATCTATTGCACTTCTGTCCGTCCTGGGAGAGGGATCCCTCACATGTGTCTCTCTCTGAGGTTTCTACGTTCTTTTTACCCTGTTAAAAGGGTTTTTTGTAGTTTTTCCTTACTCTTGTTGAGGGTTAAGGGCAGAGGATGTCACACCTTGTTAAAGCCCTATGAGACAAATTGTTATTTGTGAATATGGGCTATACAAATAAAATTTGATTGATTCAGAAGTCAGATAGGATTAGTATATTTTGTCAGTTGTAATGTTCTTATCCTCCCCAATAACATCTTAGAACTTCCTGAATTAAAATATTAAGTGTCTTTTTCTTCATCTTGTAGCTTAGCATTTCTCTACCAAAAGCATCCAAAGGAATGGGAATGGGTTTTTCTTTTTCCAAAGTGATGTAATCTTGAGTAACCTCTGGCAAATTGAGGTGAATTGATATTATAATGTTGTGAAATTCTATATACGGTAGATAAAGAAGAATTAGATCAGACAACCATAGGCACATTGGCCTTCTTCATTGGCGTAATATGATCTGCACAGCAGCAGAAACAGTGAGTCAGCCAATCAGCTCTCTGTAACAGGACTGAGACAAAATGTAGGTTGGGCCTCCTTTGCACACTCCCCTCATGCTGACTCTGAGCCTGGCCTGTCAGCAGGGTAGAGATATGTGCAGTTCTTCACGTCGCCTCTTCTGGCCCAGGCCAGGCTTCGTTTAGAAAGGGAGGGGAGAGGTAACTTTGAATGTGGGTTTTCTGGTGGAAATGAATACTCTGAATTGAGTTCAACTTCTAGAAACACCCTCCTCCCATCTCCCACGTACTGCACCAACACTCCATGCTATATCACTTCATCAGCATGGGTTTCTCAGGGAAATTGCTCCCGTGTTGCATCAGTGTCTATCTTTAATTCCAATTTGATTGCAACAGGCTTACTCCATGGTAAACATGTTTTTGCTGCCTCAGAAAGTTAGCGTAAAGATTCCTTTACACAACATGGTGCTTGGATCTGACGTGGTAAGAGCTGTTGGCCGGAGGTTTCAGAAAAGCAGAAGTCATGTGTTTTTGCTGATATTTTTTCACATTCAAAAAAGACTGACACCAGAAAATGAACGAGTGGTGTCTTTGTGCCTCCACGTCTGCAGTTTGACTGATGGTGCTATTTCACTTTACCAGTTCTCCCCTGAGACACTAGCATTTGAGTTCAGGTCTGCTGTATCTCAGTAAAGATGGTTTCACTATGAGTGGTTTCACTATAACTGTTAAAAAAAAAAAAAAAAAAAAGAGTATTCTATTGTCCTCATTAGAGGAATCGAATCTCATTTTTATTTCCTAAAAAAAAAAAAGTCAGGTCAGTGTTTGACCTTTTGACAAGTTTTGGGATATTGTGCATACAGAATGACTGACTGAGTTACTGTGTTCCAGCTGGCAGACAGGCAGATGACATTGTCGCTTGGCTGAAAAAGCGCACAGGCCCAGCTGTCGCCACCCTGGCTGGGGTCACAGAGGCAGAGTCTCTGATCGCTGACAATGAGGTTGCAGTCGTTGGATTCTTTAAGGTACAATTTTTAATAACAAGTTATGGTTTATACCGGAGTGATTTTTGTAAAAAACAAAAAAAAAAAAAAAAAGAAAAGCTCATTCCTTTTGTTTGTTTTACACATTTTATATAAAGACATCATGATGCTTTTGAGCATTCACGCATCTGAAGAGCCATACCATTGGTTAACTTGTATTAAATTAACTTTGAGTAATTTTGGGATTAATTAATTACACTATGCTCCAATTCATATAAATGTGTCATGTTTCTGCAGGATGCCGAATCTGCTGGTGCCAAGGCCTACGAAAAGGCAGCTGAGAGCATAGATGACATTCCTTTCTTCAAGACCTCAGATGAGGCTGTTTTCTCCAAGTTTGAAGTGTCAGAGGACAGCGTTGTCCTCTTCAAGAAGGTGACTTTGAGTGTATTTCTTCACTGTTTCAAAATAACTAAGATGACATTACACAAAAATCACATCTACATACAATTACTGTAGCTATTTAGACCTCTGGACAAACTGGTCACAGGACTTGTCTTTAAGTACAGATTTCAAAATGGCAGTTTGAGTAGTTACTCACTGTCTCCTGTGTAATCACATACTAAATAGTGTATCTGTGGCCTTGGATCAGTTTTTGTAACACACTCACACATAAGCAAGCATTTATAGGTGTGACACCAGTGTTTTTTATCCATACCTTGGTAATGTGATGCTATAGACCTCACAGTATCCCCTCTCTGTTGCTAAACTTGGCCTGTTGAAGATCTTTTAACGTTTAAGATGTGCGCCTGACTTTGGCCCTGTAGCTTCTTTTTCAGGTATGGTTTACTCGACAAAAACAAAGGATGTGCTCAGAAACTCAAAGCAGCGAGAGAGAAAAACTTCACTTATCAAAAACAATTACAGAAATCTTACTACATAAAAATAAGTTGGGTAATCTATGACCTTTGCAAAAAAGGTACATCATGAACACAGTAACCATGATTTACTGCTGCACCTTTTTTTTCTGTAATAGTTGACATATAGTGAAGATTAAAAAGAAATATAAGGGATTAGAAAATCCAGAATAAAATACTTTGTTTCATTCAAAGCAGGAGAAAATGACAATATGAACCACAAATGTAAACCATCGATAAATTGTATGATGTGGAGAAATGTATTGTTAGTACATAAATTACTATACTACAGGAAGCCCCATTACATTAACTACATATAATCTGACATGACAATTAAGCTGTTTTTGTGGTCCTTCCACTTGTCCTCTCTCTGCTGCTGTGAATCAGGGCAGGCACCACAATTGGGGGGGGGGGGCTGGATTGTCTCAGACATTTGATCAGTTTATAAGAGATAAACAAGACTCATGACAAACTAACTATGGCTATTGACAGCTTCTGTTTTAATTCTCCAGCAAACTGGTTGTGTAGAACATGTCTCCTGCAGAGTGAGGATCAAAGTATCGCTTTTCTACTTGGTTGCTGAACAGTTGGTTTGGTAAAGATCTTAATTGGCCTTTTACTTTTTACTGCACAAAAACTAACAAGCAACTCAAAATGACACCACTTCACCTGGTGTCCACCGCAGCGTTTCCTAAAGGGCGTACTAGCTTCCTCCATTTTCATAACAAAATGCTACATTATTGACTTACTCTACTGATGGGTCAGGAGGATATGCAATTGGTTAAACTGACAGTGATTGCCCTCTGCTGGATCAGGAGACAAACTACTTCAGAATGTCTGAAGCGCTTCTTGACTGTATATTTTGAAATCGAACATGTCATTATAGTTTCAATAAAAATAACATTTAAAGAAATTAACTAAATACTTAAATACGTACAAACACTAACAGTCACTGACGCAGGTCAGAGATTGTTGCTTTCTTATCAGTGTATATATACAGATATGTCATATTGGGTCAAGGTCCAGTGGGTCCGCCTATAAACATTAAGCAACCGTGTACTGAGGTTGTTTGATGAATTTAACTGTTACAACAGATTGTCCTTTAACCTACAACTTGCAGAACTATATATATATATATATATATATATATATATATATATATATATATATATATATATATATATATATATATATATTTTTTTTTTTTCACTATTTTGAGCTTCAGTTATGGATGATCTTTCATTTTGGCTTCTGGACAGAGGCTCAGTGCTTCCTCTGCCATTGTCTGGCCTCTGATCCCTGTGGTAACTTTACCGTGTTGGTAACTTTACCCCACATACTGCTGATATGTGGGCTCATTGCCTACAGTTAAATAAACCCTCCCACATCAGGGGCTCAGTCTTAATCAACAGCTGGGGTCTTTCACTTGTTTATTTCAACAAGGATTCAGAGCTTATGTTTCATAGTCTCAATCAGTGCCCACAGGGACTGGCAGCATGCCACTGACCAAACGTCATTTCTCCTATTGTGTACCAGTAAAGACTGCTTGGCACAGTTGTACCACTGCTATTCTTAACACCCAGTAAAAGTCACTTCTCTGGCTCTTATTTCAGCTGGGGTTTACCAAGAGATTTTAAAGTGGATTTGTTTGGTAAATCTATGTTTGCTGTTCACAGGCAGACCACATGGAAGGATAATACTTGTATTTCAATGTTTCCCTGTTTCCTTTACAGTTCGACGAGGGCCGCAATACATTTGATGGCGAGATGACCAAAGAAAACCTCCTGGCTTTTGTCAAAGCCAACCAGCTGCCACTGGTCATTGAGTTCACTGAGCAGGTAATGACTGAAGCTGTGCACATCAATATGCAGCGGTGGAGGAAGCACTCAAACATTTTACTTGAGCAAGAGTGCAGATAATTAGACAAAAATGTACTCGAGTAAAAGTACCACAGTAACTTTTCTAATTGGAGAATTAAAAGTATTTTACCGAGTGTAGCCTATTTCCTAATTCATCTACTCCAGCATTATGGCTGAGAGTCAGCGGTGGCCTCTTCTGAATTTCTACACAAGTTAAGTACCGATACATGAAAAATGTACTCTAGTACAGTTACGAAGATACTTTTGTTACATCCCACCACAAAGTACTTTCCACAACATAAGCAGTGCAACTCAACATCTGTTGTGCACATGTAAAACTTGCATGTTTCTGTGTTCATCAGACTGCCCCCAAAATCTTCGGCGGAGAGATCAAGTCCCACATCCTCATGTTCCTGCCCAAAACTGCTTCAGACTTCCAGGACAAAATGGACCAGTTTAAGAAAGCTGCAGAGGGATTCAAGGGCCGGGTAGGTGACCTGCCTTAGGAGACGTGCTACTCTGCACTCTGAAATGCACTTGTCTTCAACCTGACACGTGATTGTTGTGCATTCTGTAAACATCACAGAGATGTATATATTTTAATTGATCTCTTCCATCGCCCCTGTCCAGATCCTGTTCATTTTCATTGACAGCGACGTGGACGACAACCAGCGTATCTTGGAGTTCTTTGGCCTGAAGAAAGATGAGTGTCCAGCCATCCGCCTCATCACCCTGGAGGATGAGATGACAAAGTACAAGCCAGAGAGCGAGTCCATCACAGCAGAGAGCATCACTGAATTCTGCACACGGTTCACTGATGGCAAACTTAAGGTGTGTGTGTGTGTGTGTGTGTGTGTGTGTGTGTGTGTGTGTGTGTGTGTGTGTGTGTGTGTGTGTGTGTGTGTGTGTGTGTGTGTGTGTGTGTGTGTGTGTGTGTGTGTGTGTGTGTGTGTGTGTGTGTGTGTGTGTGTGTGAGTGTGAGTGAGTGAGAGACACACACACTGAGGACAAATTCTGAATTAATCCTGTTAATGTCATGGTCTGTCTTGTGTTCTTTTCCAGCCGCATCTCATGAGCCAGGACATCCCTAAAGACTGGGACAAAAACCCTGTCAAAATCTTGGTGGGCAAGAACTTTGAGGAGGTCGTCTTCAATCCTGCTAAGAACGTCTTTGTGGAATTCTGTAAGAACCCTTGTCTTTTTCCAGATTTGACTTTTTATTAAAATGTTCTCCCTATGACAAAGGGAGACATTGAAGTTTCAATTTGTAAAACATAACAGTCTTTGGAATGAGGTGGAAAAGGGGTTGACTCGTTAAAGGGGTATT
Organism: Verasper variegatus; assembly: GCA_026259375.1. Taxonomy (NCBI): domain Eukaryota; kingdom Metazoa; phylum Chordata; class Actinopteri; order Pleuronectiformes; family Pleuronectidae; genus Verasper; species Verasper variegatus. Next base: position 22,544,747 of record CM048044.1, read on the forward strand.
TCCAGTCAAAGCTCAGTAGCTCATTGGTGAGAGAAAAAAGCATATAGCTGCAGTCTCGGAAACTGGAATCTTGCCCCTACTTACTTTGCCTTTTTCAAATGCAAAAGAGCTGAGGCTGCTCTTGTACCTTCCCAGCCTCACGCTCTGCAAATTAATTTGTTACCATACACTGAAGTTGAAAAGATCTGGTTAAATATAGCCACTGGTTTATTTTTAATTGTAATCCCCATCCAAATTTGCACCATTTCTGGAGGTATTTTCCATGGCAGGCTCTTAAATACAGCTCATGGTCAGTCATGCTGAATGGGAAAGGCCCATTTTCCCTGACTGTGCCTGCTTCCAACTGTACATTGTATACTGACCATTGTTTTAACAGCTCAATAAATAGTATGCAGAAATAAACCAATGAATGTTAAAAGATAAACTTTCATTCCCCTAAACATGTTAAATGTGTTCACTGATGAATAACTAAATGAGCTAAAGCCAATACAAGTTTGCTGAGTATTTTGTACATTTTATCAGTAATAATTTGACACTGAACTGTGTTTTTTGATTTTGATTTTTTTTTTTTTGTATATAGATGCACCTTGGTGTGGACACTGCAAACAGCTGACTCCCATCTGGGAGAAGCTGGGAGAGAAGTATAAGGACAGTGATGACACCGTCGTGGCAAAGATGGATTCCACAGTCAATGAGATTGAGACAGTAAAAGTCCATAGCTTTCCTACTCTCAAGTTCTTCCCTGCTGGAGATGACCGCAAGGTGAGTGCCTCATCACTGAGTTTATGTTCTCAATTCTACTGTCTTCAGTTCTTCATAACTTTCTATCTGATTTTGGGATGGGTGGGTAAAGAAATAATCCTTAAGAGTAAGAGCCAAAGTACAATGTCACCCCTTCGTTTTTATTGATCAAAGATTTGTTATGAATCAAGAATCTAAATCTAAACAGAATCTAAACAGATGCGCTGCTTAAGTCTGATCAGTAAGTAGTATTACTCTAATCCCTCTTAACCTTGCTCTTTGTGTTGACTGATCCATTCAACAACTCTCCTTCCCAAAAATAGCTTTGCCTTCTTATTCATTATGTGCTTTAGCAGTTATGAATTAATGATATCTGGGTGATTATTTGGATCTAAAGTCACTACCATAGAGGCTTTCAAAATGTCATCAGTGCTTCTTGATTTAGCAGCATTAAGCACATGCAGAAACCTGAGCCTGCAGGCCTCATGAGTTTCTGCCCCATTATGTTGGTGTTTGGTTCTACACATTTTCAGTAATGATGTCTGATGAACAGGTGGTCGACTACAATGGGGAGAGAACACTGGAAGGCTTCACCAAGTTCCTAGAGAGCGGCGGCAAGGACGGCGGCGCCCCTGCAGGAGACGATGATGATCTGGATGCAGAGGTGAGCTAATTTCTACTGAGCTGAGACATAATTGATTGCTTTATTTGAAGCAATTAAATCACAGCATAGTTTTTAGTCTATGTCTTAGTCCACTCAGCTTCACCGGAAAAACCTGTAGCCCCTTCATTACTGAGCTCACAAAGAAAACATGACACTGTCGTCTTAAGTGTCTGAATAGTTGACTATATTTGCTGAGTCTGTCTGGACTTTGTTGACTATAGCTTGACTAATGAGCAGCTGCTCCGATGATCTTCATTTACTGGCCCTCTCTACATTTGGCTTTTGGAGACAAGCCAGTGAAACAAAGCAGTATGTTAGTAGGTCAGAGCACTTTATCAACATGTATAGTATAAACCGCATGTATGCAGACTTGCTTTGTGTATGGATTTTCAATATTGGTGCGTTTACATTGTTTCATAAGCAATTTGTAGATAGAGATGTTTTTTGTAAATTTGACACTTTATTTCCAACAAAGTTTCATATTTTGCACCATTATATAAATGCACCATTTTATTTTAAACTTCTTTTGAAGTTGAGTCTTGATAATAAAACTGAAAGTCAGGGGTGTAGAAGAGAGTGCACATCTCTCATTGAAACTCTAGTGCTTTTGGAGGCATATTGGCTTCATGTCTGAAGTTGCCCAGAATAGGTTTTTGGGACGAGGCCCTCTGAGGAGTTTAGGATGTAACCTTAGAACTGACCCACTTTTTTTTTGTTTTTTATGGGGGGTTAGGAATGGAATAACTGGGAAGAAACACTATCATTGTATGGTTTTAGGATTAGATGTCCATTTGAAGAAAATTTCAGCTTTACGAAAAATGGCACCTTGCACTTGGTCACCAATAAAGATTTTAGCTTTACATTTTTTTGATATCGACCAGTCTGCCAGGAACACCTGGCTCCATGTCCTGGTCAAACGTGCAGATTATGCAGTTTGGACTGCTGTTTCCAGTGCACATTAGAAGGGATTTTTTCTAGCACCTTCCCACTCCACTACTGCCAACACGCCCCCTTCCCAGAAGTCTAATTGCAGTGCAGCCCACTGCTGTCCGCCAATGCCCCCTGCAGCTGTCATTGCTGTTTACTGGCCTTTGCCTGGAGACCCGAGCCACCAGATAATAGCCGCACGTGCAAGGCTGTAATCAACATTAGTGTTGTCCTGAATCAGTTGAATCTCCTCTTCCCACCTGTCCACAGACTAGATGTGAGGGAATGACTCTGCAGAACAAAGCTGTCATCCTTAGCTATGCTTGTGACAGTGCTGATTGACATTGATTTTTATTTGTTCAGATGTGTTTTTAGATGTTTGTCACTGCATGAAGGTCTAGTTTATAATCCAGATTATGAATATTCGGTATTGACTAACAACCCTCTCTGCTGTCCAGGATTTGGATGATATAGATGAAGGACCGGATGAGGACTCTGACGGCGAGGATGGAGGTGATGACGATGGACACGATGAGTTGTAGGAGCTGGCAGTGGAGAGCGAGAGAGAGAGGAGACGAGTCCCGCCCCAACCCTTCCAACCGGTCACCATCACTACCTTCACTTCCCAGTGGACCTTCCCTGTCCTGTGAACATTAATACTTCCCCTCTCGGTCAGTCAGCCGGCCTGTTAGCCAGCTGGCCAGTCAGTCCATCAGTGGCGTGGCAAGGCCTTTTTTCGCCTGCCACTTCTCTAAGCTCGCAGCTTCTGGTCAGACTGGTCTTGTCCCATATCTGGGGACTCTGTGGAACAGCACACCACCTCTTTGGGAGACCTCAATGCCTTCTCTGCAAAGCTCCACATCAGCTGTTTGCCTTTGTATATTTTAAACCAAATGTAAAAAAAAGAATATGGCATTGAGATCCAGTTTTCAAAATGTTTGTTTTTCCTGATAAATTTGCTCCCCTCTTAAAAACCATCTTTCCATTGATCAGTGTGGGTATGAGCTAAATGAGTGTAAAGCATATTTGTAGGTATGTGGGGATGCCAGTGTTCTTTTCCCTCTGACAATAAACCAGAGGACCAGAGTTTTGTGTGTTGGTTAGGTAAGGACTGAACTCTCAGGGGACAAGGGGCCATCCTATAGATGTTACTTTTTATTTTGCAGTGTCTTCACTAAAATACACCCCACAAAGTTTGTTCAGTGTGGCACAGAGGTCCCCTTTCTGTAGCTGAGACCAATAATGTTCTTTCTTTTGGTGGGTGAAGGGGGTTTACTTTGTTTTCATGTCCTTCATTCCCAAACTATTTCCCGGTTCACTCTCCTCATTTCAGCTCGGCTACTGACTATTATTTTGGGGAAAACTTTTTTTTATTTAATTGCTTTCACGATGAGTTTTTTTTGCTTTTTAATTTAGGACTTGTCATTTTTAATAACGTACCATAGGTGCCCAGCTGTAGCCAGTTGGCCCTGTTGGGGCAGAGTTGGCCCCTGGACACACTCTCAGACCTGGGATTGTTTTTGGAGCCATTTCTGATAGGTCGCACTGCATTCATGCCTAATCAGAGATTCATTGTGGTTACTGAAGCGGACAGATTGGTACAGTTCCCTGGTCAGGTTGTTCTGAGAGAAGTGTCTGTTCTATCTAAGGCAGGTAGGGAACAGTTGCACAGCCCCACCTCTCACCCACACTGTACCTCCATCCCTTTTGGCTCTACCCAACACCCATATTGCCACACAGTTGTTTGTTTGTGTGAGTGAGGTGTGAGTGCGCAGTTCTGAATGGTGTAAAAGTGTGTGTGTGTTTGGCATGGAGGGGAGGCTTGAGTAGAGCAAGGTGATGGTTTTGACAGCTGTACAGCGGTTGGGGAAAATAAAATAAAAAAGCATTCCATCATATCCAAATTGATGTGGTAAACGTGAAATGGTGGCCAATAAACAAAATACTAAAATAAGTTTGTCTTCAGTTTCTTTTCTTTTTTTTAACTCTTGTTTTGTTTTAATTAGATGTCTGTCATGCATTTCCAATACACCACACCACATGCACATTACACAAATTATCAAATGTCACAAGGATAATGGGCTAAACTATGATGGTGAACATGGTAAACTTTCTGCCTGTTTAAGCTAGCAATGAGCTAAAAACAACTTTAGAAATACTGAGCTCCATATGAGGGACTTAGCTATAGTATACTATACTATACTACAAACCCAGGCCCTAAACCTATACTATATTTGATTTTACAACACTTAACTATACTATATTTTACTATACTATTCAAGAACTTTATATACTACTAGACTATACTAATAATCCAAAGGCCCTGCCAGCAGCTCTTTGAGGCTCTGGGCCTATTTAAGCATGACAAATGAGCCAAATGCTGACATGGTGCTGATACTGTTACACTGACTTGTTAACTTGTTCAGCAGGTACACATTCACTTCTGTACTCTGATAAACCATCTGAAGAACTATGGGGAACATGTTAACAACAGATTTAACAATCTGTCCAACTGGCTTGGAGATCATATTTTTTTGACAATTAGCAGTAACTCTGAGCCCAAGACAAACTTCCTCAAGGGGATTTGAACCAAATATGTGAACACATGGCAAAAGACTAAAGAGTCAGGGCATGAACACAGTTAGGAGTCATTGTGTGGGGATCATGAGATCCCAGACTGGATCCATGAGGTCAACCCCACGCTGCAAAAAAATTGCCATCACAATTTCTTAGAGCTCAAGTGTGACGTCTTCAAATTCAATTTGTTTTCTTATTTAACAATTAAAACACAACAAACTTTCCCTAATTTAACACAAAGAAAAATATGAACTCATCACATCTAAAAACCCTGAATGACAGTGTTTGGTTTTCATCTTAAAATTTTGTGTAACCATTTTCCCTGTATGTTGAAACAAATCATAGTCATTTGTAAATGAGCAGCACCCTTCCTGCATGTGTCTCACATCAGCGACTAACATAGTACATGATTAAGAAAACTGAAGCCTCTTAGACTGTTTATGTCAACAGCCTACACGCTCCGGCAGTTATCCCCCTTTATCATGTCTGGTGTTTACTAGAAGCCCCCAGCCTCCCCTCCCTCTGATCCACCAGGGTGGATGTCACCACTATCTTAACGGGGGCAGCATCTGAGTATGTGGGGGTGACAACAGATGCAGAGGTTACTGGCTGTCATGACTTGAGACATGAGCTGTATCACAGGATTGTCACAGGTTAGTGGGAGGGCCCTGACCAGTGGGCTGCTCATCTTCCAGGTCTCGTCACTGAAGCTAAGCCTCTTAAAATAGGCAGACAGAGAGTATAAAGAGACCCACTGGCCCTCAGGGCAACAGCTCCTATGTCAATACACTGAACAGCAAGAGCATAACAGACTGATCATTCTGCAGGTCCACTACTGACATCTCTCAGAAACTCTGCTCTGATCTCTGAGATTTTAAGAAGTCAAACTTCATTGTTGTAAAAGTCTTGTCGGAATTTATCTGATTTTGTGCAAAAACAAAGGGAAGACTGAATTTTACTAGGATGAAGTTTCAGTGCCCTGTGTCCCAGACCATGGGAATAAAGACTTATGCCAAGGACTGTGGAGTCCCAGTCAGCTGCAAGAGATCGGTTTCTCTGAAGGAGACCCGCAGTGTCCACTTCTCCAATGATATAGTTTTTCAGGACTATGTGCGACACGGCGAGCTGGAGAGGATTGGACTTTTCATCAGAGCCAGGAGAGTCTCCCTGGACACCATCTACCACTCTGGTGAGCCCATGAAACTCTACCATAACACTGATCTGTGAATCGCTCATGCAGTTAAGAGATCCTGCTTGTTAGACGACAAACATCTTGAGCAAAACTAATTTTCCCTCTTTATGCAGGTATGGCTGCAATTCACGAATCTGTCCTGTCTGGGAACCTGGAGTGTGTCAAACTGCTGGTCCACCACGGAGCTGATATCCTCCAGCGAGACGAGGACGGATGGACCCCTCTGCACATGGCCTGCAGCGACGGTTTCCCACACATTGCACGGTGAGCATCCAGTCTTTTTTTATATTGAACAATCAAAAGGTCAAAAGAGAATCAAAACTCTATTTCACTTAAGAGTGAGACTGTAATTTAGACAATTATGAAAAGAGTGCAACAGCAGCAAGTAGAGAAGAGTCAAAGTCAGCAAAAGTTTCATTATAGAGAAATATCTCAGCAACCAAAACCTACAGGTCATACCAGAGCAATGTGTTTTGAACAGAGCAGTCGTGTTTTATTTCTTGTGATTTCAACATCCTTTTGTAAGAAGATTTTTGAAAGACGCAAAGTTTCACTTTCTAGTCTAAAAAGGTGAGAAACAAAGGTGTTGCTGATGATTACACTTATTCATCCCATAATTAAGCCATTGGAGGCAACAAACTTACATGTTTAAACTATGACAAGCACATACTTGTAGGAGAGCTTTGCAGCCAATGTGTGTGTCAACACACACATTGGCTGCAAAGCTCTCCTATGCCATAGAGGTAAGAGAAGCTGGAGGATCTGCTGCATTCTTGCACCTCACTGACCTTCCTGACACTGAAGCATGGTAGACACTCGCATTGAGTTTACCAATGTTGCAAATCAGCAAGATTTGATACCTTTTATTCATACTGTTTCCTTTCAGCTACCTTCTGTCACTGGGTGCTGACCCAGAGCTGGAGAACGACTGTGGAGAGAAGCCGGCTGACCTCATCGACCCGGACAACAAGGAGCTGCTGGAGCTCTTTGGGCTGGCGGTGAACGACTGAACACCCTGGGCTTTTAAAGCTACAAATACTGAGTCGTCTGACGCGCTGCAGCCATAGACAGAAAAGGCCACGTCAGCCCAGCATTCTGATTTTGTGAGCTGCCTCAGCTCAGGAGGTCAAGGACTGTGGATGTCTGTTGGATGGAGGGCTGGCAGAGACAGTAGGCTGCCTCCAGAGTGGAGGGAACTTTTGCCAGTAGCGGCTCCTCTCTGATCCCTAGAGCTGAGATTTACTGTGTCCTATGAGAGCTTCAAATCCTTTTATACTGTGGTGAACTGAATGAATCGTTTGATGTGGAGTTGTTGATGTTGTTTGGCATGTCACTGGAATTAAGAGGGTTTGTGAATGTTGTGAAACCTGAAGCTGTTGTTGCTGCTCATCTCATTTGCACTTCCTGTCTGCTAAGATTAGAAAAACCAAACAGGCTTGTGTTGTCTGACTTAGTAACACATTAGTTTACAGTTGATCAGTAGGACGTTTTTCTATTGTTACCTCTACATGTTTCAGTTAATTAACTGTTTTAATTTTTTGTTGTTTGTAAATGACTTTTTATACATTGCTTTTTTAAATAAACTTTGTATACCATTTCTTTAATTTCCCAGCATAGTGTGGAACAACCTAACTAGTGCTGCAATGAACTCTTGAATAAGCATTAATCACTTTCAGCTTCTGTTTATGTTCACAACTCAGTGTCCTGGAATAAATTCACAATGAGAAAGGAAGAACATCACAAACATGAAATCTGCAGCTACAGATTCAGTCAACAACCCTTATCGGGGTTATTATGATCAATGGACCAAATGTGTTGGTTTCAACAAACATATAACACTGCAAAGTGTTGATTTTCATCCTCAGAGACTCAAAGTGATGAAATGCTCTCTGAAGCAGATCTTAACTTCTCGAAGGATTGTGGACAAACCCACATAGCAGTGTAGAGAATAAAGGAAACCTGCAGAAATCTACTTTTTGTATCAACAAAACAAGAAATGAGACCTAGGTCCGCAGATCGTCAGCATCACAACACTTCCATATCTACTGGATGGATAAATAGTCCCCGTTTTCTAACATAGTCACTTTCTAAGGTTGAAGTCAGAATGGATATGTTTTCAAAATGTATAAACATATGACAAAAGGAACATTCTGAACCAGATATAAACTACCCAATAAGGGCCTCTTCATAGTCATTACTGGAAACACAAAACAAAGTGGTTAATCTCATCAAAAAGGATTAAAGTCGGAATCAATCAGCTGCAAACTGAAATTCAGGTCATATGATTCCAAACTGCAGCTACAAAGGCTTCTGGGAAACTCTGGTAGTCAGCCACACTGATGAAACACTCCAATGCATCGTGCAAAGCGACAGGCACAGAATTAATGTGTGCGTTTTATTCAATTACATATCTTTATAAGCAAAATGCAATTTATTCCAAATGTCCTTTGCATTTGATCAGATGAATAAGTACAAAAACATTATCTAAAACACATTATTTACAGCTGAAACAGAAATGGAACATGTGAACAGGCTTCTGTGAAAGTCTATGTGGGCAGACAGCAGCACCACCTCTGTTGGTTCACTCCTTGAACTTCCACTCCTGTCGGCACATGGGGCACTGCTGCTGGACCTGCTGCGAGTTCAGCCATTTCAAGATGCAATGCATGTGGAAACAATGGGAGCACTGACCCCAGACCAGCGGACAGTCGTCTCCAGGCACTTTGCCTGCAAAAGATGTTTCATATTACAGTTCCAACTTAAGATACTGAGAAATAAGTTCAGGTCTCTAAATTGGATATAAAAAGGGACCTTTAAAATTGCAAGATTATAGTTTTGATATTTTGACATTGACAGCAGATCCTTGACCCAGTGGAGGTGGTGGAGAACCAGTCCCACCTCCTGCAGGACACCAACACAATACTGGGCAGCTCCTTTAGTGACACGCTGATTCAAGCAGAGTGTCTGAAGGAGAGGTATCACACTTTGCTCCTTCCTGCTGTGTCAAGACTGGCCAAGCTGCACTGCTCCCAGACAACCACAGGTATACCACACTGTGGTTTAAACTAATGTAACTCTGCAATATTCATTTTCTATCTCTCTAATTTCAATATCTTATATGTGCAATTGTGTTACATTGTTTATATTCCATTCAGTGTATATATTATTTATATTCTTTATATTGTATGTTCATTTATTTATTACTTTTACTGATGTTTCCAACATTTTCTATCTTCTTTGTTGCTATAACATGTCTATATGTCAAGTTTCAAAAGATTTAACTTTAGAAATTTAAAGAAAATTAAAAAGGGAAAGTCTGCTCAATTTTCATTATATCACTCATTACTTAAATATATATTTTTTTAAATCCTTAAGAGGTGACAACGATATTTGACCCCACTCTCTGTATGTTAGGTTTCAAGTGATTTTTGACTATTGACTATTGCAATCATATTTCCCAATATTGGGGCGACATCCTCACTCCTGCACGCACTAAATCTGGGTAAAGGAATGTGGTGTCCCTCTTTAATGGCACTGATTCACATCTCTTGAAACTTGACACGTGGACAGTGGGCACCACAATGAAAAAGAGTGAGGTGAAATATCTTTGTCACCTCTACAGGATTTAAACAAAATAATATAAATATGAGCAAGTTATGAATGATATAATGAAAAAGAAGCCAACTTTCCCTTTGATTGTATTAAAAAAACAAACATATAATGGTCCATTTCATTATACGTGTTGACGTGTGGAAATCAAATCAGTCGTCCCTAATAAGTGACATTACACTTTCAAGGTTTGTCTTCGGCCTTTTATCCGCCCCAAGCACCGCGAATAGACGCGTTCATTCATTGCCTCATCGATATTCAAAGCTCGGCTCTCTCGTACTCACAGTCCGGGCAGCAGCCATTGAAGGGCATCCTGCAGATCCCACAGTTTTCATCATTGGCCACCCAGAGCCAGGAGGCCACCCCGTTCCACTGCCGGATCTTCACCTTCATCCTGGGGGTCTGACAGGAGCAGCAGACCGTCAACACGCTCCTGCTTCAGGCACAGCAGCCGATGTTAGCATGTAAGCTAACATTGACGGAGAACTTCCGCTGTAGCTTTTCTACCTCGTAGCTGTTGACAAATATAAACCAACTCACCAGGCGACGTCTCCTGATCTCCAACCCGACTTAACTCACTGTGTGTGTTTGTAAACTAAAAAGCGTTTTGTGTCCAGTTGAAGATTCATCAGCTAGTGCACCAGGGGCAGAAGGAAGAGCTTCTTCTTCTACTATTCAAATTGAGCTCCGAAAGGCTGCATGCTGGGAGAAGAAACACTGCCCTCCTCAGTCCGTTTTTGGAAGGACCGTTTGAGCGCAAGGAACTGAACATAGCGACAATATAGTTTATGCTTCTCTCTACAGCTTATATATATATTATACTGCTAACCTGCTAACCTTGTTTCTGTGTCATGCTATATATTTTACAGAGACAAATACACAAAACACCATTTCTGTATATAAATAGAGTAATACTTGCTCCAGGAGGCAGCTACAATATTAGAAACACAGCCTGTTGCACAGTGAGTACTTTCACTTTAATAAAATAAATGTATGGGTAAGTTAGATTTGAAATGTACTTGTAGTTTCCAGTGGAACACGCATGTCAGAGACTGTTTAAGGTGAATTGTGAGACAGAATTTGAAAATGTGTTAATTTTGAAGGCTTTAAATCTAAAACTCTAAATTAGAAAGTCCTGGTATTGTCTGGGTGAACTTCTTATGAAGTGGAATTAGTCTGTGGAAACAGGTAGTTTCTTAATGACAATGACAGATAAATTATTAATTGTTTAAGTCTCAAAATAAATCTCTGAAATAGTTTCACTTGCAGTCACAATTTTCCATCATTGATATTATTTATTATTCATAATTACTTAATTTAGGTCAATTATTTTTGTTTATCTGAATTAATCAATTATTTTTTTTACCTCTTTAATTCATTCATGCATTCACAGACTGAACAATTGTACAGAACCCCTGAAGGCCCAAAATATAATATTGTTTTGTCTTGTGCGCACAAGATATTAAGATGTCTGTGATTTAATCACACAGCCACCAGATTTGAACCATCGCTTGGAGAAAAGTCAGCTAATAAAGTTTTATATTCACCTGGGAATGTTATACAATGAAATGATCTTGCTCTTGCACAGAGACACGGGATTGTTGCTGCTCACACTGAAGGAAAACAGGCTCAGGCGACAGAAGGACTGTGCTTCAATCATAATACTTGAGAAATTAACAAACTCTGAAAAACTGTAAACACAACTTAATGTTGTCTTTAAAGCATCAGCCAGTTATGTCTTTACTAAGCAGATATTAACTCTGTGTGCACAACTTATTTAACTTGTAGCAACAAGATCATCATTATGTTCCCACGTTTTAAATTGGATTATCTTGTGCGCATAAGATAATAACTTGTTCCAACCAGATAATAACTTGTGTGCGCATAACATAAAAACACACGGTCTTTTGGGACCTCAGGGACTCCGTACTTGTGACGTCACATTTACTGATAGGTCGCTTTTTTTTTAAATCAGTGTAACACGTTAGTAACTGAACGCTTGGAAACAATGTGTTGAGTGACAGCTAGTGTGACCGTATGACTGGCTCGTGTTCAAATCATCCATATCCTACCCACTTGAGTAGCGGATGTAGCTTTGACCCCCACTTCATCACAGCGCACTTTATTTAAGACTTGGAAGAAGACTTTCGCCAACTCTCAGTCAGCGTCGCTGTGTGGTGTCCGTTTCCGGACAGGTAGGCTCGTGCACTCGTGGTTCGTGGTAAGTTTGTCCCCACATCTTTAATAAATATTATAAACACAACTCATTGTCATCGACAGCTACAACTTGCAGTGTTAGCAACTAGCAGTGTTAGCGCCAGAGTGGTTAACGCTTAGCAGCCGCTAACGGACGTGACGTAAGTCACGTGCGCATTGTGCCGCTCGTGTCTTCATGTTTATGGTTGAGGTTCTTAACCTGAGTTCTATATAAAAGGCGCTATATAAATACGATGCATTATTATTATTATTATTATTATTATTTGATCACCTTTTTAACTGAACCGCAGTGTTAATAAATATGTAAGTAATAGGCTGCAGTCAGTGTCTTGCTCAGGTCTACACGTGTTACGGTGTGTGTGGAGGGGCTGACTATAGAGGGGACATCTAGTGAGTGAACAGATCGCCACGTGTGCACATATTGATCAATAACTTCTCATCCCCTTATGAGGTGTGTAACAGGAGAAGGGGAATGCACGTTTTCAAGCTCATGTCGGGTAAACATGTCTGTTCTGCTTTGTGAATCCAGACCGTGGATGTTTGATACAGACCAAACGTCACATCTGCACTTTGTACTTTGTACTTCTTCTCCTCTGACTCTGCAATGGGTATGTTTTGGAAAGTTACTGATCCTCGATGAAATCCACAGCATTAGTCTTGATATGAAATGAATGTAATGGAACCACAGCATTTATCTCAGAGGTATGGAAGCATATTGCTGTCACACCAGAAAACAAGAAGATCAGTATAAAGCTATATATAAAGCTGGCTCAAAACACAGATTTGATCAATAACTAAAAAATGAAATGTTGTTCAAACACAAGCAAAGCCTGCTTACAATCAGAATGAGGTATACAACCAGTTACAGCTTTATTTTTGATCAAAACAAGCCGAAATCCTGTCAGGATGAAATCCAGTACAGTAGGCGTGAGAGGAGTGGACAGGGACTGTTTACAAAGTGCAATGCTGAAAACGCATACTACGAAAATATTCTATATATTCACTCCTGAGCAGTGTGGTGTTACCAAAATCAATAGACGTACATGGCCTCTTCCTGGTTATAATAAATATGATATAATTGATAATGATAAATATTTTTTTATAATGTGATAATGATCGTCATTTCTTTTTCTGGTGTGACATCAGTACACTTCCGTAGAGAAGCCTTAATCATTGTTGAGATTTAAAATAAAATGGTCTTCAGTGGCTGTTTGTTCAAGATGATATAAGCAGCACTGAGAAAATACATGTGTAAATCCTAGGGCTATCAATAAAACAATATTAATAGTTAATATAATATAATTTTCACCAACAGCAATACAACAAAAGCTGAACCAAAATAATATGTATACATTAAGGAGGTCTAACACATAACTCCACTACCTCAGATTTGTAAAAGTGAGGGTCATTCTCTGCTAATGAAGAAGAGTTTAAAAACACAACCTGACTCAAGCAAACACTTATGTGTCTCATGATAGTTATCCATATCAACTGAACAATTTGATTAAATATACATTTTCAGCCACATCACCCAGTAAGTTTTGCAGGAATAAGAATCACTTTTGAAAACAAGCATATAGATCTTTTTGTCATAATAAAAAAAGTATTTTCCTTTCAGTCAAGACTACTGTTGTTGAATAGCACAGTTGAACATTAACTCATAGCTTCTGTTTTTTTAACACTCATTATCTCTTCATCTTTTCAGGAACCTCTGCCTCTGTGATGGAGTATCAAACCATTCTCAAAAGCATACTGGAGGAAAAATATGATATACTATATGAAGAAGCAATACTGCCTTCAAGACTTTGCTATCGGAATCTCAAGCACGACTACCAATTTTCTGATTTGGACCAGCAAGAGTTTAGATATGTTGAATATTCCTGCCTTCACCCTTTCACAACCGTCCCGCTCACTGATATTTTATCATGTGACTGCAAACATAAAAGCAGCAAAAAAACCATCATCACTCTTGGAGTGTGCGGAGTTGGAAAATCCACAGCTGTGCGAAGCTGTGCTCTGGAATGGGCTGAGGGGACAGGGTACCAGGATATCCACCTCATGTTCCCTTTCACATTCTGGGAGTTGAGTATGCTGAAAAAAAAGATGCCTTTGGTCTTACTTCTACAGTTACTTTTCCCAGGAGTGAAGAATATTGACGCTTCCTGTCTAAATCGAAAGGATGTGTGGTTCGTCTTTGATGGACTGGATGAGTATCATCACCAGCTAAAATTTGACACTCCACCAGTGCGGGATGTTTATGAAGTAGCCACTGTGGATGTACTCATAACCAGCTTGATCAGGGGGACTTTACTTCCCAATGCTCACATCTGGATAACAACCGGGTATGCAGCAGCAGGACAAATCCCTGGTGAATACTTGCTGAAAGAGACTCAACTACAAGGGTTCAGTGATGTGCAGAAGATGGAGAAGTTCCACTCAACTCTCAATGATAATGATATGGCTAACAGAGCAATCGACCATGTGAAAATCTCATGGAGTCTGGCCTCCCTTTGTCTGATACCTCGAATATGCATCATCATGGCACTTGTTTTGGAGAGTTATTTATTAAACGAAAAGAATAAATTTAAAATCTGTCCTTTAAATCTGACCCAGATTTACACAGTTCTAATGAAAACATCCAACTCTGATATTATTCCCAAGCTGCAAAGGATGGCACTGCTTCGGTTGACAGAGCAAAACGTAATATATGAGGAAGATCTTTTAAAATGTGACATAAGTGTAAAGGAAGCGTCAACTTTTGCCAAGAAATGTCCACTTATGTTGATGGAAGAGAAAGGGGTGTTTGCCTCAGTGTTTCGCTTCGGTCACTCAAGCATTCGGGACTTCTTCGCCGCATGTGCTAAAGTGGACGACATTCATGCATCATCTTTCCCGTCTACTCATTGTCAGGCAATACTGGACGAGGCATTGCGAAGTGATGCTGGGAAAATGGATGTCTTCCTACGTTTCATATTTGGCCTTCTTAAAGAGCGTCGCATGTTTCAGCCCAATAATCAGCTGTTTAAATACACCAAGAAGACGATCCTTGAGAAAGTTATGACTTTCAGGGCAGTGGGTCTGCTCCACTGTCTGAGGGAATATGACCGCAATGCTTTCGTACATGAGATCAAGCTCTTCCTAAAGTATGGCTTCTCACCAATTGAGGGTTTCGCACCATTGCATTGGCATCTCTTGATCCAAAGGACCATAGCTTATGATTGGAAGAGGCCGAAATTTGTGATGGATGTGTCCATGAGAAATGACGAAAGTCTCCTCCGAGAGCTACCAGCCATCATGAAATCAACCAAAGTCATGTAAGTTTTTTCAACTGGATTCACCCATTTACATTCCATACATGCATCCTATTGTTTCTATCATATTATTCTGGTGGCCACATTCAAATAAAAGCAAAACTATTTATAAGGCAAGGGACCCACAATGTTTTCTTTGGGATTTTGGTGCAGTGTCTCTTCACATTGACTGCACTTACATCCATATCAGGTCAGTTATTGGGGTCTGTCTGTGATTGTCCTACTGTGTAGTAGAACACTAGGGGGACCAAGTCTAAAAAGTGCTATGATCCCTACACTTAGACTCAATGTTATAAATTCTATTCTAAACACAGCTTAAACGGAAAGTTTTACTTTGACCTCTCATTGTTTTACATTATATCTTCATTCATTCAATGAAGTCTATGAAGACAAAAGCAAATGTGTCACTGTTCAAATTCTTACAGACGGACCTCGGCACATGAGAAAGAGTTAATGTGAGATCAAAAGAGAAATCAATTTGCTGTTAAATTATTTGTGCTTTGTATTGTTAATTAAACGCTAGTATTCCATACCTAATTTTTCTTCATTTCTGTAGCAATAAGATGTGAATTGCACGTCTATAAAAAATGGGTCAGTTGTTTCCTCAAATAGCTGGACCCTGTAGTTTTTGGCCAATAAATAAATTAACTTTATTGAGCATTCAAAGTGTGAATTAACAGCATAATTTCAGTGTGTGTGCAAGTAAATGATAATACAGTAATTAAGGAAACTGTTAGTTGGTGTAACAGTAAGGCTGATGATGTGCTGGTGTTTTTATAGAATAGTTTTTGAAAAATGAAGGAGATCAATTATACAGAGGAATAAAAGCATAATTAGGCAGTGTTTAGTTGATTCAATTATTTCTTGGTTCTGGTCTTTTCATGGGATTTGTTGACCAATGATGTAGAATATTACCAGCCCTCCTTTGGGCACCATTTGTCCCTGTGTCAGTAACTCTCTTCTCCTCTCAGGCTGGGATTCTCTAACCTGACAGACAAGTGTTGTCCAGCTTTGGCAGCTGTCCTGAGCTCAACAGAGTCATTTGTGAAAGAGCTGGACCTAGGATACAACAACATCAGTGACAGTGGAGTGAAGACACTCGTGGAGGGGCTGAACAATCAAAACTGCAGACTGAGAACGCTCAGTTTGCAAGGCTGTGAAGTGACCTCCCAAGGCAGTAAATGCCTTGCCACGGCCCTGAGTCAGTCCCAGAGACTACGGCAGCTGGATCTCAGCAGGAATAACATAGGAGACAATGGACTACAGCACCTTTCAAATGGTTTGAGATCTCCTGAATGCCAGCTATTAGCACTCAAGTAAGTGTTGTTCCCCCTTTTTGGGTATAAAACCAGATAAAATAAAATAAAAATGTAAAATCCTCAATTTACTCATTGCTCTAAATATGTATGTTCTTTTACTGTGTCTTTGTCCTTATAGACTATCACAGTGCAACATTGAGGAGAGGGGCTGCTCCTATCTGGCCTCAGCTCTGGAGAAGAACTCTGACAGCCTGAGTGTGTTAGATCTAAGCATCAATAAGGTCGGAGACAAGGGGGCCAGTGAGATCTTTAAAAAGTTTGATATTTCAAAGCTGACAAAGCTGGAGTGAGTATGACTTAATATACACCCTGCAGTCACAACATCTGGTGCAGTTTAGGTTTACTGAATAACTTTTTGCATCTGCTCACTTCTCTGCGGCAGGATGTACCACTGTGGACTCACCGCGTCAAGCTGCAGAGCCATCGGGGAAGCTCTGAAGCGTGAAGAAAACACCCTGTTGGAACTCAACCTGAGCAACAACAACTTGGAAGATGAAGGGTTAACGCTCCTCTCCATTGGCAATAGTGAATGGTGTCCTCTCGAAAAACTCAAGTAAAGAAGTCTGAGTCTCTTTTTTTTCACTTAAACTGCTTTCAGGCATGCATTGAAATCTGGAAATCTGAAATTATGTGGAGGGGCTGTAATGTTCGAATGAGCCCATGTGAGAACACAGTAGGAGATAGTCCGAAGGATTCACCCTGAGTGTCTCAGCAGAGAGCCTCCTACTGCGTTGTTCATGTGTGAAGAGGCTAAAAAGAAATGAAAATACTGTAAATGGATAATTTTCTTTTTCACTGCTTCATTAAGTTATGAGATAAAGGTCTTTTCTTCAGCTTCCAGCTAAATCACTTAATTTGCCTAAACCATCAACCAATGACATTGTCTTTTATTTCCCCTCAGCATCTCAAGATGTGGAATCACTGCAAGCGGTTGTAGCTTTTTGCCATCTATGATATTAGACCTCAATCTCAGCATGAACAGCTTGGGAGATGATGGGATTAAATCTTTTTTGGCTGTATTGAAGAATCCCTTCAGCTACCTGCAAACTCTCAAGTGAATCATTTTTTATCAAAATTCACAACAATATATTTTTTGTGTTGTGTTTTGTATGTTGTAACATTGCCTTTTTGTTTCATGTCAGCCTGAGCCACTGCAGCCTCACTCATGGCTGCTGCGCTGAGCTTGCATCAACACTTGCATCGAAAGACAGGCAGCGTGGCTGAGCTGGATCTGTCTGAAAATGACCTGCAGGACAAGGGACTAAGGAAACTCTGCGTGGGACTCAGAAACCCTCAGTGTAAACTTCAGAAGCTGTCGTAAGTTCTTAATTTATTTATTTCGCTTGTCAAAGAAGTAACTGTCCCAAATAGAAATGTATTGTTTTCAGTTGAAACAGGTGAGTTTTACTCCAAGGAACTAGCAGTCACTATATTTGTAATACTTCAGAGAGCTTGAGCAGCATCGTCTTTGTTGCACATTGCAAAGATCCATCTAATATCAATCCATTATCGATTGGTTGCCAATCCCAGCTGACGCTGGGTGAGAGGCATATTACACCCGGGACAGGTCAGTCCAAAACTTTTAACAATAATCAATATTTAAAATAATATTGACCAATATAAGCCATTAACAGAAATATGATTATCTATGTTAAAGTTTGCTGATATACAACGATATTAAATCTTTTATTTTACAGAATGAACAATGAAGAGAAGATGTGCATTTATTTTTAAGAATTGGTTTCTTATATGTATATTTTCTTGACTCAAGCTCTATATATTTATAGCTATTCAGTATTTTACCCCTGTCAGCCACCCTGATGTGGAATAGTCAGTTGGCACTGGGCTATGGAAAAGTAAAGTGGGGTGCATGTTTCTCTATGTATCATTTGATATATAAATGTTGTAAGACATGCACTGAAACTTAAGTTAATGGCCAGTTCTATTTACTGGTGCATTCTAATTTGACATATTGCCATTTCCAATATGAATCTGAATTGACCTCCATCCTGCTTCATATGTTATCAAAACACAAACACATTTGAAATGAAGGGTTGGGAGTAATTTGACATTTTCTGATACTGGTTCTGGTGGGATGCCTGAACTGTAATGCATATTGCAAAATGATACATCAATATTACATTTTCTACTCCTAACTTTGAAATATGTCTAACATGTACATCTACATGTACATCTACATGTAGATCTACATCAAGACACATCTATTTAGAAGGACTTAATTGTCTCTCTGAGACTCGCTAAGTCAGCCCTCACCAAACTGACCCTACTCTGTTCAAGGGAATGATTCAAGTATGAAAGTGTCCGGTTGGATACAGTTTGTGTATTTTGTTGACACACTGTCGCTGAGCTTCTCCCCGTTTTTTAAACAAGTATATTTTTTTGGACAATAAACTTGCATAGTTTAATTGAGCTGGTGTTGATGAAGATCTCCTGGTCTGGTTTTCTTTCTCTCCAGACTGCAGACCTGTGGCCTGACCTCGAAGAGCATTCAGTCCCTGATCAGTGCCCTGAGGTCCAATCCCAAATATCTGGCAGAGCTGCATCTGATGGGCAACAGGCTGGAGGACTCTGACATCAGAGCGCTCCTGGACCTAACAAAGAACCAAACATACACATCTGCATACAACAGAGTGAGTCCAGATATTTATGGGTATTGGTTTAAAAGCTCATATGTTTTCAATATATCTGCAGGTATTAATAATGTATCAATTCAAACTAAAACTGAAATGTTACTTTTCTTTCTTTCTTTTCAGTTTGTCAGAAGATTGAGGAAAGCAGATGTGTGGACTCAGAATCATAAATCACAATCAGCTGCCACCACGATCTAGAATCATCCACTAATTCTTACCTAAACAAGTGTTTTCTGTTCTGGACAAGGCTGCATTGTGCAGCACTTCAAAACGGAATAATACAGATAAAGGGAAATTAACGTATGAATAGCTGATGTTGTCATTAATCTACTTGTGTGCCTGTCTATATTAATATAGTTTTTTTATAATGCAGATCTACAATTAATGTTTTCTCAGTCACCAAATAAATTTGTTCTGTTCAGTGCTGTGTGGAGCTGGTTCATTGTTCATTGTGTTGTAGCCATAGACTGTATTAGGGTTTGTATTTACAAATTAGGCTGCATTGTGGAAGAGCTGCAGGGGTGGGATAGCACTAGCAGGTAGACCTGCCAGGAGGGAGCCTGGCCCAGAACCTGCACCGCCTTCTGAGTGAGAAGGGGACGTATATGTTGTGCAGCCTGTATCTACATGAGCCGGTTGTTGCAGTAATGTTGGCGGTAAGGGAGGGTGTACTGTCGAGTGTCACACCCAGGTTTCTAGCAGTCTGGGTGGGGGCTACCACGGAGTTGTCAAATGTAATAGTCAGGTCGTGGGTGGGAGAGCCTTTCCCTTGAAGGAAAAGTAGCTAGGTGTTGTCAAGGTGGATTTTCAGGTGGTGTGCAGACGTCCACTGAGAGATGTTAGTCAGACAGGCAGAGATTCAGGATTAGTTGGGTGTCATCTGCATAGCTGTGGTAGGAAAAGCCATGTGAGTGAATGACAGCCGAGAGAGTTGGTGTACAGAGAGAAGAGGAGGGGACCCAGTAGTGAGAGGACAAGGTTCGGACACAGATCCTCTCCTAGTAAGTGTGGTCTTTGAGGTAGGATGAGAGCCTGCCAGTAGCCACTTCGCAGGCCAAGGGAACTGAACCAACTGGACCCCGAGATGTAGTCAAGGGCATCATCTATGCAAGGGAGTGGATAAGAGTCCTTTATGACAGCATTCAACCGGCGATGATCCACACAGAAACGCCAGCTGCCAGTTCCCGGAGCTGCCCATGGGCTGTTGGAAGGCTCAATCACCCCAGCAGCCGCCATCTCATGGATTTTGTCCTCCGCTGCCTGTCGTTTAGCAAGGGCCAGCCTATGGAAGCATAGGCAGAGCCCTTCTCGATACTGTGCTGGACCAGCCCAGTCTGCCTGCAGTCTTCATCGCTGATGTAGTCATTTAAGAGGCATTTCAACTGCTGCGCTGCCATAAGTTCTGAATGGCCATGGCTGTTTCAGGTGGCAGAGCGACAACAAGCTGTGTGATTGATGTTGAAGCAGGGTTGTGGTTGTGCAGGACTGATCGTGGCCAGCGGGGTATAGGATCTCAGTGCCTGCTGTGCAGTGGCTGCTTGAGGTGTTGGTTGATGGTATCTTATCTTGGTTCTTCTCTTATTACTGGACTGGAGTGCCACAGTCTCTTTGCCGAGGGTTATGGTTTTCCCTGACATGTAAACCTGAACTCTCCAGCGGGTAAGCAGGTTAAGACCGATGATGCATGGTTCTTGGATGTTGACAAGCCAGAGCTCACTCTTCAGCTCCTGGTCTTCAACCTGAACTGTCAGCAACTTCTTGGCCCTCATACTAACTTCTTCTCTTGTCACTGTCATCAGCTGGGTTTGCGTAGGAGTCCATGCCACAGAAAGAGGCCCTGTGGTTTCTGGGAGCACGCTGGGTCGCACCAGGGAAATGGTAGACCCTGTGTCCACCAGTGCCAGGCAGGGATGACCATCAAGTAGAGGTCAGAAAAAGTCCTTTGGTGTGACCCAGGCCACCAACCAGCATGCAACGGTGGAGAGTGGTTGGAGACTGAAGTGGTGGTTCCCCCACTACACAACCCCGCTGTCGTTTCCCTCCAGCTGGTTGATTCTGGCTTTTGGTGCAGGGGCTGGGCAGTTGTGGGCAATGTGGCCAGGGTCATCACACCGATAACAGCATTCAGTCATACACCGTGGACGTTGCTGGAAGGCTGACGTCCAAACACTGATGTGTTCTCTGGCTAGGATGATTGGTCAGGCAACTGTAACAATCATTTAACCACCTCAATCACTTGTGGACGCATGGATCGGAAGCGACGTGACAGGCAGCGACTGGTACAATCATACACCATCTCCCGCTGAGGAATGTGGCGAGATGGATTGGGTGGATGGACAGATGTAGTCGCACGCAATCTCCTCCTCCTCCAGAGGTGTGACGGGTCGGAGGGTGTGAGAGGGTGAGTGGAGGCCGTCACACTCAATCGCCTCCTCCTCCTCCGAAGAGGGGGGAGGCGCAACAGGCTGGATGGTTGGAGAGGATGGTTGGTATCTGTCGCACTCAATCTCCTCCTCCTCCTCCAGAGAGGCAGGGGGACGGACGGCTTTGTCCGTTACGTCAATGCATCAGTGGGGGAATTCGTACAGCTCAGAGGGCAAACTAGCGGCAGCAAAAGGTAAAAGGTTCTCAGATACTAAGTCCTCGATATTGTAGGACCCCCGACCATGGTAAACAACTGGTGTCAGGTGCTCTTTTTCACAGTCCACTTCTTCCCTCATGCTGCAGCGGATATACCCCAAGATCCTAGGGTGAGGCTTCGGTTCCTCATTCTCAGAGCTCTGCATGTTGTCTGTCTCTTGAGTGTTAATGCATGGATAGAGGATGAGGGTTTAATTAGAAAGGGAGGGTAGGGCGGGAGGGGTGTGTGGCCTAGAATAATAGTTTTTCTCACCACCAGGCTGTCTTGCCAGTTGCAGTCACGAAAGAAGACCGTGATTCTCTCCACCACCACCTCTTCCATCTTCTCCAACCAAGCGGTACCGATAACAGCTTGCGAAATACACCGCAGACCGATTTAAAACACTCCAGAGCAAAGACTGACTCCTTCTGCAGCATGGCTCGGAAGAACCATTTACCAGAAGCCAAGGTTTTTGACATCCACACCACACTAAGAAGGCCCTTTGACATCTCCACATCCAGGGGAGAGGATTTCATTCGCTTCGGCCGGACAACTTCTTCTTTCTTGCTCAGAAACTGGCTCGTCGCCAGCCTCAGCACCTCCCGGTCGATGGAATTTAGCATAGCTACGGATGACAGAGACCCCAGTTTCTTGTCCTCATCCAGCTGATACAGCAGGAAAATCAAGTATGTGATGCATATTTGTTCATTTATATCATATATATGTTATCTGGCCCATATAATACAACAGACATTATTCACCCACTTGTACCTGATAGAGAACCATGTAGTTAACTACTCCCCAACACTTTAATTCTGAAAAAAATAAAAACCATATCTGCTGGATTCGACGCATCCTGAGCATCCAATCCATTGCTCAGGGGCTCGGTAATCGACACTGGCGTTTCGCTAATGGTAGGAAGCAGTCTCTTTGACAACTTGGCCAGACTCTCTTCCTTGCAACGAGCCCGCATAGCAGCCATTTCTTCCACCCTAGGCACCACTTGATGCTCTTTGTGCCATTTCTAACTCTGAAGTGCTCGCTCTCTCTCTCTTTTATCCTTACGCGGTTAAAAAAACAAAACAATAACTCTATCACATCTACTACCAGAGACTATCCACCCCCCTCACCATGTCTTCTCATTGGTTCACAACCAAAAATAAAACACAGGCGCGGTACCTGTCACTTTGACGAAGAGTGTCCAGACTTGTCATTGGTCGGGGCGGACTTTGGAGCGAATGGAAACCAGAACCTGACACACCCTCAATAGAAGGGGGGAATAGGATACGTGGCAGCCTCCCATTGGAAGAGGGATGGATATGTGGGCGTGTCTTGGGGGCAGGACTTGCTAGCTCCTGATGGTTAAAAATTTCAACCTGTCCCTTTGACGAACAATGTCCCGCTATTCTCTCTAGCTGATGTCATTAGTCTACTTGCGGTCCTGTCTGTATTAATATTATTGTTTTTTATAATGCAGATCTACAATTAATGTTTTCTCAGTCACCAAATAAATAGTTTTGGTTCAGTGCTGTGTGGCGCTGGTTCGTCTCTGTGTTGTAGCAGCACCCCGCCTAGTGGCCAGGCCTCGCACTTTCAGCCAGTGACGCGTTTGACGCTGTGCTGCGGTCTGAGTCCGTCCTGCAAAACAGGCAGCGTCTCCTGTGTCCTCACCACAGATCAGCAGTGAACGCACCTCAGAGGAGAAGGTAGGCTACAAGACGTATTCAGGTGCAGCACAAAAACACAGGATTCATCTCGACATCCTCTGACAGACGCTCTGCAAGCAGCAGCTGATCTCAGGGACGTGTCTATCAGGTGTTGTGTTATGTGTGCGGGGCACTAAGAGAAGGAGGTAGTTGGATGCGTTGTGGTTTTGCTGTTATGGACATCTGATGCCATACAAAGTGCAGAGGGGTGTGTGTGTGTGTGTGGGGGGGGGGGCTGCCCAGCAGACAGGGCCTGTGTGGCGCAGTTTCAGCGGGGAGAGAACTCATGTGACAGTTCATCCTCATCCTGCTGCCACAGTCTCATCCCTGCTGCCTCTGGATGCTGCTGACACATGGGGAGGAAGCTGCTCCGTTCTGCAGTGCAATGTCCCCGCGTCTCTTCATCACCGCAGTGTCTCACACAACACGCTCATGCTGTCACTCATTTCAACGACAACAGGTTTCTGGATGGAAGCAGTCGATCGTTTCGATCCGTCAAAGGCAAATGAAGGAATATAAAAGTCATGATATCAGCAGGTATCTGGGCTGTCGCGCTGTGACGTTGTTATGTTGGTTGCCATTGAAAACACTCAGCAAGAAATAGTTTAATATCAAACAGTCAATGATAACTACACAGAAGGATTCAAATATGAGTATTCCCATTATTATTAATATCATCCTATTCGTTTTTTCCCTGTTAATATTGTTTTTAGTTGTTCCTTCCTCTTGCTGAGGGTTAAGAACAGAGGATGTCGCACCTTGTGAAGCTCTGAGACTAATTGTGATTTATGAAAACAGGCGACACAAATACAATTTGTTTGATTGAAATAAAAGTTCACGCGCGACTTCAATCCGTGCTGACCGATGTTGTGCTGAATTGTGCGTGCCCGCAGAAAAGTGCATACACCTCGCGGGAGCGCGCACCCCCATAGCGGAAAGACGCTACCGGACTTCATCTCTGAAGCGATGTGCTGTATTAATAATTAAGAAGAATTTTATAATCTCGTTTGTTTGTGTTTATTGGTGATGATAAATGATCCGATGCCTATGGTTCATGGATGTTTAGCTACAATTGTCTTCCTGGCTGAAAACAGGGGGTTACATTTCTCAGCTGGTCCAAAATCTGCTTTGCAAAATAATGCACCCCCCCCCTCCCATGCAGGTCCCTTTTCTGGTCAAACACTGACACCAGCTGATATTTTTGGCTGTTTTGACTTCACATTGAGAATTTCATCCATCTAACACTCATCTGTTCTGAGAAAGTGGAGGGATGCATATTTCCGCAGGCTAAAAATCTGCGTTGCAGAGAAATGTATCACCCTCTTAAGTTTGACTGTTTTGACCTGTTTTGACTTGTTATTTCAATTTCATACATCCAACACTCATCTAGTCTCACAAAAGAATGGGATGCAAATCTCAGCAATTAATCAAATACACAACTTCCAAACAATGCATTCACATTGCAACTTTATTTCTCGAGATCTATAAACCAAATTGCATTTTTAGACGTTTGTCTCTACAGTCAGGTCAATAATAGGGAAATAGATCTGCAGATAGAGTCACACATTCAACACTTAATAACAACCCTTAAAATCTAAGTGTTAATCGTTAAAAATGTGTTTTACAACATGCAGGCTTTATTTGATTGAGTTAGGCAGTTTCATCCATATTTTAAAGCCAACAATCTCGTCGTCAGAAATATTATCAGACCAATCACAAGGAAATGCTTTTTCAATTGAGTCTAATAAATAATTGATGACTCTAAACATTAATGACCATATTTATATATATTTTTAAATATTGTATTTTAATAAAATGCTCAATGAAAACCATTAAGTTGCAAATGATGTGAATGTTGGGCGGCTGTGGAGAGCTGGTCCTCCAACCAGAAGGTCGGCGGTTCGATCCTCAGTCTTCCCCATCTGGGCAAGACACTGTCTGCCAAATGACATGTAACGTACTGTGCCCCACCCAATCTGTTTAAAGGTTCAGTGTGTAGAATTTAGTGACACCCCTCCCCCCGCCCACTCCGATGTAAATATAAAGTATTTACATATAAAGGGCCCATTGTAGGGTAAAGAAAACAACAATTTGTACAATTAGATGAAACACACTAGTGAAATTATCACAAGATTCTTTTATATTCAATTTCTTCAAATAGATCCCTTTTTTAAGACTTAGTTGAACAAAACACACATGGGAAGTATACATTCAAACAATATATTAAACTACAGAAAAAGAAACAGAGAATAATAATAACAATAATAATAATCACCACAAATGTTGATTAGGGTCCAGTAAAAATGCCCATTAAAAAAGAAGATAAACATTAAAACAAGGTGTGAATCATGCTGTGGCCTCCCCAGCCACAATATCTGAACATGTTTTAACCATCTTTCTTTTTCTTCTTCTATTTTGGACTGACATGTTAGACGTTGCTCCCCATCACCATCACTTAACACCAAATGATGAAATATCGTTGAATACTATTTGGAAGAATGATATGAATCCCTCAGTTGGAGTTTCATAGTCTTGTAATGCCAAGGTGCATTGATGCTGTCTTAGCAGCTCGGGATTGCCCAACTCTTGATGTTTGTTAACTCTCTGTACTCTGGCAGCAGTAGCTTTAACCTTCACTGCTGGTAAGATAATTAACCTATCATGTTATATGGACACAAACGTGAGTACAATCCTGATGTTGGTAAAGTTCTGCAATTGTCTAATTTCATGAATGTTGTTTAAACCTGTTTACTGGAATCTCACAGTATCTTCCAGACTGAGCTGTTATGGGGAAGGAGAAGCTCCACATAAACATTGTGGTAATAGGACATGTTGACTCAGGCAAGTCCACCACCACCGGCCACCTCATCTACAAGTGTGGGGGCATTGACAAGAGAACAATCGAGAAGTTTGAGAAGGAAGCTGCTGAGGTACGACTCATATTGTTATTACTTGAATTAAAAAAATCTTTTAAGGAATTTATACAGTGTACTAATTACACTCTGGTGCCCTGGGGTTTTAATCCAGTAGTAGTAGTTAATTGGTTTCTTGTCGGACTAATTCTTGTCCTGTTTAATCTATGTCCTGTTATTTGAGTCTATGCAACAAATATTTTTTATTGGATACTATGAAGAATATATCTTGTATTTATCAAGTACATATTTCATTACTTGGAAGTGTTGAGTATCTATGTGCAAGTTTATTTTGATTTTGATTGCATTGCATGGTTGCTCTTTTTGCCGTGATAGAACTATATGGAGCTTTGGACAAAAGTATCAAAGATAAAATTATATAAAGGAAAAGCTCCTTGTGCTTTCCTCTCCTCATCCTCTAGATGGGAAAGGGTTCCTTCAAATATGCCTGGGTCCTGGACAAGCTGAAGGCAGAGCGTGAGCGCGGCATCACCATTGATATCTCTCTTTGGAAGTTTGAGACCAGCAGGTACTACGTCACCATCATCGACGCTCCAGGACACAGGGACTTCATCAAGAACATGATCACAGGGACTTCTCAGGTAGATGAGAGTAGAAGGGAGAGTAGGAAATTAGAAAATGCTTGACAGGGAAAAAAGAACTGGAGGGGCGGTTGAAGTGTATTTCTCTCTCCTTCAGGCCGACTGCGCTGTGCTGATTGTGGCTGCAGGCGTGGGCGAGTTTGAAGCTGGCATCTCTAAGAACGGGCAGACTCGTGAACACGCCCTCCTTGCCTACACCCTGGGAGTGAAGCAGCTCATTGTGGGCATCAATAAAATGGATTCCACTGAGCCCAACTACAGCCAGAAGCGCTACGAGGAGATTGTGAAGGAAGTCAGCACTTACATCAAGAAGATCGGCTATAACCCTGACACTGTGGCCTTTGTGCCCATCTCTGGTTGGAATGGAGACAACATGCTGGAACCCAGCCCTAATGTGAGTCTGCTGGGAGAAAACCTTTTATACTTCGGCTAAAGTATTTTGTATATGTATAGTAACAAATCAGCATGTGTCAATACAGATTTACATTTAATAAGGATGTTTTGTGACTCTGAATTGCTAGTGATAATATCAGCTTCCATTAGAAGGTATTATGATTCAGTCTTCCTCTGCTTTCGAGCTCTTAAATTTGTTCAACAATCTAATCTAAAGTAAGGTCTTGCATACGCTAAATCTCAAATACCACCTCTGTATGATGAACAACAGCTTCTCTCCTTTCACAGATGACCTGGTTCAAGGGCTGGAAGATCAACCGTAGAGACGGTAATGCCTCAGGCACCACACTGCTGGAGGCTCTGGATGCCATCCAGCCTCCCTCGCGCCCCACCGACAAGCCCCTCCGTCTGCCTCTGCAGGATGTCTACAAAATTGGAGGTGAGGCCAGTGTTGCTGTGGATCTCTGTATAGGTGATGTTTGTTTGGTGTTTGATTAGTTGGCCTCAAGATGCAAGAGTATTTAGTGAATGGGAGCACCTTGTGACATAAGGATCAGAACTGAATGAGGTCATATAAGAATTCCCACTGGCTTATGTCCAAAAATGAGTCTGTCCCTATTCTTTTTTTTACTTTTTCTAGTAGAACTGTTCACAGTGTGGACGAGAAAGAATTAGTTTATTTATGCAGCTGTTTCACAGAAAGTTGTTCCTTAAATTAGTTCCTCTCTTTCAGGCATTGGTACTGTACCAGTGGGACGAGTGGAGACTGGAATCCTAAAATCTGGCATGGTGGTGACCTTTGCTCCTGTCAATGTGACCACTGAGGTCAAGTCTGTGGAGATGCACCACGAAGCTCTAACTGAGGCGCTACCTGGTGACAATGTGGGCTTCAACGTCAAGAACGTGTCTGTGAAGGATATTCGCCGTGGGAATGTAGCTGGAGACAGTCGAAATGACCCACCACAGGAGGCGGCCAGCTTCACCTCTCAGGTCAGCATACAGGGATTCTGTATTATGCATGTTCATGATTGTGTGCTTCTGCTTGTGCCCTTACACTTCTCTGCCTTTTTCAAGGTGATTATCCTAAACCACCCCGGTCAGATCAGTGCGGGCTACGCCCCTGTGCTGGACTGCCACACTGCACACATCGCATGCAAGTTCGCTGAGCTCAAGGAAAAGATTGACCGTCGCTCAGGTAAGAAGCTCGAGGACAACCCCAAGGCCCTGAAGTCTGGAGATGCTGCCATTGTGGACATGATCCCCGGCAAGCCCATGTGTGTGGAGAGCTTCTCAGAGTACCCACCACTGGGTAAGTCAACTGTCCGGCAATATGGTCTATGTTTGTGGGTCAATCTGTAACTCGGGTATTATTCATTGTTTTACTGAAAGTAATGTGAAGTAAAATCAAAATCAAACACTGAACTGTCCTAAACCTCTGTACGGATTGAAATGTATATTTGAATATTTTTTCATTGATCCTTCTTCAGGGAGGTTTGCCGTCCGTGACATGCGTCAGACTGTGGCGGTGGGAGTGATCAAGGGCGTGGACAAGAAAGCCCCCACCAGTGGTAAGGTCACCAAGTCAGCACAGAAGGCGCAGAAGGTCAAATGAACGTTGTGCTGGGCTGCTGCCCTGAACGCTCACCATGGCAGAAGACACACTAGCACCCCACCCCTTCTGCACAACATAGTCAGTGTCTGGTCTATTATCACAATGCATCGCAAAAGCAGACGAAGGAAAAAACTCCCACACTGTAACTGAATAACACGTTGAAAAACTGTTATATGTAGGTTTCATTGTCACGCAGTTCATGACAGAACAACAACAAATATGTGTTATAACTCTCTGGTTGTGTGCCGTTCTAACTTCGCTGTTTTGCACCAGTAATCAGGTGCTGATGTAATTTTGCCACATCCATGTTGAAATAATGTTCGTATTTGCCAGGGAGCCCGAGGTAGATCAAACACTTTTGCATGTTGCTGTTCCTGTACCTTAGAGAAACGAGCTTCAGAAACTGTCTGATGCCTGAAACCGTCATGCCTTTCACATTGCTCGACTTAAGGTCCCTTGCAGTAGCTCTGTTGCAGTTACTGTTAAGTTCATGCACTTTAATCACTGTTGATGTTCATAAAAGTAAAGATGTTTAAACAGTACGTCTTTGTTCCTGGTTTCATTACTAACTATAACTTAACCTCCACATTACCAAACCACTGTCACTGTAAAAAGTACCTATACTTTTAACCCTGTGGTATCGAAAAGGTATCAAACAATACTTTCAATAATATTGAAAAGTATTGAAGCAGATCTATGATATGATTTTCAACTCCACGAAAGAAACAACACGAAGATCAACTGATTTCTTAACCTGTAGTTATTACGTCATTCCCCCAGAAGCAAACCTATATTGACAGGAGGATAAAGCACAAGCAGGCAGCAGCATGTCAGCTGCTGGTGAGCGACCTGTCGTTGTAGAGATGTAGACAAGAGATGACCACTACGGCGAGTGCTGAAGACGTAGTGTCATTCACTAGCATGGACCACGCCACAACGATGTATCGTTAAATCTTTTGATGGAAATTCAGGCTGTGTTGAATATTGAGGATGGATGAATGGATATGAACGTCGATGATGAAGATGGATGAAGAATGTCTCTGTTAGGCTGGTCTGGGAGGATATGCTGTGGACTGGGCAGATGGAGACTCAGTGTGGGGATTCTGTCTCAGGTGCATTTCTGCCCATGCTGATGTGAGACCCCCGAGACAGATCCTATAGGGAAAGACATGAGAGGAATATGCACCCGATTAAGCTGGAAGAGATGAGAGAAGGGGGGATGAAGGGATGTAGGTAGGTATGAGGATGAAGTAGGGAGGTTGAGGTGATGAGGGAAGGGAGGATGAATGGATGTAGGTAGGTATGAGGATGAAGTAGGGAGGTTGAGGTGATGAGGGAAGGGAGGATGAATGGATGTAGGTAGGTATGAGGATGAAGAAGGGAGGTTGAGGGGATGAGGGAAGGTAGGATGAAGGGATGTAGGTGGGGATGAGGTGATGAGGGAAGGTAGGATGAAGGGATGTAGGTAGGGATGAGGATGGAGTAAGGAGGTAAATGGATGAGAGGAAGAGAGGGTGGGTCGAGAGATCTGATACAAACTGAGCAGGATGGGTTGACCAGGTATAAGAAGGGTTGATGGGTAATTAGAGGAGTGGTTGAGGTATGGCCCTGCTCCTGAACCTAAGTTAAATTCTTAATTAAATGAAAGCCAATGTGACTGTGATCTTATTTCTCTTGTGATGACAAACACAGCCTTACAGTTATGCTTGTCTGGAGACACACGTTTCTTCTGACTAAATTAACATCACTTATCACCTATAGTATGAACTGTTCTGTGACTGCAGCAATGTGCTGAGATACTTCTCTCACAAACCAACAGACTCACTTGACTTCCTGCAACAAGCTCAAAAGACTGCATCACGCGTACGCAGCTTGGAGGGAGCCTGTCAGTAAAAGTTCTTACTGTCTTGTAAAAAATATTGATTTCTATAAGTAAGAGTATTCAATAAGGCTGAACAATTCCCCCCTGACAGTTATACTATGATTTCATTAGATTACTATTAGTTCACTATTAGTTTGTGCATTAAAAGCATTGCTTGAGGTAAATATTTTGTATAGGACTGCAACTACTGAACATTATGGGTTTATCTGCTGATTGTTACATCTGCTGATCAGTAGTGTCATTGACACTGTCACGATGATTTTGTTCAACCACTAGTGCAAAGCTTTACTATTCATTTTCTCTTCTGTTTTCTGTGTACGACCATTCCGTGTCTTAATTAATTCGATAAGTATGTACTGCTTCAAAGAAAAGTATTACATTAACAATATTGCTCAACATAAGAGGGCATGTTAGTTGGTATCGTGACAATCTAAGAAGAACCACAGTTTCACTGAACGACAAGGAGAATTCAAAAAACAGTCTTGTCATAGAATTTCCTTTATTAATGAATGAGAATAAAAGTCAACTTGCATTTTTATTACATTACAGGCTTCATTAATCTAACTGAGATTATTACTTCTGTGTAAATATGTGCACATAATTTAAATAAATAAAAAAAACAAGAGAGAATGTTAACATGTCAAAGGCCTGTTTTGTGCCCAGTAGCAAAATGGTCTCTGAATAAAAAGCTGTATAATGCCTCAAGTCAGAACATTTACAAGGAGACAAAATTAAAACAGTGCAACCATTTCTGTTCAGAGGTACCTAATGCACTTTACTGGAAACCGTATGGAGATGAAAATGTACAACAAAAGCAAGGCACCATTATACTGTATGCAATGCAGACTTGTGAACTGGGGTCTTTTATTTTATGGCAAATCATTTTGAACCATAAATAGTTCATTGTTTTAATGGTGTGGCATTTACTCTCAGTTATAAATAGGTTTGAATATGACAACCTCCATGCAAAGTATATTTAAATATCTTAAAGAAAGTAAAATCCACTTGAAAGCAAACTGCCTCCCGGCCTCCCTCACATATCCTGGTCTGACTCTTCAGAAAACACTGAGGAACTGCTCGATAAGGGCGATTACACCACTGTGGCTTTGTGGGAAGTATTTACGCTCATGTTGTGGTGCTGAAATAATTTTCCTACAACCTGGAGGAAACCGACAATCCTTACCTGATGTACCTTATTCTGTACCATGCAGCAGGAGGAGAGTGTTGGTCATTAGTTTTCTTGGTTTAATAATGAAATAAGCCATACATTCTGCGGTGATTCCATTTCAAGGAAGCAATAAGAATAATTATACTGTTTGAAAAAAGCAAATATTGACCATGACTTCAATATTATCATTTCATGTAAAAACAGGGTGGCAAAAAAAGGTAATAATTCAACGTAATTTAATTTGATGTAATTCAAAGTTAGATTTCGGTCAGTGTCTGATTCTGAAGTGCTTTGCTAAGACACTCCCATGCTGACAAAATAACACAAACTGTCAAACTTTAAACTAAATGACATTCAAGGTGTGTTTCAATCCATGGCTGTCGTCAGCTGGAAAAACAGCTGATCGGTGCATAACTGATCCAAATGTGAGCAACAGCTGCTCCATGTTCCTCTATGGACACCGCCTCAGATTCAACACAGCATAATGGACATGTAACATCACAGCTGGCTGGGTGTGTTATCAACATGTCTTATCTGAACACGTGCGTATACAGCTGTGGATATGTGCTTTCAACAAGATGCATCTCATACTAGAGATGAGTGTTGGCAGAAGTGGCTTTGATAAGTAACCAGGTATCTTGGCAGTTGTTGTTCCTGCTCTACACCTCAGTAACACGTAGTTGTAAAGTTCTCAAACTAGCACACTCACCAAATCAAAGTTAAAGAGGGGAAATATTTACAAAACCCAATCCTGTAGTTTTGCATGTTTTAGCTTATTAACTAAAAATCCCTTGGACACAAGCGGTTTCAGAAATGTCCAGTATTGTTGGCCATAGGATGTGTAAGTCTGTCAGACAGAATTTGAAAATGTTCTGTTGGTGACTTCACAGTTATGAGGTAACTTTCACAACTTGTTGTGCTTGAACTGCAAAACTGCAATGATGATACAACACTGACAAAAATGACCTTCACTATCTTATCACACAAGTCAAGTACATTTCAGGAGACAATAAATGAATCACCTCCACTGAGGAGGTTTGGTCAGCAGGATTATGCAAAAACTACTGAACAGATTTCCATGAAACTTGGTGAAAGGATTGGACATGGACTCAGGAAGAACCCACTAGTTTGTGGGGCAGATCCAGGATTTTATTTTCATATTTTCTTAAATGTTGTGAAATATAGCATTTTTTTACATTTTCACAAATTCCTCAAGTACCAATTCATGGGTCTTGATGAAAATCAGACATATCTAGAGGACTGCTATTTATGTGTCTTGATGATTGACTTTAAGGCGTCTGTTGGGCCTCGGCAGATGTATGCCCTCCACCAATTGCCTTTCTATTTTACTATATGAAAATCATTGAAATCCGATAGATGCCTGAGACTGCAGAAAAAATAAATAGAAAAATCTAACATTGGCTCTTTGAGTTGTATTGAGTATTGTTGGTTGTGGTTTAGGAGCTAAATCTTGCATAAACACCATTTTCTGGTGTATTACTTCTGAAAAGATTATAGGAAACCACCGTCACTGGTTCAGGATAGTAGTAAAATGTTTTATTAAAGTGTATAAACTTGGGGAGATCGGATTTTCTAAAATGTTTTCAAAATAAAATAGTAACAAGAAAGGAGAATTAAATGTTCAGCAATGGTGAGATAACATTCATTTCAGTATGGAAGCCTGTCATGTTATTGGAGAGACAGAAACATCTTACACAGAGCTGAAGTCATTGCGTCACATCTGAGCTCTCCTCTGTTCCACTAGCCTCCGTAACTGTAACATCTTTGTGAAAAAAATAAAAATCGATTTTCCTTCAATGTATAGAGCTTATGGGAAATGGTGTTCAAAGCCACTAAAAAAGATTACTTAAGAATAATTAACGTTAATACTTTGTTTTTCAACACATCAGGCAAGTCACATGACATACAGTTAAAAATGGCTCTGTTCCATTGTTGGATTTTTAGTTATCATCGATGGTACAAACGTCACTGGGATTTTGTGTGAGGTTCTCTTACTTCTAGAACAGAACATTTAGGTTTACTTTGGCCCTCTGTAATTGGGCAATTAATTATTAAGGCCCATTTTTCTTTCAATTGCTTACGACAGATGTGTGGTAGTTCTTAAAAGACTTTTCCATGTGCTAGGTGTCCATGCCTTCATGCTTTGTCTCAAGGTCACATAAACTACTGTCACACAGGGCAGAGTTTAGTTGACTTCATTCAATAGTCTCAGAATTTTGGGGTCTGTGGTCCCCTCTATAGAAGCCTTCATCTTTACCTCAGATTTCAATCATACTTGAAAACGAAGAGTAACTCATGCAATGATATGCATCAGCCTGTACGAAAATACTGTGATTCTTATCAAATGGATCAAAATGAAAATTAACAAAAAAAGGTCCCCTTTTTATAGTCCCACCCTCCCTCTCCGGTCCAAAAGGATAAAAAACGTTTCTGTTGTGGGAGATTTGTGTGCCTTTTCTACTCATATCTATTTTAGCCGTACACAAGGCATGTTCGGCATTTCGGTGCTGCCAGCGGAGGGTGAGGACACGTGACCGCTGGCCAGGCTATGGTTAGAGCCCGGGGTTCCTTCCCCTGCTCTGCCCTCTGTCCGCAGGAGCTCTGAGGAGTAGGAGTGGGCTTCAGCAGTCCCCTGTGACAGGAAGTCAAATCCCTGTGTCTCTATGTCCCTGTCACTGATAAAGAGGTCCTCCTCACCCCATCCAGCTCCACCACTCCTGCCCACACCACCACCACCCCCTCCTCCTCCCCCTGGGTCTTGGCTACAGCTGTGGAAGCCAATTGGGGAGTCACTGCTTGTACTAGGGCTTGGCGAAGACAGGCTGTGGCTATGGTGGGAATCCTGGACAGCTACTGGAGGTGCCTGAATCAGGTCCTGCACTGACATGGACTTTCCCAGTCCTCGGTCCATCTGACAGGGGCCAGAGCAGCAGCCCAGGGCTGGCGGCACCAGGGGCTCGAGCTCCAGGCTCATATGCCTCCTCCAGGAGCCCTCCTCCTTAGTGTTAAGCCTGCCATTGCTATTGGTGCTGCGCTTGAGCTGCTGCGCCAGTCTGCCCAGCCCAAACCCAATGCCAAGGTTTTCCCGGACACTGCTGTGCTCCATCGTTGTCCCGAGACCTCTACAAAAGCCCTCCATGTTGGGGGTTGTTTCAGTGAAGGTCGCTCGCACCAAGTTGCTCGGGCCACCACTTTGGCTGGGAGGGAGCGGTGGTGGAAGCCTTGGCAGAAGAGGAAACCCTCCATCTCCCACTCCTCCACCTCCTCCACTGCTGATACTATTTGGGGTGAGGATGGGTGGAGAGCTGCCTATAGCCTCATCTGTGCCACTTTCAGGCGTGGTGGCTTGATCATGGGGATGATGATGATGGGAATGATGAGGATGATGATGGTGGTGGTGGTGATGATGATGGTGATGAGGAAGTGGCGACGGGCTGAAAGAGGAGGATGCAAGGCCAGAGGGAGGCATTGAAGAGGAGAGATTGAGGTTGAGCTCATTAGGTGGCGCCAGGATGAGATGGAGTCCTCCTTGGGTGAGGTGGGAGTTGGTGGCGGAGTGTGTGACACAGCCACCAGGTGGAGGCGCTCCACTGCTGCTGACCTGGGTGGAGTAGGACAGGTCTTTGCTGAAGACGGGGGAGTGGTAGTCAGAGGTCTGTTCTAACTCGAACAGCGGAAGAGAGGAGAGTGTGAGGGCCGAAGATGATCCTTTACGCAAAACCTGACGATAAATGTCAAGCAGGGAGTCGAGTTTTGACTCAATCGACTGGACCTGTAAGGAACAGGGGAGGACATCAGCAAGAAGTGAAGAGATACAGAAGAAAGAAAGTACAATCAGTGAGGAAAGAAGGTAGTCTCCAATTGCCCCACTCAAAAGAGCCACAAATATATAACAAATAAGAATGGGGCTTAGATAAGTCAAAATAAAGCTTACTGTCTCACCTTCACGCAACTGGTCAATGTGGGAATGTCAGTTTATCATAGTAACAGTAATTTTCGGACGGATGAGTAGTGCATCGCAGAACGTCTTGTCTTTCATTTCTCTGCCCATGTTGTCAGGTTAGAGCCCCCACACTGCCTGTGTGAGACAGCGTCTCAGGCATTCTAGTTAATTGGAGTCTGGCCTATTTCCACTGTGTGCGGTTCACAGTAAAATAGACAGTGAACGTCTATATCTGTCAAATATGTAACAAACATAGATATTTTCAACACTTCCTGTACCCGTTTGAAAGTAAAAGCACTCTATCATTGCTGTTGACTGAATCCACTGAGAAAACTCAGCAACTCTGTGGCAGACACGCAGAGTTGCTGAGAGAACGCAGCGGATCTCGCACTGCACATGTATCTAGTGTGGCCCAGGCGTTAGCCTTGCTTAGTCTAGTTTAGCAGACTGGAAGCAGCAGTGAACAAAGCCTAGCTTTATCAAAACCAAAAAAACAACTGCAGTGTTAACATCACTGTTGCCTGGTAACATAACCTTGACCAATTTTACAGTGTTACTTGCAGTCATTGTAAACACTTCAGATGTTGAGCCTTTTATTAATTTGTGCACACAAGTTATTAATAAAAAATTCATGTGTCTCTAACCACTTCAGATGCACAAAGCTAATGCTCTCGTACGGAGACAGGCAATTGTCATCAGCAGGAATCATAAACTAACTAATTCCCACAAGGTAATTATCTTGTGCAAACAAGTTATCTTGTGCTCTCAAGATAATAGATTATGTTCACAAGATGAAAACCTGCTGGGACTTTAGAGGCTCTGTAGACAACTGTGCAGAACACCATTGGAGTTGAATACAAGCTTTAATAAAACTTTATATGGTTCCTCAATTCCTCAACTAAAGAAAGTACTCAACAGACTACGCTCCATGATATTATTTATTAACATTTCACCTTTACTGAGACCGTAGGCATCTTGCACTATAGCTGGATATGCTGCACAAACAAATTAACTGTTGTCTGTCGAGAATTAATTGAAGCTCTCAACTTCTCCACTCCTCTCCAGAGCCATGCTAATTGTTTAGGTCTGCTTCCAGTCTTTATGCTAAGCTAAATGAAACCACATCAATGCTCCAGCTCTGTAGTTGATGCACAGAAACATGAGTGGTATTGACTCTCTCATCTCACTTAAAGAAAACAAGTGAAAATCCCAAAACTCTATTCTCCCCATTTTCTGCGAATCAAATAATGCATCATAAGATATTCAAGACTTATTTAAAAATACAAATAGAGGACTGGGTCTTGGGAATAATGACTGATAATGTAATCCACCATGAGAATAAAACATCAAAGAAGAAGCAACACACTGACCTGTCGCTCCACCTTACAGACACGGCCCAGCATGCTCATGTCCTCCAATATGTCTCCATCAGATAGCAGCTTCTCTCGAATCTTCTTATCCAGAGGGATCTGGCCCTTCCCAAGGATTTGGTCCACTCTGGAAGACACACACACAGACACACGCACACACACACAAGCACATGCAAAAACAAGAAGACATCAGTGACAAGAGGAAAAAGAGAGACCCAAGAAGAAATCCATGATGCAGCCGACAGAAAGGAAGATTGAAGCTGCAACAGAATCATATATTATTGTAAAGCAAACTCTTACAAGCAAATTAGATGTCGTACTTACAACGAAAAATTATTTATGCTGGATGGATCAATATCCATATTAGAATGGTGTGTTACTAAAACTGTTCCTTGAGATTCAAAGGTAAAAATAAGGAAGATTTTTTCCTTTTCTGCTCTGAATTAAATCTTCTATTCCATTAATTTTATAGGTTCTTATTCAAAATCTGATTCTGTCTGTCTCTCTCTCTCCTTACATAAGACACTGCTCGTGCTCAATCCAGTGAGGCTCTGTAGAATCTGGTTAATAAAGTCTGTTAATGAGGACAGGGATAAGACAAGGCAAAGTAAGGCAATGTCATGCAATTAAAACACCACCACCGTTTTTGAGAAAAATCAAACATGAAAGTATTGACAGGATCATCCAACACCAAACGATTCAAGAAAGTGTGTTTTTCTTGAATGTGTGTTTATACCTTTTTGAATGGCTGTAACTGCTCACCCACTCTACTTTAAAGTTGGTGGGCGTACTGTTGGGAGCAGTTTAACAAAGAAATGTTATTCTTTTTGTCGTAAAATGGAACCTTTATGGAATTTATGCCGAATTAAGACAGTAAACAAATACGTCCAATGCTACTTCAAAGACGATAGTGATCCATATTGTAAAGTTAATGTTTGTTAGGTCAGTGTGTTCTGAGTTTTCTTGTAGTAACACAGTGTTGATCTTAAAATGCAGATCAAGTGTTTTGGTTGCATTGTGCATTTTGTATGTCAGATTGACTCAGTAGAGAAAAACTGAAATTTTAGGATTTGGCTGCGGTGAGATAAACAGCTGGTGGCGCTCATTCTCTAGTCAGATGTTATTAAACTGTTGGAGAAGAGGGAGCATGAGATGATGATGTGACCAAGAAACCGAAAACAACGTTTCTCAAGTTAACTTGAGGAGGGTTACAATATCCTCATTGCTCCACACAGATCTAAAGTTTACACCTGCAACCATTTTGGACGAAATGGTTCAGTGAAAGTCATTTGCTGCGTTTACTTTCTTTTGAAATGTGTAATTTTCTTCTGCATTTGAAGCCCAAGTTTACAATTCCAATTTGCACATAATTCTCAGACTGAAACAAATGTGAATATAGAGCTGAGTGCAGCAGTAATCTTAACTCATTGTCCACTTACAAGTTTTTCCCGGGCGCTTTCAGACTAATGTAGAAAGCAGAGATTGGTATCATCAGTTTGGAAACAACAGCTGATGAAGACCATGACATGTGGTTTAAAGCGGCTCTGAAAAAGCAACTAGGTGGATTTCGAGCCAAGACTATTTTGATAAATATATTTTCTCTTACTCTGTCCTATCTTTAAGTGTCAGCACCCTCTGAATAACAGAGATTAAAATGCAGGCAGCATTTTCAATGAACGGTAAGTGACAGCAGGGGGCGCTATTACAGCTGCAATGACAGATCAATACACAGCTGCATAGTTTGTGAGTAGGAGTGTGCAATACAGGTGTTTCTTCGTGATAGGTGTTTATATCAGGTGGCAGACTCGTGTGTGGATCCCAGAATCTCCCAGAATTCACCAAAAGCAAAACCAACAGCCAGAGTCATTATACTGAAGAGTTTGTGTTAGTGTTTATTTGGGTTAGTGGACGACTGCACACCCAAGTCAGAAGAGTCAAAGAGAGGAGTTCAAGCGTAGTCAATTCAAACAAAGGATCATGATCTTATCATCTCATAATTTGTCTTATCGTTTCAGTTGTAATATTTTTTTTAGGAAGAACAACCTCTTGAATTGACGGAGTGAACTGAACTGAACTCATGTGATAAGGGAAGGAGGGGAGAGGGGAGGACATATATGCTGACCCCTGAGTGGAGTTCTTTCTGCCCTGGCTGTAATAGACAGGGAGAGAGGGGGAGGAAAAGGTTTTGGCTCTGCTGCTCAGTGGCTGTGGGCCGACAATCATGTCCAGCCTGTGAGGGAAGCAAACACATGCCCACACACACATACACATACACATACAGTAGGATAACAGACAGACATACATCAGTATAACACAGATATTTACCCATCCATTTATAAGACATAGAAGCACACATTTACACTAACGCACACACCAAGATGCATCAGTCTGGTCAAACAGCTCTAGTTTGACTCCAGAGACTGAAGCAATGTAAACTGTGTGTGTGTGCGCAGTCTGTCCTTCCTACCTGGTCTGCAGGCTCTTGATGCGACACAGCATGTCCAAGTGACCGGCAGAGTACTGTTCAATCACGTCCTTCACATCATAAGGACGCAGCGTCTCTTTAAACTTCTTCTTGGCCACATGGAACTTCATTATCCTGCAAACACCAGAGGAATTCACAAAACAGCCTCAAGAGAGAGCTCTGATACAGTCAGTGCAGACTTGCAGCAACTCCACAGAGTGCAGCTAATGAAAACACAGCAAACCTTATTTTTCTAGTCCAAAATGTGTCCTTGCATACCTACTGTCACTTTCTTCACACCAATGTGAGCAGTCAGAACACACAAACTTATCTCCACTGAACCTTATAGCAACATCCATCGAGCTGGTGGCTGCTTATTGTTACCGTGTGCATGTAAATTTATTGGAGTGAATAAAAAACTCCCTGAATTTATGCACCTGTGGCAGTGGAGCCGAATGTGAGAGTCTGAGTCTCTGTGGAGAGAGGCAGGAGCCGGCGAGAACAGTCAGCGATATAAAACTGAGTCTTAAAGTGAAGAGCAGGGGAAACAATTCTTGAATGTTTGTGTGAAGCCATATTTTTTTATGGCCAGTGGGCTGGTTTCTGTCACTTACACAGGTCAACTAAAGTCTGTCAGAGTTCAGATGACATTCAATGACACTCTGGGAACAGAAGCTTTAGCAGCACCACTAACCCCATGAACTGAAGTATAGCTGGCTTGTTGTGATGGAGAAGATAAGGGTTTTTTTTTGTTCATGAGCTGAGGTTAGCAGCATTACTCCCATCTCCCACAGACATATAATTATGTTCAACTACTGAGAAAGAGATGCCAGATCAAAAGTTAACAGGGTTAGCCATATTTGATAAAAATATATATTTGTGTTGCTAAGCACAGGAACAATTACTCTCAAAAACTCAAAAGCAGAGTCAGGTCTTTACAGACTCAGACTTCACTTTTCTTTGGATCTGCTTTTTACTGAAGCAACAGTCCATCCATCCGTGGTACAATAGGTGCTGACGGAGCAGTAGTGGAGTGTAACGCTAATGTGTCATATCCAACTACTTACTTGCAGGTGAAGCATTTACAAACAAACAATGGGTATGATGAGCTTTTTAAATATGAAACATTGCCAAAGATTAAACTGGCCAACAGTTACAATGAGCTCCACCTCAAGCAGTTAAACCAGTAAAAGATGCATTGATGCACCCTCTTGATGAATCAAAAGATAGAATTCAAAAATATGAATTAACAAATAAACAACACAAGCTACAAAAAAATAATATATTTAAGGATAAACTATACCAACAAGGATTCAGTTAAACTGAGTGCAGTCATATTTTAAGATTACTGTATATTATGTGGGCATACTTTTAAAGCCCCTGAAAACATGATTTCAAATCTGAGGTATTTCTTCATTAAGCAATGATAAAGTTAAAAATGTTCTCATCCAATGTGGCTAAATCCTGACTGTTACATGGAAGGAGGAGTAGTTTATCACATTTTTTTCCCAACTGAGCCGTCATTTACACTTGACTCTCAACGAACATGCTGAATGAAATAATTAGAATTTGAGGACCTTCAAGCTTCAGTTAACAAATCTAAGAATACAGGTCGGGTTCAAGCACAACTCACATGAGGACGAGCACTCACACGCATCTCAGGGAAATAAGATACTGAGATACTGAAACTTTGACAAAACTGTTCAGCTCTGCCATGGTCAAATGCATTTTCAAATAAAACTGAAGTGAGTTGAGGATTTCAGAATTCATTTTTGATAATGTTATGAATATGCATAATGGAAAAGTAAGGCCAAACTAAATTTTAAATTACACTGTAATACTTTTTAAAAAACAATATCTTGTTTATATTTGCTGGTTGACACCTCGTTCTTGAAGGTTCAACCCAAACTCACAGAATTCAATAAAACTGCATCTGAGTGACCATGTTTCTCTTAGGACGTCATGACTGAGACACACTTTGTCCTTGTCACATGATCACCTTACATACAGTATAGCTTTACAGTGCTAAGGCTCCTGCTTATCATATTTCCTCTCTCTCAACATCACATGAACCAAAGATGATCTAAAAATAAATGTCTTCCGGTCACTTTAATCCCCTGAGCATGTTCAATCAGGGGAGCTGCTGAACGGCAGGGGGCTGGGATCAGGGTTTGTTTACATGCAGTAGAAAAATACAGTATTAGTTGGAGAGATGGGAGAGGCCTCCTTTCCTTTGCCTCACCTGACAGCTCTAATGACACACTTGACTGAGGGCAGCAAGTCCTCCACTGAGATCTCACAGTGACAGCCCCTCTCGTCAAAGCAGTCGTCCCCGGCCATGTTGGAGTCTGTTGCTTGGGAGAGAGAAGATTATTGTGAGGCAGGGACTCAGATACGATGCTTTCACATTCGTCTTACTACTCTAAATCCCCAGTTTACATCCGCCACTAACGAAGTGCGTGATTTTTATCATCAGTCCTACATGGGTTATATTGGTATTGATAATAACCGTGAGATTAAAAAAAAAATTATATTGCTATCATGTTAATAATACAGATAGGATAATATTGTGTAAATATTATAGCTTAATTTATTGGGTTAATAAATCATTTTGGTATCTTTCGTTGTCTTGACGCAGGAACTATCTGCTTCACACTCCACAGTATAATCACTGTAATCATAAAACACTTTATTTATATACCACCTTTCGAAACACAGTTACAAGGTACTTTACAAGTTAAGCATTTTGCAGCATTTTGTAATATTTTCATTGTATATTAATTTGCCAAAAAAGACACAAATTCAATAAGATATTAGATTAATGTCATTATCGTCAATACTTTTCATCAAGATAATCATGTGGTGAATTTTTGATATCATAAGTCCGAGAAATAAAACAGCACTTTCCTGTGAAATGTTATGTGAAGCTCAAAAAGAAATTAAAGCTGTATTATTAGATTTTTTTGGCCACTTGGGGTGCTAGAACAACCTAAAAAGAGCACAAACGCATTACCGTAAAAATAATATAAAAATATAAAATGTTAATATGTTAACATTAATTAAGGCTGTCTAAGCAGAAATCTAACCACATTACTGTAACTAGGTAAAGTAAGAAGGTGCACACTGATCTTCATCATGCTTTATTTACTGTGATACTGGTGATTATTCAGGGTGCAACAGTGTATGCAAACGCATGTTTGAACATGACGGGAATGGACTGGATTAAAAGCGAAAGTGAAAGATGATCAGATAGAGAGCCAGGGGTTCGAGCCGCTGTCTGGAAGAGCAGAGCAGTCGTAAAGAACAGGCCTCTGGTGTGCCTGTAGATTTATTACGCAACTTTGTCACAATACAGCTCTGTCCATGGGCTTCCTTGAGTTACTACACCCACAGGAGCTAAGCAGAGGGTTTCAGCACAAGAGCTGGACTGCAATGCTGAGCTGTTTAACCATAATAATGTAAATGACCCCATATAAGCATCACTCAATAGTGCACAGCATGTAGGATCTGTGTGTGTTAATATGTGTGTGATACATGATTGAGTAAAAGCTGCTGATTATTCAGCCAGTGTGTGTAATGTGAAAGAGTAGAGTATCACTACAGGAGAATGTTAAACTGTGCTGATTGATGTTTTGCACCATTAAATAGAATATAAAAGTCTTCCACTATAATAACTTTTTATTTCCCTTGTAATGGAGCCATAATGAAATGGATATGTTTC
Source organism: Verasper variegatus (assembly GCA_026259375.1). Classification (NCBI taxonomy): domain Eukaryota; kingdom Metazoa; phylum Chordata; class Actinopteri; order Pleuronectiformes; family Pleuronectidae; genus Verasper; species Verasper variegatus. The sequence goes on from CM048044.1 coordinate 22,588,369, forward strand.
CCATCCTCTAACATCTCATTTAGCCAACATGTCAGTGTATGATCAGACGGAGCGCGGCTAACCAACCAACCAGTTTGGTTTTGGCTAGCTCCAGTTATTGATTCCTCTCCACCGCCAGGCCTCGCCAGCTGGCTGGATCCAACACCCCATATGGCTGCTGGAGCTCACCACCCCCAACTTCTATCAATCCATCACTCCACCCACAAACACCAACTGGCATGGCCAGGCCGGCAAAGCAAGGCCAAAGCAAAGAGGTGCGAGTGCCATTTGCATTACTTCACTCCTTTGCATGAATTAACAGACAGAGCCAGTTCTGGTGTGTTTATGGATGGCAAATATGCCTCAATTTATTACTTGTAAGGAAACTGGAAGATTCACTTGTCACATGTTCGGACCTAAAGAAAGAGTTCCACAGTTTTGAGTAAAAAAATAATTAGTAAAGTATTAAGCTACTGTCAAGAAAGGGTGAGATAGAAAAGGTTCTCTCCAAGCTGGTTTTCACACTTTTTAAATGGATGAAACAGATGAGAATAACATTATAAGTGCTGAGCATCAGAGATGTAGATGGATGTTATTTCCACCTTCAGTCAGAGCAAGGCTAGCTATTAACTGAAATGAGAGCGGTATCAATCTTCTAACGCAACTCACAGAAAGAAAGCGAATATGTGCAGTTCCTGAAAATGTAGAACAATTCATTAGAGATGTTTTTGCAGTTAGAGGTTCAGTGTGTGAGATTTACTGATATCTAGTGGTGAAGTTAGGTATTGCTACTGAATGTAAAACCCCTTACCTCACTCTACCATTGTAAGGGCAACTTTACTGGACTTCAGGAACATAAAAAGGTGAAAAACATGTTCTGGGCCACAGTAAAATCATGATGGTACAACCCAGACTAGATGGAAGAGAGATTAATTCTTAGTTTTAAATTATTATACACTAATGAAAACATAATCATGAATTTGAACCCTAAATCCTACACCCTGGACCTTTAAGCTACATCATAACACAATTTTTCATCTTATTCAGTGAGAGTACTGTACGGAATATTGTATATGGAGCGATTAACAATAAATTCTACTTTGAGTTATTACACGTTTTAGCTAAAATTAATGCTCCAAATTAATCTGAATGAAGTCAGACAGTGTCTGAACTATGAAAGGCAGGACAAAGTCACCTACCGTCAGTGGTGGAGCGAGACTGGCTCTTAAGGCGGAGGGAAGGTCTGAAGCGTGTGCGGTCATTGAAGCTCCAACTCTTCTGTACCTTGGTGGGGCTGGTGCCCTCTGTACCAGCTTCAGCCACTGGTGACCGCCTGTCGTTCACTGAAGACGTCTGCCTCTGCTTGATGCTCTGACCTCGAGGGCTCGCCATCCGTACCCGCTCCTTGAAGCTCAACTTTTGGCTGCAAAGTTTGGATGACCAGTGGTTCAGAGCGAAGTCAGAATGAGTGGTAAAAGATGGGAATGGTGTTATGAGGAGGTGAAATGACAGACAGGTAAAGATAATGTTAATGATGCAAGTTTCAGGGCGACAACTTGAATGGTAAAATACTGTTTGCTCCTTTGCACCAATTATGTGATAAATGGGATCATCCAGAACTTTACCAACCAAAACAAAGGTGGCAGGCTGCAGCACAAGATGGAGAAAGACCAGCATGCATTGCAGCAGGCTCTTCATACAAAATGCAAGCTCATGTTAGATATGATGCTTCAGCTGTGTGTTTGAGTTGTGCCTGTAAATGTGTGTCTGCATCAGCTACAGTACGTCAGGACATTCAATGCCACGTTGCATCAAATGGATATTCATTTTTTGTGACACCATGATAGGTTACTTACCATTCACAACAGCGATTCATCACTTAAAGGCATGAGATTAATTTCAAATGAGTTCATGGGTTATGGAAGAGAATAAATGGAGACTACTTGTGGAAAGTGAAGGAACAGGACGGTCATCAGGAGGCCGCCGATTATTCGTTTGTGCAGCTTCAAGTACTGCATGCAGAGGAAGTGCACAGGCAACAGGCATCATGGCTACATACCACCTAAACTTAAATGGTATTTCATGTTGAATTAAACCAATGACTGTGAAGAGGGAGGATATGACAACTAAGCCAAAACATATTGATCGCCCCCTGGTGGTTTGCTGCAGTATAGGTCATAAACCCTGTCTTGTGGGTGGAATGAAAAAGTCAAAGTACATGTTAACCACACTGACATATGTGTCAGTCTTAATTTTTCTGATAAGTTGGTATTAATCAGTTATTTGATGCTATAAAAATGGGGTGAAATGTCAAGACTGACAGCTGAGAAGGACACATGATTGGTCAAGCTCGTGTGCTTTGATTCTGCAGCTCCCCTCCACAGTCACTACTGCACAGACTCTGGCTCCAAATGACATCACAAAATGACAGAAGCTGTTCATTTCATTTTTTGCACAGTGGGAGGAGGTGGAGATGTGACGTCCATCTTTACACACAGCCAATGGATTGAACTTGTGTAGTTTTAAAGCAAATGATATGGCTGGCAATATGTCAACAAAGCTAATGGAAAGACCAAAGCTAAAAATGTGTTTATCTCAATACTTTCTAGCTCCCGCCTGGTATGACTGCAGTCGCTTTCTTTAGTACATTTTCTTGTCCCTGGGTTAGGTGTGTATGTGTATGCTTGTGTGCTTGTGTGCAGGTGGGGGCAGATGACACCAGGCTCGGTCCCATATCTCATCAACCACCAACCAGCCACACACCAAAACCATTGTTAAACCTGGAGTTTGTAACCTTGTTAAATAGTCGGGGGTGAACTGCCATTTTTGTTTTCTCCTGTTTAATCTAGTTAGGGAGGTAAGCAGTTTCTTTCTGTAATATTAGCAGCTACTTTCCAGTTAGTTTGGCTTTATTTGTTATGTTGGCCTTTGTCCCCCCCTGAAGTCAAAGTAATCACTATTTTTAAGCTTAAAATAAATAGCCATTATTGATCTCACAAGTACAGTATATATTTTTATAAAAAAGCTCAGAAATTTCCTAACTCAGGTTTAGCAAACACAAAGGTAAAGTGTATTTGTAAACTAAATATCATTCAGCTGCAGCTTAGTACACGTTTGCTGCACTAGTGAGTGTTTACAGCAGCAAGATGGTGTGAAAATAAAATACAGTGGACATATCCACGGTGATGAAGAACCCTGTCACCCAGTGTAACAGTAATGACTCACTTACTGAGTCATGAATGGTTTTGGTCTTTTCATTATATCTGTTGCCAATAAAAACGAAAAGAATATAACCAGACCAGATCTGTTAAAGTGACCATGGCTCAACAGGCATCGTGTGTTGGAGTGACAGCCACATGTCAGAACTAGTGTAAGGAATACTAGCACAGAATTTACACATCAGGTGCTGCGTGAATAAGAAAATCGAATAATAGTCAATGACATAAAGTAATTTTCCTTTTGAACATTTTTAAATGTTATTTCACAGAAGATGAGACTTGACAGAAATGTAGTTAAAACCAAAGTCACGACAGGCAGCGGCAGTGCATTGCTCAGGCAAAGATCAGACAGAGGCAGATAGTGTTTTACTGTAAAGGCGACTGAAGAGTCACTGCAAGATTAACTTGCTCTGCCCTCTCTAAGGCTGCACAGCCTCCTACAGATACCCATGCACCAAGAATTAGTCAGCATTGCCAAAGAACTGTCATGTAGCACGGGAGCAGAAACACTGTGTACCTATGTTTCCGAGTGGTACACCTCCTCAGTAGCTTCTGTTTATTACTATGAATTTGACTAAAAAACCAATGGGAGATAGACATATGGTGACGTGTTACATGATGCAGAACTGGAGGAGAGAAAACGTTTTCCTGTGAATGTTTTCAGGATGAAATATTGCATTTCATTTCCCTTTAATACCCTTTCCGCTTTTTTTTCTTTACATAAGCCTTCTTGCGCTTCTTGCTACTTATTTCTTTCTGCATTTGAGTCAATGTGAATGACAGTCAGCAAGAGGCCTGGCATCTTAATGCAATGATCCTTTGTAAAAGCTTTCATAATAAGGACGTAGAGTGTGAAGTAATCCATCAGAGTTTCTGGTGGCACTTGTAGACCACTGACATTTAGAAGCAGCAGAAGGGAGGCAACTGAGCTCAGTCGGAGAGAATGAACATCCACAGCAGCATTTGAAAAAGGCTGCAATTTGGTGACTCACACACTTCGTGCCGATATCCCTCATTTAACTATGTGAATTTAGCTGGGCAATGGCAACAAGTGCCTGAGTCACCAGTGTGAGGCCAGTAACCTTTCTACTGGGTTCACTGAGGGTACGAAGATGTAGACCTTGTTTTTTTTTTTGTTCTCGCTGTATTTTATCTCAGCACTGAGATGTATTTCTTTGAAAATGAATAAATAAATCTAGCTGATAAATAAAGTAAGTCTGCTCCAGTCTGACTGTACAGCGTGTTTCATCTCCTCTCCAGCTCTGCAGTGGAGACGTAAACCGAGCGGGGGGGGGTTCTAGAGCTCTCCTCCCATTTTTAAGACATTCTTCTTGACATGCTCAAGACTCCGTGGGATGATTTCTGTTCTTGCGTGTGTGGAAGCGAGGGCCGACTCTCATTTTTTAATTTAGCAAAATTTTTTAATTGACTTTTCTAATTCGTTGGCTTCCACTACAATTCTAACAGTGTCGTCCATATATGACACAAGGCTCGCAAGAGCTTCAACTGCCTTCACAGACTGGCTGTGGTGGTTCAGAGACAAACATTTACTCAGTGTTTCATAACTGCAAACACAACACTTGACATCACTCAGCCCTCACTGGCCTGCATGCTGTCCTCCCCTAATGACTCTAAAAATGCATCAGCTAAAAGAATAACTAAGTGTGTGTCAGATGCTGTAAGTAGGGTATATTCATCACCCACAAACATTAACTGTGAAGCTTCAATTATACTCCCCAGTTGGCACGTATACACATACTGCTACAGACACCGCAGATGTGTTGTTGTTCTTATTATACTACTGTCAATCTGCTTCAGGTCCGCTTGGTGCACAGCTGGTGCCGTTGTAGTTTCTGGTGCAAAAAAATTGGTGGGTACACCAACATCTGCACAGAGATGTGCACACACCCGTCAACATCTATGTCTCTCTGACCCTGGCGAATCCTCTGTGCTTGCAGATGCATAAAGACCATAGACTGTACTATAAACTCAGGTTTAACTCATTTAACTGTGCAAAACGTATGCTTGGGTTTATATTGTCTGCTTATTGTCTATTTTGACTGCCCTCTCTGCTGCTGCAACACATCACATTTCCCCTTATGTAATCTTATCTTATCTAACAGGAGTATCAGGAGTCTAGAGGTTTATAATGGTTCATATTTCTCATTCCTAACAGAGCTGGGAATCATTCAAAAGGTTAGGAGACTATTACAGATATGATATCCAATATAATGTGTTGCTGATCTTACTCTGAAGCTGCATGAATCAATGTGTTTCAATTAATATTATCTTATTATTAAATGATGAGCTGATTGTAGCTCCCCTAAGCATCTTTCAGCTGATGTTGTGGTTTTATGGGCTGTTTGTTCTCTCATCAGCCTCAAACCCACAGAAAAACTCCACCGTTCACCTCTATAGCTTCCCAGCACCAAGCAGCAGACAAAGTTAGAGTCAGGCTATAAACATAGTGTAGTGTAGAGCATGGAACAATAAGAGTTTGTGGAGGTCAGACATAATTCCCCCAGCACCCCCCCCCCCCCCCCCCAAAAAAAAAGGATTGAACTCTCTTTTTTAATACCCTTTTTTAAAGATGCATTTCAGTCACTACCAAAAAGGTATTCAGGTCCAGATCTACATAGAAATTATGGGGTAACAACATAATGGAAGAAAGGGAATGTTGAGAGTAACAAACCTTGTGGTCGACTCTCCCTGCTCCTTCCTGCAGATGATAAGAAGCAAAAAAAAAAATATTAGAAAACATGTTTTTATCCAATTTTGTGCCTATTGGACCATACCAGTGCTTTGAATGTTTCAGCTCACAAATCATATCGACCTTTAACCATTATCACAGTGTTTGAGAAATTTGAATTCATTTTTTTTTTGTTGTTTCCTTTATCCAATGTGTTGGTGATACCTATAAACTAGCTTAAGTTGTTTATTCAGAATGTTTTGAACCAAATGTTCAAGAGCTAAAACCTGAAAACAGACTACGTGGTCCTATAAGACTTTATGTTTATATTCAGGGCTCCGTCGGCAGCTACTGTTTCTACACATGCAGAGGATTTCAGGACAGAAACACACTAATCAATACAAAATCATTCCAGGGGAAAAAGACCTGAACAAAGCGCAGGCTCACTACAAACATGCTGGTCACTGCAGACTGACTGGGCAAACTAAGGAAGCACTCGCAAAAAGAGGTACCAAAGATGTGCATTTTATCATATTAAGGAGTATGTTTGGATGTTTGTAATTAGTGTGTGTGCGTTTTGTAAATTTAGTTTATTATGACTTTGAGAGTAAACTAGACAGCTTGCAGATGGTCCTAATATTTCCAGGCTCCACACAAGTTTCTGAGCGGTGTCATATCCACACAAGGGGGGTAGAAAACAATCCTCAATGACTAATTGAATGGGAGAAAAGAACTGCTCTTGTGCCATAGACGGCAAGAACTGGAAAAGTAGGTGGGAGCTTGGGAGCTTGAAAATGTTCAAGCTCCCAAGAAGGAGATGTCCTTGACAGCTGTGAGACCATAATTAGTTCACATCTAACATTTTAGATGGAACACAGCATCATGATGATGTTATTGGTATAATATCCAGAATGAGGGAGGTTCTGTGCTCTTAGAGTGAGCTGCTGGCGTTCAGCAGGAGTTTCATCTATGCTCAGGGACCTTTCTGTGTCGTCTCTGGTTTGTGATAACTTTTACTGGCTGTGATTTTTCACTGGAATTCCAGGTGTCACATTCGTGAGCTGGAGGTGACAGAATATTTATCACAGTGGTTGTGGAAATGGGGGGGATCGAGAATTTGACTGGTTTCTAACAGGTTGCTCTATTTCACACCTAATATGTTTGTTGTGGTTAGAACAAATCCTGGTGCATTTGTCGGGCCCGAATTAAGTCCATTACAAATGCAGCAATATCTCCCTGATAACATGCGGATGATCTGCATGCTTAAAATCACTTTGTAAGCTCTTTCTGATTCCAGAGAATGTAAATATATACATTAGAAGCCTTAAAGATGAACCTTTAAGTGTGTAAGACTTTGTCTTCACTCCTTTTGGGTCTTTTATAAATAAATCGTTGTGAACATAAACTCATAAAACATTTTTTCCTTTGTTCCAGACCAAGTGAACCTAAATCACACTACAGCTGCTTTCAGACATGCACTGAACTCCTGACCTTAGCCTGAAAGGTTTAGGAGGAGACTGAAAAAAGTTTGAATGAACAAATGTGACAATACAACAAGAAAATGTCCAGAACATTCACAGTGAGCCAGGGTGTGTAGATGATGTTTCTAACACAGGATGGACACAAAACGAGGTTCGAAAGCTTTTGGTGATAAAGAGGCCGGTATTGATGTGCTGGAAACAAAAATATTAGATTGATTTCCGCAGTAGAATTTATTTTGTGTCCTGCCTCCTGCATGCAGCACAACCCCTCCACTGAATGTCCCAGACATTTTCCTGCTGTGAATGCCTGTGATCCGGACAATCTCCTGCTATGTCTGAAAACAGCTCAAATGTTGAAACTGTCCATTAGCTATCATGACTTTTTGACAATGACATTTCTACCCCCCCTTTGTGTGCATCCTCTGTTTATGGGAAACTACAGTGATCCATACTGTATCTTCATGTACAGATCTGCCAGCTGCCAAAGCCTGTGACAAACGGTATTATATATGATGTATTATGTATTATATAGATGGATTAAAAAAGCTTGACTAGTTCATGGAGCCCAATACTGCCAGACACAGATATCCTGCTGAGGGCCGGTGCTAAAATAGCTGCCTCTCAAACGGGCGGCGGTGAAAATCCCTGCACTAAGCACTCAAACTGACTTTAGTCAAACACAGCCTGTGCCAGTTTGAGTGGTGTGGAGGGATAACATGTTCATTCAAATAATAGACAGAATTTTCTGTTAATAAAAAGGAATTATCAAAATAAATGCATTTGTAATATAAAGAGAAAACAGACAGCAGATATATAAAACAAAAACAGAGCAGGAAATAAGTAAGAGGCTGAATAATAATTAAAAAAATGTATATAGTCACTTAAAATACACATAATTGAAGTATTGGAAAAAAATGAGAGTGGCTCAGAGACCAGCTGCCATAGTTGTACCTACTTTGTAGGGCTGCAGGTATGCAACGCCTTCAAGTGAGGCTTCCAGGTAGCAATGGACACCGAGTTCTCATCAGCTGAATAACTACGCCAAACACACTGCATGAAGGATACACAAAACACGGAAGAAGAAAAAAGTACAAAGAAAGAAAAAGAGAAATGGAAAGATAAAATAATAAAGAAAACAAAACACAAAGGCAAAGAGGGAGGAAGAGAGAAGAGGAGGAGGAAGAGGAAGGAGAAAAAGAGGAGAACAGAAAAGACAGGAAAAAAAGCTTATTAGTTAAAACAAAACAACTGGTGTGTCACACGTCTGTAGTTGAGCGGAGGTCAGGCATGAATACATGCCCGTCGGAAGACAGGAGGCTCTCATAGTGCCACCATGTGGCATCCAGGTAGGGCCTGGTGCTGTCAGTGGAATAATAACACCACGCAGCCTAGTACAACATGGGGCGGACATGATGAAGAGGAGGAGGTGGTGGTGGACAGGAGAAGAGGTGGAGGAGAAAGGAGAAGCCACAGAGGAAGGACAGCTGAGAAGCACACAGGAGAAAGGTAAGAGTTAAGAGAGCGAGGGGAGGAAAAGGGAGCACATGGAGAAATATATAAGGGGCACAGGGTGAGGTCAGCACCACTACCATCCAGGGGGACACAGAGTGAAGATCAGACTGGAAAAGAAGGAAATGTGTAATGCAGAAAAGATGAAGGAGCAAGAATCGCGATGTGCTTTTTATTCGGTCGTGTCAGCTTTTCAGGGAATCCATGGAGGAAAAAGAGAAACTGGTGAATGAAATAAGTATTACTTATTTCAGTTCTGTGGTGAATTGTGTTGAGTAATGGCAACAATCCATATTGTCTTTATACATTAGTGATGATGTTGTTATTATTTTGTGTGTGAGAGAAATAGGAGAGAGGGGGCTGTGCTGTGTGCTTTACCTGGATGAGGTAGGCCGCTGGGTTTCTTCTTTTCTCAAAGTGCTTCTGTCTGTGCTGCTCTTGGACCTTCAAGGCAAAGCCTGAGCCCAGAATACCCTGGTAGGATATTAATAAGGAATAAATACTGAATGCATTTGTACACCAAAGAGACTCAAGCATCACTGAGTTGCTGAGAAAAGACATAAACAAGTCTGACGTGCATATAAAACAACAATGTTAAGTCTTCTTGGAGGAGGACTTTGACATATTTGCAAATATGCCTGTTCACTGTCTTGTTGAAGGTGAGATGAGATCTGAGCAACTCTCAGGGCATATTTACATTATGGGGGAGAATCAGCTTTGACACTTGCCTCTCCCATCATTGTGCAGATTTTTTTTTAAAAAACATGTCTATGGTGCAGAGTCAAGTTACAAAACGTTGTGTTCAACACACCTGGTTTATCTACAATACAAAAACATTTGTAGTCAATGTTTTTCAAAACTGAATTTACTTCATTAGTGTTCAAATGTGTGGTTCAAGTTTAAATGATTTACTTAACTGCTGTAATTTATCTGAGGACATAGAAGACATGTTTAACTGACTATTACAGGGCGCTGGTTGAATGTTTATCCACTTTATAATTACTGAACATATCACATGTCCAAATCACATCAAATTTTAAACTGCACTTCTTAAGGCAATTTGTGCAATTAGTGTGTGGATAGCTAAAGTGGTGATGTTTTGTAAATCACCACTGGGAGCTCTGGAGTAATACATACTGTGCCAACCAATGCGGAGCATGTGGAGCTTCAGTTCCTGTTCTCCTGCTGTGAACATGCCTTCATCCCTGTGCAGGAGTTGAGTGGCAATTAGCATTGCCAGCATGGAGACTGGAGGCAGGAGGAAACAGTTAAGAATTGTTGTTTCTACTTCTCTGTTTGTGTATGGATCAAACAACTGAGATGGTTAATTACTGATCTTAAGAAGAGCTGGTAAGTTTATTTTTTGGGAGACAGCCAGGCAAGTCGTTTCCTCCTGCTTCCAGTCGATTAGCTTAACTCAACGCTAAGGCGAACCAATCACCTCCTGGCTCCAGCTCAATAGTTGTTACAGACATGAGAGCTGGAATAATCCTCTCATCTCACTCTCAGCAAGAAATATAGGATGAAAAATGTCTTTCTTCTTATAATTAGTTCCCCCTTATTAACTAAATCTATATGATTCTACTTTGATCTGATTTAAGCAGACATTACAGATGCCCTGTGGAGTTGTCTTGTAAGCAAACACAGTTATGTTAATATTCACTGTTTCTCAAAAAATGCCCTGTGTGCATCCTTGAGGCTAGAATAAATGTACTTCCTCATAAACACTGCAAAGTCAGGTTTCTATATCGAAACCTGCATTGTGCATATCTGTGTTAACATTGGCCAGTTCTCTTCTCCCCTGCCTTATGCTGGAATACTATAGGATTTATGACATGTTATCACATCAGAGGAATAGCATAATTAAGTTTAGCGTAACCTCTATTATTCTGTGAAAAAGATGAAATGGAAAAACTCTCATTAAAAAAAACATTTATTAACTAATATATTATAAATTTAAATCAATCAGTTAAATTTGTATAAAAGTATATTTACCTCACTAGCCTGGAGTCACATGTCAGCCAAACATATCAATAGTCTAAATAGTCTAGTTGTATAAACAACATGGCTGCAGCCAACTACTGAGTCAGAGAGTGATCTCTAAGAAGAGGATGTATGAATTCTTCAGCTCTCGGAGCCCCACAGTAAAAAGAATCATTTAAAGAGTTGGGACTTACTGCTGGCAAGGCAAAGAAGGAGATGCCCAAGAGGGCAAACCCTGCGGACAGCATCCGTCCTGTCCACGTCTTTGGTGTCTTGTCCCCATAGCCAATGGTTGTCAGGGTGATCTGTCAACACAAACAATTATTAACGTCATACTGAATTACCTAGTTTATGGAAAGGAAAGAAATGCCACTCGATACTGAACCTATCTACAGTACTTGACTACATCAGTACCATAGAGGGTTCATTCAGATTCACCTGTGGCACACTTGAGTCAAAATACAATCTGAGTTGAACTTGATCTGTTGGTGTTTTTGTGAATATTTTAACTATTTTCAAATAGTTAAAAAGAAAATGTATTTTGCTGTGAAAAACTCGATATTTACATGTTTTGCCTTTTGCATGCTGCTTGATTTTGCCAAATATATGCATGATTTGAAATGATGCCTTCGAGCAGTGCAATCACATCAGAGTGACTAGGCCCGTGTGGAGGTCTTGTAGGAGCAACACTGTTTGGCCTTGGTTCTGTTCACACTGATGAAAGCCTGTGGCTAAAATGTTTATTCTATGTTGGGTAAAAAGCAATAACTATAAACACAGTATGTGGGTTGTTGTTGTTGATGAGTTAAGTTTACGAGGGCGATCCATCAAGACATGATGGGCGGCCATTTTGACAATATTATAGCTTTGACTGACTGAAGAAAAAACTAAAATGTGTTTTTGGAGCACAGAGCCAGGGAATGATATTTTGATACAAGAAAAAACAGAGTTAATAGTAATAATGATTCATAGTGATGCGGCGTGGCACAGGCTCACATGTGTTCATCAGAAGCCTGAATAGCAACATTTAATGCAATGTACCAGGCAGACAAAGCAGGTTGTAACTGGAATGAGCACTACATGTGAAACTACTGTTCAGCATAAGTCATCTGTCTGTGTGTGTCTGTATCCAGTGTGTCTGATCACCCTGAATTATCTTTTATTCCGGCTCTGATTGCTGATATGAATGACAAAGGCGGCTGCAGCCATTTGGCACCATTATGTGTTTTTGGACCCACTATGTGAATGATTGTTAATGGAGCCGTGTAGGGCTAATGGTGTTGTCAATGCTCAGAGGCAATGACAAATTGAATTGTCACTGCTGAAACGTGACATTATGGGCCTGCCAGAAAAATAAAATTAAAAATAGCAAAGACACAGATTTTCACCATCCAATCCGGGAGACATTTTTTTCTTGCAGAAGGTAAAAATCAACCTCGGATGCCAAGAGGTGTAACTCTATTAGTGTTTACTGGGTCCTGACAGGCAGAGCATCTTCCCCCACACTCACCGTGCCCCACCACAAGGCATCAGCGTAGGTGGCAAACTCCTTGTTGAACTTGTTCTCCACAAGGTAGACGAGGAACGATGAGAAGATGAGAACCAAGAAGCCGATGTACCAGGCGGTGACCAGTTCCTGCAGACAGTTCAAAACTGACATTCAGGGTGTACTCATGGGAAAAGGAGACTTCAGTTAATACACAACCACTTATATATATGAACCTTCACAGCAGATCAACATGAATTGGCTTTTCTATGATCTCTGAGGACGGAACTTTCTATGAAAGGGTGACCAGGTCATACAAGTGAAAGTTTAGACTGTTTATTATAAATCCGTTGGGTGGGAGCGATTCATAGTAACCCAAATACAAAAGTGCACAAGAGCAGGGGCCGTTATCATGAAGGTTACCTTCATGTCTTGCTTCACTGAATTAATACCACCTCCAGGAGGCAGATAATAAACTTTGATCATAAAGCATATCAAAATTATGATTTACCTATAGTCTACTGTACCTTTTAATAAGCAGAGGTACAAGTCAGTGGGATCATTACAAATATAACTTATGCATGAAACATCCTAAGATATTGTAGTTGGTGGAGCTAGTTTAAGGTTGTTTTTCAGGGGTCAGTTTACAACCTAAGGTCATAAAATCAGAAGAGACATACGATGAGTAATGAGGGAGGTAAAAAAGAAAATAAACCCCCCAAAGTTCTCCTACTCAAGATTCTTGAGGAAGGGTGGAGGGTGTATTTGAAAAAATGTGAGTGGGTGGAAGGACTTTGTGTGTGTGTGTGTGTCCTCATTATGCAGGTATCTCTAACTCACAGTTGCAGGCAGTTAAAAGTCATTGTGGATATTCATTAAATTTATCATACTATCTGTCTGCATCCAAGCAAACTGGACTATATCTACTGTATGTATGGGATTGGGTGTGAGACAGGATCAGCTGGCAAACAATACCACCAAACCCAGGAAGTTCCTGTATCTTGCCCTGTAGTCAACAAAAGTCAACTGTGTATGTGTGTGTGTGTGTGTGTGTGTGTGTGTGTGTGTGTGTGTGTGTGTGTGTGTGTGTGTGTGTGTGTGTGTGTGTGTGTGTGTGCGTGCCATCTACCTTGCTGTGTGCGTAAACCACAGATCCGAGCAGCTTCCAGGTTCCACCTCTTCGGTCCATTCGCACCATGCGCAGGATCTGCAGGAAACGCAGGCTACGCAGGACCGAGGTGGCGAAGATGTTACCCTGACTGCCTGCCGACACCACCGCCACTGAGGCTATCAGCACTATGATGTCTAGAGGGTGGAGAGGAAACGCACACAGACTAACTAAAAGATACAAATCTGAATCAACCCATATGTTCTGTTAATGTCGTAAAATGCCATTAATGTGGAAATTATAGAACAAGACTTCTTTTGATACATTAATGAGCTTTTTCTTGCATTTTTTATGAATAATTCTGTAATTCAAGCCGGGTGGAAATATATTATTATTATGATGTGAGCACTATAACATATGCTTACATTTTTTTTATATCAGTCAAATGCTAGGTAATAATAATAATAATCCCTGCTCAGACAAAAAAGCTAAGACATCAAATAGGTTGCACATGATCATGCACATGACAGCAAATAAAAAATCAAACAAAAACAAATAAGAGCCGAGATCTCACCTTAAGGCAAGTATATCTTGTTTGTTTGTTTGTTTGTTAGTAAGATTGCGAAAAGCTACTGGATGGATTACCACAAAACTTGTAGGAAGGATGCAGTATTGGTCAGGGATGAACCCATAAAATCTTTGTGCGGATACGGATCAGAATAATTCCGGAATCTTGATTTAAAAAAAATCTGTTATGTTTGGGGGGTTGGTAACTGATGAATGTGTGTAATTTCAGGTCAGTCAAAATCTGGATCTAGTGGATTTAAATGTGGATTCATTGGGATTTGGTCTTTTTTCAGCTGCTGTGGTAGCAAATAGGGCTAAAAACCTGTGACTATACCAATTGTAATGTGGCCTTAGCCATGAGGCTTGTTTTAATTTAAGTACTGTTGTGCCTTGATGGAGTTAAACTCTCCACTGAGTGTAATTCTTGTTAATAATGTGGCCACTGGTCTTTAAACAGACAGCCTGGTTCAGTCCTTGGGGTCAGAATATGTGGAAGTGGCTTAATACTGCTGCAATAAGAGCAGCTCACTGCTGTCCCCCCTCACTGTGGCAAACCATCCCGACAAAGGCTCTGTAATACTGGAGCTGACATAATCTGCTGTGGGCATCAACAGTACAATAATGCACTGTGTACTCCTTCTATATCCACTGTGAGGCTACAACATCGATCTGCTGCAGACACAAACAGGACAGTGGGGGAGATGTAATTGAAGCACTGTTCCCTCGAGAATATTTTTTCCACACCCAGGGTATTATATATATCAGAAATGATCAAGATCTCACAGCATAACACAGAGGGGTATGGTTTGTGGGTTTCAGATGAGTTCCTCTTCAATCTCTCATAAGAACATGGCGCACAAGTGCAGACAAACTGTATTAGTTCTGAAAACACTTACGCAAACATCAACAGGGACAGGCAGGCGCCCACACACACAGATTAGACTTGTTTGGAAGAAGTTCACACAAAAACTACACTGAACAAATGAATAACATTAAACCCACAAAGAACACGGACAAGCTCCCAGCCTTGCTCTGCTCACAAACAGATCTTTCATTTGCCATGTGAAACCCTGTCCCCGAGTCGTGCTTCTGAGAGAAAGTGCTGACCGAGGTGTGGCGGGTGACTCCTGCTATAAATCATGTACCAGTTGACCCACAGTGCAGAGAGGGAAAAGGGGGAAAAGGCAGCAGCAGCACCATGAAAAATACATTAATGACACCCTGGGGATGGAAGTGTCCCGGGAACCTGCGGGGCTGGAGCAGGGTTCACTCTCTTTGATGGTGGTCGTCGTGGGTAACCATGTGAGTTAACCTCCGCAGCCCAACAAGTCGTTGAGGGTGCAACTGTTTCTGCTTATTCAGCCACGGAAACATATAAAATAGAACTCAGTGCAGCAGAGGGTGAAAAGTCTGAGGTGTTCCAGCAAAACTAAAATCCAGAATTTCCCCACAATGCAACTCGATATTGTTTCTTTATTAAAGTGCAGTCAGAGACACTCTTGTGCTATCTATAATTAATAAGCAGTGTTTAGAAACAGGAATTAGCAAGGACTAGACAGCTTCTATACAAACGTGGTGATGATGAGGATTATTTTTTTTTTTTTTTGTCCTTGCAGTCAGGCAATCAGCATTTCTCCTTTTCTGCAGGTTTGATTTTTTTTTCCTGTGTGAAGTGAATGAGTTTGCAAATAAGAATAAACACATCACAATCTGTTCCTCACTGAAATTAATGTGGAGAGAAATCCATTGTGGCCTGTGACCACACAGTTAGAACCTTGAACCTTGGTTAATGTCCATGACTGTAAAATTAAACACATCCTAAGTTTTTAACTCAGGAAAGCTGGGATCATCCTGACTGAATCATCAGGCTTTTCTTCTTATACTTTGGAAAGTTCCTCTACAGCCAAAACTTTATCCAACACAGGCTGGGAGGATACTGTTCATGAGAAGATAACTGATACTTCAACATTAGGTTTCATTTACAGTGAAAAACCTGTGTTTAACCTTCGTAATGAGTCTTGTCATTTTTAATGCCCAATGTCACGTGAGCTAGAAATCCACTGCTCTTATGAGGAAAGTACAAGCTGCACATTTCTGAGCAGAAGTTCTGTTTATAACAACAAGAGGAAGTAACACAATTAGGAATTTACATATTTTGACATTTGAGAATTTTACTGTGAGATACAGTGAGTAAAATAATAAGAAACAAGGAAATAACTCTGCTGGGAGCAAATTAAAAATAGCCCAAACATCGAATTACCAAATCAATGGACTTTCATTGCAGGTGCTGCACTGATTTCCCAAGCTGCCTCCTGACATACAGTGCCATCATTTCTGTAGGGAACTTCATTTATTTTGGCAAAAATGTTCAAGTTAAAAAGTAACAGCTCCAAAATACAATACAAACTCAAAGCAGTTTTCCCTTGAATGTAGAGGATTTGAGCTGTAACCTCATTTGCAGCATGAAATGCAAATGGTCTGTTCTGTGCAGGCAAACTTTCAAGTGGAAGAACCCAACGGGGAAATCAAACAAACCTATTCGAGGAAAATGTGTAATATTACAGTCCATCCACAGCCTCACCACATCTACAAACACATTTGTTAAGGACAGGTCTGAATGAATGATGGGAATTGAATGCAGCAGAATGCATTGTCATTGTCTGTGTATCTCCCCCTCTGTCCACAAGGGAGGATTTTAATGTTAATGGTCTTTAAATGACATCAGTTTTAAGATCCTGACAGAAACTCCGAGGACACAGTGGCACAGACCAACAAAGCAGTAAGTCACACCGCTGATGTGATATTTTGGTAGAACAAGTTTTTTTTTCTCAATTTACTTTAAGCAGGAAATAGTTTCCTTTGGAGAGCAGTACTTTGGCAGTAACATAACCCATACCACTCCAGCCAAGTTTTAAAAGTAACTGAGAATACCCACTGCCATCAATATACTTTTTAGTTGAATTTGGTATATCTACCAGCAAGAAATATGAAAATTTTAAATTCACACATCGTTTTTGCCAAAGGCAGCTCCAACAGAAGAAATGAAATCGATATTTCGATATTTTACAGTTAAACCAGGCAAGTTGGTCATTAAGGATCATGTTTTAGATATATCAAGTTTTAAGTAATAAGGTTTTCAATGTGAAGAGAACAACTAGTAAATAATTGTCTAACAAAATAATGGACAAAAGATTTAACTCAAATTTCCCTTGGCTTTGTTTGAGCTTTCAACCACACATCTCATGGACTTCATCAGTGAATGACACTGATTCAGGCGGCTGAGCCACTTTTGGAGCTAATCCAGCGCTGGTCTGACTCATCCATTGGGTGATGAAGACCATGAGATGCAGTTTAGAGCTCAGACAAATCTGGTGAGTGGACTGGATATTATTCTGTTGCACGTACACGAGGCAGAGGATGGTGTTTTATTTGGAGGCATTCTGGAAATAAATGAAGAAAAAGTGTGAAGGAAATTTTTTACAATGACTTGATCTGGTGGAATGAGTCTTCAAGCTTTTAAACAGCAGTACAGTCAGTGTGATTACTGGTAATATCACAAACATTACATGATTAGTCCAGATTAGCTTTTTCACCAGAGGAATGCATTTAGTCTGAGGACGGCTGCAACAGTAGAGAGAAAGACGAGCAGAATCCTCTTAACATTTAAACATGCATTTACTCACTTAGTGCTTTCACAACAGCACTGTCAAGTGAAGTTCAAGTAAATATCACATCTGTCATCAGGGCATGTCAAAACAAGAACTGTTTTTGCTTGGTTGTAATTTCTTGATGAGCAGTGTCCTTTCAAAAAGAGACAATAACAGCAAAATGACAGTTTCTCTCTTTAGGGAAGTGAGAACACAGAAAAATAAATGTTAGATAGACCTAATTCATTAATTAAACCAAATGTATTAATTAGGTTTATCTGTCAAAGCCACAAATGCATGATGGGACAGATCATCATGTGAACATGCATCACCTCCATCTGTCTCTCCTCTGCTCAGGTGCTCTGAGTTCAGTTCCTTTTCTCACTTCATCCCATCGTCTCTCTGATTGTTTCACACTCTCTGTCACACTCTCTAACTTTGTTTTCCCCCCTTTGTTCTGCCCACATTCGCTCAGCGCTGGCAAACAACAGCACCCGCAAACAAAGTGTGATGACAGGAGCTCATGGCACCCTGCCTGACCTCCAAGCCCTGTGCTCCCTCCCTCGAGCACCCTACTGTAACTTTCCAAGAGGCAGCAGAGAGATCCATGTCTAAACAGTGGAAAGAATAACAGGCAGTTTATGGCAAGCTCATCACGTAAATTCTCTTGACTCTTATGATCTTTGACCACAACCGAAAATGACACAAACAAACACATGTCAATGTTGTGCAGTGGAACCATGCTTACATCTAACATCAGATTGTGTTCAGAGAGAAGGGAACTTCGGGCCACTAGGGGGCAAGTTGAGGGCAACAGAGAGGTGTCTGAGATCACAAAAAGTGACTCAACAAGGGAAATCATGCTCCAACAACTCACCTATCACACAAAAAGGCTTTCTGGCGAAGCGCAGTCGTCCCTGCCAGCCTCTGTAGCGACAGCAGCATCCTGCTGACCAAATCCGGACTATGTACTCCAACCCAAACACCACAATCATCACAAACTCCTATTCACATGGATACAAACAACAACAGTAACTCATTTTCAGGCTTAATGGATTAATCAGTGAATACATCATCACATGTTATGATTAATGTTTGTGTCATTTAACTTGTCACCAGGTTGACAAAGTACTGTACCTGAAAATAGGCAAAACACACAGTCACAGATTCAGAGTCCTTTAGATAAAAACACAGATGCATTGAGCACCGTGAAATGATTATTGAGATGGTCGCTGCAGCTTCATGAGCAGTAAATGCTTGACTGTACAAATAGTGACCTCTATTCTTTCAGGTACAGGCTTTTCAAAAACATGCTGAGTCATACTTTAAGAGAATGTTTGATCTGATGCACAGTGGAAGCTCTTTCTGTCTTTCTGAAGGCAGCACAGTTTAATGTCAATAGAACAGAAAGTAAAGAAAAACAAGTAACTTCACTGATCTTTAAGAATCTGTTACATTGTTTAGATTTGATCCGGGTAACTTTGGTTTCACATTGTAATTTAGGGAGTGCACTGAAGACTTTTGTATGACGCGGGTCATGTCATGTCATCACCTGCGTACGCTGCTAACTCTGTGCCTAACATTGACTCTTTGGTTTGTAGACTGTGTGGTGGACGTCACAGTGTTTGGGTTTTGTATTCTCATATATTGTTTGTTTATTTTCATCTGAAGGGAGAAGAAGAATGAACAGGTTAATTTTGTTCATTTCATTGCCACTGTAATATCGTTAATATTACTACCAGTAACACCAACGTCCTCGTCGTTCAATCAATATATCATCAGTGGCAAAGACAACAGGCAATCCTATGAGCTGCTCCCACTTCTTCTTCTCCTTCTATTGTTTAATGCTGTCTAAACTTCCTGCAACTGGTCCTAAAGTCTGAACTGTCCAAATGTAAATGCTTTGATTCAGGCTGAGACCACCTCTTTTGATCAGACTACATTTTGGTCTGTTGGTCTGGGGCACCTTTCACGCCTGGTATTTTGGTTCCACACCAAACTAAGTAGGTGTGAAAGCGCTGTAAGTCATTGTTTATATTCTTTTGTCCTGACTCCTGAGGTCCCAAGAACGCCACTGGTGATAAGGCTTATGTGTCTTGACCAGCTGAACAAATATCTTGTCAGTATAAAGATTATGTGATAGAAACACAGTTTCTAAACGATTTCTGTTCTGCAATTTCAATCAGCACTCTCGTATACCTACAATAATGGTGGTCAAATAAACACGAAAGGGGATAAGGCAAAACTAAGAAAAAAAGACATTTTTGCTCTGATGCTTGTCCAGTATCTTACCAGGATGAGGAGACAGTAGGAGGAAAAGTCCTGATGAGCTGGGATGGTTGAGAAAACGGAGAGCACCAGACAGCTGAAGACCAAGACGAACCTGGACAAATGAAAAAAATGCAGAACAGTTAACAAAACACATACACACAACTGGCATCAAACAGGAGGACATCAATGATCTGACGTTGGAATTGGTCGAAACATAATTTCCGCTGGTTTGTTGATCTGAGAACTGAACAGGACAGTGGAATCATCGTCTGCATTTTCCTCTGTGACAAACTCTTGAACCCATTTTGGCATAGAAGGAAAACCAGTACATGAACAACCTGGCAGCACAGTCACAGAATGTATTTCCTCTCTGCAGTGAACCATGAGCCCAGCTATTATTCAATTTCCTGAGATATCAAGTTATTCATGCTTGTTTGTGCAAAATGATTTGCAAGAAACAAGCAATGAAACTGTGGCTATTGGAAAACAAGCAACATCCGACCATTTCCACACTCTGACTGGCGCTGCCTCCACAGGGAAACTGAAGCCATTACCCTAACATGTGTTTTTTTGTTTTGTTTCCATCACATTAATCTTCCAGAAACACATCGTTGTCTCAAATACGAACATGGGGTTCAGAGTTATGGTGGCTCTCGATGCTAAATGGCGAGAGCACATCTGTGTTTTATCATCTCGGAGCTCCTCTTTAACCTGTGTGTGTTTGTACTTTCTTTAAACTGCCGTCCAGGAGAGGATACAGTGAGCAGACACAACCCGCTTCATGTTTGCCGAGTTACCCAATCCTATTCCATTCTGGAGACCTTTTGACAAGCTCTCACCTTCAGGGCTCTTAAAAACAACTTTCACTTTATCAATAACGTCATCACAATGGAACAGAACTTTATGCAGATACAGAATATGACGTCTTCAAAAATGTTTTTATTTCTCCACCATTTCAAATTTTTATGGAGGTTTTACTCGCTAGTAATACTTTTCTTCTTGCTCTTCATGATACAGTTTGTCCGTCTGCACAGCTGTAAAGAAGTAGAGACAGGGGACTCCTTACTATCAGCCCATCAGTGCTGACCTAATCATGACCCCAGATTGTCAGAGTTGAAAGGAGGTCTTTCAAACTTGAAAATACTACAAACTCAGTAGTATATCCCGTGTTTGAATGGTGCCTGTGTGAAAATGGTGGGTGTGCAGAGTGGGTCACTGTCCCATAGCCTTCAGTACAGTACAGGACTGTGCTGCTCTGACCCCAGTCGGACCCTCTCTGACATCCAGAGAGCCCAAACGGAGGTCAACATTTTCCACAGCCGCCAGGATGGTTATGTCATTATATCCCGACGCATACACAGAGCTGCTGGGGGTTAAGAGGGAATTCAAAGTTAAAGTTTGAGGTTTGCTCTGTTGACATTTCCAAAGATTTGAATAATGCCATTTTGATTGGAGGAAAAACATCTCGAGACAAGCATTGTGATGCAGTCAGCTGAAAAGCAAGCTCCTTGTCACCGGCACACCTACGCCTCTCGCACTTACAAGGTTGTCAGACCGAAAATTACACAGTGACAATCAACTCCCTTCATCCACAGCCCAACAAGAGATTCCATTTTGAATATATTTACTTTAAAAGGGAGCAGACAAGTACTGAAAAGCAATGACAGCAACATCAAGCTCTCAGCAAAGTTCACAAATTAATTCCACAAACTAGTGTTACAGGCCGGTCTCGGTCGCTGTGTGTCAGGATGCCCTCCAATCCAGAGTACACAGATTTTATCTGGAGTGTCTCACAGTGTTCAATCTGTGCAGCACCAGCTGAAAATAAATCTGACACACACACGCTGTACCAAACACACACACACACACACACACACACACACACACACACACCGTCCTTCCGCCCACTCACCCACTCATGTCTTTCAAATGCACCGTCCCCCTTCCTCCACTCACATACAAACAGAAAGAGAACCAGCACCACTGAGTGCTAAGTGCTGTGAACATTTGCATATTTTAATTGATTTGTTTGACAAATGAGTTGCAAGACTAATAACTAATGTCCATAGATCCAGACTGTGCAGCGCACACTGGGATCCTCTTCATTAGTGGAGGCTGAGGGGTGGGGGATGGCACAGGCCCCTGGCGGAAATTTCAAGAGTCAGAAGGGGATAGTTAGTTGGCTTATTTGTGTGACTCTTGACATTCCTTTATAGAAAGTCAATTAAATGACCATAAAGACACACGGACACAGAAGACAATAAAACAAACATGAAGAGGAACAAAAAGTGTGATGTAAATTGACACAAAAGACCACAGAGTGATGCAAAGTAACCATAAAGAGATGCAAAAACACAGCAACCGCAAGACAGCTGCAAAGAGACGAAACAACGACCAAGTCATTTAAAACAGCTATGAACTCCACATGATACTGATATGATGCTGTAATCATCAGAACGGACTGGGTTTCAGAAGACTACAGAAGAAGCTTTGTGTCCTATGACATGTGGATGTGTCCTCTGAAGCTGTCCATGGTCCTGAAACTAAATTCTGCTTCCACACCTGATGTTGCTGATTCAACATTAGGTTTTATTTTCCCCGTACACCACCGTGGTATTTTATCTGGGCTATCAGCTAAGCTGTGTCTCACCTCTAAATTACAAACAAATACTTTACAGTGTGTTTTGCCAGATAGTATTAAAGTAATCAATGCAGAAAGCACACCGTACAAACAGAGGATAGCAACATAAATGTGTGAATCTTGCAGGTTGGCTCAGGAACTGTGAGATTTTACTAAGAGAAACCTTCTCTCGAGTTATTTGTAAAACAGAAAAAAAAATTATACTGTATAATGCTCTGGGCAAAATAACACAGGGTCTTGAATATGAAAACTAATATTTTACATTTTCATTACTTATGGACATTTAACAGCAAGTGGCCCTTATGTGATTTGCCCCTGGGTCATCCATTACAGTCATGGAATGTACAACTTGTCTGGTATATGTTTCCTTTGTGTGCAAATGTTAGTATTTCAGAATCTGAAAAAAGAAAATGTCTTCATTGATGAACAACTTCATCAATGAGTTGGTTATCAAAAATGTATGTTGACTCACTTTCTGATGATCAATTGACAACTAGCTTATTTTAATGGTGCAGCAGTGTAGAGAGAGACAGGAGACTAGGACAGAGTTTTCCCTTTGTATGACATGCAACAAGGCTGGGAGTCAAACTGTAGATGATGTGCCTAAAACCTGGTCAAAATAGATGTAGTATGAAAGTGGGCCACAGATTTAATGTTAGACCATGTCAGTGGATACAGGTCAGAGTTCATGGTCTGGTGAAGAGGGGTGGGGGGTGGGGGGGAGCTGTCACTGTCACCTTTGTGTTGTTCTTGGAAGCTTGAAAATGAGATGAGGCTACACAGATGTACCTAAAGCCAATTATCTTATAAAATAACCTCCTGGGTATCTGTGTTTCCTTTTGTTTATGCTTTTGTTTTTCACATGTCCAGGATCTATAATTTTGTATTATTAGATTACTGAACAGCTCTTATATTCAGCACACTCTAGTAGATCTAGCTACAAGATCAGATTTTTGTTCAGTTTTTTCTTCTTTTTAGCATCGAAGCACAAGTCATCTCCAGGTGCAGAGAGCAGAGTAAAACATCAACTATAAAACCTTCATCACCAATGGCCTCAACATAAATATCCACGGCCGACTCTCTGCCTCCTTTTATGGTGACAGTGACCTGAGGCCATTACCTCATGACCTCTGTCCTTTCTTTTGAGGTCAAGCATTCACATTCCAACACACATTCATGCTTTGCACATCTTAATGCATTCTACACATTCAGCCTGCCATGGTGTCGGTGTATTCAAACATTGACAGGCCCTGTCAGTGTACTCAGCACATTTCAGAGGCTTTACATGGGGAGGTGCATATTTAAAGCATGCGCTACACACTGTTAGACTGTTGTTACTTGTTGTACTGTTGTTCAACACAAGCTATCAGCTGCTGTGTGTAAAGAGACACTGTGCCGACAGTGAGCAGGGAAATGAGTGTGACTGTAAAGCTCAGAGAGATACTACGAGACCAAAGACGACAGAACAATTACCATAATGCACGGGGGCTCTTTGAAAGGCTGAGCCAGGGATGCACAGTGTACTTTGTCAAGAAGCAGTGGCAGGGGTGGGAGAACATTGAGTGTGTGTCCCCTTCCCTATTACAGCGATGCATCTCAGTGTGCAAGAGGCACTGAAAGAGAGAGCAGAACGGGCGGAATGTGTTTGGGAGATTAGACGAGTGCAAATGAACTTGCAAAGCGGGAGCAAGGATTTTCCTGATGTCTGCCTATTGACACAATGAGGTGTTTGGAAGAAGCCTGGTGGGTTCATTTGTTGGTGTGGGAGGATTTTTAACGTGCAAATCACACTGTTTCGATAACGTAGCAACACACACAGCATATAAAATAATGCAGCAGGGTCTGATCTGCTCCACATAACGAAAAGAGTTTCACAGGGATTTTGACACTCTTGAGGCTCTGCTAAAAGAAACAAAGAAATATGCTGTAACGTAAATATCACACATTTTCAATGGCATCCTGTTTGGATTAAGGAAAAACCCTAAAAAACAAGTTCCCTGCAGCCCAATGATGGGTGGGTAATATTTGGAAGAGACGGCAAATTGAACTCATGACAGTTATCTTGTTGATTTCCAATACTTCCAGTTACAGTTTTCCCTCTTCATACAGCAGAAAAACCTACATTTAAATGTAAGGTTAAACTGTCTTTATCTTTTGTGTACATGCAGGCTGGACTGATGAACCTCTGTTTGTTTTCAGTAATCATGTACAAAGTAGTTTTATACATTGCATGCAGTTGGCAGTTTATTGGGTACACCTATATGCAAAACTAATGCAGGCTAAATAACAGAATCATCTGTCTGTAAAATGCAATACAGTTCATTAGTAGTCTCCAAACGATATTAAGTTATATCAACACCTCCCTAAACCAGTTTCAATAAAAACTCAACATTATAACCCTCACAAAAAGCTGTTGGATTAGACAGTTTTCCTTTCAGCTAGGTGTATCTAATAAACTGAAAACTGAGTGGGTAACATTCCTTCAGTTCCCTCAATATTGCTGCCCGGATGAGTTTACTCCCCTGACATGTGCTGACGTCAGTGCAGAGGACTGCAGGGATAGTTTGGCATTGGTGAGTTTCATTTGCTCCTGGCTGCCCAGGGGCATCACTACAGATGTATGTGTTTCAATGAGAAGTACACAAACATGAGGCTTTATCGATTTTTTCACATTGAGGATAGAGGCTCTTGTTGGATCAGAAACCGCTGCTGTGCCCAGAAGCAGCAGCAGCAGCACTGATCATTAGAGAGCAGAGCTGACTCATAGTATATGTATTTTCAACCTAAACAGTCACTGTACATTTTTCACATTTCACACTGTACATATTTTTTAATTATGCAATGGAAAAAGCCAAATATGTACCTATAATAACTAACGCTGAAGTAAAAATCGAATTATCTCATAAGTGGATGCTTGCAGGTGATGTTTTGATTGTTATGAAAAGGCTTAAAACATGGTGTAAATGACGCTGTTTCGAACCAAATTTGAATGTCGGGCTTATGGACACTTTGATGACACCACACGAGCAGTATGGAGGCATTTAATGTTTTTTTTCTGTTGCTTTTTACTTTTTACTAATTGGTTAACATTTAATTCAATTTTATTGGATTTGGCTGCAACGCTGTTTACCCCTGAAACTCCAAAAGTGTTTTATGGACTCAAACACTTCACCCACCCCTCCACCAGCATAGAGGTGAGTAGATAATGAGGGAATTTAAATTTTTCGGTGAACTTTAGCCTCAGTGACCTCAGTGACACCCTCTGACTCTGAAAAACCCCAGAAGACTACCCCTGATTGTAGTGAGCAAACTATAAACACAAGCGTTGTTAAAGTGAAGCCCAACTGCTGCCACAGCTTCAGCCAGCTGCGTCACACTAATGTCCCTGGCCAAGCCATAAACTATAAAGATGGACTACAAATCCCCAAAGTTTTCTCAGTAGCGACCGAGGGATGGAGCCACGGAAGCGAGGTCCCATCACACTCATCAAATAACGAATTAAATCCAAACTGACAGAACAATGAAGATTTGAAAACACATCTGTGTGATAAGAACTACTTAAAATGACAGAAACCATCTTTGAGAAAAGACAGGAGCAGTCATGTTGTTTATCTTAATATACAGTCTATGGGCCAAGCCTAAACTCTTGGCGTAAGTGTGCAGCTGAATAAATAGCTGAGTTTCTTTACACTATTTACGTTATTTTATAGATTAATACATTATAAATTGCCAGAGCAACTGTAATATTTCATGTTCGGAACATGATGTGGCTGTTTCGTTGCATATGGTAGAGATGTGATATGTGATATGGTAGAGATGGGAAATGCCATGTTTGACATATTAAATGCAGTTGATCCTGCTTCATCCTGCTGGCAGATGTACTGCATGTACTGCATGTTTTTTGTTCACATTTCATGGTAGGTTCAAGTGGTACAATGTCAATCAATCAAGTTCCCCTATATACTGAAACAATGCTCTGTACAGGGAATGTTTTATTTTTCCTGCTTGTAAAAAAAAAGACTGACTTATAATAGGTTAAGAATAATATAAAAGCGAAATCTAAAGCTACAAATACTGAAATACTCTTCAGTGCATTTCGTTTTTGTGATATTTTTTTCATGTTTTATAAATCGAGAGGCAGTCTGTGACCAAAGAGGTGAAACTTGTAGCGTGTGCTCTCCCTGACAAGATGATAGCGATGTGATAGTTGTATTGCAGGGTAAGTCTCACAGCCAAGAACTGCTGTAAACTGCAGTTTAAAAATACTTTTAAACTCACATCATGTCCTGATGTCCTGGGATGACATGCATGGAGCGCTGAGATTTTTAGGAACACTTTGTACCATGCAGTGTGTTCTCTTTTAGTTCATGATGCAGTCAGTGATTCTTTACTTTGATATTTTGTATTTCTTTTTTAAAAGACAGAATGTTGCCTTAGCTGGTGTTAGATTGAATAACCAGTGGCTTCTTCGTATCACCTCATATCCTGCTGTGCCTAAAACAGATAATTAGTGGAGAAGGCAGATGGACAGGGTGCATCATCCAGTAATGCTTCCACTGACACAGCAGCACTGGAGATTTAGCTACACAGCTGGACAGAGAATGCGCAGCTCAATTACAAATAAAGTTACACAAGAGGATCCAGAGTTATAGGACTCGCACATAATCCTCTGTGCTGTGGAACGATGCACTATTACTAAAGCAAAATGTGAAGGCGCAACGAGGAGAGAAAGCCACAGAGATCACACACACATTGCACACTACTTCCCACTTGTCCTTCATTTGAACACATCCAACAGAACCCAATGAAAATTCAGTAAACATAGCAATACATGTAAAATCAAATGTTAAGAGCGTTTAAACATACTTCTGCTCTGTCGTGTTGAAGCACGTGAAGAGGCTGCAGATAAAAACTGCATCAGTGGAGCCGTAGGAGGATCCATAATGGAAGGTAAAGGGGAGAAACTGACGTACTTTCAATATAGTCTATTCATAAATGAGCCGACCCATCCATATTTCTACTGTAAATATTGAATGATGGTCAGACAGCACTGAGAGTACTCTTTTATTATTTATAACCATTTCCATTTTGAAAGTGTACTTTTAAACTGAAATGTGTTTTAAGTTACTTCATTTTTTTCTTGATTTGAGCAAATAGAAAGACAACTGTTGCCAGAACCTATGTGAACATGTGAGCTGGTTAAACAACAATAAAAGAGCCTATTGGCTGGTCAACATGCTCTCTGCATGCAGGGACTGTTCTATTTGTGAACCATCATAAATCTGACTTCTGAAGAAGTCAACAGTGTGGCGTGATGCCAGGGGGCTGGCGAACAGCTAGTGAGATGTAAAATTAAGTGTACAATACAGTTACAATATAATATACACATTACAGGCCCAGAACAATTATAACTGGCCAACTATGGACAGTGGCCGATAACATACACACACTTTCGAATGTCTAGAGTATATTTGATTACAGTTTATGCAGTAGTATACCATTAATAAGAGAGTTAGATGTAGATGCTGAATCCATTCAATCTGGGAAAACAGTTTATTTTTATTTAGGTGTTATATATATTAATATATATAACACCTAAATGTGTTTGGCATTTCTGATATTGATTCATGACTCGTACAAAATAGCTAATGATTAGATTTGTCATCACTATAAGTGTGTAGTGACAGCGTGCATTTGAAGATGTGAAGAGCCAGCTGCTTTTGTACAGACACACTTTCACATCTGGGGTGGAACTGGGGCAGACTTCCGAGTCACACAGCAACTCCCTCCACACAGATTCCCATCTGGTGCCTTGGCCACTCCAAACATCAGTGAATACATGTTCTGTGCTGCTGGAACTGAGATGCTGGGCATGTTGATGGGCAGCATCTTGAAACAGAGGCACTCAAATAGTGCTTGGCAACATTGTGAAACTAATGTAATTCTCTTGTGAAAGCACTTGTGTGGAGGGCTACTGTGGCTGCTGGCTGTGAGGGAGGATGTCGGAGGTCTTACCGCAGCCTCGAGGAGACGTTTCAGCGAATTATAACAAATAATGAACTCGCTTTGTGTCATTCATGTTTTCTGTCTACTATTACCACAACTCATATGAATCAAAGTCATGAATCTTATCTTCCTGTTGAGACTTCTTCTTAATGGGCCCTTTCGGACAAGATGCAGCATGACGATCCATCATCGCTACTTTGATTTGAGTATTTCTTACAAGCAGCTCCCATTATCCCTGTTTTGGGAAAGGACACTGTCCAAAGCAATCATCAGGGATTGATCTGTGTCATTTGCAAACCTATTGATTCTATTCCACAGTTGAAAATGTCCACGGTGACAGATCCTCTAGCAGCCTCATAGGCACATAGTGGTGTCCCACTTTTCGGTGACCCTCTCCATCGATCAACACTGCACATCTGCTTCCTCCAGCCAGTGACGGGTCAATATTCAGACCTCCGAGCTCCACCCAACTTCCACCTGCAATCTCTCTCTAGGCAAACAAGTATTAATGGTGCCAGGCGAGGGGATAATGAGGCATCCAGACAGAGACTCACTATGGTCAGGAACACACAGAGTTCTCATTGTAACACTGTAATGAGAGACGGACATAGAAGAAGAGTGAAGCGGTGTCCCGGACTAACCTTACAGAGTTTGCTAAATTAATACCTTTATTTGTTGAATAAAGGTATCACCTGTCCAGATGGTGTTCTGGCTAACATCCACTGGGAACACCACACCCACAGTCCCCTGTGGCACAAACAGCCAGCAACTCAAAGGTCAGGGTCATAGAAAAATAAACCTACTGTATTTGTGGAGGTTGAATCGGCAGAGGGGGAACAAAAATAACGTTAGTGGCTTCAATTCATTCAGGACAGCAACTGTACACAATCTCAACGGTCAGCAGAGTTTAGATCAAAAGACTTTCAGCAGCGACTGGTCGGTGTTAAAATGAAGGCCATCAAGACAAATTGACCCTGTGCTTCAATCTTTGGGGCTTTAAACTAAATCAAAAAACACTCTCTGAAAAACTCTGGCTCACAGGGGGTAAACTGCTGCAAATCTTACTTTCCAATTTGAGTCTGGAAGAGACCAGCGGAGCTAAGTGCTGTGCCGCGATTTCATACACTCGGATATCTGCTCAGGCAAACCCCTGTGACCTCAAAATAGCAAGAACCCCATTAATCAACGGCACAAGAGTGGGCCGGTTGGGCTGACATCTAGCATCCGTCTTCATGCAGTCTAAATTTGGGTGATAATGCAGGATGAGGTTGATGGCTGAGGACATTAAAATGGGCTGCGCTGCCGTGCCAGAGATGAATTATTAATCAAATACAGATATACGATGTGACGACAGGTTTTCAATCAACAGCCAATCTTTATTTTCAATCTGAAGCTCATCTGTTTCTTTTACTATTTTCTTGGCAACTGATCCTGGGGGGGGGCTATTTATCAATTATTCTGCCACAAACTTCTAAAAAATGTCACTCTGAAGAATTGTATCACTTCCTAACTTTAAAAACAATAACTATCATCAACTGGGCTGTCTGAAAGTATGGTTCATTAAATTTAAATAAGCCTTTAAATGTGTTAAATAATATATACATTTTACCAAAATCATGTGTTATGTGAAAGGGGCCGCTGAGTGACTCTTCATTTTACCTGAGGTCTGAGAGTTTGCTTTAGTTCAGAAAGTTTCAGCATTTTTCAGCTCATTGATTTGGTTTTTTGATTTTCTTCTCTCCAAACTCAATAAACTCTGTCTTCAGCAAAAAAAAAAAGAAGCTCTCATTTAACACAACCTGGTCAGCAGACAGAAAAAGATCAGGCAGACGAAGGTAACAAGCTGCTGAAGAGCCAGATTCTTTTTTTTATGTGTAACTGACATTTAGTGTGATGGAAGAAGATTGTGGAGTTCAGGCATGTGCATTGATGTGTAGAGTATAAGACATTATTGGCATTAGCCAATAAAAGAAAAATGTCTACGGACATGCAGGTAGTAGTTTGTATTTTACAGAGTTTTTTATTTAAAAAATGATGTGCCAATATACTCAAGCAAACAGGGACATACGCTTTTTGAGTAAGTGAATGAAAGATTACTGATACATAAAAGTTAAAATTTGTGTCACATTTTTTATTATTACTATGAAAAAATTGTTGTGTTTTATCAGACGCAACATTAAAAAAACATAATGATGCCATTATATAATGAGCCATCAGCACTGCTCTCTAATATCCGCATCAGTCATTGAAAAATCTGACCATGCATCTGACTTCAAAATTCAAAGTCAACATTTCTGGATTTTGTTCAGTTGAAGCAAAGTGCATGGATCTATACATATACCCCTGAAAACACCTCACCAGCCTCTGCAATGGAATAAAATCGGACATAAAAATCTTAAATCTATTGTGTTCATTCAACTGGAACCATGTCTACATCTACATATATCTTAACTCTTTTTTTACAAAGACAAATGTGTCCAAAGATATATAGATTCAATGAATCTACTGTATACATAACCTTGCTGGCATTAATACCCACAATACATCAATACCCCTTTGGGGCATTTGTTAGTGTATGCACTTTGTATGAGCATAAACAGATAAGAAAGGAGAGAAAAAACAGCTTGGAGGTCTGAGCAATTCACTGTGCAATGTGTGTGAATATCTTAGGATGCATCCACAAGACTAAACGCAGCAGTTTCCCAGAGGAGCAAGAAACCTCAAGCACGAACGAAAAAGCTGAGATAAAAACGCACCAAAACACACAAAGAAACTGTACAGTGGGTCAGGAAAGGTGGTGGATGGCGACTACAGAACAACTAACCAGCATGACTAAGAGAGATAATTGAAACGGCTGATCCATTCACAAAATATTTTTATATTTTAGGAACTAACAGGGATCTTTTGGGGGGTTTACTGGGTCTAAAGCTCCCTCTGTTATTATGACAATACATTAAAACGTGAATTATCTTGCCCTGTCAGTGAGAGCAAGAACATTTCTGCCCAGGGACAAAATTCCCTTGCACACGTCGGATGATAAAATGTCTCATAACCTACACATGAATGCAGCATATATTTCAGCTGCTTAACGCTGTATTGAAGAGATACTAAGATACCATCACTTCAACTCCCTTCAGCTCTTTAGAGGCACACTGGGAGAATGCTCATTGGAAACGTGGTAAGGCTGTGATGGATGACCTCAGGGTGACGTGATTAACAAGCTGCAGGGGAAAACAAAAGACTTTACACAGAGGTCCACAGGGAAGAGCATGTGATGAGGCTGTAATGATTCTCAGGCGATATCTGATGTAACGATGAAAAGGACTGAGTGTCAGCATCTCTTATGGCAGCGACTATTAAAAAGCCAAATTCTTTTAACACAGCTCATATCAGACAGTGTGCCTGTTGCTGCACAACATGTGAAAGAAGAAGAAGAGTTTTCCTTTTCTCAGTCGTGGATCAACATGCCAGGGGTTACTTCGTGGGGTTAAAACCATTCAAATAATGCAGATTCAGCGTTTCCTTATCCCGGAATTTCATTGAGAACAAATCTCTCCCTCCAGCATCCGATTACCTCGACCCGCTCTAATCTCCTCAGAGATGGTGGCGATAGTGTCACATCCGATTTTCTAAACATACACAGAGGATGCTGACCAGCATGTACAGCATGACTGATCCAGTTAGTGTGAAACATGGAACAAGCTGCCATCATGAAGGCCTGTGTGCAGTCCCCAGAGATCATATAGACAGGAAGCAAAACCAAATGCCTGATTCACTCACATTTGTAGTATTTACATTCTTTACACTCGCTATTTTGGTCATTAGGATTTCTGTTCCAGACAGAAAAGATACCAAAAAAATGTAATGCCCTTTTTAAAAATCAAGTAATTTTGAATAACATTAGAACAGTGTTTTTCTTCTTTTTATAGCATGCTTTATTGCCACTGTCACGTTTGCGCGTGTAAAAAAGTGTGCAAACTTGATTTCACCCGCTGAAACACACGCAAGCTGATCTACTAACGGTGCACACTGAGGATTGCGTGCAGAACAACATGTGCTGTCCATTTAATACGTTTGCATAATTGAATATGCGATATCGGGCATTTCTACCCAAGTGCGCAAAATATTGGGAGGAGTGGATGCAAATACTTTAATCCAGCACACGCACTGTGATTTACAAAGCCTGAAAAATAATTGTGGTGATAATGACTGCCTCTATATTTAATACGTTTGAAAGGTAGGTAGGTGCTTATCTGCACAGCGTTGCACACAAATGGCTGCAGTTATTGCGGTGAGGAGGAGACGGCATGGAAGAAGACGGAGAGAAGGTCTTTTTCAAAAAGCGAACTGCACCTACTGCTCAATATTGGTTAGAGACATCTCTTCCACTGGCCTCCCCACCTGTTTTATTTGCCAAGGTTTTATTACGAGCATTTTTTTCTTTTGTTCTTCTTCGTATGTCCTGTGATCTTCTCTTAATTTCATCGTTTTTTGTTTTACCCAGAGCATTTACTTTCTTGCAGATACTCTCCCACATCGCATTTCTTTGAGTTATATTAATATTTCTTTGCTGTAGCTCAACAACATGTTTGTTTGCCTCTTCCACTAACACCTCCAATTCCATGGCATTAAATTTCGCTCCCAGTCACTCTGCTCTCCGTATTGCTCCATGGTGGAAACCAGTAACGCAAGCAAATAACACTCATTTAAATACAACTGCCTCTACCATGTTTGCACCTGTTATCATTTCCGCAATTATTTTTAGTACATCACCCACAAAATGCCCACCAACCAAACATGCAATCTGTTATAATGCACACGCAATTTAGCACTCTTTATTTGGGATCTTAGTAAATCAGGCCCATAGTGATGTGTCACAATGGGAACTTGTCTTTCTTATGGGGACAAAAAAGTGGGTCCCTAATGTTAACCATTACATTTTAGGGTGACATGTTTTAAGGTTAGGTTTAGGTTTATTTTAGTTCGGTTAAGGTTAAGGTTAGGTTAAGTTTAAGCAAGCAACTAGGGTTAAGGTCAGAGTAAGTCTCCATGAAATCAATGTGGCTCAATGTAATCTCCTCCCAAATCATGGAGATACGACTGCATGAGGGTGAGGGTGCATGTATGTGTGTGTGGACGGTGGCGACTCCTCGTGAGTTGAAGTACTATGTGTAGGTTTACTAAGAACAACAGGTGTGAGTGTTCCAAGCGTCACATGTTCTTCAGCATGAGGAGCACTGACACAAACCTTTTGATAGAAAGAGTGTTGTGACACTTTGGGGAGCTGTCATGTCAGCCGTCTTTCTATACAGTCTATGGTCCACCACCTTTGCCTAAAATGGGCATCTCACCTGACTGGGCTGGCACAAAATGCAGTGCAGTCATCAACGTTTCCCAGAAGATGAACCTGAAGGACTACATAATCAAGTGGTTCTAAGTTTTCCACTAGTTCAGTTCAGCTTTCATTTTTGGTTTGTACTGACAACAATTGAAAAAAATGAATAGCATACTTGCAGGCTTTCAACGAGAAGAATGAAATGGAAGACAGGAGATGAAGTGGAGGTGTCACTGTAAGAGAAACAATCAGCGCAGGAAGTCAGTTTGTACTGTGCTGCTCCATCAAAACACGAAAAACCTCAACTGCAACTGACACAAGTCAGAAAGCCAAATGTTCACCTCCGTCTTCACATTTCTCTTTTTCTCAATTACCCACCAACTTTTGTTCCCCTAAATGAAAATTTACACAACATGTTGCTCCAATACACCAGAACAACATGCTCACTGGTTCACACACAATTATCCACACACTTGTGTCACATGCCCTGTTCATTAAGCGAGTGGTTGGAAAGTACAAATCAGCATATTTCCATGTCACCATAAACATTTATTTAGTAACACGCAGATGATAAAACACAATCACCAAACAAACTTCACAATGTGGGACTTGGGAGTGTTTTCTATATACTGCAATTCTCATTATTTCATTACATTGTGTGGGCCCTTGTAAACTGTAGGCGTGGGCCCTTTCATTACCATTCACAGCACAAGAAGACGCACAATGGGTTTCTAAAGCATATTCAGCACTGAGCTACAATATCAGGCTGCAGATTTGCATTATTATTAAGTTGCAGTATGACGAGACGAGGCCCGGCCCCTGGTTCATTCTTTTGCTCTCAGTTTATGAAGGTGAATTCATCTGGATGTGTTCTCAGTGGCTGATTCATTCCTTTCCACCATCAGTAACCCCCAAGCCCCATCACAAAGGTGGAGGTCAGCCATTGTTTACAGAGGAGTATGTAAGCCAGGAGTTCGCCTTTCACACATGAAGCACCAAAAGCTCTCAACATCTTCGTAATTATCCTCTACGTGTATGACACTGCTTTTTCATCCTAAAATATATTTGTATTCCTTTAGTTTTCTCCAGGTTTGTGTCAATCACATGTTAGACAAGTCATGACCATCCCACTAGCTCGCGTTAAAAGTATCTGGATCTCCTGAATGATCTCTCACATGATCTCTTTTGGACATTATCTGGAGTTTTTAATAAGGGGCCTCTCACTCTGACATTTGCTTTCGCACATACAGCCTCTTCGTAGAATGTAAGGAGATTATCTGGAGTTCAGAGCATGTGTAAATTTGGTAATTCGGCTACAACAACATCCAGAACTGTTTTCAACACCACCCTCGCCTTCGCACCACTGAGACAATGAGAAGGATGAGAATGATTGATGGGAGTTTGATTCATCCATGATGCTGACAGCACATTTTACAGCCAAGAAAGCACATGCACCTGATTGCATGCCACCGCTCATGGGAAAGCCATTTTCTGCGGAGTGCTGTGGAAAAGCAGTACACTTCCTTTTCAGTCACAGAGTGGTGAACAGCACATTCTTTGGCGGGCGCTCAGTGTCTCTGTTAAAGGGATTTGTTATGCCGTTTTTACAGGGTGGGTTTACGCGTCAGACCGATGCATGCGACCGAGAGGGCTGCTTGGTTTTTGTGGAAACAATAATTGAAATAGCAGATAATCATGCTCCCTGTTTTCTGGAAAAACTGTTGACTTTTCTGTTCAAGGTAATTTGAACTTGAAGCCACCGTGGAGTAACGGACAAATCAGAAATCAGAAACAAATCAAGTAGCATATAAAACGGCCTTACGGTAGTTCAGAGTGACAGGAAAATGATGTGCTGAAAGGTTACACTTTTTATGGTGGACAATTGTTTTTTATTAACCAGGGGAATTTTTCAATCTGAGCATTCACAAGGCCAGGAAGATGAAACAAAAACAAAACATAAATACAGGAGCTGGTTGCCTGTTTTTGTTACAGTAACAATAACAACCTCACAGTAAATTAGAAACGAGCTCAAGCTGCGGTCACGATGAGCGGCAGAGGAAGCCAAATGGAAAGATGATATAAATCTGATAAATCTATTCACTTTAAAATGCACAAGTTGGAAATCATGAGATGTTTTCTGGTTAAAGGGTGTGGGGAGGATGAGGTCAGAGATGAAGGTATTTTCCATCCATTAGTGGTGGTAGCATGAGATACACACATAATTCACTTTCCACATCTTCACCCAATTAACTAATCGCATCACAATTGAGCAAGGTCTGGCTGGATGCTTCATGTCAATGAGAAGATATCAAGGCCCAAAAGCTACACACACACACACACACACACACACACACACACACACACACACACACCCAGCAGAGACTTATGAATGAACACAGCTGATACAAACAAACCATTTCCACACACACTCTGGCAGATGCTCTTCCTCTGTGAAAGCCGGAGATACACATTGATGATGGCAGCTGCTGCGGCTACCAACCTTATTATAAAGCTGAAATGTCCCGAAATGACAATAAGAAATCACTAGTTATTAAAGAGGGGGAAAGGACCAGTGCAGGAGACAAACGGACAAGTAGACATTCATACATTTACATATTCTTTTCAAGCAATGACATTAAGAATGGCAACAATTCGATTTAGTCTGAGAATTAGCATAGAGTAAAAAAATTTGCATCAGTGACTGCAAGGACGATACCGATTCTGTTCTACTCCTGCTTGTACAGGAGTGTGTTAAACCTGCGATTACATATTACTTCCAAAAGGTCACCAAGCCGTTCAGTGACAAAGAAAACACTCTGGCTGTAGTGGATCTTCAGGGACTGTGCAGAGATTAATCATTATTGAAAAGGCGACGCTCTTCTGCATCTGTCGTTTGAGGTCTTATCAGGACAGGTATGTATGGGTGGTAAAGTAGGATGTTGTTCCATGTCGGGCCATCGGAGAAGCCTCAAAAAACAAGATGGCATTCATTCTCCACAGCTCAATTAATAAATAAATAACAATCTTCCATATGATGTTAGTGCGTTAAAATGATTATAAAAGCAATACAGTCAATACTTGGATTTACATTATTCTCATTCTCATCAAACTATTCAGTGATACCAATGTTCCAGACCTCAGAATTACTTCTTTGACCTGTTCTGCAACTGAAATTGATCTGGAGCAAGTCAATCAGTGCTGATGGTTCAAAAAAATGGATCAGACCGACACAGCAGTGCAGGTTGGTGCGTGTCCACTCACTCTACATGATGAAGGTATTAGTAAGATATCCTCAATATGAAATAGCAATTTAGTCTAATCGCATATCTCTATATTTCGTTATTCAGATTTTTGTTTTGCCATACATTTAGGATAGTTTTTAAAACAACTCTTATTCTTCCATTTCTCAGGTAGAAAGTCTTGCTTTTATTCTGAGAGGATCATAGTCTGAGACTGCAGCTGATTATCTCATAAAGAGAACAGCACTTTGTAGAAAATGTTCAACCCAATAAAATGTGAATAGAGAAGCATCGTCACATTTTGTTCTGATCAAAACCATGGGACCAAAATGTCCTCACATTAGTTTTTAATTAAATGAATCAGGATTAAAGAGCATAGATTAGAGAGGAGGACCAGAGTCAGTATGGTTTTTATTGTGGGCTGTATTTGGGTAATGGCAGCACAGAGATGTTTCACACAGTAATGGAGAGCAAACCCAACAAGGGCAGGGGACATAAAAATTGTGCTTTGACCATGGATGTTCAGCTGAATGCATCGGTAACGCTTCATTTGAAAATTCCATTCATTGATAAAAAATAGCCTACTGTTCTTTCTTTTGTACCAGTGACAATGACATTCTCATTCCCATGTCCTGTATGATTGACCATGAATTAAGAATCAGACATCCATTCAGCCCATCTGACCATTCTCTGTTTCAAAGCCCTCACAGCAGGCATTTCACAACAATGTTCCCTAATAGAGACACTCTATTTGCACTAGAACAATATGAATAACAAGCCCTTTCTGCCCCATCTGATATGCCAGTTATGCACATAGATATTCTAGTGTCTTGTTGTCATATCTACTTTAACATTAATTTAGATATATTTGTTCTTGACTGAAATAATTAGGGAGGAGACCAACTACGCCAGACTGTCTGATGTGCTTTTAAACTACATATTTGGCATTAAAACGGTTTATTACAGGTTGAATATTAACTTTTCCCACACATTCAAATTAATGTTAGAATTTCAAATAAAAAGTAAAAGCCCTGATTATTTTTATTACAATCTTGTCCTATATTTTCTAAAATGGGACAGCGTTGAGTTTAAAAAGGCATAAGGTAATGATGTCTTATCTACTGATCGAGCCACATGGCCTTCAGAGTGCTGCCATACAGCCAGTAGCCAGTCAGATTTACCTTTAGCCTCAGCGTACCCTCGGGTTTGGCCTGTATCATTGATTACAAGGCCAAAACACTTGATAACACTAAGGTGCACAACTGAAGTTATGTCCCTAACATCTGCTGGTGGAGACTAACACCTGCTAACATCTTAATGTTAGTTGGTGACTTAAATTGTACAGAAGACCTTCAAATGTACAAGGGATATTCACCATTTTGTTCTATATTCTAAAGATATGAAGCATATGTTAGAGAAGGTTTACCAATAAACAGGCTGCATTAGTTCAGATCATACACACAAACACAAAAACATTTGCAGAGTTGGTAAAGTATCTTCATCCCTAAAACAGAATCTTATCCAGGAGGTTGTGAGCTCCACTTTATTCCATCCCTCCATCCTGCCTCATTCATCAGCAAAATCACTTTTTACTCTTAAACCCATTCAGCTGTGAACTGAAAAGAACAAACAGTTTGAAACACACTTTTTCCAAATCATTGCACATTTTTCTTCCTGTCATCTCCACCCTAATCTGTGACTCATTGATGTTGCAGCAAAGGGATCCAACCAACAGCTCCTTGGCTCAGGTCTCTGTCGAGAGTTCAGCTAATTGACACAAAGGTCTTTGCATCTGGAAGTCATCACAATCCTATTATCAAATTACCAGGCTGACAACACGCCGCTGTTAGCCTGCTAGCAAGCAACTGCTGTAGGCTGGAGAGAGAAAGGATTCCAGCTTTCCTCTCAACTACATTATGAGACGGATACAATGGAACACTTTAGTTAAGTTCCCTGGTTAAACATTGATAAAACAAAATCTGGAATCTTAAGTGTCACCAAAAGAAAATACATTTAACATGTTCACTTTTTAACATAAATACATTATTATTTAATTGGTAAATAGGCAAGTTGTTTCCTTCTGCCTCCACTCTTTATGCCAAGCTAGGCTTATGAGACTGACTCATGATATTTATATTAATTATCTCCCTTTCACTTATATCGCAAACAAAAACTTCCTTAAATACTGAAAAGGATTTATTTAAAGGATAATACTGATCAATTCAAATTTTGAGTTTTGGCTCGTTTTTTTTTTATTCTATGTAAATGATGAGAAAGACCACTGTGAGTAAGGTAGGTCACAGATGAAACAGTGACTTTAACTCACCTGCAGGTTTGTCTGATATGCTTTTGGTTTCCTGTTCTTATTTATTGTTATCATGTTCCGAGATTTCAGTAATAAGTTTATAAGTGCAATTACCATTTGAGCATCAAAGTGCCACAGTGGTCTTATTGTCATGGGAACACTACAGTACACAGGGACACTCACATAGACTTGAAAATACCAGCATTTTCTTAAAAATGGGTTTTTGCTCTACTTTCATGTCAGAAAGGATTTTCTGAGAGCCATCAGCAGAGGAGTCTGTGAGTCTGGCAGGAAAGAAATACAAAAAAGAAATCCAGCTTTCTCAGACTGTACTTGATCATCCCATGCTGAAGCAGCAGGAGTGTTGAGTCCTGTTAACCTCTCCTGATCTCTTTCTTTTTCAGCGATGTTAGAAAGTCCTGCGGGGGATACAGCCTCACACCCCTCTGGCTATACAATATACCCTTCACATTGTGCTGTCAGACCAAACAAACAAAGAAACCATTAATAATTGACAAATGGCATTGTATAGTATAAAGGAGATTGCACACAAAGGCTTCAAAGGCTGCCAAATTACTGTGATTTCAATATTGCAGGATTCACTCTGAATGACAGGAGCATGTGAAGCACTTTGCCTGATGTACAGCTGGTTCCATGCATTTCTACTGAAAGAGTCTGCTGCCGTTGGCACCAAACTGGAGCCAGCACAACTCCCAAAAAGTTGCTAGTCCATATTAGTAACTGTGAGAGGGGACACTCCATGTTGTAATAATTCTAGAAATCTTTGTCCGTCTGACTGTCTGTGTCACAATTCTTCTTCTTATTATTATCTTTATTAGTATTGTTACGGCCTCAAGTAAGTGAAGTATTGAATTTGGTGTCATTTGGAAACGCGATACTCTCAATATTAACTATGGAAGACGGGTCCCTTGTCAATGTGTTTGTGGAAGAGAGAGAGATTCATAACAAATTCTACATTCATGAAGAGACATTGGTGAGCTGCCGCGGCCTCTGAATGACAAACATGGCACTTTGTATTTTCCTACTTCCATCTTCATGAGGCTTTGCCATATGTTGTGTTTTGAAACATCTAAGTCTAGTGTTTTTGTTGAGCATTCAACTTGGTGTCTCTCATCTATAGGCTCTGTCCAAACTGTTTGGTATGTTTCTTGTGTAAATTGGTTAAGTTGGTGGTGTTTTGAGTCTACTGTGGGAAACAGTCTGTGGCATAGATTGTGGTATTGTTCGGTTTTCTGGTCGATGTCAGACTTTTCATTCCTAAACTACATTCAGAAGCAGCCCTGATTCAAGGCCATCTCCTGTTTGTAGTTAACACTTTCTTTATCACAAGCTAAGTTTCATCCAAATGCCCCAAAATTCAATGAAAAGGTGTGACATGATGAACCGATATAGAATCTTCATTCTCTTTCCATACACCTCTTCAAGAGGAGCACACCGCTCTTTCCACGAATCCTCTCAGAGGAGAAGGGTGGCGGTCCAGCTCACTCTTTCAAATCAAATCACCTTCATGGAGGAGAGTTGCAGCTTCCAGCTCATCTCACCAAGGAAACCTCCTCGCAATCCAAGCTCTACCAACCTTCAAGCAGCGACACGATGTCCTGCCGGAGAACTTCAAACGGCAACTGAGCTCTACCCCAACAGAACCACAAAGGCAGGAGCCACAAAACCAGCAATGCGACTTCACAGAACTTCGAACAGCACAGCAACCTTTTTTTCCCTCTCCATGGACGGGTAACACAACTGGGCTTAATAATTATTAGGCTAAGCAAAGACGATTTATTCGATTCCGTGTGATGTTTATAAGTTTGATTTGTGTTGTTGTGATATTTTGGTTATAAGTTATTTGAAAGTCAATGTTAGTTTGTTGTGCTCTTCACAGTCTTTCTTTGCATTTCACTCTACACTCTTTCTCTAACTTGGCACCAACACACCTATCTCTCTGACCCCCGCCACATCTCGTAAACATTCTAAAAGGAAAGTCTGTTATCTTTATAGTGGCCAGCCGCCATTTTGGAAGCACGCTGACTCACACAGAAACACACACACACATACTCACATACATATCTTTATTTAGTAAGTACACTGTTAGTAATTTGTGTTTTTTATACTTTATTATATTCATAATAAATGTTTTTTTCACAAATGTTTTTTTCATTAATGTTGCATAAGTGAATTTTGTTAACCTCTACACTTTCAAGAACTCTATATCCTTCAACTTAGCTAACTATCTATATGGTAATTTTGGTTATCGTTATTAATTTAATTGTTAATCAGAGTTCCAAATTTGTAGCTAGTACTTTTTTGAGACTTAATCAATAAATTGGTTATCTTTTCCTTTCCTTTGAAGGGTGGTGCCCCGAGGTAACTTTAATCAATTCAAGTTATTATTTAATATTAATATTCAATATTTTATTTTGATAACCAAATTTATTGAATGCCGAAAGGCACACCATTTCACGTTTAATGCATTATTGCACAACAATTGTCATATTGAACAACCCTAGCAGACATCTTTTGCAGGTACCCATTATGTGCTATATAGAGCTGAGGAACACAGGATCCGAGGAACATAGGGCATTGAAAAACTAGGGATGACTTTGCGGCACTTGCATAAAAACAATAAATCATGAATTGAAGATACTGTGCGTTACAGTGGATTTCAGATGCTGAAGGCTAGTACATGCAGTGTTAGGTCTGCATCAGTGTGGAAACCACTCTGTTACACAATCACATCTGCTCTAAAGGCAGACAGGTCAGGCACACAAGTAGCTGAAAGTCTGTCTGAGCACTAAAGACAGATTTGTGAACAGCTCCCTGCACAAACTCAACACGAGGCATCAAAATGGACCTGAAACAAACAGCGGAGACAAGCGGGTGAAATCCTGTGTCCAAATCCCTCAGCAAACACTGGCTGTGGAAATTAATCACTGTAAGAATCAGCCTCTAGTCAAGAGAGCGCAGAAGGACATCTGGTTCTGATTACACTACTCGCTGACAGCAGGATGTCTCCTCTACTCGTTTTGTCTCAGCTTCATCATCCTCCTCTCTACACTTTCAGAACACTCTCCACCCTGTCAGCATCACCCTGTCTCCATCTTTTTCAGCTTTCCCTCTCACTTTCTGTCTCAGT
Organism: Verasper variegatus; assembly: GCA_026259375.1. Classification (NCBI taxonomy): domain Eukaryota; kingdom Metazoa; phylum Chordata; class Actinopteri; order Pleuronectiformes; family Pleuronectidae; genus Verasper; species Verasper variegatus. The sequence goes on from CM048044.1 coordinate 22,630,984, forward strand.
TTTCTCTGACTTGTGTCCAGGAGTTTCTGCTAATCCCTCTGCTCTGTCTGCAGCTCTGCAGCTCTAGCAGCAGTAGTTTTAGCACAGGGGTAATCAGAGAGGGGTCTTAGCTCTCCAGACAGACGCGGCCTGTGGTGGCTCTGCTGCTGGGGGATGATGACCGCCCTGTCACCTGTACTCACTGATCCCCTCTGTGCTTCAACTTATTAACAGCCATAAAGGCTCATGAAGGAGAGACATAGTCAGTAGTGACAGCACAAGCAGGGTGATGAAAGGTCAATCCATCATTTTCGCTTGGAAGTTGGGATCTTCATGGCTTCATTTTGCAGCTGACATCACAATATTTCATATAGGAGTATGATACTTTTGAGCAGTCTAGGTTATGTCCTGCCTGCTGCACCACCACGCACTTGAACACTCCACAGATGAATGAATCTGACTAAGGAACCTCCTACTGCATTTTTCATGAAAGGAAAACTCAGGACAAAATCTGGACCCTATATTGTTTGAACAGTTTCCAGAGTTCATGACAGCTGTAGTGTAAAACACTTAGAGTGGTCATTCCTGCTATTATAGATCACATAAGGGCTATAAACATGGAGTCATCTTATCATATATATATCGTGCATTCCCCTCACTTAAAAACAAGAAGAGCTAGAAAAGACGTACAGTGTACAGTTATTTAAGATGTGGAAGTGCTTCAACTCTTATGAAAGTATACAGTGAGTCAGCCAAACATAAATTGCAAAGCACTCGCTCATACGATATGTACACAAACACAGGCTCACTGACCAGTGTGGCTGGAGGTGACGGAGTGCTCTTTGAGAACAAACATGTTAAATAATTAAGGAGCAGCTGAAATGCTTGCTAACACTAAACTGATTCTGCCACAGTGAGACAGGAAAGGGGTCTTTAAGAGGGTAGGAGCTTTAAATCTTTATGAGCGTCTGTCATAGACATTGTAAAAGACAGAAGTTGGCCGTTTCCGAACAGCACATGGGTGTAGAAGGGGAGAAACACCCGTGTTTTCCTGCTCGAGTGAAACACAGAGTTGGCATGACAGTGGGTCGGGCTGATTGGCCAAAGTGCTTTCTGCTGTAAGACTATTCTCGCTGTCATTCATCAGGAAAAGACTCCGTGCTATGTAATGCACTTCTGCTAACAGAAAACATATTGCTTTAGATGGTGTAGTGGAAGAATAATTCTACAGTCAAATGTTAGTTTATATGAAGAAATACCGATACACTGAACTGCAACACTGTGACACCAGCAGACGTGTGAAGGAGAAGGAGTCTGCAGTCGGGTTCAGATCACTGGATGGCACAAAGCCCTATACTGCTTCTTTTATGAGCTTATTCTTTACTTGTGTATTTTCCAGGCTTTACTGCTTTGCATCATCAATCTTGGATCACACAAATGTTGTTATCTTTAATGAAAGCACTTATTGTTTGTGTCTGGATTTTAGAGACTTTTCACTCTAACACTCTCAGGTTGATATGGATATTTTTGTCAATGCAAAGCACAACAGCATAATGCAGAGTGGATGTGGGGGTGCAGAGGTCCTGTCCCTCCGCTGGCGCTCCACTGAGTCGCTCCAGACAGCATGAACTCACCAGAACAGCATGGTAAGCTCATGAGACACAGGCCATAGCGGCTTTGGAAAAGCTATCCCCTGACATTTTCCATTCATAAAATTCCTGGAATTGAGATGAAGGAGGGAAAATAAATCAGGCTGCAGTCTGCTGTCTTTGTTTTTTCATATATGGCTTTTTTTCATGTTGCTGTGATTGGCAGAATGAGGGTTTAGCCATATGTTTCCTCCTGCTACCACTCTCCACAGCCTCCTTTTGTTTTTCCTATTGACATTAAATAGACATAAAGACAGGATTTGCTGAGTGTGCCTTCCAAGTGAAGTGGTTAAAAAAGCTTTTACGACATGGAAAGGTCTTCATTACTCTGTATATTACTAAGAGCCATCTCTTGATGGAAATTTCCTCAACCCCTCACATTTACCCCAAAAACACAACTATAATTTCAAAAATGCTTCTTTAATCTCTCCTCCAAATACCCTTGGCTTTGTTTAAGTTCTTAAATACTCTATGATAATATGATGTACACTATGTCTACCACAGTGCAGCTTATTTGGTTTTAATATTTATTGAAGAAAATTTGTGTGCTGGATTGAATAAAACAATTTAGATCCATTTTCTAATCTGAAGCTCTTTGAGGTGGGTTTTCATTCACTAGTTAAGGACCCTCCCACTAATGAACTAAGATAAATCTCTCATTCATCAAACAAACAGAGGCAGTCCTTTGTAATGTTACACATGGCTGATTGTGCCTGGAGCGCTGTGATAAGCTGATCCTCAAGTGTAGTCATTACCTAATAAAAAGCGAATTAATCAACTCATTCATTAGTGTATCTATCACGTCGTACAACACTATTGCCTCATAATGTCCCTCCTTATTGCTTAACCTATTTCTTTTTGGCCCATTATTGATACAGTGCCAAAATATGGGCAGCGCCAAGTCACAGGAGGGAAATTACATGCAAACCTAAAGAAAGCACATGACAACACAAGTATATTAACACACACAGACCATTGGATATAAATCATTCTGTGGTATGAATACACCACACACTTAATACTGAAGCAATAAAATTAAGTTCATCTGAGAGGCACAGCACGGTGAAGCGATAAATCACGCTGTCCGTGACGGAGCATGATTGAGCAAAGCGAGCTGTCCATTTCTGAACAAAGGAAATCAAACATGTTTATTCTTGAGCCAGTTTAACCAAAGTGCTCCACAGGGAACATTAAAATAAAATCCAACACACTGAACTGATTCTAACTGCTTTGACAAGGGCCCTAAACTTGAAGTGGACATTTACAGATTTAAGGTTTTAGTTACATTTATTCTATTTTATTGCTTTTATACAATTATGACTTTTATTATCATATTCTCAGAAACAGTTAAGGGATCTTGGCTACATATATATTGAGCTTTTCCTCTATTGGCCTCCACTCCAACTACATCCAAATAAGTCCAAATAAGGCTCGCTCTTGTTTGACTTCTTTGCACATTTCTACAGCCCTACAATAAAACCTTAACTTTTTCAATTTAGACAAGAAGTATGTAGAATAAGGATTGTGGTTCTTCAGAGACAATGTCATCCAAAAAGCAGTTTCTCCACAGTTTGTCTGGACAAAAAACAACAACAGTACAACCAGCCGTTCTATGTATGTGGGATTGTGCTCTCCCTATAAGAACGGCTATATGGAATTCTTTATAAAGGTGTCCATCATTTTACAACTCTGTTTGGATGGACTTGGAAGGATTTTCAGGAAGTTCTAACTCCAACAGTGCTGAAAAATCACAGTACTTCAATCAAATTGTTGCAAAAAATATATAGAAAAATGCAACAAAAAGTCTTAATCATAGATTTATAAGATTCCTTAAATATGTTAAATGTTAAAATGGCTTAAAACATCCAGGGAGGGTAATAAACACTGGCAAATCTGTGTTTTGGGGGTTTATTGATGTCATCTTCTTGCCCACTTTTCATCCCCTTGATTTAATTTATAAACATAATCACATGAAGTATGAGGAAAATAATGTGACCTTTTCTTCTGTAGTGTCTCTGAATGTGTTGCGTGTTGAAGTGTAAGGTGTTGACTGGACAGCCTGCAGAGCAGCCGCTGTCTTTCACCATCTTCTCTTTACTTTGATGTTGCTGTGCACGCTCTCTCCTGTGTGACTCATGTGGACTTGAGGTATGTGACGTCCCCTGCTGCACACGGCTGCTAATTGGGATTAGCATATTACCCACCAAAACAATGCAGCGGTCTGCCGGGTCCAGTGGCCTTTATTCACCACAGACCCAATAATCCTCCTGTCTCTGGAAGCAAAGCTCATTAAATCTCGGATGGAGCCCATTATGAGTGCCCCCCGGGTCTGGCACCTACTGCAAATCCTATCATGGCACAGATATGGAGCTGTGGCTAGCGTGGGGGCTAGTGGACGACTAATCACAGCCCCAGTGTTTGGACTAGCCGATTAGCACTCCTCACTGATCCCTGATCCCCCAGGATTAAACCCACACAGCCGCAGAGCCCAACTGTACGGAATGAAATAGGAACACACATGTCCGCCCTCACACAAACACACTCTCATTCAAGCAACAACCTCTTTCCTCATACTTTAGCCTGACATTTGTCATAGTTCCATGTCTGTTCTGGAGGCTAAAACAATAATCTTACAACAAAAACCTGTTATGTATGTATGTATAGTATATATATGTTGCACTAACAAGTCACCATGTCACCACTGTAACTGTAAACAGTTTTTATGTGTGTCTCTTATGTTAGTGTGCATGGGTTATTCTGTGGCAGTCTGTTATGTGCCTTTTTTATCTTGAGTATTTTTATTCTGTTTAGCGTGTTTCACTGTGCCTTTAGTGTCTGTGTTTATTGTTTACTTTTACTGTGAAATGTCTGCAAACCAAATTGGCCTAATTGGACAGTAAACTTTGAATTACAGTGACAATCTTTTTAGGAACCTCTAATAGGAAACAGGACACAAAGAGCTGCCTCAGGACTGTTGTGGCACAACTCTCCACTTTTCCAGAACATAAAGTCTGAATTAGAGCTAATATGTATTTTTATGATTAATCCAAATTAAACCTAAGTAGCTTGATCTAAATTATGTAGTAGAATACATATGGCACTGTTAATTTGTGCTGCCTCTGCTGTCTCAATGGGGCAACATGCTAATGCAACTGGGAGCATATTTTCCCGCCTGTGCTGTGGAATACTTTTCACACTGTTTGATGCCATGTTTGTCCATTCAGAACAGCTCGGTAGTTCTTCATTGCAATAAAAAGACAACAACAACAACCAAGATCAGTGAGAAAAACAGATCCTGCATTAAATCTGATCTATAGTTAATTTAAGAGAGGGTCCCCACAGAAGGATAGGGCAAATTCAGCAGCACTAACATACTTTAAATTCAAGCACACCGCTTAGGATTCGTTGCTGTAGAAGCTGTAGTTTAAATTTAAATGTGTAGCCATTACCAAGATTTTCTTTCACTGCATCAGCAAACTTGAGGGTTTAGACCTGCAGCTGTTTGATTTGATTGCAGGTATATCTGACATTAAATCAGGCCATTGGTTACCTGTCATCATAGTGTGCATTGACACTGTCAGCTGGTTGCACACAAAAGCCATCACCGATGTGCTGCATATTCTCTGCATGAGACTAATGTGAGGCTCCCTGCAGGGGAAATCACATGATAATAACAATGTCATTACATAACAGAAAATGCATTGTCAAACAATTAAAGTGCTACTCGCTTGAGGGCAAAAGAGCTCATGTCTGCTTTTTATTGCTACAATACAGCATTCGAATGCTCACAATACCTCTAATATCTGCAGGTATGTGTGTAAGGATGGACTATTTAATTCAATTTGAAGGAAGGAAGGAAGGAAAAAACTTAGTAAAACTGCTATTTTTATTAGTATTTTTGTACTTATTATAGTAATGAGAATGAGACATATTCTTCATATCATTTAAACTCACCTTCTTCTTCTATCTTAAGGTTGTGCTATAGCTCAGCATTTATAAATACTAGTGCAATGACCATTCTAAACCTTCCTGTTTGGAATGGGCTGTTTGTTTGGCCTGTGGTGATGCTGGTTGCAGTTTTCTTATTGAAACTGTAAAAGTGACCTGCAGTAACTGAGCAGCAGCAAGTATATATCCCACTGCAGGACTCACAGTGCACAGAACCATTGCTTCACAAAGAGCTGTTCTGTTGTTTAATCAAAGTTCAGTGAAGCTTGACTCAGTACGCAGAACCCTGAACCGGAGATTCACTTGTCTTTAACATGGTCGTAAACGCTCAGTCGTTTCAAAATGTATTAATATTGAACATATCACAAGTCTAAATTGTGCAAGATTCAACACTGAAGACTGGACCCTTTACATTAGGGTAACAACATGGCAGCGGCTTGGAGGATTGTAGATCTGCTGACTTATAGCGTGATACCAGCATGTGGAAGTTTGACTGGTTGTTTTGGTCTTATTTTTAGAATTATTACATTATATACATATTAGACAGTTCAACCTGTGTGTTGCATTAGATACTTTCCCTCTGGCTACACAGATGGTTTCAACATGAGTCAATAGGCCTATCACTGGAAAGTTGTATCAAACTGCTGGTACAATGCATTAAAGCACTTGGGGCAGAATAGCAGTGTATCGCTGTTGAATAACAGGTCATGTGTTAGTGCACTTGGCCATCATCTCTGTTTACCAGGCTCAAGGCTACAACAGTGTCTGTGGACCGTCTTTAAAGGTGTTAGTGGGGGGAATGTCTAAGCGTGAGAACTGAGGCCTTGAGCTCTGGTCGCTGGAGAAAGAAACAGGGAGGCAGTGCAAAGGAGCGACAGAGAAAGGCCTCTAGTTAATGAGAGGTAGTGTTTACTGATCGTGGCCAGTGAGAGGGAGGTGGGTGGTGCTGCAGCCCCCTTACACACTAAACGCTCATTGTTGTGCTTTGGAAAAATCTAATGCTAAATTGAGAACTGAGAGAGCAATTGAGGAATAACATTTCACATAGAGGAAGGAGGCTGAAAAGGTGAAAACGTGTAAAAGCTTTTATAGTAACACCGTTATTTAATTTAGTGATTGCTTTGCTCCTGTCAGTCAGGCAGCTATTGTTATTTCTTTATTATTATTAGTGTATGAAAATCAACATGCAGAGAGTTGTACGTTAATTAAAATACAACGGGTCATTGGGTTTCAATATAATTAGATGAAATCTGGAAACCATGAAATCTGTTTTTATTTGGCATTTCAGAGTATGTCTATTATATTAGACTTTAGCTACAGATAAATTACCTTTTACATCGAATGAACAAGCACGCTTAGTTGGTGCAGGGTGGAGCGAAGGATGAGGAGCACTATGAAAACAATCCAACCAATAAAGCAATTTACCAAACTGCTATTGACATTGGAATTTAAACAATCATGGTAATCCAGAATTTTTTTTTATAAATCCAGGAGTATGTGAGAGTAAAAGGAAAAAATTTGAAAAAAAACCCAAATAAGCACTGTAAGAGAACATAGTGGAGTTGTGCATGGCTCCCTGGGTGTCTGGTCTATTGACTCGCCATTGTTCTGACTGTGTGCACTGACCAGAAATGAGCTTGGCTTGATCACGTTCCAGGGGTCACATGGTCTTGCTCTCTCTTTCTTTATCGAACATATTTTCTCTCTTTCACCCATACATAATCTCTCACCCAAATGCGCTCACAGGTACTGTGTTTTGGCACAGATTAATTTAAAGCGAATTGGTACCCGTTATTACCAAAGTAATTTGGTCAGTACCCTTAAAAGTACATGACCAAACCAAGCCTAGAAGTTTGTTTACAGCACCTCGATACTGGTGTTGGCCCTTTTCACCAAAGGCTTTTGAATCTTGCTGTCATATTAAGTGGCATCTTCTTCTACTTTACTTTCAGCCAAGCCTTAGTGACAGCAGCTCATTCAATCAGACTTATTAAACCTCTTAGTTTATGTGCCAAATGTGCTACAGTTATTTGCTGAAAAACAAACAAACATGCCAAGAAAATGTCATAGTTTGTGTCAAATCTGAGCTATAAATGGTTGGTGAAACATGAGAAGAAAGGAAACTCTACATGGTGACCCAGAGGGGCTGAGATCCATCTGTTACTTTTGAGCATTCTCAAATGTTTCAAACACTTAGAACTGCTAGGTCGACCCACAGAGCTGATGGCTCGTCTCTTATCAGTTCTGGTGAGCAGAATGTTGAAGCATGTCGAATTTTTAGGAACATAAGGAGATTTCTTAAATTTGACATAATCCGTGCACAGTCAGTGACACCAGTGTGTGTTTTGCCAGTATGCACGTCTCAGCTTGTTTAACTTCATGCACAGAATGAAAAGTAGTGACGTGGTGCTGTGTAAACTACAAGGTTAAAAAGGTCAAATGTGGTGTATGGTAAAAGGAGATAGCATGAGCCAGATCTAATTTAAAAACAAATGACAGCACAGTAATATCCTCATTAGTCACTTTCAGTCAATTTGACTCTAAATAGCATCATACAGCATCACACCCTGGTGTCTGTGATGGAAGAGGAAGGGTAGAGGAAGGAGCCAAGGAAATGAGGCCAATTTAACCGTGGGGCCCCACTAACCAGGAGTGGCAAAACAGGTTCTACATAGAGACGCCATCAGACTACAGCCTAATGGCAACTTGGGCCGACCCACTTCCTGCTCGGTGTCCCCCAAGGGTGTGTTCTTGGACCTCTGATTTTTTCGTCTGGGTGTCTTCCTCTAAAATAGCCCGTTTATTTCCCCTCGATTGCATTTAGTTTGACTATGAGCATCTCTTTGGTTCTGTCTGTGTCTGAGTAACTTCATTCTGTGCCTACCCCCCTCCCTTTTTTTATATTAAGAAGGCTAAACAAACAGTGCGCTTTGCCACAGACTAGGGTTCAAGTTGGAGTGATGACCTCAGGCTGGAAAAAGAAACCAATGGAAGTGAATTTCTACAGAACGGCTACTGTGCAGGAAGAGAGGATGCTTTGGCCAGATGACTGAGGCCACTAAGGGAGGCTCACTGTGTTTCCAGTGGCAGTAAAAGGGAGCATGCCCGAGCTGCGAGCACAAAGTGTGCAGGGCAGACTGGAAGTTAAAGAATTTCCGTCACAGTGTGAGTGTGAGAGAAAGAAAGAGTAGCCTAGTGTCTGCCAGCAAGAGCAACACTCTCTTTTTCCACAGGGGAGAAGTTATGCCGTGATTTGCTGTATGTGTGTCAACATATGCGTGTGTGAGGCCATCTAGTTAGTAAGACCTACCTGCTGGCTGCATGCACACAGAAGCATGTGCCTACCCTGGCACACACACATCATTCAATTTCCCAACTCAACAAGTGTGCCATGATGCTGGGCACAGTGGAAGGAAGGCCGGGTGCAGCACGGCAATTCCAAAAACAGCACTTGACATATTTGGCCGCAGAGTCAAAACTGTTACAGACATCATGCGCATACCATGGTCAATCAAACACTAATAACAGCTCTGCCTCAATTCAAAATTACAGTTGGGCAGAGTAATTTCATATCTGCACGGCAGACCGCCAAGGATAATTGGATGCTCACAAGTGCTCCAGCAACTTTATTGGTCACACCTCAGTCACTTTCCAGCATGCTCTGCAATCAGTCAGTCAGGGGTGAAGGGATGCACAGGTAATCAGGTAAATACGTAAGCTATTGTAACAGCAAAATAACAACCATAACTGAGGTACGTCATCACTTTCCAGATTCTATTAGCTACACTAATATGGTCGCTAATGAGAAGGCATTAGAGAGGCCAAAAATAACCTGGCAGCTCTGCGTGCTGTCAGCTATAAGAATATATGGACTGTGGCCGTGGCCAGCTCCGCTCTCCCTCCTCTGTTTGCTGGGTCTCATTATGGCACAATCACACCTCACTAGCTCCAAAGCTGCCTTGGTCTGCTTGGCTGCTAGTTCAGACAGGTGGGAGGAAAGAAGAGTGAGAAATCAGGCAGACATGGCGAGAGACAGAGAGAGAGAGCAGGCTGAGAGTATAACGTGGATGTGAGAGTGGTAAAAGGGTAGAAATTAATTAAACAGCAGTCGTATGATGAAAAGGTGCCAAGAGACAAAAGGGTACAACTCATGAGTGGAGGGATTATCCAAAAACCAGAGTTGACGATAAAGGAGAGGGTAACTGAGACAGAGGCCAAGAAGGAGTGTGTGTGGGGGGGGGGTGCAAGAGTTTGTGGACGACTGTGATAATGTTTCCTTTTCTCCTCCCACTTCTTATTTTCCGTCTGAGTTACATGGTCATTTGGCGGCACAGCCAGAGACCACCGGCGTGTTTCCACTTGGCCGTCTGGTCGTCTGCCTGTCTGTTTATCTGCATGTCTGCTAGACTACAGGTTCTCACTGTCTTCTTGGTCGTCCACTTATTTTCTCCTCCTATCTGTCTTTCATCCAGTCCGGCCGCTTGTCTTTGTGTTTGGCTGGTGGACAGTTTCTCACTGCGATCAACGTAGGAAAACAGAGCGCTCATTTCCCCTGCACCACAGACCCAGGGCTTCTGTGGGGCTGAGCAATGAACAGGCACGAGCACACACACACACACACACACACACACTGTCATTCATTTGTGTGAATCATCACATTGGGCACTGTGTCTTTTTATATATATATAACCATTCATCCATCTATCGATAGCACTAAGGGTCAAAGGGGTGGTTGGAGCCATTCTTTTTATATATGTATATTACTGTATATGTTCCTGCTTACAATATATATGGATATCTTGTCTCTGTGTGTGAGTGTGTGCGGTTTATGAAAAGCAAATACAGTAACTGTCAGCCAACCAAAAATAATTGTGGAATGTCAAGCTATGTGGCTGTCATATATGCTTTCAGTTATAGGTGTTTAGTTCAGTTATTTTAAAAGGCACCTTAAATAACAGCTAAGGGAGCGAACAAAACACAAACGTCTGACATCTGATGGAAAAGTAAAAGTTGCCATTCAGCCAGCTTTGCTGCGTCTCCATTAATAGTTATGTTTTGGGTTTTGGGAAGGAGCGGGACTGATGCCAAGTCCGCACACATGTTTCCACACTTAGCATTCAACACCCAAAACTCTTCAGCATGTGGAAACATTGCATACATTTAAAATCCAGCTCATTATGGCCTTCATTCCCATCACAATTGCAAACTTTGACTTCCCAAAAGAAAAGCTGGATTTTTTAAGGGCAATATTATATAAACAGAGCACATTTCTCTGTATGAACCCCAGTGATATCACTCTGGGTCTCAGCAGACAGAGAGACAGCAACACATTTTACAGTAGCATCTGTGCATGACATTTGGCATCATTTGCAGTATAATGTGACTTTTTGGTTGAAAGGGATTTCTATTGTCCAACACTGAGTGGAAAATAAAACAAAAATATATTTTTTTTGTTTATTTGTCTTTATTGCGGAAAATAACAGAAGCACCCAAAATCAGCCACAGAGTGTGATACATTACAAGCACCGGAGAGCTGTTAAACGAGGGTCACAAGGGCAATGAGGATAAGGTTGAGTCCCCTGGATACATGTGGATTTGTAAAGCTGCTTTCAGACATGCAGTAAATTTCGACTAAGTCCGAGTGAGAGCCTTCAGAGTTTCAGCGGGATTTCTCTGTCTGGCCTCCTAGTACAAAGTCCACAGAAGTCAATGTGTGAATCCAGCAGTAGATCAGCTGGATTCACCACGAGCAGGTGGTGGCGTTGATTGCACTTCTAACACAAAAACAAAAACAAAAAAAGATCTGCACCTATAAGACACCAACTAAGATGTAGAGAGAGTTTGTGCGGATAAGAGAAGAAACCAGTGTTGCTTCTGTCTGCTGCCCCCCCGCTCACCTGAATGCTGAGGAGGATTAGTTGCTGTTGTGAACCCGTCTGAGCAGAGAACCTTCCACTGCGTTGTGCATGTGTGAATGGCAAACTGTGGAGAAAGTCAGGTCCCAATTCTCCAGAGATCCCCACAGCCTAAACCTTCACTCTGTGATTCAGATTTAGTCACAGGACTAATTCTACAAAAACATAACTTGTTTGAGGTTCTGTATGTGACGTTGTTTGCGCTTTATAGCTCTCATCTCCTCCATCTCCTCAAGTCCCTGCCATTTGTACTTCACTTTCTCCATCAACTTGATGCTCTATTTTTATTCTCATTCACCCACTCTGTCACAAGGCTCCAAGTACATAATAGAACAACAACAACATAATAGAAAGTCAAGTGGGGAGAATGACAGTGATGGCGGTGCTTAGCACAGTGGTCACTGTGGCCTCCAAGTGTGATCAGGTGTTATAGAACAGGCTGCTCATGTGTACTCCACTGTCAGCCAATAGAACAGGTTCCAGGTCTTTAAATAGTCACATGACAGAAAACCAATGACCAAATACAAATGTGACCACTATTTATATATATAAAAAGATTAAGATAAGTGGATTAACTGTTCTTCACAGTACGAGGAGAATCTCCAACCTCAGCAGATAATCTGCCTTTGGAAGAACTAATGACACCTTTGCAATAATTGGCAATATATATTAATTTAAAGGCCATTCACTTTAGATTAATATATGATTTATCTTGTCTCAGCATCATTACTTCTTCTTGTAAGAGTTTCCTAGTATAGTCTGACCTTTAAACTGGAATTTTGGGATGAATTACTGTGCTGATTTTGGGAAGTAAAATGATTTTATGGTGATGAGGTCATTGTTTAGAAATTTTCCAGCAATGAATCTCACAAAGTAATTAGAAACTTACCTTAAAGACACCTGGGATGTGTGACACTAACAGCACATGTGCTGCAGACAGTGCTGAGAGTATTGAAAACAATAGGGGATGAATTCAATGAAACCAGTTCTTAATTACCCCCCAAACTGTGGACTGTTAAATAAAACACTATCTCTGTATGTCAGCACATTAAATCTTCGACATATCGGTTGGGCTCTGTTTCATTTTAATGCTTTACTTTGAGTATTCTTGCAGCCAGCAGGTTTGCTTTTATATACATGTACTGTATCAATAATCGTCTGTGGCATAATTTTCATTGTTCCAACATGGGCTTTTTACAAATGCCATCACAGTCTCTCCCGCTGACCTCAGACAGCCTTTGATATTTAAATCTCTGCTATAGCTGTACCACTTATAGAGTTTTTACACTTAAGCTTATGAGTCACTATTTGCTTGTTGTTTTCCTGCTTCAAGTCTTCAAGTGACCTCCTGGGCTCACATGGTGTTGAAGCATCTAGGCTGTGCCACAGTTGCCATATTGGAAAGCAACGAATGAAAAAGAGTTACAAATGGTAGGCCCAAAAAAAAGGGGGAAAAAAAAAAGGGTGGGAGGAATGACCCCAAAGGGAGAGTCAGGTTAAGAATGCAGCTTATTTCATTTAGTGTTAAGAGAAGAATTATATTAGTAATTCGGTGGTCCAGTAAACTGATCACTGGGCTGCTGATATGGTACTGAAATAACAACAACAGCAAGGAACAGCTTGTTTTAATTGTCTCTGAAGTGGAACAGCTGTCTGCGAGTACTGGGCCTCACAGCGTATCAAAAGATGGAGAGAGAGAAGAGGTGGCAGAGAGGAGGTAGAGAAGCACAGAGAGAGAGAGAGACAGACAGAGAGGGGGTGAGAGAGAGAGACAGAGACAGAGACAGAGACAGAGAGACAGGCAAAAACCTTCATGCTGTTCTTCAGACCATAAGAGAGTTTGTTCTTATGGCGTCAAGATGACTTAGGCCTCAATAGCAAACTCAAATTCAGTGAGAGACACAGCTGTAAACACCGATCACAACAGACAGTTACAGTCGAGAGAATCGCCGATGGATCTGATCAAACAATACAAACAAGAGCAGCCATCATATTTGAATACCTTGGACACGGCTTGTTGCTGCAAGAAAATGAAGCAAAACTGTGAACTGAGTCAGTCACTGCAGCTATACCTGCTCATTTGGGGAAAACATCCAGTGGAGACGCACAAATAACTTCTAATGATTTTCTTCATAAGCAGCAAGGCTGAGATTTTTCCTTCTCCCCCTGCGCCGCGCTGTCGTCTTTGTTGTCAGCAACGCACAGGAGTCCCACGTATTGGTGTTCACACGTGAAATTTTCCTCTCAAATCTCTTCTTTTGAGAGGAAATGCAGTAGTGTGGCACATTTCATGTTGCTGATAAAGCTATTGTTTTTATTGAACTGTCAGAGCTGGCACTGATGGTCATTTGTCATAAACATGTGGAAGCACTGATGCTAGAACAGTATGTGAGACTCCTATAGACTGCACTCCTATAGACTGCAGTCTATAGGAGCGTTATAAAACATGTGGAAGCAGTGATAATGGCAGGTAAACAACGTCTCTGTGTGTCTGTGTTATCTCAGAGCTGAATGATGAGTCATTTTTATATTGAAATGAAAATATGATGTTCTCAACATAAAAGATAGATTACTGCATACAGACGTTTTAACTAAAATTAGGTGGAGAAAAATAATGATCAATAATTATCATCGATCCATTTAATACAAGAGAAAAACATTGTGAAGATCAGAGTGAGCTGATTCTTCTTTGGTTGTAGAAGCAAGAGTAGCCCATCTTTATTATTATTATTTTTAAATTTTTACTCTTTGCTTTGCTTTGAGATCTGTTACATTACCTTATCAAAGGTCTTTCTGGTACACAACCCTAAAGTACTATGATATACTCAACAGTGCGAAATAAGCAAAGTAAGCTGTGACATCATCGTTTCCCAATTGTTCCGTTAAAGAGAAGCCGGAATTTGTAAAAATCGCCGTAGTGACTTTAGACTAAAAGCCCAAACACAGAGGAAAAAGTTCAAGAAATATTTTGTAAATATCCCCATTAGTGTGGACAGAGCAATGAATTGATGGATGGATGGACGGACAGAGGGATGGATGGACGGAGGGATTGACGGAGGGATGGACAGAGGGATAGACGGACTACAGCACATGGAAACACACCAGTACCATATTTGTCAGAAAAAGCATCATAATTTGGTGATGTCCTCTACTTTTTCAGCCCCAGTGTTTGAGGAAAGAGACCTGGAGTAATTACGAGACGGTAAAATTAGCTCACACAGACAATGAGATTTATGAGAAACGCAGAGAGAGCGAGAGATTTGCTTTAAATAGCATTAACTCCTGCAGGCATCTGAACATAACATGCAACTTAGTGAACCAGTGAAAATGCTAAACAAATGACACGTTCTACTAACCGAGGACCAGCAGCAGCCAGTTAGATGTTTGACTAAATCTCCAGCCTAATTCCTGTATTGAGCACCCTGGGGTGCAACCAGGGGAATTCACTGTCAGTTGTGGGTCATGATCAGGGATCCCAGATCGATGGATGATTCTGGTTCCTGTTTTGTGTGTTTACATGTATGCATGATCTGTATGTAAACTTTACATGTGGCAACCAGAGCTACTGAAACTGTGACACAGTATCTGAAAACCTCATTCAAAAACAACCGCTCAGTTTTCATCCTGCTACATCAGTGATAAACTAATTATGTTCCTGCAATGAGGCATCCGACTATTTAATCTGATATATTGCACCAAGATGCTGGTGAGACAAAGGGGCCTCTTCATTCCCCACTCATGAATATTCAAATGAGATGTTCAATTTGTGTTGGGGAGATTATTAGATAGCTAGAGAAGCATGCAGGATTCTCCCTGAAGCCCGGCTCAAACCATGTTATGCACTAGACTGAATGACTTGCTGTGATACAGTCTGAAATTAAAGTGGGATCTCCTCCCTGCTCCATTAGAAAAAAATGAGTCAGCCTGTTGGCATTTAAAGCTGCTTGCAAAATCCAATATGTCTGCTGAGTAAGAACTTATCAATTCTGCTGGGCAGGACCGAGCTCTAAGCAACTACTGTAATCGGAACTTTGTGAAATTGAAGAAATCAGAGGATTTAAATTTTTTTTGATTATATTAAAGGTTCAGTGTGTAGAATTTAGTGACATCTAGTGGTGAAGTTGCATGTTGCAGATGAATACCCCTCACCTTACCCTCCCCTTTGAAGGGTATGCATCCTGTTTGGAAGGAGAACCTGTGGTAGCCTTCAGCTGTCATAAAACTCAAGTGTTTACTTTGTCCAGTCTGGGCTACTTATAAAAACATGGCGGCCTCTGTAGGACCCCCCCCCCCCCCCCCCCCCCCGACGTAAATATAAAGTATTTAAATATAAAGGGCTCATTCTTGAGTAAAGAGAACAACAATTTGTACAATTTAGATGAAACACGAGTGAAAACATCATTAGGATTATTTCATATTCAATTTCTGCCAATAGATCCCTTTCACCTAAATCTTACACACTGAACCTTTAAATCACAATATATTAGATGATAAGTAATATAACAACAGTAATACAACAAACATCATGTGGACGACTGGATGTGTGACGGAAATGTGAAACATGCACAGTAGCTGTCCTGAAACATGTTTATCTCCATCCTGAATTCCTGCTGAACTTGTTGTCAGCCTCTTTCAGCTTTTGTGCAAAATATTTTTAACAGATTCTCGTGATACACTTGCTCTAGTTTTACGCTGCACTGGAAATGACACATTTCACACCACGTTTGTATTTTCGCACTTTTAAAATTGAACACAGACGCTGACAGTACAGTAGTATCACCCTACACTGGCTGGCGCACATTCCAGGCTTTGTAGCAGCTGATTCCACCAAACAGGAAGATTCCAAATAACATTGACATGTAATTTCAGTCGCCCCGTAGTTACAAAGTTACACAGACCATTTACACTGCCCACACGGATAAACGTTGGTAACCCTCAACTACTGCTGCTGGGCTTCTGCATACAATATGAAGAGGCTTGCTGAGAGTTGGCCAAATTATATTATTATGTTAAATGTTGAGTTCATTTGCTGACGTCATTTTACCGTACCCTTTTTGGTGAGTCAAACACATTGCCACCACAGTCTCTTATTACAGCAGCACCTCAACTGTAATGCACATTATATTGAGCAAACTATAGCAATATGAAGTCCTTTATGAGTCTTTTATGTGTTTCACTTGAATACCCACTTTAAAAAACAATCTATGCAGCTTGATGATAAATAATATTGTTGTTTTTAAAGTTGTCTGACAGTTTTTATGGCCTAAAGTGGAGTTGAAACATAATTAAGCCTTTGGGAACTCTATAATGATCCTTCATTGGCTTCAGCTGAGATGCATATATAACCCCCAGCCATGAAGGTATTCAAGGTGAGTTGCAATCATGGGAAAAACAAAGGAGCTTCCACAAAAGCTGAGAGAGGAGATTATTTCATCACACCTGAAGGGCCTTGGGTATAAGAAGATTTCCCTAAAAAAATATACTCCAAGAGACACCATTGGGAGCATTATAAGGAAGTTTAAAGCTTATGGAGCAGCTTCAAACCTGCCTGGCCGTGGAAGAAAGCCCAACATTTCATCAAGGGCCCTCGTATCAAAAAATGTCTTTTTGTTGTTTAATGAGGTTTTTTGTCATCTATTGTCATTATCTGTCATCCACATCACTATAATGTCTTTTGAGGTGAGGGGGTTGAATATTTCTGATTACAACTGTATGATCAGCCTCAGACAATGAAGTCAATGACACAGGCAAAATAAAGAAGTCCCATGTTCAGTTGCTGTTTAAACCTGCCAAAATGTCTTTTTATTTTATTTACCTGGAGGATAAAAGTGAATTAGGGTTGAGTTGATGTCCGACAGTCACCACCATGCTGAGCCATGAAAACTCCTGCTGTGTAGCAAATACACTTGGCGATGCTAATATCTTTAAAACGTGACCAAACATTTAAAGCTAGGGTTGGTAATCCTGGGAAAACTAGGAAGAGCACTCTTGAAAATATACAACCGATACTGCTCACCCCCTCCCATCAGCCCTTTTGTTAAAGCTACGTCCCAAGAATGTGCACTGACTGACAACTGCTAGAATCTGACTTTTCTGTGCTGAGTTGCTAACTCCAGTCATGCACAGTGAGAGCAGGTGCAGGTCAGTTAGTGACAGACAGGTACACCAGTCAATCATTTCATTAAGACTAAATGAAATTATTTGTTGTGTGTATTACAGTCCTGCAAGGCCACAGACACCAGCTTTTTTTCCAGTCAACTTCACCTATTGATGGCTATCAAGACATGGAGAATATTTCAACAAATAAAATAACAACCCGACCTTGAAGTTATTTTGCAGAAAGAAATATCAAATATTTGCTGGTTCCACTGGGTTTTGTGAAATGGCCCAAAAAATAAAATCTAACTTTTTTTCCAAGCTCGAGGCTGATTTTTGAACATGTTTGAAAGATCCTTGTTTTTAGGAATCAGTGTGTTTTACCTGGGAATAATAAAAGACCTTGTCCTTCACCACCTGCAAAGCTGTCATGATTATATATGTAAAAACAAAAAACAGGCAGATAGAAACGGTGGCTTTGAAAGCCTGTTACCAAACACAATCTGAGAAAGTAGATCAGGGTGCAGTATCACTGCATAGTATTACTTACAAAAATATATCTCTTTTTGTAAAGTAGTCTACGAGCTCCATGTTTCTTGGCCCTTTGCCATATCAGCTGCAGTAATGAGCTGTGAGTGCACACAGAGACTTATACCACAAGGACAGTGACAAATCAAAACCTGCATCTGCGACGGGTTCAAGGCTGAAAATGTCACGAAGCATGTGGATTCTCTCATCTGAAAACCTCACACATTGAAATCATGACATTCACACACACACGACACCATTCCCAAATTCCCCCGCAGATACACAAACACACACAGACGACACACCGACAGCAGCACACAGTGTGATGTAAGTGGTAATAACCTGTGCCTGTGACTCACCAGCACCCAGACACGCTGCGTTTCAATATGAGACACCATTAAAAAGGCAACAACAGCCGTTCCCTGCAGCCTGGAAGATACGTGATTTATTTGGCCTTATGTGTCGCCGGTTGTGTTAATGTATCTGGCTGGTTACTTTTTGTGTGCACATTTGCATTAAAGTCTGAACATATGCTAGTCATTTAGAGGTCCCTTCCCTGCCCCACATCCCAGCAGCAGGCATCACTCCACACTGAGCATCGCTGAAGGGTGAAACGTAGTGATGCTGTGGAGATGGAGCGTTATGCTGGACAATGACATCACCAACAAATGTACGACATGTAAAGGCAGAAAATGAGGTAAAACTCCCAATTCTGGCTTGAGTGTGATAAGGTGTTGTTATGTTGTGACAAGAAGAAATCAGCTATTGAGATTGATTATCAGTATTGAATGATAAAGTACTGAAGGCTGACGGCACGATGATCAGTGTCCAACATACATGAAACACGAGAGCTGCTTCACTGTCATCTTGTATTCTAACAACACGAGGAAAGAATCTGATCAAGGATGGTTTTACTGTTCATTCAATCGATCAGCACTTAGTCATTTGTTCCAGCAGTCTATCCATATAAAACTGTCAAGCCTCATATACAGGTCTGCTATTTCCTAATCATTCATTGAAAGGAAAGTTTCCTGTATTTTGAAGTTCGGAGACTGTAATTTTTTGTTAGTTTAATTAGTTGTGTTGAGAATTCCAGATGAATTTCCATGAGAGAAATTATTTAATTTAAACCCCAGGAAATATAAACTAAACCATTTATTTATTATTACATATCATCAGTTCAACATTACATCTGCCTTCTCAGAATATCTGGAAATAATAATAACAATAATAATAACAATAACAATAATACATATTATTTACAGTACAGTACAGTACAGTACCCTTTTCACAGTACTCAAACACACTTTAGAAACAATTCTACCACCAAGTGGCCTTTTAATAGGCATAACAATCGATTGATGCATACTCAGCCAAGACTCATTTCTATAAATTATTTTTTGTCAGATTTTTTTGCAAAACACTTTTAAAACTACTTTAAAACTAAAATGTGTTTTCTGACAATATACAAAATTACAAGCTATCAGATAAGATAACTTTACTGTCACTGCACCAGTACAATACAATGAAATTCAGTTTGAAGCTGTCTTGTAGATGCCCATTAGAACAAAATAAAAGAATTAGTAAACAAACATACAGTACCATACAAACTAAAAACTCTAAAAAAATGATCATGGATGACATGGTTTTAAGGGCATAAGGGCATTTGTCATTAAACTTAAATAAATCTTGTCATCTTACCCCTGTAGGTGAAGTAGGACCATTTTCTGAATGGATTTTCAATAAATTTGGGAATTTAAGGGGGAAAACTGAGAATTTAAAGTCATCGATTTGTAAAAGAAAATCTATAAGATTTAGTTTAAGGGCGGTAAAATGCAACTGACAGACATTGGATATTGCTCATTACATCTACAGGCAATTAAAAAGGCACAGCAAGAAACAATCCGGATCATTATGCTGTTTCATACTGAATAGGCCCAGATCACAGAATGTCTAAGATGCTTATTATAATAAGGTGATTTTGGACTAAAATCTGATTATTTAATTATTAATAAATCCAAGGCTATACCGCACCCACCACTCTACCACTGTGCCACCCCTGATGAACACAAAGAAATCTCTGTGTGCCTGTCATTTGAGGTTTGCAAGAGATCGTCCTGTGTGTCCATGTTTATGAACCACTGCACCAAACCAAAACTGTATTCAATAATTTTTTATACTATTTGTATATCATCTATTTTCTCTATTTCAGTTATATTCAGATGTAGGTCCAAAAGTCAACCCATGAGTTTTGGCCTGGATGAATATACTGCTACAACACTGTACACATTTAAAGCACTGATGACCCACTAGTGAAGCATTTTTCCATTTGATCACAGCTTAGAGCACACCTCTTTAAATTCAGCTCTTTTCATTGTGCTTCTTGTTTTATGATCTTGTAACTGCTATAGCGAATAGGGAGAAACATATATAAAAATGAAAATGTATCATCAAGCTGCATAGATTGTTTTTTAAAGTGGGTATTCAAGTGAAACACATAAAAGACTCATAAAGGACTTCATATTGCTATAGTTTGCTCAATATAATGTGCATTACAGTTGAGGTGCTGCTGTAATAAGAGACTGTGGTGGCAATGTGTTTGACTCACCAAAAAGGGTACGGTAAAATGACGTCAGCAAATGAACTCAACATTTAACATAATAATATAATTTGGCCAACTCTCAGCAAGCCTCTTCATATTGTATGCAGAAGCCCAGCAGCAGTAGTTGAGGGTTACCAACGTTTATCCGTGTGGGCAGTGTTAGAAACAGTGTAAATGGTCTTTTAAACAAAGGCACAGAGTCTCTGTTGGTGTTGGCAATTCCCATTAAAATCACAACGAGTTAGTAAATCTTGCTAAGAGATTGTTTATATTTGATGGTGCTATGCTGGCTCTTTTTCGTCCAGTAGCTCACTGTAATGCCAGAGCAGCCTATAACACATCATTATTAGAGGAAAATAAGAAGCCTGGGTTTCTTTTCAGCACTTTGTCCACACAGACATAGAGTCCTATAGATTGATGTTTTCTACTCAGTGTGACTTCACAAATTTCTTCAATGAAATTATACACATAACTACTTTCAACTAAATTGATCACCACTTGCTCTCAACTGGCACCGATATACCTTCAAACACAGAAAACAGCTGTCAAGCTTGTCCCATCAACTCTCACCAGCTAACTTCAATGATTTGTTTGCAAATAGACGCACTTTAGGACGCACTTACTGGATTTGATCATGTCAGACGGCACACCTGTCTTTTAAAACATGTAGCTATGATTCAGATTAAAAAGCCCACTTGATCCACTTGAATCAGATCCCCAATGACATCAGGAAATGTCTATAGCAGAAAGTCTATACATCATCAGCCGCGAACTAAAAACGATCTCTTCCAACTATACTTTGAATAAAAAAAAATATATATAGTTCAAACTAAACATTTAGTAGCACTTAAATGGCACTTACTTATAGCACTTTGTAGTTTGGCTTTCTTGAAGAAAATTGTACTTTCTTGATTCTTGTTCTGGGTTTTGTACCCTCATGGTTGAATGCACTTATTGTTAGTCGCTTTGGATAAAAGCGTCAGCTAAATGAAATGTAATGTAATGATCTAGATGTTTTAGATAGCTACAGTCCTTTATTGACCTGTATTTCACCTACCCCCTTTTCTCTCATAGTTTTGAGAAAGCAGTTCTGTGACTTTATTATACTTTGAGGAATTTCATTTAGGAGAGTACATCAAGCTATAGAGGCAGCACTGGCAAAAGTTACAAATGAGGCTTGAAATGCAGCAGCCAAAGGACTTTCACTCATCTTGTTAGATCTAGTGCTGCAGTGACAAAACAAACCATCACATCTTATTACAGACACTGGACCGTTCAATTGGCATTAAAGGAACCACACTAAGCTTATGTAAGTCATACTGTATATATCAGATATAATTAATAAGTACTACCCCATGCACCCAAAAACTAGTTTAACAGTTTATTAATAATTGGCTATATCCAAAACTGGGAACCAATAAATAATAATATATGGATGTTAAATAATAACTCCCACAGTTATGTACGGTTCTGTGATTGGACCAGTTCGATTTACCTTATAAATGATTCCTTTGGGCAACATTATTATAAAACACTACACTAGCTTCCATTGTCATACAGATGATACCTAAATATATGTATCAGTAAAGGAAGATTAAACCAATCATAAGATCAACTAAATATTGTCTGATGACTGTATTGAGTAACGTGTAGAGCTATCTTTCATGAAAACCTGGTCCAGAGATCTCAGGACCTCAGTCTGGGCTGAAGGTTCACGTTCTAATCGCACACTTTTTTTCACCCTCAATCTTCTGTGTATTGAGGCCTTACACAATTTGTTTTGTCAAACACACTCTCCCTTCAGTTTCTGTCTCTGTCACATCGTCTATTTGTCCTTCTCTGCTCATCTCTCTTTGCCTCCCTCCATCTCGCTGCTCTCTCCTTCCATTTGCTGAACTATGCTACAATTAGCCTGGCCCCACAAGGCAGCAATGTGCTAGTGAGGACACTTTATAAGGACATCAACACACACGCACGCACACACACACACACACACACACACACACACACACACACACACACACACACAGTACTCTGTTAACCTTTCAAGTGGCCACCTGACTGTTGAGTACATATTGTATAACACCAAGTATGTAAATATTTCTGCCTCACTGCCACAATTGCACCTTACAACACATTTGGGATATTATATATTCTAATAGTCATCGTGTACTTTATTTTCAGTTTGACATAACAAGGACATAGCATGGTATAGTTGGTTACAGATTACATTACAGTGTTTTAATTTGCCTGAAAAACATAGTGATGTTGTGACATAAATGTGACTCTGCAATCATATGTCAAATCTTCTGTACCACTGACAGGAAATGACTCATTGTTTAAGGTTTCCTGAGCATAGTATGTGGGAGGCTCCATTGTCATAACAATAAACAACTGTAACAACAGTGATATGTTTAGAAATTCCCAAAACCAAAGGTCACTACTGTTGACATATCACTGGTCTTTTTATTCTATTAAAACGCTGAAATCACAATAGTTCTTCATTTACCTCCTAAAATGTGATTATTTTACTTACTTATTACTCAAAGGTACCCACATTTCCTCCACTACTGACTCTTAAAGGAATAGTTCATTCTAAGTTTCTAATGAGTGCACTATGACATCGATTTCGCAATGCCTTCGCCACTGTGTTAAATCAATAAACTAACTATATAAAAGCTTGTTTTTTCTTCAAATAAATGCTCCTATACACTTTATCTTGTAGCAATTTAAAAAGGGAACCATATCAGCTGCTGCCTTCATGTATGGTGCGTAGTGAAAAGGGAGCAGCCCAACTGATCAATTAAAGCATCAAAAGTCGGCACTTAAGCTTAAAGAGATAAGAGGAGTGTCAGAACCAGACAGGGACACTGCTGTGTCTACAGGAAAGGAAACTCATTCTCAAAAAGGGGGACACCTCCTTTGGCTTTTGTTTTTAATCTTCCCTCATGGAGCAAACTACAATAATATTCAATATAGTGTCGCTTGATCCTATTTTTTTGGTTCGAACCATACAGAAAAGCAACCAAGTCCAACCCAAACAGTAGGATTTATATTCTTTCCAACCCAACTCGACCCCGATGCAGTTAATACACGCTGCACTGAGTTTGTGTCACTCTACTCCTCACATGCATGGTGATTGCTTGTTTTTCCTGATAACAGGCATGCAAAGTAGTAGACAAACTTACATTTTTATTCAAAACAACTTAATTTGTCCAGGGAGGGTAATTCTGACAATCCAGCCAATGTGACAGAACCCAAACCCGAACATGAATAACATTTTTAAAACATTTGTCTGAATCCAGCCCAGGTCGGGTATTTACACTCAGTTATGCAAGTCACCACTTAAAAAACTTCATGTCCATAAATGTGAGCTGGCAAGCTGCACCCGGGCCAAAGCCAGCGCCAGTGGAGCACGTCCCAAAACCACACCAATGTAACTCCAGGCATCGTTTACCTCTGCCCAGTCATATATGACAAGACTAATAAGAGATCGAAAGATGTCAGGAGACAGGACAGACCTCTAATTCCAAAACTTAAAAATTAAGTAATACTGTGATATATTCACAGAAGGGAATATTCACCCATTCACCCCTTGGACACAGGAACTTGAGTAACCAGGGATCGACTTTTCGTTTAGTGGATGACCTGCCCTCCATCCTGAGCCACAGCTGCTCCTGGTTTGTTTAAACCATGTGGACGGATTCAACAAACAAGAAACAACATAAATAGTGTTGTATGTGCCAGAACTGTGGACAGAAACAGGCTAGCTGCTTCCCCCTGCTGCCACTCGTTTTGCTCAGTTCAGCAAATATTCCCTCCTGGCTCCAGCTTTATAATGTCTCTCCTTAATCGTATTCTCTGCATTTAGAGCCAGAGGTTACCGCATCTAGAGGCCTGAAATGTCTGCACTGCATCTTTCCATGAAAGAAAATGTTTATGTTAAACATTTGACACAGTAATGCTCTCTCAGCTGCTGTGGGCTCAGCAGTAAGGTTGCCTTAAGCTTGATAGTCAGTGAGCTAGAATGTAGAAGTAAACCCTGACTTTTTTCCCTCCTTTTATTTATAAACTTACATTAGCAGAGCATTCATTTGCCATCAGGACCAAAACTGAAGTAGAAAAAAAACGAGCTAACGCAGTCAATTCGCTCCTCGGGTGGTGTGTGAAAGATAGAAGCATCCATCCTCATACAGAATTTCAATAGATATTCAACAGTGCTCCTCTCTCGGGTTCAATCTGCAGAGGCTGCACTTAAGCAAATACACATGTATGCTGAGTGGCACATGTAATGCATTTTTATTTTATTGTACCTTCACTGACTCCTTCCATTTCTCACCCTCGTCTTCCTGAATGAATCCAATTGCCGAGCAGTTGAACAAGAGCAGGGAGATGAGAAAAGACAAATGGCAGCATGAGTGGTGGATTATTTGCATGTTTATTTGCATTTGCTCCTGTCTCGGTGTAAATGTTTGCTTTCAATCATTTGCAGTGTGGTGCAGGTATAATAAGTATAGCCATGGAGACATAAATCAGGGTGAGGGTGTTCCCTCATTCACAGCAGACACATCATCACTGTTGTAATGTCAAATGTCAGACCTACTGTCACGTACTGTGTCATCCAGCTTCATTTGTCCTGATAACAGAGAGGTAGCAGCAACAATATATTTGTATTAATCTCTGTCAGGTTCAAGATGACAGCAGAGAGAGTTGTTGTTGAAATGTTTGGATCTAGATTCTGATCAAAACAAGAAAGAAAACAGGACTCAAAATCTGTGAGTTGTGGTTATTTATAGTGAAGAGGTGACACTGAGTTGTAAGAAGGTGTCAAATCTGTGCATGTGCAAGTCTTCTAAATGGAGTTTGAACTGCATGTATGCATTCAAGAGTTGTGGCATTTAAATGCAAACCGGACAAACTTGCTGCTAACACACTGGCCATCCAGGAACCTGCACTAGGCAGTAACAACAGCTCGGAGTTAGCTAGTGTGTTGACAAATTTACACATCAGAGATCATCACAATAACATCTACTCAAACATTTGTGCAGATTTACTTTGCTTCTGCCAGACAATTTCACTAAAGGATTTCACAGCCAAGTTTTGCTAAAAGAAACAGTGTAAAGGTTTTGTACAAGCTAATGTGGTCAAGAAAAAAAACACAAATGGGCAGTGGGTTCCACAACATAGATTTCAACCGGTGGTTAAACATCATGTATTAGAATAATTGGCTCCATCTTAGAACAAGATATGCAGTTCTCACAATACATTCTGGCTTTGACTAGCTGACTGGTGTGACTTCCTCTGTGGGAATCACCTTTCTAGATTGACAGGGGACGATAATGGTCAACATGATCCAATCCCCCATGAAAGACCTGACAGGGATCAGTGCCGGAGGCATTATGTTTTCAGATTGTCCATCCGTCCCTCTGTCCCATTCTTGTGAACGTGATATCTCAAGAATGCCCAGTGCGATTTTCTTCAAATTTGGTACAAATATTCACTTGGAGTGAAGGGTGAACTGATTACATTTTGGTGGTCACAGGTCAAGGTCATGGTGATCTTTTTTTGAGTTCTGAATGCGACGCCTTGAGGGAATCCTTTCACAATTTGCACACACTTTCACTTGGACTTGGATTTGATTTTCGTAGCCAAAGGTCAAGGTTAAGGTCATAGTGGCTGCACAAAGTACATTTATGTTTTTCTTGAATGTTACATTTTAAGATCAGCTTGAGGGAATGTCTTCAAATAGGGCTGCTTGATATCAGGAAAACATACGATAAAGTTGTTGAATGTTGGGATGACGATATGTGTTGCGATAAATAAAAAAATGATTAAGTATACGGTGTTAAAGTCTTTCTGCTGTGGTTTCACAGATTATTTGGGGTCTTTTCATACATGTTTGGACAATAAAAAGTTATGTTTTATAGTTTTTACCGGCCCTGTCAGTAATTTATTGCTCCTCTTTGTGTCTCTATCATTTGTGCTGCACATTGCGCCTACTGAATGTGACTACCTAATTGTAAAATATCAAAAGCTTATGTATAAAGCATGTCTTTATAGGTGCACAGAAATAATGCAAATGGAATCACTCTGGAACTGAACATCTCTCAAAAGTAGAGAAGAATGATGTTTTGTTTAAATTGATTTAACACACTGTGAATATCGGATACATTAAAAAAACCATACACAATGCGCTTCCTTTCTGAGAGCATTGTGTGAGCTGCAACAGAGACTGAAGCTTTCAGTTTCTTGCTCCAGTAATTCTGTCTGTCAGCGGCAGCAGCAGCACACACTGACAGGAAGGGGGCTATCGCTCAACACCTCGTTAGAGACGTTCTGAGAAAAATACTCCTCCATTGTTGAGCTTCCATGTACAGCCCCCGTAGCCAGAGACGGACGAGCTGTCAATGCACCTGGAAGCCATCGCTTGGTGGCTTAAAACTCATGATTGATAAAAGAAAAAAGCTGTGTCCAATATTTCACTAAATTAGATGTTCAGATCAATGCTCAGCCAATCAATCTCTCTGTGGTCAGCAGCAATATCAATAAGTACAAATTTCTTTAAATAAAGTTGTACAAATTCAGGATCACAGTTTGTTTAACATTTGGTGCTGCAAAAAGATTTGATAAAATATATTTGGCTGACTGTAAAATTGCACTGGCTGCAGGAACTCATGCTTCGTAAACACGCCATTGTACCTCAGACCCCCCTCTTTGGTGTTGGGCAACTGAATAACTGTAGACGTGTGTATGTTTTACTTTAAAAAATACATCATATAACACTAAATCCTTAATCAGATTGTAGTAAATAAAATAATAATAAGGATGTACAACAAATACGTTGAATTATAGCACCACCTCTCTTTTCAGATTTACAGGTTTGTTTGTTTATTTGTATTGCAAAGTTCAACTGTGTGTGAGAGCTGCTTGAGGCTGGAAATCCAATGCATATCTGTAAAACTGTAGAAAAACTGCTTCTATTTCTTTTTTGTTTATCTCCACAATCACTGCAGCCTCTGCTCAGTGTTAAATTCTCCCCTTTTAAAATGTAGATAACCCCATACTACAAGAAGTCTCTCAGATTTGGGTTGTTCCTCAGATGAAGTGGGTCATTTTACTGACAGCATCCACAGTTCACAGGTTATGTAGCAGTCAGTGCTAATTGCACAATATCTCCCTATATGAGACCTACTGTAGCATCGACATTAATGTTTCAGCAGTGGACAGATCAGCATGTTCACAGCAGGTTGAAGAACGACCCGGTAAGTGGGGACCAGCATGTTGCGAGCTAACACTGACACCAGCGTTCAGAGGGACATACACACACACACACACACACACACACACACACAGTGAACCTCATACAGTAATGATGATGATGAGGCCCTGGACTCAAGGGTTTCATTAATGTTCATGTTAATAATTAAGAGAGGACTGCTTTGGGAAAAAGGCTTGGCTATGCAAACAAGGAGGGAGTGAGGGGGAAGGGAGTGAGGGACGGAGATGAGGCTGAGTGAAATGAAGACCTGCTGGAGTGCCAGGTCTGAAGAGAGGGTGAGAAAAGGCCTGAGAGAGAGAGAAGATACGGTGATTCAGGTGATAATTCTCAGTTGGTTCATCAAACCAATTTCACATCGTCAGTTTTACTTATTATATAATTTACTTTAAATGTATTATAATTCAGTGTACTGCTGTACAGTTTGCTCTGCTGCCTCCAAGTGGCCAACAAAATTATTATTCTGCTTTAATGAAGTCAACACGTTAGCTTGGGACACACTGGAGGAATCCTAAACCAGACTTTGTCACTTGTCCATACAACTAATAGTTCCTGTCCAGCTTTTCCTTACTACTCTGTCCCTCCATCTAAAAATCCATTTTCACAACTATTCATCCTCTCACCTCTCCTCTTATGCGCTCCATCAGTGCATATACTGTACCTCTCTCTATACCTTCTCACTCTTCTCCATGCACCATCTGGGGCTCAAGCAGACGACTACGACAGATCCACTACACTGAGTCTCACCTGACAACCTCCCCTTCCTATGCTACTCACCTGACTAGTCCACCCACCACATCTGATCTACTCACATCTACTCGCATCATATAACCTTTACTCGTCCTTTAATATTGTGACATGGTCCTCA
Organism: Verasper variegatus; assembly: GCA_026259375.1. NCBI lineage: Eukaryota > Metazoa > Chordata > Actinopteri > Pleuronectiformes > Pleuronectidae > Verasper > Verasper variegatus. Next base: position 22,659,845 of record CM048044.1, read on the forward strand.
TCTGAAATGCTTACATACCAAAAGAGCAGATTTTCAGACAAAGTGCTTCCAGCTATATTGGAAACACTCAAACACAATTTGTCCTTCCAACAACAATATAACAGTTACTCTGAACAACTTGTCCAGTATCAGATATTTGGAGGCTGGAAACGGCCCAATAAACCCCAAGCTTTCTGTACCATTACATACCACTAAAATGAACATGTATTTTCATTTGGTTGAAGCAACAATTAAGGTCTTTTGATCATTGCTAGAAAAAAACGTACATGGGGACAGAACTTCTGGCAAGTGCTGTGAAATTAAACTACAATACCTAGCAAATGTGATCAGAGAGTCATGGAGCAGCATCTCTTGGTTGGTGGGGACATGATCAGGGTATAACCAGGAATGGAGAAAGCTCCTGAAGGGTGGGTCGAGTAAGAGAGGGGTTGACTCAGGCATGGTGGGGCCAGCTGCTGTGTTTTGGTCCCCTGGCAGGTCAGATGGTGCGGATGACGAGATGTGTGGCTGTGGTGGGGGGTGAGTTAGAGGGTGGGGGTCTATTTTTGAGTACAACCTTTCTGAAGCATGAAGCCCCCACTACCACCTCCTCCTCACCATCGCTCTTCTCTTTGCTCTTCTCTATCCCTCCCTTTTTTCTCCCCTGGTATCCCATTTCCCTGTGTAATTAGGCTTCTAATTAAGGCTGTGGATGTTGAGAGAATGAATGCCCACTGTCGTGTCTCGCTCTCTCTCTCTCTCTCTCTCTCTCTCTCTCTCTCTCTCTCTTTCTATGCATGGAGCCTGTGAGCTGAACTATGGGTGAGCAACACAAAGACCCAGAGCTGGCTCATCTGACAAATTCTGGTCTTTGTATATTTAATATTGAGTTGCGGTTTGGTAATCAAATGAGCATAATGTCATACAATGCAAATATGGACTCTGCTCATCAAAAAGGATGGAAATTCAGCCTTTTTCCACACCACCAAAGGATTACACGGAGGAAATAGGACCAGAAACAGGCAGCAGTGGTATTAAAATAGCACAATGAAAAGAGTATGAAGGTCAGGGCTGTGGATGGATGCTTTGGTTTGCTTTGCAGTTAAAGTCCTTAAGAGGTCTTCTATGGTGCATCGGTTAAATAATTAGTTTTTCATTCTAACATCAATAAATACATTCCTTGAAACCTATGATTAACTATACTGTTCTTACTGTATCATTACACATGATAGGCAGGTGAAAATTGCCCTTCTAATTCTAGAATGTGTCTCATTGTCCTTTAAAGGTGGAACATGTCACATATCTTCACATTATTCATGTCTGCACATACATAGGCTCACATCAGAAAGCTATTATGTTGATTTTCTCATGCGCAGACAATTGCAGAGACCACTTGGACTGACACAAGACAGAAAAAGAGCTGTTGCAGTGACTATAGTGAAACATTTGCAAGACAAGACCATAGCTTTCACTCAATCAAATAGAAGAAACATAACAGACTGAAAACAACACTGACCTATTTTACCACCTACCCAAGAATCAAGAGTCCACATGTGAGAGCCACAAAAATACATTTGGGAGCTCAAAACAAACCCTAGACTCAGACGTTGCATGATGCTTTTGCCCACAGCACAACATATGGCATCAGCGAATTCACGAAGATGGAAGGACGTAACAGCTGCCCTCACAACTTAACATCTGTAAAGACATGGCCCCAATTTACACGGCCTAGAAAAGGTAGAAGCAACGTAAGTATCTTAGTCTAGATATAAATGTACCTCTATCAGGAGATGAGGTTTTGGTGATATTGCACAACCCCACATTCATGATACAAAGTAATACTGTGTTTCAGGGTAAAGCTGCACTTTTTTGCAGTAAAAGCTTGTTGATTATTTCTTTAATTTCAAAATTTCCTTTATGAATCACCAGAGAAGTGAAGAGGCTGCTGTTTGTTTTCCAATCTCAGCCTTCAGATCAGTCAGGGCTGTAAATAGCAGGTGAAATCATGAATTTACCAATATTAACCTCCCTTATTTCTGCTTGACCATCCTAAACCTCTAAATCATCAAGGACGACCGGGGATTAATCAGGCCCGAGGTTCTGCAGGGTCGGTATGTGGATTCCCAGGTGGAGGTCTTCCATTCATCATATGGATATTTATATTCCAACGCGCCCCTGACCCCCACTCGTTTTATTAGTTGAAAGGCCTGCTGTGCCCAGAACTCCACTGTCAGTCATATGGATGGTGGCCAATGATCGCTCACACAGGGAATCTGCATGCAAAACGGATAAATGTGTATAGGTGGATATATGTAGTGTGGGCAGATGGATGGATGGATGGATGTGCATGTGGATTGAATGATGTGTGGGCTTTAAGTGTGTGTATAAGTGTTTATGCATATCTGTGCGCCTACTGGGCAAAGGCACGATTGGTCATTCACCAAGTATTTTGTTTGTGTGTGTGTGTGTGTTAATGCAGTACAGGGCATGAAACAGCTGATGGGTGTTCAGAATTAAAGCGTGACAGTGAATATGTGGGTGAGGTGATGAAGGCTATGTGGCCTGCCAACACAGGCAGCTGCATTTCACATTCGAATCGTCACTTGTTTCACACTCCTTCATTCTACATGGTAGAAAAACAGATCAGATTTTTTGTTTTCTACACATAAGGTACCTCCAGTGTTAGTAATATTAAACAGCAACACAGAAATTTGAAAATCCCAGAATCTTATACATATGACAAAGATCAGGAGTTACAGATGTAAAGTTGAGATAAAGGTTACTTTCACAGTGAGGAGGAAAGGTTAGTACGCAGCCAATAAAAAGTTCACCCTGCAAGACTAACCTCAAAGACTTGTAGTTCAGTATTTGGTCTGTAAACACTGACATGTCCCTGATGACCATTAAAAGGCAGATAGTCCAGCAGACAGAATATCCAAAGTAATCAGTTCTTCACTACATCTCCAAAGAGCCGACAGTAACCAAGTACACACTGTAAGTGTAAGAGCAGTAAGGTCAGACTTGTAGAAGCAATTTTTTTCCGACCAACATCTACACTGCTTTAAAGTAAACAGCCTTCTTATTCATTTCAAAGAGACTTTCTGCACAGCCTCATTCTGCCCAAAAAATTGCACTGGGCTCAACTTTTAATGTAACAGTGTTATATGGCAACATGCTGCAATGTCTAATCAGATACATGCAAGAACACATTCCTGGTAGATCACTTCGTAATTTGAACGGTGTGAGTCTAATTCAACTTACCTCATGAAAATCTGATTTAATATAGAACGACTGAGGTTGTAAAATCATAATGAACCACTGTGCAGTGCTTTTGTTTCTGATAAACCTCTAAACCCATTTTCAAAGCAAACCGCCTCCTTAACAAGAGCTATTTTCAGTCTTAATGCTGTCTAACTGGGTTGTGTGTTAAATCTGTAATGCTAATTGTTGTGGTTTGTTGTGAGCGTGTGCAGGTACCAGTGAGATAATTAAAATGCAATTCAGAGAGGTTGGTTTGAGTAATAGATCAGTTAGTTTGATATCTTATCAAACTAGAAACAACGCATAGGAGCTGTAGCACCGCTTTTCTTTCCTTTTGGCAAAGCTATCACTTTTTTATGTTTTTTTTGAATTTGTTAATTTACCATTAATCAGCATATTGAGTAAATCAGCTTTAGAACAGTGGATGCCTCAACAAACTAAATGCTGCTGCACCAGTTTCCTCTTCTCAGAGAAGGCAGCGCATTGCAGTAGATTTAATGGTATGTACTTCTGGAAAAAATAACTGCAAATAAATCAGTTAGCGCAATAACATCTCACAGACATCATGAGATCAGAGTTCTTAGATCATTCAAACACAGGCATGAGTGTAAATTTAGTTTTGTGTTTCTATGTGGTGCTGCTGTTTCCCTCAATGACTTAAATGGCCCCACAGAGGGTAAATTGATGAGAAGCAGTCAACAGATATTGGATAAAATGACGAAGGAATCAAAGTTGAGGATCTTTTTCATGAAATTTCTCATATAACTTTATTCAGAATTCTTACCGCCAAAGCTGAACTCAAATTGTGAATACTAGTTCAGTGCCCACTGTAAAAACCTGACTGCTTGGAATGAGCTGGAACAACTAAAGACCGGTTGGGGATTGGTGAGGACATGCTGGACACAGTCTGCTGAGCCCTGAACTGGAGAATCAGTCGTTGCTGTGGGCTCACTTATAATATGATCGATGATGTCACTTACGTAGGAGGAGTCTCAGCCTCTGCTGCTGCGCTGGTTTCCTGTTTATTCAAACTGTATTAACATTGAATGTATCGCATGTGCAAATTGCACCAAATTTGAAACTGCACTTCCTCGAGCACCTAACAATACACATGCCAAGTGTGAAGCTGATAAGATGATCTATTCTCAAAATATGCGTTCCACATACAGACAGCCAGAGATTTCTGCAATTACTTACAGTGTTAATGTTCCTGAGCTACTTCAGAATTATTCCTTGTCATTAGTAAGACCTGTGGATTGTGATGGTGGATCCTGATCGTAGTCACTGCTGATAGTGGACTATGATTACAACAAGACTGCTTGATATACAACATTTCTACTCAGATATTCTACCATTACTGACAATAACTCCTCAATTAATTTACCTTCCATTATACTACAAAGTATTTGAGCTATTTCAGAGGTCTATTAAGCATCGACACAACCTTCAGACCCAAGTTCACAACTTTTCAAAATAAAAGCTCTATAATTCAGCTCATTATAAAGCATTATAGCTACAAAATGAACGTGGTGCTTTTAATTTGATGATATGTTACTAAAGAGAAGGTGATTCTATGAATGTTGCCACAGTGACGGAGTGCAGCACCTGCAACTTCCGTGAGTGTCTGTGTCAGTCCGATATGGTGAAATAAACACAGTCAGATTATCAAAGTGATCGGACTGGTATGATATTATTGGCTACAAGATGCCAGTTGCCAACCACTGCTGTAGTTTATCTGAAGATGTAGAAGAAGTCCTGTTCAACTCTGTCCACAGACTGAAGGAAAACTGCCCCTTCCCACTGGCTGCTACAGAGCGCTGCTGGTTGCCTGTTCCACATACTGACAGACAGACAGGCCGACGTTTGTGGAATTAGTAGGTTTGTGACATTTGTAATGGAAGAATAACACTGCTGCTGTTCTGTGGAGCCTGATCGTATATGACTGTGTTTTTAACTAGTCCTCTGTCTCCTGGTTCAATTAGAGAGAATCTAATAAGCACGCAACTTCACACTGTGTTTACAGCACCATAAAAGACAAAGCCTTCTCTTCTTGTCACTGACTGCTTCACTTGTAATGAATCCTGGTTCACATTTGAAAAGTTTACAACAGCCTATTAGTTAAGTGTAGAAAGAGCTTGTCTGGAGGTCTTGGATTTATGTAAGAGGAACACGGTGTGTAAAATGAAGCATTTAACGGCTCTCAGCGGTACTTTAACAACTCGAATCTCCTGTGACAGACGAGTACTCTAGACGCTTGTCCACAAAGAAATGGAGCTTCAGTGCTTGTAAATGCCTGTAAGAACAGTGGGTGGGCCCAGTTAAAAAGGCTTCAGTGAGGGTGTGTCTGATAGAGCATGGAGCGTCATTAAGTTACACTGGGGGAGGGCATGATATGATGCAAATGTATTCATTAGTGGTCTGATTGATGTTCAGCTGCCTCCGATTAGAAGGGGTAAACAGCAGCTGTTAACTGGAGTGAAAGTTGTTCTGCTGTGGAAGGTCATAACTCTGTCGACACTGGGGGAAAATAGAGGCGGCTGCTGAACAGGATACAGCTGATTCATGGGTAGAAACAAGTCTATTAGTCGGTTCATCAGTGCGCTGATTCCCAAACTAAGTACATGTATCCAGTACCTCAGCAGTTGTACAGAGATGTCAAAAACAGAAAATAAAAATTCAAGTTTTAGTTAACAAATAAAGTTGTGTCCAGTATAAAACCTGAATAATAGCCTAGTGGTTTCAACTGAGAGTGCATGTGAATGTAAACAGTTATTACTTTACATTTCATTTAGCTGACGCTTTTATCCAAAGCGACTTACAATAAGTGCATTCAACCAAGAGGGTACAAACCCAGAGCAACAAGAGTCAAGAAAGTACAATTTCTTAAAAAAAAAGCAAAACTACAAAGTGCTGTAAGTAAGTGCCATTTTAGTGCAACTAAATTGTTAGTTTAAATTGTTTTATTCAAGGTATAGTCAGAAGAGGTGTGTTTTTAGTTTGCGGCGGAAGATGTCCAGATGTCAATGGGGAGCTCATTCCACCATTTAGGAGCCATGACAGCAAACAGTCGTGATTTTGAGTGTTTGGCTCGCAGTGAGGGAGCAGCAAGCCGATTGGCCGAAGCAGAGCGGAGTGAACGGGCTGGGGTGTAACGTTTGACCATGTCCTGGATGTAGACTGGACCCGATCCGTTCGCAGCATGGTACGCAAGTACTAATGTTGACGGATGCGGGCAGCCACTGGTAACCAGTGAAGGGAGCGGAGGAGCGGAGTAGTGTGAGTGAATTTAGGTAGGTTAAAGACCAGTCGAGCTGCTGCATTCTGAATGAGCTGCAGAGGTCAGATGGCACTAGCAGGTAGACCTGCCAGGAGGGAGTTAGAATAGTAAAACCATCAAAACAAAATGTTTAGTTAAAACCATCAAATAAGTAGCTGAAAATACAGTAATGGCTGTCAATGGCTAGCTAAAAGTAATGTTTAATACTTGGCTAAGAGTAAGAGATAAATCATGCTTAACTTAAAGCAATGTTTTAATATTTGCTTAAAGTTCAATTGAGCTAATATTTAGCTCAATTGTATTGCTTAACTTAAATTGATGGATAAAACTGTGATTGCTGAAAGTCATGAATAATAGTTGTGACTACGTTTTCATTTTAAAACAGCTTTCGTGGTTTTTAATGACGTGGTCATTTCCAAACATTTCTCCGTTTCTGCCAGCTAACACTTCTCTGTTTTAGCAGCTCTCAAACTCTGGGGTAGTGTGGAAGCCAGGCATATCTGTAGCAGAGCTGATGTGTTTCCAACAATAACTTAGTAGAATGGATTTATCCTTAGCTGAAAGTAATGGATACGTTGCTGTAATAGCTGACTATATAATGGACAACTGGTTGTAACAAGTAGCTTAAAGTAATCAGTAAATGTTTGAAATGTCCAGTATCTAATTCAGACAAGTCAGGCAAAATTGACCAAACACCCAAACATTGACAATTTGATAACAGTTCAAAAGCAGATACATGATGGGCGATGTTTATGAAGCCCTTCAGTTCCTTTAATAGTGCTGTTGTATGTTTGACAAAATACATAATAAATTACTGCATTACTGGTTTGATCAACCACTGATGTTTAATCTCTTCTCAAGGATTTTGAGCTTCAGATAAGAGAAAAGGCTGAACCTCTCACTCAAGCCCCATGCATGTTCATGTTAGTGAACAATGCAAAGGTTGCTGCCGGAAGCCCTGGAGGACAGGTAGCGTGAGCAGACGGCGCAGTAAGGCTGAGGGTCACAGACCTTTCAGGATGAAGCAGCAGATGGTTGAGGAGGAAGCTGCTTGGCATGCATTAACGTTCATCCAGGTGTTCATCCAGTGAGAAAGAGAACAAGAGCGTCTTCTTTCCCTTTCTTCTGCTGAGGCACTCAGTGTATTCATAAGGAGTGCAGTCTGTTCAAAAGTCATTGTATTATTCTATTCATGAGTAGCCGGGCAGAAGCTATACAGGATTAGAGTCTCTCAGCTTGAAAGAATATATTCATCATGACAGAGTTTACAATGTACTGGTTTACTCTTTGCCCAGGCTAGAAACCGCTTGCTTAGATGTTGTAAAATGGAATATTCAATGTTCAATACTCTCTCATTTAACCGTTTATGTCAGTGAAAACAACCCACACACATACAATTATTTTCATTATCAATGAACATTTCTGGATTAAAGAGTCGATTAAAGATTCTAAAAGAAATCTTCCAAGCTCAGCATCAAACTTCATTCCTTTACGTGCTAGGAGCTGTCTCCATTGGTTAAAAGCAACCCCAATGTTAGCTCTTTATTTAGCTTATTTCTATCACTTATTTGCTTTTACTGAATTTAGCACATTAACCAGCCAGCCAAGGCCCGACTGGCCAATTTCCTCACTTCTTGATAGCAAGTTGCTGTGGTCTCCATTCTGCTCTTTAGAAGTAGTGCTGCTCAGACGTATTCAAATCTCTTGTCTTATCAACACTTTTAGCAGGTTAGCAGCACCACCCACTCCCTGCAAGAAGCCAAGACTGGCAGCAGAGAACATTTACATAAAGCAGCTTTAATCAAATAACATTTTGTTCTACAAAATAAAAAATAAAAATAAAAGAAGATCAGCTTTAAAGTCTGTTGATCAAAACTAAAGTTATAGTCTACCACTACCACTAAACTCTACCACTAACACTAATAATCAATAGCTCATCAATACCCATGCTAATTTCCAAACATTTCGTTTCTGCCAGCTAACACTTCTCTGTTTTAGCGGCTCTCAAACTCTGGGGTAGTGTGGAAGCCAGGCATATCTGTAGCAGAGCTGATGTGTTTCCAACAATAACTTAGTAGAATGGATTGATCAAAACTAAAGTTATAGTCTACCACTACCACTAAACTCTACTAATAATCAATAGCTCATCAATACCCGTGCTAACATTTTTGGACAGTTTTTCTATTACTGGTACAATCAAGCTTAATATTCAACCAATCAAAACGCTCCAATCTCTGTCAAATACGTGGTTTAATCAGTTTGAAATGTATTCTGGTAACCATGGACACGATGCAAGTTACTTCCAAAACCAGCGTTAACTATAGTTAAGAAAAGTGTATTCACCAAGTAAACCAAAATCACATTAAAACAAGACACCAGCTCAGAGCGTGAATGGAAGATTTTTGTGAATGATGCACTACTAATATTCTCCCTTACAAGGACACAGAGGCAGAACAACAAGCCAGACTTTGGCAAGTGCACTTTGGCAAGTGCGCTTGCCAGAATCACAAAAGGAAAAGAACTGCTCAAAACATCCGAGCCCTGTAAGAAGTCTGTTGTAATCCCACGTCAAAACAACGCCAGGGAAAAATCGACTCAATTAGCAGCAAAAACAACAGAAAATAGGTTTTGAAAGAAACAAGTAGGAAGATGTGGGATTTTAATAAATTCCAGCTGGGAGGAGGCTTTTTTTATTTTCCACTGTGTGAAGGTTTCATATGGCTCAATGGGTTTGTTTTTTTTTTCAAAGGGAAAACAGGCCATTCTAAAACCAGAATAGAAGTGTGAAGATGCTGTGTTTTGGGTTCAGTAAAAACTTACCTCTGACACCTCACATCTGACAGCATACCTCTTACTTTACATGAGGTTGCATAAAGGACAGGGTGACCACAGTTGCTGCACAACAGACATCCGCAGCACGTTTTGTAAAAGGTTATTCTTAGACACAACTTAACTTTGCCTGATACAAAAAATTGTTAGATGTTTCATGGTGGTTTTGTGCAAAGGTGTCATGGAGAAGCCCCACAGCCTCTGCTGACAGTACTTGTCAGAGTCATTTTAAATGTCAGGAACGTTGAAAAAGTAAAGTATAAACTACATTTCTGGCTCCAAACAACCTAAAGCCTCAGTGCTGGGTAAGAGACCTCCTGCTCTTCCACATTCAACATGTGCACCTCGTACTATAGGGGGTGGACGGAAGCTTTCAGCACTCACAAACTATAAGACTGAGACTACCGGGCAACACAGATCAGATGCAAGGGTTCAAGAAACTGGTCGCAAGTTTATATTTTCAGTTTTCAAGTCATGTTTCCATTCTCCACAGTTGATGAAATGTGGCAGACAGATTTATAGACAGCACCATCTGTCTTGTATTTCAACTGCATTGTAATCCATAGTGTTTTCATGAAAACAAAAAAAATGTGTTGGCCATTATGAGCTTGGTCCATCACTTTATTGACATATTATTATTATCAAAAGTCATGTATATGCATGATTCCCTCAGCATCTAACAAGTATCTGAGACAGTGTGTGTTTCTTTCATCAGTGTTGCATTTATGCCGAGCAACATTATCAAATGATTCATACTTACAGCAGTAGTAATCGGTATTAAAACATTAAATTATATCGGACTGTATGATTATGTATCCCAATGTTTGTTTTGTTCTGACCCTAACCCTGACCCCACGACTCACTGGACCGACCCCAGAGTCTAAACAGTAATCTTTCTCTCAGGTGTGTAATAAAGGAGATTCATATCTAATCCCCCAACACAGATCACCAACTCACTTTGCACATCTCCAGACGGGAGATGAAGGGATTTGTATGCTACTTGGCTGTCACAGGTGGAAATGCACCCATCAAACTTGACAAAGTGTGATAGGAATATTCCCAACACACTCCTCACTGGCACAACATGAGTATCCAAAAGCGGAAGGTAGAGACAAAGGATCAGATTCAGATAAATATTGTATGTAGACCTGTGGCACTCTCACATTTAAGTATGATTTAATACAACAATTTAAAGAGATTATATGTAAAAGCCTTACTTAAGCGTTGTCATTTAAATGGTTTTGGGGCATTTGCAAAGTACACTATTCCTTAATCATGACAGGAAATTGGTTAGAGCTAAGTGTGTGTTTAACAACTGGCTGCTTCTTCAATTTCAATTTTCCACAAAGGAGGGAATGGATAAAGCACTGCGAGCCAGCCAAGAGCACATGGGAGCTGCGGGGAACAAATATGCAGATGTCATAGTTTGAGGATTAGATCTAAATATAAGTTATGAACAAAATCGCTCATTAAAGTACATTTAATTCTCCTATAAAACCAATAACGACGGCTGGTTTTCCATCTCCATCCAAACTGCCAAGAGAAATAATTCTACTTCACAATCTTGACCACAGCAGCTGGGCTAAAATATAAATTACTTTGACAATTATTTTTCCAAAAGCCTCAGTAGCCATATGTAGAATTGAGCTGTAGCTGAGCAAGACTTATCATTATGACAAGCCAGTCTGTTGGAGAGCTGAAAACCAGAGGATTTTATTAATGAAATATCATAATAGTACAAAAACAAATGCTAAAATATATCTCATAACTGAGAAAAAAAAACATTTTGAGGAGAACATGAGTGGAAAAGTGCTTTGCTGATGTCTCTCAGTTTGCAATGCACCTCTACAAAGAACACACTAAGGCGATATGTTCTTCTGTCAACATACCTTTCAAAACGCTTTCATCTATGATAAGTGATCGGGCTACTGTGCTTCATACTAATCATTTATCTCGCAGTCAAGCTAGCCTATTAAAAGCCTGGGTGGGTAATACGACCCATGTGGCGCAGTCATTTCAACCGCTCTGTTATTCCAACAAGCAGCTGTTGTGTGCTCCGATGCAGCCTGATTCCCAAAATCCAACTCCTCCCTCCCTCCACAAAGACTCACGAGTTTGCTGGCTGTGGGGTCAAGCTTATTTTGCAAAGACAAACACAAACGAGTTGATTTGTCGAGCGACAGGCAGACAAGACTTGGCACACGAAAGTGATGGGCAGCAGCTCAGATTCAATTTAACGGACTTATGCCCGGGATAGTAGCTGACATCAAGCTGCTGTCTGGGATTCCCCTTGATTTGTTATTGATTTACTGCATAAAAGGTTTCTCACGCACAGTTTGTAATGCAGTCAGCATTGGTTACACTTGATTTTGAGTGGACATGATTGGACCCTGGGGTGTCAGAACATTAAGCAAAGTACAGTAGAGATATTGTAGTGTATGTTAAAATAGTAAAGTTGGACCCCTTGTGACCTCATCCTCACTTAGTCTATGAGAAATCGCTGCTGCTACTCTCTCCATATACACACACTCATTCACAACACTAGCACACAAATACACGCTCATGCACTAGATCTAGGTGTTGGTGTGATCAGATCTCCTTGTCTACAGTTCCTGCCAGAGCTCGTAAAGAGGGAAGGAACCAGGCCAAAGTAAACACAGCACAGCTTCAGAGAGAGGCCCCCCTTCAGTTTTGATGAAGAGGTGAGAGTAACAACCAGTATCACTTTACACATAAGGTACGATAAACGTGGAGCGATCCGTCTTGGTGATACACAATCCATGTAACAAATGTGCAAATGATTGGAAACATTTCAAGGAGTTTCAAGTTCAATATCATGAATTTACGGAATAGTTTGACAGTTTCGGGAATATTATTCACCCTCTCGCCAAGAGCTAGATAAAATGAGAGTTTCACAACTTCATCGTAAAACTACAGTTAGCAGCCAGTTAGTTTTTTTTAGCAGATGAGGTGGAAACAAGGGGAAATAGCCTGTCTGTGTGGAGCTGCCTGACACGTTTGGAGCTGGTACGCAGGTTTCTTACGGACAGAGCCAGGCCAACTAATTCCGTCTCACTCCAAGTTAAGCAAATATATATATTTTTTAAAGCCACAGTTTGGTTTCTGCATGAATTAAAATATAATGTGTTAATAATGCTAAAATAAATACCTGCTGGAGGCTAAAAGTACTGACATGAAAGTAGGAGAGAAGTATCAATCCTCTCATCTAAGTTCCATATTAATGAGGTGTTGATTAATTATTAATCTAAGCCTAATGCTGAAATACCACTATTAATAAATAAAAAAGATGCAGAGAAGCTGACTCATGTCTATATCTATATCTGAAGCCAACTTCAGCTAATGTGATTTTAACATCTTCCTTCTTAGACACAGTCCTTACTGGGTTAGGACCAAGTTAAGTCACAAACTATTTGTCTTCAGGAACACTGCTACCATACTAAGAGTTGTGAGGAATAACCAAAAGAAAATCAGGAATGCAGTTTTTTACGACCCAAAGCTATGAACACACTATCAGGGAAGACAACTCACTTTAAAATGGAAGCAAAAAATGTATTTCTTAATTTAAGCCTTTAAAGCTAGGGTTGGTAATCCTGGAAAAGCAGGCTACACTTTGAAAAAAGGCAACCGAGCCATCCCCCCACCTTCATCAGCCTTCTCATCAAAGCTATGCCTCCGAATCATATCATTCAGACCTAATGAAAATTATTTATTATTTATTGATAGCTATCAGGATGTGAAGAGGACTTAAAAAAATGAAGTAAAACGTGTTTGATAAACAACTTACCAACCCTACCTTTAAGTAGATGACTTTCCTCATCAGGCTTTGCTTCACTCTGCAGCAGTTCCTTTAAAATGTACTTTATTTAATTTAAGTTAAAATATGTTTATTATAGGTTTTCAACATTTTCATACTTTTTTTATCATAACTTGTATTATGTTATATTCTATTTTATTGAAATGTATGAAATTTAATTTCATACATTTCATTATCATTTTGAGCAACCCTAGTAATGTTTTAACAACTGATGGTATGAGATTAGTGTTAGCATGACTACTGTATCCTGTGTTGATGTAGAGCTTGTTGTTAATCAAAAATCAATCATGATGCATTGATTGGTCTCAGTATCTGCTAAATAAGGCCGTGATTAAAACAGTTCAACTCAATAATGCTCCTCTTTGTCACTGCAGCTCCCTACATCATGTGTAGTCACTGTTCAACACGTTTTAAATATACTGCAGATGCAATTATAGGATTAAGGCAGATTTTCTGCAGCTAGGGCTGACAGATCACTGCTGAAGGAAAAACATACAACACACACTGCCAGAGGCCTGTAAATGTACAGAAAGTAGAGGCGCGCACGCACACACACACACACACACACACACAGGACACAGGACACAGGACACAGGACACAGGACACAGGACACAGGACTTGAGGTCACCTCAGGACTTCGCCTGAGGTGACCTCGGGAGCAGACTTACCACTAATATGTTCCGACAAGTCAGCTACAAGAAAATGCTAACAGAGCAATGTAATGGCTAAAACCACCCTGACACTCATTCATACCTCAGCACTTTAACCTCAGTCCTCTAACCCAGCTGACGTTTGTGGTACATGTTGTCTAATTTTGAGAGGACAAACAAGAGGTTATATTGGCTGGGTTGTGGCTGTGTGAGAGCCTGGAATAGTTCTGGGGACTGTCGCTGGTTCAGATCGCCAGATCAGGGCCGGGGTCATAACCATGGGGAAAAAAATGAGGTTGACCAAAAACATATGGCTTCCTCTCACAGAATTCAGACTCAGACATGAGCTTACCCCATGACACTTGTGACCTTTAGTCATAAAACACAACCAAAGAGAAACTAGGTTTTGGCAGAAACCTACCTACTAATTTCACATACGTCCATCTTTCATTCTGTCTGTCTGTATGTGGAAGGCATATCTCATAACCGTTCATCGAATTTTATCTATTGGTTGGCAACTGCCCACCTGCTGCCAATGGCATCTGTTCCGTCAGATCATTTTGATAATTTCATATTTTTTCCCCATATAACACTGACAGACATTCAGCGGTGTTCCAGGCGCTGATCTCCATCACGGTCACAACATTCATACAATCACTTCCTGTTTTCAGCAAATTGTCTTCAAAGTAACAGCACAACATTCATTTTTTTGCTGCAATGCTTTGTATCGGGCTGAATTCCAAAGCTCATATTGAAAATCTGTGACCTTGGGTCTGAAAATTGTGTCAGTTGCTTAACAGACCTCTGAAATAGATGATATGCAATGTAATAAAAGAAATGTTTAAATGATAAAATTGCAATTGAACCTGCAGAAGTCTATATGATATATGATAAGACAGCTCAAAACCTATGTTGTCTGTAATACTGTAGACTTATACCATGTTACCTCTGGGCTGGCTATTAGTTATAGGACAAAACCTTTCCCTGAGGGAGGTTTCCACACTGAGTGCTTCATGTTGCCAACAGAGGAGCTGAGTACAGGCTCACTGCTACATAGGGTGATGGTTGCCCAGAGCAACCATGATGTATGGGGAACTCAGTGTGGGGTTGATATCACATTTTTCCTGCAAGGAAAGAGAGTAGGAGGAAATAAAAGGCCAACATGTAGTGCAAACACGCCTCTGAGGTTTTCACTGATTGCAAGAGGCCAATTCTCTTAGACAAAAATGGCACGTTTTCATCTGAAGAACTATATACATAATAATGTCATTTGTCTGTCTGTCTTTTTCCTCTCTACCACTCTCTCTTTCACTTCTCTCCACTGTGGAGGCACATTACACACTGTGGGGTGGGGGGTTGAGGGACAGGCTGGCTACCCAGCTGTAGTGTTGCCCCTGTGGGTAAGACAGGGAGGTCAAAGGGCCTCTGGCCTGTCACCCACTACACTGCAACATTATCAGGCTCCTGCCAAGCGAAGTGCCGGGGGCCTGGCCTGGCACTCTCTCTCTGATGTGCTGCCATTTCCCCTCCTAGGACCAATCTTCAGTATGGTCACCGTGGCTGTGTATGTAGATGGTGGTAAATCCTTTGTCCTTGCACAGAACCCCCATCACATTATGACTACTGTAGTGTGTAGCCTACGTCACACTAGAACGTGGTAATGCTATTTTTGGACAAACAGTGTCTTTCCTAAGGCATTTGATACTGTGGGTCTTTTGACAATAGCACAAAGTTGCGTAGTTGTCTTCTTTCACTGTCAAAATAGGATGATCAATGCTTCTTGGTTGGAAAAATACACTTTTCAGAAAATAAAAGAGAAATAAATCACATCCTGTATACAAAGCACACTCCCTCCTTCAGAGGTTTAAGACAACTCTTGGGAAGTTGAAATCTGGATAAAATGGTCTGATGCAAGTATAGGTTTAGTGTTAGCTGTGTTATTCCCACAGCAGCAAACAGACCTTCAGGCCCATGAACACTAAACTGGTCACTGCCTGCCTAAATATAGGATGGTGGCAGTGGCGAGGGCATGGCTTGTGTCAGTCATGACTAGATGCTGGCCACAGCAGTGACAGTAGGCCCGGTAGGGGCCACACTTTCAGTGGATGACCGAAATGCACAATCAACCATGAGCACTCACTCTGATTTATTTGTGTGGGGTTTTTTTTTATTAAAACCCACCCAAAATGTCTTATTTGCAGCATCCGTTGCTACGGCAACAGGAAAGTGGAATGGCTTAAACAGTAGGAACAGGCAAAAAGGAGAAGGCCGAGCTTTAAGAGGTCATAGTCTTTGCTCCTCTCTTTGTGTTAGAGACCGACCACAGTGCAAACACACAGACACAATGGTGACAGAAACGCAGCCAAGCATCACTGTCTGCACAGGCCACAGGGAAGCGCAGATCATGGGAGGATAACTTGTACAACTCTCACTGCTGATGGTATAGGTCATTCTGAAGAAACGGCGCTGAAGTTGTTGGAGATGAGGTTAGCTTTATATAGACAGAGAAGAATGGTTAAGAAGGCTGCGAAGAATAACATGAGATCGCCACAGGTACTGCAGACTCATTTTGATACAAGAGTTTAATCTCCTCTCCTGCTGGCTGTGGGAGGCATTACAGTGAGGCAGCCTTTTAAAGGAGGCAAACAGGTGCTGCTTAGGTAAATGATGTTTCTCTTAGCTAAGGCCCAATGCTCTGTCCTTGTTTACAGGCGTGTCCGGTGCTAAGGCCTGTTCTTTGTGTCTACAGCTCATCTCTGAAAACAGAACAAGGGGAACTCCCTTTGAGTAAACACAGGATTGAAACTTGAGCCCTGCAGCAGGCCATCCCCATCACCTGTTATTGTCCTCTGGTATCAAACAGGCAAAGTGATTTGCATACTGTACATGCATGCATGTGATTCCACATAATTAACAATTCATGTTTAGACAATTTGTTCAGTTGAAAATTTGCCTTTTTATATATGTCAATTAATCTATATTGGAGGTCTTGTGAGGAATTGTGCTCTGCTATCTGGATACAAACATTTTAGGCTGAGCTGGGTCAGTATATCTGCAATCTGTACTGATGTACATGGTAAATGGGCATATGGTGCTTTTCTAGTCCTGATGACCACTCAAAGCACAGTTCAGTTTTACATTCACCCATTTACACAAACATTCCTACAGTGCATCTATGTGCAGCACTTTCTCTATGAGAAAGGGCAATTTGGGGTTCAGTACCTTGCCCAAGGACACTTCGGCATGAGGACTAGGGAAGACTGGAATCGAACTGCAGACCTTCTAGTTAGAGGACGACTTCTCTAACAGGAATCACATTTCAGGGCTTAGGTTCGTGACAATATATGTTGTATCTTCTTGTCAACAAAATCCCAGCAAAAGACCAAAAACAAACAAAGACTTGATGCTGTAGTAAGTATTGTCTGGGTAGTCAACGCCTGATAAAACTTTGTTCTTACTGTTGTCCAGAAATTATTAAAAACACATCAATGAGCCACAAAATCACACTGAACAGTGTTTCTGATTAATCACATCGACAAAAAAAGCTTCTTTAATAAAAAAAATTTTAAAAATTAAAACACACACACACACACGGACAGCAGACCTGTTATACGTAGACTGGCCATCAGGAGCACCAGAAGAAATCTCACAAAATGTAAGAATAAGAACTAGTGCCCAGCTGTTTCAGGAAATAAATGAGCCTTTTTAATTCAAACATTTATTTGTGACATTTTAAATTTATACTCATCCTCCTTATCATTATCGAATCTGTTCCACCTACAAAACACTTGTAAACCTTTTCACAAAGATACAGCAGAGCAATGGTACAGTAATTTGCCAGAGATTCTCTATCATGGTGCACATTGCTTTTTGTGTTCTTTGATTAGTTAGGGCTTCTGCACACTAGAGAATTTTCAACCCCTTGACCGATTTGTGGAACACTCGCGTGAATAAACGTGACTTCAGAAGAAAAACAAACATGGAGGAGGACCAACGTTGTGTGTTCTGTTTTGCAGCGGAAAAAAAACCAAACTATGGATGTTGTCAAGGCGGTGAAGGTTCCTTCATTTTGCAGCTTGCACTGCAAAATGAAGGAAATTTATTGTTGTTTTTAGTCACAGCTGTATAAGTATACAGCATCCGGTTGGTGATGCTTCCCGGTCAGCTGCGCTCATTGTCTCGCTCTCACAGATTTCTGTCAGAACCAATCTTCATAAATAACAAAGGCTCTGACTCAATCGGTAGCATTAAGATTACTTTGTAAACCCCCCACACTTCAGTGACCTCCAGTCAGGTACGAGTCAAATCGGGTCTAAAATCGGCCCGATTATCCTCTAGTGTGGAGCAGCCTCTATTGTTTATAGTTATTGACACTGAGGATTTGGATGTGGGAGCATCCTTGAACCCACAAATACAAAAGAGTTATTCAGTGAATGCTGTAACTATATCCAAACAGCACATTGAGTTTCTGCAAGGAAACCAACTGAAAGCAGGAACTGAATCTTTAAAGAAGGCTTTGAAAAACTGTAATCACAAAAGTAAAATATACATAAGTTGCAGTTAAACACATAACAACATTATGAAGAATCGTATAAGCACAATTAAATGTTTAAACAATCAAACCACCCAGTTCCTCTTACACTGTTTACACCGCTTTGCTCTCACTGTTTATAAGAAGCTTCTTTCCATTGAGTCACTTGCTCAGAAGGTGACAGTGGGCCACGCTGTGTGCTGATGCAAAATACCTACATGTGTCACACAGGTTAAGAGCACACTATTGTTGCATGCATGGATGTGTATGTGAGTATCTCAAATGTGGGCTTTCTGAGATGACTCTACAGCAGACATTTTCCACACCAGAAATTTATCAAAAACATAATGAGGAGGAGGTTTAGAGAAAAACATTTCAGAATCTCAATGGCTGGATAATAAACAATAGCTCAAAATATAATACATAACAGCACTGGGATTTAGCGCAGCATCTGATTAGTCATTAAGATGTCCACTAAACATTTTATTGTGTCTGTTGGCTTCAAATCCCCAATAACACCCATCAAACACAGCTTTTAGGATGAGTCAGCATTCTTTACTGCAGCCTATAAATCCAAGTATTCATAAAAATGAACCAAATGATAGATATTTAACAAGTCAGAGCAGCGAGTTCGTATCACTTCCCTCTGCCCCATGATCGCTTAGCATGCCAGCTCAGAAACCTTAGGTGAAGGAACCCCCCCCTCACTTTCCTGCTCCTGAACATACTTGCAAGGATAAGGGCTTGTTAATCCAGAGGTGAGATGAATGGCACTACTGTGTGTGCGTGTGTGTGTGTGTGTGTGTGTGTGTGTACACACAGGAAGGAGGGCAGGCCCCAGGGGCAACTCAGCTCTGCACAAAGACTGGCTCAGTGCTACTACTGTCACATAGGGAATGGATAAAAATATACATGTATGCAGTACCCATAAAGGATACAGAAAGATACATCTGTATAAGAGGTACAAGATACATGTGAGAAAGATATTTGCTTTTAGTTACTTATGTCGGTATAAAAAATTACAAGGTGAAATACTGAGATTTCCTCTCCCTGGTATTTAGTGCAACTTCATCACTTGCATTTTATTTAGAAAATCTAATATTACTCATACAGGTAACATATCATGAACTGTCCCTAATCACAGCTGCTGATCCAGCAAATCTACTGATTTCAGGGGTTTTCAATCTCTCCTGTCGTCCTTCTACAAGGTAGTGCAGATGTTATTGCTTTCTACAATAACATCTGCACTACCAACAGGCACACAGGAAACACCTCTGCTCAAATAGCCTTCGGTCAGTCAACCCTGCTAAAGTTAGGAACTCATTACATCCATTCTTATATTAATCTATTGAACGGGCACTTTTCAAACAGGTCTCAAAATTCCTTTCACAGTCTAAATCAGTCAAGCTTTAAGAGCAGCCACTCCACTGTAACGGTTCTGTCGTTTGTGACGGACGGCCTAAGGGCAGCTACAGCTTCTTATCCTGCTCACCGCACTCTCTGATACTGGAAACACAGGAAATGTACATTCTTGGTTTGAATCCTAACTCACTAGATGTCTTTGCCAGACATCCATTGTTAAGATTCTCTGCATGCATGGCTTATCATGTCAGTAATACGCAGACAATGCACAAACTGTATCTGTTGTATCTGTGTCATTTGTGCCACCCCATTCACTCAAGGCACAGCTTTTCTTTGTATGTGTCAGACAAATACACACTGAAGTTGGATCGCCACCCTCAACTAAACCTCTGAAGACTGAAAGACTGGGTTCAGGCTCACCCCAACCAATCAGTCTCTCCAACACAAAACCAACCTAATTATTACCTGTTAATCTTCAACTCCAACCAAAGGTGTGAAAAAACAGGCCCAGCATGATGCCCATCATGACTGAGGACAATCTCTGATCTTGTTTTGCTGTCTCCCATTCCTGTTGCTTACAACATAAAAAAATAGGCCTCATGGAACTTGTACACCCTGCAACTCTTGGTACAGGCCATGGTTATCTCTCGCCTTGACTAATGCAGGAGTATAACTGATGCTTTATGCTCCTTCTCAGCTGCTGCGTTCAGGCTGGCACTGCCATCCATACACACAAGTCAATTTTAGTCCAACACCCTAAGCGGCACCTATAGAGCGCCTCTTCACCTGATCTCCTTGCACTTTGTCTTACTGAATAGATGTAGTGTTTAGTGTTTACTTTAAGGTCTCCTACTCTTCTGGAGCTTTATTGGTGTCCCTCAGGTGTAAGCTGCTCTGGAGAAAAGCATTTCACAAATTAGTAAATGTGAATTCAAGCATTAAAGCCAATGAGGATTGTTCTGTTTGGGCATGTACAACAGATGATGAAGTGGAAGCTTGGAGGGAAGGCTCGTAAGCATACTTGCTCCTCTGACCTGTTCCTGATGTGTCGGCTGAGAGTGTTTTTTTATAGCGTCCTGAAAGCAGTGGATGATGAAATTGAACTTCTGTGAGTTATCTAAACAGTGTTACAGCTGTCCAAGCAAAACAGCTTGGCCAAATTAGTATCAAACGCACTGATCCTCACGAGGAACCATGTGCACACACAAACACACACACACCCCTACATTTTAGTAGGAAATCAAACAATATTTCATTCACAGCAGCAAAACAAATTTAAGGTTTATTAGGTGCACTTGACAAAATACGATAATTATGTTAATAATGTTGTGAAAACAAGAAGTTTAAAGGAGGATTACATGTTAAGAATATTCTACAGCAAACAGAATCTAGTGTGTCCTGGTATATAGCTTGTTTATTTTTAAATAATATGCCAAAACAAAGAATTTAAGCCACTACAGGGCAAGAGTCTATACAAATAATCAATAAGCTGCATTAATATTTGTATCTTTTTTGCCACTTGGGGGAAACATAGCAAGCTATAAACACAACAACTGCGACGATACATGTTATAGGAAAGATAATCACTGGCTGGATATGCATTCAGGGAAAATAACTTTTCAATGAATGAAGTCTCACATTTACTAACGTCAGAGGATTCATGAGGAGGTGGATGGAGTGGATGGTCGGCCGACAAAGACTATCACACCAGAGACTGTAGATGGTTTCCGCACACTCATCCGTCTCTTTGGTAAAGATCACTGTAGTTTGGTTACGTGTAAATAGTGTTGTGTCTGGAGTCTAATTCTTTCGAAGTTTAATTATTTTTCTGAATTAAAACAGACCAAGAGTTGAAACATAACCATGAAATATAATAATGCTGTAGATCAGTGGTCGCCAACCCATCAATCATGATCGACTGGTGATCTGACAGACTTCACTGTCAATCCCCGTAACTCTGGACTCCAGACCAGCTGTGTGCCAGATGCCTGTTGTTCACACTGATTGAGTGTCAGCTACTAGTGGCGGAGCTGCTGGTTTATTTACTGCATTTCCTTCAATACAAGTCAGATTATGTAAACTAAATGTCAGGACACTACGGTATGAAGATGTACATCTTACGGTCTTGAGATAACAATCAAAGTCCTGTTAGAACAAATGAATGGATTCAGAAAGTGAAAGTCTGGAGGGCTTTTACTTTGAAACAGGTTCGGGAAGTGTTGAAAATACGTTAGTGACACAGACAAATAAACAGGGCTTGGGATTGAGAGGTTGGTGATCACTGCTGTAGATATTAAACTGCAAGACCAGATAAATGTTTTCTGTAAATACTGAGCAGATACATTCAGTATCAATATATTTGATCTGCCAAATGCATAAATAAGCATAAATCCATATCAAATCAACATAAATCTTTACTTTACATACATATTTAAATTGTAAAAAACAATAAAGTTGCTGTTCTAAACATTAAGCTGAAAGACTAAAAAGGGTCTGTAGAGTTGAGGGTAACTACGGAGTGGGTTGAAAATTCTATTTGGATTTGTTACTTCGATTTTAAAGTTATTTGATTCATTATCAATGGAAATAATCATTCAGTGCAGCTTTCAAGCATCAAGAGTCAATGATATTGAAAATAAGCACTTATTGCCATCTGTAACAAATATTATTTTCCTCACGATGCAGCTCACTGCTCAACCATCAACATAATCCTGAACTTTACTTTTAACCTATCTAAGCATGACACATCTTTTTGTGGCACTGGGAATCTGGGCTGTCCCTTATGATTGGCAGGATGTTTTGGGATGTTTTGTTTGAACAAAGGTTTCTTCTTCACTGTGTAGGGTCATCCTCTTCAGTACAACAATTATTCTGCTGCACCTTTGTGATAAAAAGTACACATGTATACATGTGTTTAGCAGGTGGAACATGATGATGATGGACATCAGTTGTATGGTTACAAACCTTGGCTGTGCAACAATAAATCAGTGCTTACACAACATTTTGGGAACATACAGTTTTTCCTTTTTTTCCGAAATCTCTGAACTACTTCACTACTTTTGATTGTGCTGCTAAAAATCTACTACAGACCATTTTAGGATGCAGTTGGCTACAAGTTTGCTTTGTTTTCATTTAACATCACAAAAGAAGAACATCACATTTCTTCCAAACTGTGATTTTGAGACATTGACCTCAGGGGCATTCTGGTGTCAGGTGTAGGGACTAGAGTTAGTGTTTCATCTACAGTAATAAAGGTAAATTGGGGCGGCCTCTGGCAAAGATAAACAAGGAGGCACCACCCTTTCCTGCGGGCTCCACAACACACAAGGTTTATCTTTGCAAATTAGAAATTGTAGTTCAGAAAAATAATTGTGTGGCTAAAATGTGAGGAGCAACATGAAGCAAAATCTCAAATAAGGCTTTTGGGGTTTGGTCCCTTCTGAGTTTTAGTTAATTACCCATTGTTGCTTCCTTTATGTAGACTGGCCCCAATTCTGATATTTTTAATGGCAGTGAATATAAAGAACAACTAGCTTTGTGAGTAACTGGACACTTATATCATCTTAAGTCAAAAGAAAATGGGACTGTGGGGCTCTCAACTGCGGCAATTGTCATATCAGCAAACCAGTGCAACTTTCAAGGCCACTGAACATTGTAGCGACATTCATCACACTACAGGAGAGAGGCCAAAGGGCTGCGAGAGTCAAGTCTCTGCATTTCTTCAGTTATAGCTCACTGCCACAGGGATGAAAGGGAATCATTCACCAGCTCCCCAGAGAACGTTCATGAGCGCTCATGTGAAGAGAGCCTGGGACCGAGGATCCTCGTGGGTGTGCGTGGGTCAACACTTTCATAAGACGTAAATTAGCATTTTGGAGACCTTTTAGCAAAAGTGTAGACCAAAGGAAATCCAATTGTGTCCCTCTTTAAGTTATAGCCCCGATTAAAAAAAAAGGTATGAGGGGTCAGCATTGAGTTTGATGACCCCCATGGTGGTCGCTAACATCATTACAATACCTCTTTGACCTCACAGAGGCTGCACAGGCCTCATAAAGATAGGATAGGAACAACTATAAATTATTGTCTTTTTGTGTGAAAAGTTCATTTCAAAAGGTTTTAAATCCTAATTGTTATTTTTGTTATATATTATATAAAGGCTTGTACAGCTGTAGATAAGAAAATGACAACACTGTTTACCCCTAAAACTCTAAAAGTGTTTTGTGGACTCAAACACTTCACCCACCCCTCCATCAGCATAGTGGTGAGTAGATAATGAGTGAATTTTCATTTTTGGGTGAACTATCCCTTTAACCCAAATTAAAAAGGACTTGGTGTCATAATGTCAATGCACACTATTTTAATCGTCACATGAAGTATTCTATAATCATGCATCTTTAAGTGGGACTTCACCCCTAAATTCTGGCTGAAGTGTCTCTCCCCGCCAATTCAAAAAAACGCCTTTAGAACACAGTACTAAAGCAAAGTTATCTAGGTTGTCGAGCTATGAGCCATGACTCCCGTAGCAGCGGACACCCTTTTGCAACAGAAATCTCATATGAAGTAGGGAGAGGTGGGGCAGAGAGGTGGGGGCAGCCGTGGGCCAGGAGAGGATGGGGGACGTCTCTGAACGGTGGTCTAGGGGTTTCATTTCAGTGTATATTTGAAAATGAACAGCTTTGTAGATTCCCACTCATAAGCGGTCACTGGTGGCGGGGGGCTGCCCATCTTTGATTCTAGGGTGTATACCCTATTCAAATATATTTCATAACAAGAAAAGACCCAAAAGGTTGACTCTACGTAAGCATTGGCCCTGAAAGGCCAGCATTCATGTATCAAACAACATTCATATTATTTAGTTTACAGCTACAAAGCACATTTAAGTGTGTAGTATCTCTTATTATCGATGTGAGTCAATGGCAGTCTTTCCCATCTCTACTTTCCATCTGTATGACATGAACGTGGTGAAACACAAAGCTTCTAGCACCTTTCTGCGGTGAATTTCACTGTGCCACTTTCACATGGGACCAGGCCTTCCAGCATAAATTGCCTGTAAAATGGGGACAATTTGAAACTGTAATTTCCCCCAGAACATGCACAATCAAATTTGTCTTCACTAAAGAAAAAAACACTGAGGATAGCATGAGTCAAACTAGCAGAGGATGTCCAGCGGGAATGCTGACGTGGTGTCCTCTCCACAACTTGACACAGGCTTGACAAGGATGCTTTAAAAATATAAGTGATAAGTTTGTAGAGCTGCTTGGATTAAGTGCAATAGTTCAAGCTGCTTTCTCTCCAACTACTCCTCCCAGTGCTTACACACACATACACCAGTGCTTACACACACATACACCAGTGCTTACACACACATACACCAGTGCTTACACCACATACTAAAAAAAGATGGTGCACCAGAGTCAGCGTTAGTCTCAACTTCCTTCCTCTCAGTAACAGTCATGATTACAACAACAGTTGCACGCGGGAAATCAAAAGCAGCAGCTTGTGACTGACAAACAGAGAGCAGTGCGAGAGACTGGGGGGGGGGTCCTGTATCTGGAGCTGCAGGAACCTACAGGTCCTGAGATCTGGTTCCAGCAGTGCAGATGTGAAACTCACTGAGGCCCCTCACAAAGCAGAGCACAGGTCAGTGAAAAAATGCCCCACAGACAGAACAAGGACTCCTGCACTTATCAAGAGGCACCATGTGCAGACATGGTTACAGTCTCTCTTTGTATCATAAACCCGTACATGGATTTCACTGGGTTCACTCGCGCAGAAGAGACGGGGGTTTTCCTTGCAACTGTGAAAGTGGCTCTGGTGAAGTCAAATCAAATCAAATCAAATTTTATTTGTATAGCCCATATTCACAAATCACAGTTTGTCTCATAGGGCTTTAACATGGTGTGACATCCTCTGCCCTTAACCCTCAACAAGAGTGAGGAAAAACTACAAAAAACCCTTTTAACAGGGTAAAAAGAACGTAGAAACCTCAGAGAGACCACATGTGAGGGATCCCTCTCCCAGGACGGACAGAAGTGCAATAGATGTCAAGTGTGAAGGAGAACATCATCAAGGTTTTAGCAGTATTGATAGGGGTAGACCTTTCTGAAGCATAACTGAAGGTCAGTGAATTGGTGGATTAATGTCAATAAGGGTCAAGTGGGGTGTATATTTAAAGATGAGCAGCGACAAAGTGATGTGTGGAAACAAGCAGCAGCAGGTTGGGAGATTGAGTGCCTGTGTTTCTGCAGTGAGCACCAACAGGTGTCCAACTTCACAGATCACAACAGACAACTTGGTGGAATGAACTTACACGAACGCGTGGTAGATGAACGCCCAGGCTCTCGGTCGCTCCAGCACGTTGTACAGGTAGTTTTGGAGCCGCCGGTAGCGCACATTCCTGCGGCCGCTCTGCGCGCTGTATATGAGCGGCTTCCCCAGCAGACTCAGCCGGGCCCCCTGCTTCCCCCTCAGGCTCTCGGAGCCGGTGGCACCTGTGGCCGTGGAGGATGACAGCAAGCCGTCTCCCGCGTTGTTCATCATCTTCCGGCCGGACTCCACATCCTTCGAGCCGTAGCCTTCGTTGCGATGCCCCGGCGAGGTCCTCATCCAGAGCCCGGTGCCGCCTTCGTCTCCGCTGGGGTTCCGCGGCATGGCATCACCGAAGCGGGCATCAAGTGCGCGGAGGTCGCCACAAGCATGCGTGTGCTCTGTGCCGTGCGCGAACAAGAAATTACACGTGCGAGGCGCAGTGTGAGAGGCGCTGAGCTGACAGAGCAAGGCACCGTGTTCTCCGTCACACTCTGACCGCCCTCTTTCCTCCCGCATCCACCTCCTCCACAGCCGTTTACACACCCGCCGCCGCCGCCGCCGCCGCGCGCAAAGCGCTCCTGTCCTGCGTGCGCCGCGTCCACTGGCTGAACCACAACTTGTGCGTCCCGTTAATTCTCTGCACCGTCTCCTCCTGTTGCTTCAACACAAAGCGCAGCAGTGCCCGAGCTACGTTAGCCACAGTCTCACGGTAAAAAAAACATTCCGCGATTTTGTTTTCAGGCGCTTCAGGGCTGCCGACATGCAAATGAGCAACTGTCTGCCCTCGTGTAATGTCACTCCCCGAGGGAGAAAAGGTCTAACTTACACAATGATTTCAGAAGAATATCAGGTAACATGGTCCGAGTGGAAAAATAAGCACGACCACTCAAAGACGGCTCCCTGAACATCTGCAGAACATATTCTGTGCCTACTTTGAATTCAGATGGGCTTCTTTTTATAACATGTCAGCGATGTTAAGGTTTTCGATACAAAACAAACAGCTTCGCACTGTCTGTCTCAAAGAGCCTCATCCGTCACTCAAACCACGTGGCACAGAGACGCGGCTCCCCAGCGCACAAATGTGATGTCGATGTTCACTTTCACCATAACTTGTGTTTACTGTGAAAACTTTGTGGGTCATGAAAGTGAATATAATTAAAACACTGTTTCCTCTGTGTCCTTACAGCTTGAAGTGAAATGGGATGGGAAAGAAAACGTGTATAAGTTATGTCTCGGCATGGACTTCCTCTTCTCTCTCTCACACACACACACACACACACACACACACACACACACACACACACACACACACACACACACACACACACACACTTATACACGGAAGACACTTGTTCGAGCTGCAACCGCTGAGTGAGCAAGAATGGCTGCTGCCCTCGAATGCAGCTGACTACAGTGAGTTACAGTGGATGAGGAGAGTAAAGTGTGTGTGTGTGTGTGTGTGTGTTTGTGTGTGTGCGCGCGCGCATCACATTGAAGCTTTGACAGCCGCCACTTGTCTTCCGACAAAACTACGCCATCTACTGGTCACTGCAGAACCAGGCAACCTTCTCAGAGACCACAATCCCAAACCCTGACAAATGTCCCCTCCTCACTGGTTCTCTTAGTTCTATTTCTTCATCATTTAATTAAATATTTTATGTGAACAGCATACTCAAAATAGTACTATACCTGAATAAGGTCAATAAACCATGAACGTAGTCATACATGGAACATGATAAACCTGATTATTCATATCTCTGTATGTGAGGGCTTAACAGTATCCAGGCTTCTCATTGTTCTGTTTTGGATCCTCAACAAACTCATTTCTGTATTGACTGATTTGCCTCCATCAGTTATATATGAACACAGTTTACTTTCTCGCGGTCTGAACTCTTCTGCAACAATACAATTTAAAACTGGGATAGGGACATTTTGACATTTATGCAGGCCAGGTTGTTTTGCATGTACAAACACACAACCAAAAGCTAACATTGGGAAAATGTAAATATAGTCAATAAAGAGCTGGACAAACTGTGAGGGAAAACAAAATCAACAACCAATAAAACTTTATGGTCAGAGTTTTAGAAGCATAAAGGCACAGAAGCATTTACATAAAAGAAACTTGTGTAAAAGCATCATTTGATATCTAAACAAATTTTTACAAGGATATTTACATTACACTGTTCCACCCGGGTGGTGTTTTTCAGACTAAGAAAAGAAACTAACACCCTCCACCCCTCAAAAAAAAACTGTACAGTAACCGGAAAGTTACATGAGCTGCATGTAGAAGTGACACTCACATTTTCACTCCACCTACAAACTTAAAACTGTGCACTTCATCATCTCATTTTGTCACGTGATCAGATGGTTTCATGCATCAAATGCATGCACGCAATCGTGAAGCTTCACCAAGTGAAAACATTCAAATTAAGAAGCCTGAAGTTAAGTGCTTCTCAAAGTAAACAGGCCAGTCAGGACCCATCGTGTAGCTTATACTGGATTTCCTTTTTTTCCCAAAGGTTGAGTATATATGTTTTTCCTTAGTAGATTTCATCGTCACGGATCATTTTAAAAATCAACTTTGTAATGTTTGTATTGCACTTTCACTCGTGGTCTCTCAATTTGGGACCTTTAACCTGATTAGATATAGATTAATCCATTTCCTGGGAGCAGCATGGAAATTTCATCGTGGCCTCTGACTTGTTGATGTTGCAGTTTTCTTTTCCACCATAGTCTGCATCCACGCTTTGTACACAGAGGTCGTGACCCCTGGTGCTATGACGAGGGGAACCAGGGGGCCCGGCTGGCATGGCAAGGCTGGTGGGAGGGTCCGTCAAGATTGCCTGCAGATGTTGTTTCGGGGGGCCCTTTGCTTATTTAACGAGAGGATGTGGAACATAAATCTCTCAAGCCCTCTGCTGCACTGTATCATGTGTGAGGTCACATATTAGGCCATGTTGGTTCAACTTCCTCTTCAGGTTAGACGCACTGCAGCACCACCCAAGACACAGAGTTATGGTTTAATAGTGTAGCAGGGCACAGCTGTGCTTTTATCAACAGATCCACATGATAAAACACTTGCTTTAAAAAGTCTGCTTTGTGTATTTCTATTTTTCCTGAAACATTTATTTTCCCTACAAAATGATACCAACAGCAGCAGCAGGAATAAACAGTCTTTGTTTGAATCGATCAAAACAAATAACAAAGATATCAATAATCATCAGACTACTGACTGAGTATAGGAGTGTAAAGGAACCAGGATTGATTACTGTAAATGGTAATTAAGGAGTATTTTGTTTTGAACTGTATTCTCGTCTTATCGACCCCATTAGCCGAGGATCAAACCACCAACCTTCTGGTTAGCATACGACCCGCTTCTCCTACCTGAGCCACAGCAACCACAAAATAAGGAAAATTGGGTAAAACAATTGTAGTAAATGATTACATTGTGACAAAGTGTGTGTCCCCTTTAATCCTACAGGTCTCAACAAGCAATAGATTGTGCCTGAGCTTTCCAGCCATTCGTGACAGTGAGTGAGTCAGTAACATAGAGAGTGTAACCAGAAGTCACTTCTAATTACAGGAACTTGAACCAGGATTTTTCCAAATACAGGGTAATGGTAAATGGCCACGTAGTATTTTCCAATTGTATTGATAAGCCAAAGCTCTGTGTGAGTTGTATTTTCATAATATCAAGTTCTTCTATTAGCTCTAAGGATTTCTGGTTGTTGTTTATGTGTGTATATAAATTCATATCTCTTATATATTTGTGTAAACCAATACAAATCAAATGATGGTCCACACGGCTGCCTGCACATTACGTGATTGTTTCCTGTAACAAGTATGAAACATCGTCACTCGTGGTTCCCAGAGGATGACTCCTAATTGACTTGATGATCCCCTGACCTTTCCACTTGAATTACCTTTCCAGGTTGACATTTGGGGTTTTGGATGAAAGAACTCAACAAAAATGCTAAGTTAATCGGATGAGTCCTCAGCTCAACTTGAGTTCCATGCTGATTAACAAATTTAAGCACACTTTATTAAACTGAGCTGGGACACCTGATATAAATCAAATCAAATCAAATCAAATTTTATTTGTATAGCCCATATTCACAAATCACAGTTTGTCTCATAGGGCTTTAACATGGTGTGACATCCTCTGCCCTTAACCCTCAACAAGAGTGAGGAAAAACTACAAAAAACCCTTTTAACAGGATAAAAAGAACGTAGAAACCTCAGAGAGAGCCACATGTGAGGGATCCCTCTCCCAGGACGGACAGAAGTGCAATAGATGTCAAGTGTGAAGGGAAACATCATCAAGGTTTTAGCAGTATTGATAGGGGTAGACCCTAGTGTGTGGTTACAACAATGAGTAGGTTGGTGTACACACTGACTGAAACCAATTGAGTCTAATATCGAAATAAATGCTACGCTAAGGCTATCTTTATTATTGTCAACATGAATATTAAAGTCACCAACAATAATAATTTTATCGGTCTTTAGGACTAGGTTTGATAAAAACTCAGGGAATTCTGTTAAAAATTCTGTATAAGCCCCAGGAGCACGGTAAACTACAGCAAATATGATTGGCTGTTGGTGTTTCTTAGATTGGCGTGGAAGACTAAGAACAAGACATTCAACTGAGTTGTAGCTTAGTTTAGGTTTAGGATTAATTGATAGACTGGAGTTAAAAATAGCAGCAACTCCACCTCCTCGACCAAAGTCTCTGGGAACGTGTGAATTTACATGACTGGGGGGAGTAGATTCATTTAGACTGACATATTCATCAGGATGCAGCCAGGTCTCAGTGAGGGACAATAAATCAATGTTGTGATCTGAGACTAGTTCATTAACTAAAATAGCCTTTGATGATAATGATCTTATGTTTAAAAGACCACATTTAAAAGTCTTTGTTTCCTGAGTTGTTGCAGAGGTTGTGTTAATTTGTATTAGATTTTTGTGTGGAATTCTCCCTCTGTTATTGTTTGATTTAAATAATTTAATGGGACGGTGGACAGACACAATCTCTATGGGTTTGTGGTTGTGTGACTGATCCAGAGGGAGCGCAGAGAAGTGTTTAGCACTGCAGCTCTGCTTCCTGGTCCCAACTCTGGGTTGTCATGTAATAGACTGAGTAATATTCCTAGATAAGAGAGATGCCCCATCCCAAGTGGGATGAACGCCGTCTCTCCTAACAAGACCAGGTTTCCTCCAAAAAGTTTGCCAATTATCTACAAAGCCCACATTATTTACAGGACACCACCTCGACAGCCAGCGGTTAAAAGACAACATGCAGCTAAACATGTCATCACCTGTTGTGTTAGGGAGAGGGCCAGAGAAAATTACTGTGTCCGACATCGTTTTTGCAAAAGCACACACCGACTCAACATTAACTTTTGTGACTTCCGACATGCGAAGCCGGGAGTCGTTGCTGCCGACGTGAATTACGATCTTACTGTATTTACGTTTACGTTTAGTTTTAGCCAGCAGCTTCAGTTTAGATTCGATGTCGCCGGCTCTGGCCCCTGGAATGCAATTGACTATGGTCGCTGGTGTCGCTAACCTCACGTTTCTCAGAACCGAGTCGCCAATGACCAGAGTTTGCTTCTCAGCGGGTGCGTCGCTGAGTGGAGAAAATCTATTTGAAACGTGAGCTGGTGGGTTTTTAATCATGGGCTTTTAAACAATAGCCCTGGTAAACCTCAGCATGTTGGCATATTGTAGAGACTCTGACTCTGTTGAACAATGGTTACAGTTGATTAAAATAGATAATATAAGTCTTTAAAGTTATGAATAGACTGGTAGTCTGGTTGTTACATTAGTAGTTTTTAGTGCTTATTTATTTCCACATATCAGGGAGAGATCTGCTAATATATGAAAACAGAAGAAGTCATGTAAACCATATCATGTCCAGTATGTCTGTGTATCCTACAATGCAACAATTATAATTTGCAAATGACTGATTTTAATTTATAGGTTCCAAAGTTGAGCCTGAGATAAATGAAGCATGAATGAGGTCGTTTATGGGACAAAAGAAAAAGCTTTCCCACAAACATGCCACGAAGAAAAATGTTTTTCACTATGACCTTTTGGCATAATGTCAAAGGTAACTGCAGGCTGACAGTATAATAAGAAATTTAAAATAAATATATATATTTTGGCTGAGTGAGAAATTACAAAGAAGGCAAGTTTTCTTCCACACATTCTTTTTATTTGTAAATAATAAAAATTAACTTTTTTTTTTTAAATATAAAACATACACATAATTTGAGCCACATCTGTTATACAAACAAGAAAATGTTGCAGTGAATGCTTTACTTTTTTCTAATTTTCTTTTTGTTTCAGTGGAACACAGAAGTTGTAAACAATCAGCAATTTTTTTTCCTGTTAATACTGACAAAGAAAAATTAAGAAAAAAATAAAAAGAAGGGGAAATCAGCTTCACCGGACGATGAAAAGAAAGGTCAACTCTTCTGAAGTGGGACTGAACATGGTCAGAGTTCAAACACTGGGTTTGAAGCACAAAGAAGTGTTCACACGTCGACTTTTAGAGCAGTGGTACACCTGGAGGTTTGAGCTCAGCCGCATGTGACCCATGTCCACTGCTCTGTGTTGTCCCACAGCATGGATCCCTATTGACGTATTAATCGCTCCTCATTACATGACTTGGCCCCTGTGCAGTTATCACTCAGCCCAATGAAAACCCAGTGCATGGCTGTTGAGTATTTACAGTGTGTGACTCTCTGTGCATCTGCATTAATTCTTTATATAATTTAACAGTTCATGTGTTAGCATATCTGAAATCATTATGTTGAAACATAATTCATATTTCCATATAAGTGGATCTGATTTGTACATATTTATTAATACATCATCTCAGCCCCTTGGAGGTATACTATGATGTGGAATAACAGTAAGAGGGGCTGTGAGGTCTGCTCAGTACTACCATACAGTACAGTACATCTTCCAGAGGTTCGAGGAAAGACATCAACACAATCTTGGGATTTAGTTTGAGAGACATTCAGCACCGGACTGAGGGACGTGGAGTAGACTGCAGTTGAGATCAGATGTCTTTGCGTCATGGGAATGGCTTCTGTTTCTTGGTTTTATTTCTTTAATATTCAAGTACGAGCAAACTGTACAACTGCATGCAACATACAAGCGGCCCTAGAGTATGTGGAACTAACACACGTATCTAGGTCAGTATCTTTTTTTGTATCTGTTCTGTTTTACAAAAATGTGCATGCAGCTTGGAACAGGTTCCTAAGTCATGCTGGCCCCGCCTCTTCCTCGATGGGAGGAGTCTGCGGGCCAAACAGAGGATGGGCATTAGTGTTGACATCCGGACAGATCAGTCTGATTGGTTACTTTGACATTCACAGAGACAAACAAAGGAAACTGTGAGCGATTCTTCTCCTCTGTTTGTTTGTGTTTTCTAATATCTAGACAAAGAAATGAACCGAATGAGTGACGGTAGTAATTTCTTTTTTTCCTTTTTTTAACGTCATGTGTTTTTTTTCAAAAAGTTAGACTTTTTGTCGTAAAAAAATCAAGCTCTTGTGCTTGTGTTAAAATTTCAAAATAATGTAAACTAAGGGTTGGATAAAAACCTCAAACGTGCTGGGGTGTAGGACTGCACTTCCCGAAAAATGTGAAAAATTAAACGCTCCTCTGTAGGTGAACAAAGATTTATATTTTAAATATTTTTTACAGTGATGTTGTATCCTTGTGATTTCAAAGTGACATAAATCGTATTTATTGGTCAACCTCTTGAGAGGCCTAATATACATCTATACAAAGACGACTGGCCTGGACTTCTGCCAGAGGTGCAACAAGGAAAACAACTCTGCCCACTGTCATGTGTAAAAATCTAAGCTGTGGCAATATCATTAGCACCCCCCTTGAATAACACTTGCAGACATTTAATAGTTTTTATATCCTTTTTTTATCTCTTGTATTTAGTTTTTTCTCACCATGCACACACCAGACTGACAACATTATCATGAGCATTTTACGCACTCTAAAAACATTTTGTGCCAGTAGTAACAAAGGGAAAGAAATAAACGACAAAGCAAACACACTAAAACAGTGTGGCCTCAGAGCAGCCATGGTAAACATATTGAAAAGAGAGGGTCCTTTGACAGAGAGCGGGACCAGTGATGTGGCTCCAAGGTCATAGGCACCAGAAGAAGGCCCTGTGCTTCCAGACTGAATACCCAGGTGGGAGCACCCTGCCTGGGGGCAGGAGTGCCGGCAGTCTGTTGGGGTTCTGGAGGTGGCCACTGCAGAGAGGACTGTGCCACCTGCAGGTGTGGAGGGTGATCACCTCTGTCTCGAGTCCATACATTCCGACGCTTACATACATTTCTTTGCTATTGTTGATTCAGTTAAAAACCACCCTGCTTCACTTTTGATTCTCTGACACTGTTTCGTCTCCTGTCTCAAGAGCTACAGCTTGTCTGTGGACAGCCCTGCCTCTTCAGCATACACAGAGAAAAAACAATACGATTTTTCATCGAATGGATATGAAACACTGAAACATGGCGCTCCCTACAACAGACAAAATTAACCGCGACAGGAGTGATTGTCAGATCTCAACAAAGCTTTCTCGTTGTGACTGTTTCTGATTGTTGTTCTACATTTCCACTATTAGTTTTTTTCCCCTCTCTCTATCTGTCTCTCTACTGTTAGTTTCTTGAGTTTGTTACTCGCCGAGCGGTGTAGAGCTGTTGGTCCACTAGGATCGGACTCCCGCAGGTCCAGAGGAGTCAAGTGACGACTGGGAAGCTCGCCGTGTTAGGGAGGCAAGTGTCGGGTCCACCAAGGAGGATGGTGGGAATAACTTGTACCAACCAATGACTGTGCTTGATAAGTCCAGTTCCTCCAATAGGATTTGTGCAACTCCCATGAAGCTTTTATGGTCCATGCGGCCGTAATCCCCCCATACAATCACCTGAAAGAAAATTATTTTCTGTCAAATTAGGCAGCTCTAGTTCGTCCTGCTGAATCAAATTGTTGGTGTGATGACGTTTAGGTTAAGCATTTAGAAGCATATCAATCATTTTAGTAGCACTATGATAACTTGTGAAATAATGTGGATTTTTTTTATCAATAAAGGGATATGAGAAGACAGCTGTCACAGGTTCAGTATCTTGCCCAAGGACACTTTGTAGTGCAGGAAACGCATGTCCTACTCACCTGTAAGACTTTACCCTGTGGGCTTTCCTCAAATAGCAGTGCTTGCTGGTACAGTGGGTCAAGTGTTTTCCGTGCAATCTTGGTTTTCTTTTTGGCTACGTACGCTCCATTATTCAGCAGGTAGACCTTGACATATGGAGCTGAATGCAGAGACAAAACAACAGAAAAGGCCATTAGTGGGGAACAGAGTGCGTCGTCAACACAATCTCGATCAGATCTCACATGTCTTTATGAGGAAAAGCTTCAGTTGAGTGTATGCACTGGATTACAATGCCTGGGTGTATATCACACAATAATGCTGTCTTGAGAGGGGGATAGGGAGGAATTAGTTGCGCTTCAGTATCTAAATGTGGGTTAGGTCATTACCAGGGAGAGATTTGGATCCTGGCTTTTGTACGAGTCCTCGAGCTCTGATGACTTCCACTTCCAACTGGCTCTTCTTCTCCATCATACCAATCTGGATATCACCTGGGAAACAGACGAAGAGCAGGTCTAGAATTAGCGCCTTGCACTTGTAATCCAACCAGTCAAGAACTTTATGATGTCCAGGTGAAGTCGACCTATGACCTATTGGAAATAAAATGCCATCATTCTATCCTATAAGGCATTTAAGTGCAATAATTCTTGCATTATGGTCACAGTGAACTAATCTACTTAGTTCATTCTTGAGTCCAAGTGAAGGTTTGAACCAAGAAATTCTCTGGAGTTGTTCTTTGAATATCTTGTTCATGTGGACAGGTCGGATGGACACGGCTGTAGCAGGTGCATACGCATAAAATCATGGAGCTTAATGATGGCATGTACTGCAGGACTAAAAAGAAAAAACTCAAGTGTTAGTACACCTGAACTAATAAAAAAGGATTCTTCTGTCAAATTATTTTACTCAATGCTTCATCTGGGTCAAAGGTCAGAGGTTTAAATATGTGGTATGAGTTATGACACTACTGACTGTTCTGAGTAGACAGAAATACCCTAGACACATGCACTTACATAAAGTATTAAAGAAAATATCCATCCAATATATAGGAGAAAAAATATTAAAGAATAAAAAGGATCAACATTAATAATAAAGAAGAGAAGAGAGTATCATACCTATTGCAGGAGTAGCCAGTGTTTGCCTGCCCACTAACTGAGCTGGTCCCAGACCATCCAGGAAGTCACTGAACTGGCTGCTGGCACCCAGATTCACACCAGAGAAGATGAGACTAGACAGAAAACACAGAAATACAATTTTAAATATCCATTTGCATTCCATCCATTATCCTTTGAGTGTCACGAGGGAGAGCTGAGTCAGTCCCAGCTGACATTGGGTGAGAAAAAAATGACAAAATGAATGTTGTTTCCTCACTTTCCCTCCGAGTTGTAGCTGTTCATGCTGCCATTGTTGGACTCTCTGCTGGGCTGTCGACTCATGTTCCTGGTCAGCTCCACTGCCATTCCAGTCTCGGTACTCCTCTGGATAGGTGCTCCTTTCTCTTTCTTACTCTTCCCTTCTGGATGCAACAGAAAAGATGGAGGGGGAAAAAATCCCAATGATGTTGTCAGAGATGCTATTGTAGTTATTTTGTACCTCACTCAGAATAAAGGTACAACTCTTTTTACCCTGTATCATGATTCCGTTTAAGGAAGATAATGTACAAATGTAGTGGAAAACAGCACATAGGAAAAGAGCAATGCTGGCACACTGACTCCAAACCACAGAATTATGAAAGTAGACAGTATAAAGTAAATTGAGCTGTTTAGTTGTTTCATAATCTGCAAAAGACAAAAATTGTGAAACATTTTTTATAATTTGACATTTTGGGAAATTCATACAGACAGCTGAGCAGGAGTTTCTCACCCAATTCTTGGCGAGAAAGCAAATAAGCATATTTCCCAAAATGTCAACAATTTCCTTCAGACTATTTTACTGTTGATGCACAACATTTCATTTAGAACATGAAAAGTCACAAGAGGACAAAACATTCAGGTGATATTTAGTCATGAGTGTAAGGTATAGTACATTTCCCATGAAGCATCTATCAAGCAAACACCTACTTCAAAAAACGTCTCATGCTCAGTGTGTAAATGTGTAGCCTTTACACTGAGGACAAATTACTATTTTGCTATGAGAACATCAGGGTTATTTTTTCCATATTAAGAGAAAGATTTCCTGGTTATAAAACATTATTCTGAAAGAGCCCAACTTCCAAAGCATTTTCATCCATGGATAAATAATGAACTATTAGTTGCTTCCTCAATCATGGTTACAGGAAGTAAAACATCACAGATGCAGTTAAGAAGTCTGTGATCTCTCTTTGTAAGTCACAGCCAAAGTCGCACCCATGTCCTGCTAAATCCAGAAATGGTAGTAAACAGGAAATTGTTGGGTAGAAAAAGAACAACACTGTGTGACATCTCGGACTGGGATGTGTCCACCTCCTGACTCAGAATATGGGCTTGTTTAGGTGAAGATGTAGCTGCTTATCCTATCATCCCTTTTATATGATAAGCAGGAGATTAATCGTTGCATCCAGCAGTCAACAGCACATACAGTCATTCCAATATATAACCTAGAATAAAACGTTACATGTATAAACTATTACCTTGTGATCCCATGAAAATCCTCACGTTTAAAAACTCAAACATACGTCTCCCTTACCTTCACTTGCTCACATCCATCATGAACAGGACAGACTTCTCAAATTAAGCTTGATCTCTGCACTATCTCCACTTCCTCCCTCTCCTCTCTACATGAGGCAGAGAGGCTAAAGGACCCCCTTAGGCCTAATGTTCTCTAATAGCTTTTTATGTGTATGTCGACTACAAAGAGGGGGAGCACAGCACTTGGCTTTCATCATGAGTCGTACACCACCCTGTGGTAAAAGTGGCTGCCAGGCTCAGACCAGCGAGACTCTGCACTGTGGCTGGGAGCCGAGCTGCGAGGGGCTCTCAGCTGGCCACGATGTTCTGGAGCTCTCAGGAACATAATTATTTGGTCGTTTGTCTTCCCGACACGTGTTGGGGGAGGCAGAGGTTTTGTCTTCTACACAACAAAAGCACACTTGCAATTTATGGTGCTCCGGTACAATCTGCTCCTCAGGACAAACGATTGCCTCAATGCGAAACACCGTTTCATAATTTGGTGAAATCAGTGCGGACATAGATTACATGTGGTGGAGATTAAATAAAAGCTTTTGGGGAATGAGTGTCGCAGGGAAATCGTGTTGTTAAGGAGAGCAGTAATCCAGGCAAACAGAAGGTACATGAAGCTAAATGGTAAACTGAAGGAACCAATCGGGTCCAGGTTAAACAGATCAGCACACAACATCCATCACTTTAGCCTCCAAACCTTCACTTTTACTGTATTAAACCAAAGTCTGTTACTTGTGAATATCTCCTCCACATTACTCTGTGTAATTCATGAAAATACAGGAATCTGGCTTAACAGCAGACTATCAATCAAAATTCATATTCAATATTCAACTCAAAAATCACTTTAAAATCAAACTAGGAAAATTAAAGGATTTCTTCCACCAACTGTTAAACTAACTCATGCTGCCCAATCAACACTCCAGCAGTTTAACTCTGTATCACAGTGCATTGTGCTTTACTCATCATTGTTCTCTCTATCAGTCAGTGGGATGGACATCCTTCCAGTCATCTCATGTTATTCATTTATAAAACTCCACTGATGAAACTCCCAAGCTACCTCACGTCTCTTCTCTTATTTAAAACCAGTCACTACATGATCCAGTAACGTCTTTACCTTAGATATCCACTGCACTTGCACTAATGTTGGCAGAACAGGGTTCAGGTGAAATGCACCTTTTTAATGGAATGAGCTGTAAACTGTCCTCCATCTGCAGTCTTACACTTCCCTCTGTGATTTTACTTCTTTGTATTCTGATGTTTTTCATGATTCTTCTAATTGTTTTAAACGCGTCCTTGTGTTGCTTTTATTTAGTAACTCTTTGTTCTTTCGTATTTATTTGCTGATTGTGAATGTTTCTTGTTCTCAGTTCTGTCTAGAAAAAGATGACAGGCATGACAGCCTGTTTAAAGAAAGATCAAATAAACAACGTCTTCAGAGAAGTGATGCCACCTCCTTTACACTCAGCTCAACTTAGAAGGAAGATGATTGGCTCGACCCCATATTTGAGCAGCATGTTGTTGTTACTGCCTTTATTCCACAGTAACCAACCTCACACCCTGAATGTGACACGCTGACACTATCACACCAATATAAATATATGCAATAATGATTCATGTGTGTTTCCTTTTCAGTAGAACATTAGCCACATTCATATCACACATAACCAGTGGGCTCCAAAGCCACCACTGAACATTTTAGAGTTGCCATGGCAACTCACCGGGGCCACTGATCTGTGAAGTGCTGCGACTGCGACGGTTTCCAACTATGGCCACCACCCGTGCACTGAGGCTGGAGCGTCTCTTCTTGCTGCCGCCACCCACAGTGCCCAGCGCCGTGTCTGATTGGCTGCCGTCCGTGCGTTCCTGGGTGTAGATCTCCCCGCTCACGCTGGAGCTCTTCAGCATGTTGCGGCCCATCGACGACCGCATCTGCCGGCTGGAGAGAGAGAGAGAGAGAGAGAGAGGAAGATGCTGAGTGGCACTGTGATGTGGTGTGATGGAGAGGGGATGACTTTCAGGTCTCAACTTCCTCTATACTGTACCTTCTTTTTAGTAGAACACAGACACAGCATGGTGGACTTACAAATGGTGGAAGACGATGATTTCAAGCTGACTGTTGTTGAGTGATGTTTAATCAAAAGTGAATCAAATAACAGATGAGTGAAAAGGGAAAATGATGCTGACATAGCCTACTGAAAAGAACTAAAACATAATAAACACAGTACACAACTGAAACCAACATAGAATTTTGTGTAACACGACTGTGCTGTCATTCCAGTCACTCCTCTATTGATGATCTCATGAGATTATCCAGGTTAAAATCAAATTTGAGTCGAATAATTTGGGGGGTAAATGATAATGGTTTCATGTATATAAGTTCCTCAAACAAGCCACTGCACGAGAGCAGAAGTTGCTCAGTGCTCCATGCTGCCTCCTAGGGGCTCGCAGGAGCTGCCGCAAGTCCATTCCCTCAGAGGGCGTGAAAGTGCTGCAGGAAAGCCCGGCTACACTGCCCCTGTCACCCATACTTGCCCCCAAGGGAGCCAAGGAACAACTGGGGAGGGGCAGGTTGGCTTCCACTGCCCCCTGCAGGGGAGTCAAGGAAGGGCGTGCAGCAGAGGGGTAGGTTGGGAGGTGAGGATCCAGGTCTGGAGGACGGAGAGGGTCCGGGCAGTCACAGCACAGGATGCATGCAAGGAGGGATCTGAGATATGCAGTGGGGTTGCACAAACACACATACACACAGACACACACGCAAACATAACACAATGACCAAATAAAACAAAAATGACCAACACACTTACATACATAATGGAAACTGGGGTGCAGTTGTGCTTAGGACAGAAAAATCTTGTGATTGTGTTTTTTTGCCCATGAAACTGCTCAAAAGGTCATTTCAGGAATTTGATGATTTTCAAATCATTCTCTTTATTCTGAAATGTCAGGTTTTGGGGAATCAAACAGGTGATATTAAATAAAAGCTAAAAGGAAAGCAAACACAAATTCTCTAATCATGCAATGATTTACACATGTGGCATCCAATTGATTATTTGAAACTGATAAGACACAAATGACAGGGGAGAAATGTTGAAGAACAAAGATTAAAAGAAAAGATGATAAAAGGGTTTGATGTTTAAGTGTGACCTCACTGCCTCTGTATGAACAGATCATCAAACTCACTAGAGATATTAATACCCCACTCTGAGTGAAAACTGATCTGAAACCAGCTGTTCATCACTGGTTGACCCATTCATATCCCCTGTGTCTAAAAACTGAGCCCTGGTCTGAATCATAGATATAAACTACATGACAGGTTTTTTAAATAGATGGAAACTGAGTTAATTTTCTGCTTTTGGTATTCAAACCTGTGTTTTCAGTTTGTCTGATTACAGCCTTATTATTTAACAGACACAAACTTCACTGCTGCCTGAAACAGAGCTTGATGTTTAGGTTAAGCATTTAGAAGCATATAAATCATTTTAGTAGCACTATGATAACTTGTGAAATAATGTGGGGTTTTTTTTATCAATAAAGGGATATGAGAAGACAGCTGTCACAGGTTCAGTATCTTTCCCAAGGACACTTTGTAGTGCAGACTAGAGGAGCCAGGAATCAAACCACCTCCCTTCTGGTTAATGGATGACCCTCTCTACCTCCTGATCCACAGCCTTTGTTGCACCCGATCTTTTGACGTGATGAATAATTCATTTCATGCTCTGCATTCACTGCCATTTAATTAGCGAACTAACTGGCTAAATCTAACTATCCAGCTCCCTCCTCAGGAGTCTACAGCTATCGTCATCATTTTAGTTTTTCTAACCTTTTAGAAAAACCAACAAACAAACCAAAATAAAGGCTGCTTGGGCAACATTTTTAGCATTAACTGTGCTGTAGATTTTACAGTTAGAACACATTTCTTTTTACTAGCAAAAGCTAGTAAAATGGAAGCACTGTCGAGCCGTGTCCTAAGAGCTGATTTGCTGCCATCATCTGTAACTGTTTATCTCTCTTTATTCACCTGACACATATAAACACATATTAAAGACAGAGATTTTCTCACATTACACTTAATCAAAGAGGACGTTGCAGACTTTGATGAGTAAAATTGGTGGAATTCCTCTTTAACTTTATTTATATTTGTTCATATGAAGTATATGGATCCAAGTAGCCAGTAAATGTCTGAAAATATGTTCATGCACCTCTGTTCTTCTCAGCTTGAGTAAACACAATATGACAAAAGTATGTGGTTTTCTATGGTGATGTTTGATGTGACACTCATGCGAAAGTACATGATAATATAAGAAAAATAATAATAACGTGCCTCCAGCTTTGTGGTGATAACCTGTTAAATGTGGAGGAACCAGACAACTCTTCACAGTGTCCTGACCTCAACACCAGCCAACACTTCAGGATGAGCCAGGCTCTTACCAGCCTCACTGATGCTCTTGTGGTTGAAGGGGAGCAA
Source organism: Verasper variegatus (assembly GCA_026259375.1). NCBI lineage: Eukaryota > Metazoa > Chordata > Actinopteri > Pleuronectiformes > Pleuronectidae > Verasper > Verasper variegatus. The sequence continues at coordinate 22,702,179 of CM048044.1, forward strand.
ATCCCATTTAGCATCCGATCAATCACAATTCATTGACAACTCAGAATTAGTTCTTATATTGGCTGTCCACATACTTAAGCCATGTTGCTGAAATTGTGTTTGGTTTGAAAAGCGAAACTAACACACACTCTCTCTCCCTCCTTCTCACCTCCCACTCCACAAAGTGTGTCAGAGGCTGTGAGGCTGTGCTTTTATAAATCTCTGCTGGGATTGATCCGTGGTGAGGCCATAAAGAACAGACCCCTCTCTCTCCTCCTCCCAGACCTCAGTACATTAGCCAGCTAATAAGCTGCACTACATCACCACATGGTCCACGACGGACCACTGGGATAGGGTTGTTTGTCCCTGTCAAATCACTGACACTGGTCAGCCGGGGAAGTGCACAAGCTTTGTGTGTGTTTGTGTGCGAGACGAGAGCATGAGACGTTTTATTGCTTTTTAGTTCTTTATCTACCTTTTATTTTTATTTTCTATTCCTACTGAGTTACGCTTGGAAGTTTAGTTTCTAGTTTCATTATTTTTGTAGGCAAAATCTTTTTACATTCAATCATTAATAATCTGATTCAGACTAAGCTGAAAACAATTAATGTGGATTTTAATTTTATTTGAGAAGGAAAATATTCTACCTTAATTTTTAGAGATTTCACTTATTTAGTGTTGCATCTATTGTTGACTGATCATTAGGAGACACATTTTAAAAGGATGGTGAACAATAAATGCAGCAGAGGGAAAATGTCCATTTTTAGTCTCTCGTATGTTTCAAGCTCCAAAAACTATAGATACATTTCCCATAATGCAACGTATGAATGTCTGCTCAAATCCAGCATCTCCATTAGTCAAATTTTTACGTGATCCCATATTCTGACAATCCTGTTCGGGAGGAAGTACTGGCACAAGTCAACATTTTTTTATGTGTATAATTGACAGAGCGCTCCTTTAAACTTGTTTGGGATTCACACAAAGTCCTATTAAAATCAAATGAATTGTTCTCACAAGAGTGAGACTAACTTCACCTCGAAAATGAGCAGGATCACAACTCTTCAACCAGAGGATTCGAGCCCATCCCTGTGTCCCTCCTGCTCTAGTGTCATTGAGTTAGACATTGCCCCCCCCCCCCCCCGCAAGTTGAGGGAAAACTGTTCTGTAGCCCATAACTGTTCTGTAGCCCTAGGAAACTGTCTTCCCTGCAGAGATCTATAAGAAACTGTCTGTAATTGTTGCCATTACAAGTTTCCGTTGTGTGCTGTTCTGTTCTTTACGGATGGGAATGTGGGGAATGAAGATGTATTTTTGTGCCATCATCAGTAAATTCACCATTGGGCATCTAATGATGTTTACCTGGACTCCCTGGTGTCTCCTGTAACAGTGTGTCTCCTGCGCTTCAACTCCGCAGAGAAACGTCTCTTTCCTGCCGCCCTCCTCCTCTCCTCCTCCCCATCCACCCCCCACGAGATCCTCCTGTCCTTCTTCTCCTCCTCTAATGACTTGGATCTGAGTTCAGTTTGTTTGGATCCACCGTTCATCATGTATCCACATGTTGCATGTGTTTATATACGTGTGTGTGCGTGTGGGGGATGGAGGACACAGGGCATGCAGAGAGACAGAAACATGCATACATGCATAAATAAAAAAGAAAGACACACAGTGATTAGCATGCATAAAACAGACAATACCCAAACATGTACGGTAGGTGTATTTCAGAGAGGGTGAACTGACTGTATGTGAGTAACTGTGGTTAAAAGAAGCCAATGAGGACTGACCTGAGTCGTCCCCCAGGCCGTTCTGATTGGATGGACATGTAGCTGGTGCTACTGAGGCGGGAGGCACTGCTGGCACGGGAGATGGCTGACACATCGCTCATATCACTGTCTGATGATCTCGCCGACATGTTGTCGCTGCTACGCCGCTGTTCTGCATACATCTATAAACAGAGAGAGACGTGCAGGAGGGGAGAGACGTGATGATTTTGCACAGAAAATGTGTCATTTATTTATAACTCATCAAGTGCAGGAGGAGGAGGAAGAAATGGACGCTGACCTCCCGTTTGGTCTTGAGGTCCGTCTCAGGGTCGTGGGAGGCTGAAGGCCGGTAGGAATGTACTTTCATCTCCAGCTGTCGGGCTCGCTCCTCTACTGCGAGGGCTGGGACAAAAAGACAGAAGAAAGAGAGAGAATAAAGGAATAAGAGAGAGAAGATTAAAATAAATAAACCAAAGTATCTTGAGGATGCAGGACCAGGTTTCTGACACTAGATAGAGCATGATGTGTACTGATCGGTACTGATGTTCCATCATATTAGGATAAAATACTATTTGATGCTATGCTGGGTTTAAAAAGGTGGGGAAAGTCAGATAGGGATGTTATGTTGTTATGACAGAAATCAGCACTGACTGTCTACACAGATCATTTAAGCACCCTTTTAATCCCATCTGGCAAAGCCCACCCATCTGTCAGCTATAACCAACAACAAGAGGTAAGAAGGAACAGAGCAATCATTATGCTATGAGCTGGCATACATCTATAGTGTAGCCATATTCAAAAAGGTTGTTGAGTTGATTAGAATGATGATACACAGTGTTATTCTTTGCATAGGCTCCCTCACCATCTGTTTGGTAGAGCCTGATCATCCACCAAACACTCAAACAACTACTTTGATTTAAAGCTGACAATGTGTTGTTAAATGCTCATAAAACTTCTTTAAAAAGTGATAGCTTTTTCTAAAGTGATAGCAAAAGGCAGTGTTACCGAGGCATTTGATAAGTCTTTGCATTTTGTGCTTTGTGTTTAAAGATGTAACAGCTTTATCTCAGTCTCAGTTCTCTGCAAGCGAAACTAAGTCATCTCCAAAACTCCACATTATTTGTTGGACATATATTAATGCAGAAAATTGCTTTTAACAGTTTGAGATTATTGAACTGCTTCCACACAACATACCTTGCTCTACGCTGCTGCTCTTTGCAGGGAGCTGTGGCAGCTGCCTGCCCCTGCGACCTGATGAGGGAGTCCCCGTTGGAGGAGAGGGGCTGCCGTGAGGATGTGCTCTGACGGTCAGGAACATAACGACACAAGCAGAGAGGAAAGGATAACGTCCTGTTATAGCTGTATTCCTCATTAACTGAAGTGGCGCTAATAACAAAATCCTAAAAACTGCCAATACTTAAGGTCGAAAGGGCAAGTTGGGAGAGGAAGGAGTCGGAGTCGTCAATAGAAGAGGCAAAGAAGGTGGCACTGTATGTGTTTATACACAGAATGCATGGTACCACAGTATTTATACATATCTCAGTTTTAAAATATTTGGATGTAATTTTACATGTAATCCTTTACACTAACAGCTTCAGACCAGATTGTTCCCAAAATGTACCTCATCTACATAACTCACTGTTTAAGATCATATAACCTGCTAACACAGATATCATACCTCTTCGAATGAACATGACTTTTGTTTCCTGAGTTACGACAAATACCTGTGGTACTTGTGCATACAGTGTTAGCACACTCAGTGCCAGAGAGAAGAAATCAGCACACAGGGGAGCAGAGGTGTTGCACTGGCAGGGACATGCACCTGTCTAGCCGTGGCGAGTTTGGGCAGGACCCAGCCAGGGCTGTCTGGCCAAAGGGCCTCAGCGGGCCCCCTCTCCCCCTACTGCCCCTCAAGATAGAGGTGGGCTGGATACGACTGCCATCAGTGGGCAGGCACCAGGAAATAAAAATAAATGAAAACATAAAACCATATAAATACAAAGAAATTGAAAAGTGAAAATAGTGCAATTTTGCTCTTTTCGGGGCTCATTGTGTGATGCTGTTTAATCTGCAAAAGATTTAAAATGGAACTATCCACAAATACAAAATACATATATATATATTATATTACAATAATACAGCTAATATAGCCCTGTTTAAAAGTTAGAAAAATTCACCTAAAGCTTACTATTTAAGTTTTAATATCTCACTTCTTTAATCTGCAAAAAACAAGTGTAAACATGGCAATATTTAGTTCGACGAGAACAAAGTCAACGCATCAAAACCCTTGGTACTATTGGACATTGGTTGTTGTTTCTAGTCATTTTGCTGAGCTAAACTGAACTGCAGGATGTTGTAGAGTTCAACCTTCAAAGTGTCAGCAAACATCCTTTATCTTTTCAGGAAAAAAAAAAGGTCTCATTATGTGTAAAAGTCAAATGATTGCAACTCGTAGCATGTTTGTAGCTAATATTTTTCCATTTCTACCTACTGCACAAATCCAAACCAATATTCCAGATTGGACAACAACATGGTCAGACATCATCCCTCCAGTGAGAGGATCGAGGTGACAATAATGAGAGGAGGTGAAATAAGGCGAGTGAGTGAATGAATACATCTATGAATGATCTTACCTGTCCCCCTCGAGGCTTTTTTTGCAGCCCCTTTGACAGTTTGGACTTGATGAATTGCTACCCTGCCTGTTTCAGCCCACAGCAACCACACAGAGAGAGAGAGAGAGAGGAGGAAAAACAAACAGGACATGGAAAATGATGTACCGCACAATGGTAAAACTGAATATTGATTTATATGGCATGTTCTAAATAATGTAAAACCATAAGAATGAGACTAAATGGCTTGGTTTATAGGGTTTCTAAAAGCAATATAGCTGAGAATTGTACATTTAGGGAACTTTTTTCTTCTGCCAGCAACAATATTACAGCAAAGAAAGTGCTTTCAAGCCAGAGAAGTGAGGAAATTCAGAGCAGGTGCTCGGCAGAAAGAGCAGGTGCAGCAGAATAAAAGAGGGATTACACAGCCTTAGACCACAAATATTTACAGGAAAAGGGGAAGAAACACTGCTGATCATAAGATCTGTGCGACGCTATCATCCACAGGATGAGCTCTGGGCTTCAGTATAGGCTTCACAATGTGGGGTCAGGAAGGTTTAAGCAGGCAAGCAGAGCTGCAGCTCATTGTTTCGGCACAGCAGAGGAGAGCAGGCTTGATATACCTCTCCTCCTCAGGGGCTACATGTTCTACAAAGATCCGGGGACTTGGGGGAGTCTTGTGGGGCAAAGAGTTGGAGCACCTAGAAGGACAGAGGGGTGGGAGGAGGAGCATTTGGAGGTGGGGACACCAGGAGTGGTGGTTAATGAGTACAGGGACAGTCAAGGCACTGAAACAAAAGATTTGCCTTGTCTTTTTTAGGTCATGTCATAAATCTGAGCATCACAACCACACATAAACAAGCTAATATAGTAGTAAATACACTGGAACTTGGATGGATTTTATCACATATCTGGGAAGATACACTTGCTGACTTTCTTGGTGTAGATTAGATGAAGATTGATACCACTCTTATGTCTGTACGGTATATATGGACACGGTTAACTTCGCTAAAGAAAGGGAGGAACTATAACCTTTATCTCCGCCCCCTCCATGCTAGCAGATGGGACACGGGCCAAACTAAAAAGTCAAAATATGTGTCATTTAGGCATCACAGTTAGGTCTATTCAAGTGTTCCCTTTTTGATAAATTTGGTTCTAATAAGTTATTTGATGCTATATTAACAGGGTGGGACTGCAGTTGGACTCCAAATTACATCACCAGTGCAAGATGGCATGGTCTGTAAAAAGGGGTATTTTGCCTCATTCAAGAGGAGAGACCCATTTGTTTAAGCCATACTAAAACTTGAATTTTAAAAGGACACGCGCAGATTATTTCATCTTTGGACAGATTTCGCCAGTTTCATTTTTTTGTGTTATTTGATTTGTTAATCACCAATAGCGTTTCCTTTTATAAACAATATTTGGTTTTACGGGAGGTTATGTGTGGACTTGTTTCACCGCCATTGGTAGTGGATTTTATTAGTGTTGGAAAATAGCCAGGCTAGAAATTTCTCAGTTAAGTGCTAAGCTAAGCTAACTGGCTGATGGCTGTAGCTTCATATTAAGCGTACAAATATGAGTGTGGTATTAATCTTCTTATTCAACTTTCTGGCAAGAAAAAAGCGAATTCCCTAAACATCTAAGCTAAAACTGCCCTTATTTAACCAACCTGGGATCCATGTACAGAACAGCGTCATGATTCATTATTTGAAATTTGTTTGTTTGTAAAGTTTATGGAACAAAAATATCTACAGCCGTTCCTCAAATTATAGATATTTCAAAGACTCCTACACAGAGGGAAGATGCTTTTTTCTGAAAGTATACAAATTTTCTTTTTTTTATCAAGGTGTGCAATGGCAAATTGTATGAAAAGGACAAATGACATGAATTGAGGTGAAGTCATGCAGCATTGTAAACCCATAATATTGAATGATTTAATCATGTAGTCAATAAAATACTGATTTGAAAGCTGTGACTGAAAACTATCAGCGGAGTCTGTGATTATTGACTGTGAAATCAATTTTAAACTGAATTATCAGTATCTTCATCAGCAAATCAAATTTGATTCTTGTAATGTGTGATTTCATGTGATGTAACTTTCTTTTTATACCTGTCTCTGTCAGGGGAGTGAAAGTTGGTGTCTGGTCTCAGACAAGTGGTGCTGGCACTCCTCACTCTGTCCAGCGACGGCTGCAGGTCGCTGCACCGCCACAACATGGCAACATAGAGAGAAATACAGGAGAGAAAAAATAGAGATGGAGACAGGATGTACATGGACAGAGGATGCAAGGAGGGGTGTCAGGAAGAGGAGATAAAGAATAACGTGGCAGAACAAAGGGGTGATAATTAGGACATAGACAAAAGGAAAGAGAGAAAGTCAGAAAAGGGAGGATTATGAGAGGTAATGTTAAAAAAGAGAAGCAGAGAGACAAAGAGAGAAAAAGGAAGGCCATCAGACAGTGCAGTAACATGGAATGGCTCTGATGCTGTATCTCCATTTATCATAGCCAGTCATTCCTAGCGGCCATACACAGCGAGACCACTCAGATGGAAGGTTGGTGAGTTGCCATGGGAACCAGGTCTAAGTGGATGAGGGGACTGCTTGTATGTGTGTGTGTGTGAGGAAATGAATGAGTGAGGAGGAGAGCAGCCAGTGTTCACGTTTACTCTGCTGCACACACTCACAGCTGTATGTTTGTCATGCTGTTGGGTGACAACCAACAGATGGTTGACTTTGTGCCATCGCATGACATTGCAAATAATGTTTTCAGGACTAATGCGGCACAAGGATGGAAACAAGGGCTTACTGTTTGTTTAATGCTCTGCACTCGTCAGTACATGCTTAAGCCTCTGCTTTGTGTTGTCACATGAAAAAAGGGGGCGAAAGAAAAGGTTCTGGGTGGTGAGTGGACGAGGGATGGTGTGTGGAGTGGGTGTGTTCTTACCTAACCGTGACCTCATCAGTGAACCTGAGCACACGGTGTGTGAGGATGCTACGAGGCATGGTGCTAACCCCCTCTTGTCTGTGGGGTGCCTTGCTCTTTAGGCATGCGGGGAGGGTGGAGCTGTACGCCAAAGCCCCCGCCAACACCAGGCAGGGAAAGACCCGCATTGCAAAGAAAGGCGAGAGGAAACAAAAATGACACATGCAACTCAACAGAAATAAGCAGAGAGAGACTAAGTGGAAAAACACAAGCACAAAATTAAGCAGGAGGCTTCTTGCGGATGATCAGGAGACAAAGAAGCAACATTCACATTATGGTGCAAATAAAAAAATGGTTTCCTTCTCACAGCTGTATCTCAGTTTAACAGTAAAAACAGAGAATTCTCAAAAAATAAAAGACTGGGTCGCCTTAGAGTGGAAATGTACTGCTGCATGATGCCGGTTATGACCGGAAACAGCAAATCACTAAATTAACACATATTCTATAGTCTTACATAATAAATGACGTAAGAGAATGAAGATGGTTCCTCTTGCCCTCCCTGTTTATTGACCCCAAACACATATATGGTGAGATTACATGTAATGCCGATTACATAACAGAATCTACAGATCTAAGTCGTTCAGGCGGCACGTGGTGAGGAAACCAAGCCACAGTAAATCTATATAATGTGTAGGACTGTCATAAAAGGGATTAGAGCAGAACAGAGAGAAATAGAGGAAATTGCTTAGACAGGAAGTCTGTCTGTCTGTCTTTACAGCCAGGACTGAAGCATTACTGTAAATCTGATGGATGATCATGACTTTTTAATGCTGCTTCAGAGGCAGAAAAAAAGAAAAAGAAAAGAGTTCCCTATAATTCAGAGCATTCTGACGTGATGTGGTGAAATGTGGGTCAAACTCAGTCTAGATCCTACACTTCCTATAATGCTAATAGTATAATGCTACCAGATGTTTTATACAAGTAAGATAAGTTTATTTATTGTTAAGTTTGGAATGAGCTTGTAAGACATCACAAAACTCCAGGAAAAAAGAAGACAATGTTCTGCACTGTGAGCTAAATGCTGATATCAATTATATCAATGTCAGTATTAACATCCTGATGTTTTGCAGGTATTTTTTAGCATTGAATCACTAAAGCTAGAACAATCCATCGTAAAGGGGAAAATAAAATACAGTCCATCCAATATTTGACAAGACGTTTCACTCAGAACCAGAAATATCAACCACAAAGTCACTAGGATTCAGTTTTTTGGGAGCATTCGTGTCTATAACAAATTTTGTGCCAATCCATTTCATTGTTACTCACATATTTCCATCTGGATCAAGATCGCAGACGTGGTGACTGACCTACACTTGGTTGGTTTTTCCAACTTATTTTCACAATATCAACCTTTGTTGATTGTTTAACTCTAACTTTAAAGATCTGACAAACAACACTTTATTGGCACTCAGCTTAAGATATCCAGATGGCAGAGCTCTCTCCACTGCATCTGTGACTCTCAAGAATTTATAAAAAAAGTCAGTCTAAAAGTCTCTGAGATGTTTCTTTTATATATGATTCAAGGTGTAAAAATGTAAAAGCTTCAAAGGATTGCATGATACAGAGGTAAAAGCAGCACATACATTCAGCTAAAGCAGCACATGACAAAGCAACACTCCATCCAAAGGAAACACAATCAGCACAGCGGTGTGGGGACATGTGGCCATTTATTGCGTTGCAAGAACACCGCCGCAATGAAATGGCCCAACCAACTCCACAAATGTGTCTGGGAAAGCTGGACAGGCACAGAGAGGGGTTCGCAAGAACGCCTCTTGCGCTAAGCACTTACCTGTAAATATCTTTATGGATACCGTTTACTAACAGGGGCATTTTGGGTGGGAGTGTGTTGCTGTGTCTACCTACGCCCCTGGTTTTATGAGTGGAGATCATGCACAAAAAGCAAGAGAAAAAAAATACAATACATTTGCTGTGAGTGAAGACATCCAATGCAAACAATAAACAAGACAGAAATGAATCAGAAGAGCTTTGACTTCTTTGAGGTCATCCATCAAGCGGGTCTGTAATCCCCTCACACACTGATCAGTGTGTTGTGTGTATTTATGTGAGACAGTTGTGGGGGTAGACAATAGTTGGACATGAATTTATGAAGATTTATGTAGAATTTGTGTTCATGCAGTCGCACAGAAGCAGACATATAAGATGCAGTCAGGATAATTAACAAACTGTGTTTGCAATGACAATGTCAGCATTGTGTTACGATGAAGTTGTTAAAGTATAGTGAGAATGAAAATTATGAAAATGGTGAATTGTATTAAAATAAATCTGAATGGTGGTTGTCTTTCTTTTTTTTAAGTCCTTTTTGTTACCTGTTAGTGTGCAGGCACTCGGCACTCCCGCCCCGGATTGACCTGTGCATCTCCAGGACCTCACTGTCATTGCCATGAGGATGGGTGAACAAATGAGAAACAACCCAGAGGAAACACAAAAAAAAGAATATGGCAACTCAGACAGGCAAAGTGAAGTTATGAATGACAGAAACCAGGAAATCATAATTCTGAGATTCAATCAAGTTTGAATTTAACAATAGAGAATGATATAACAAAACCAGTAAGACTAATTTCAAACTGTTAGTAGTATTAGTAGAAATTAGTTTGTTAATATCACACTGCAGACACTGAATAATCAAGACAATAGTCAAGCTTTATGAAATATAACTAAATACATGTATGAACTTTTGCTGTCTCCATAAGTACATGCTTTATTAATGCATGATGGAGACCACAGTTGCTGAATGACCCACAACGTTGTGTATCATCTTCTTTCACATTACTTGAAACAATAACCCCATCCTACGCCCACAGATACTTAAAAACAGGGTACCTGTCCTCAGAGTATTCATAGTCCGAGTCACCAGAACGTTGGTGCTCCAAGTGGGAGTCGTGGTAACGGCATGGGGAGTGGGAGTGGTGGCGGTTCTGATGGATCTCGTCCAGACTCCTGATGAAAGCAGAAAATGTAAATGAGGCTTGATATTTGACAGTATGATGTTATCACCTATCTGATATATCATTTGGGCTCTAGTAGGGACACTAATAGAATAATGAATTCATTTCCATTCTGTTGTTTTGTTGTTTGTGTTAAGGTCTGTCCTGTCAGCTGATACATGCTCATTATAGTGCTGCACAAGCCAGTTGTATGTGATAAATCAAGGGTGTATCATTACAGGCTCGCTCATCCCCAACTATCATGGCGAGCCAAAGGTAAATATACAGTGAACAGTGTATAGTGGGTAAGAGTCCAGCTTGCTTTAACATATTTGGCAGCCTCCTGGTCACAGAACAATTAATAACATTGTCAGGCCAACAGCCATTAACAGAGATCTACAGCACATGGTGGTGATTCAGCCATAAAGCAGTGAGATTAAGAGCCTTAATAAATACATGTTAACAAGCTGCAACAAGGATCTGACACAAATACGTTATAGTCACGGAAGCATTGTATTCGAAACACTCACACTGAGACTATCGTAGACTACACGATAATCTGAGTAAAATGATAAAACATTTGGACGTGTAATCTGAATTATATAATCTCGGATATGTTTTGATGTAGTGTAAATCAAGCTTTTAGATCCTAGCTGACACAACAACAACACCCTCGCCACTGAGAGTTTACCAGGTGATCGTGTTGCAGCGGGTGATGCTCACCTTTGCATGGGCACGTGTGCCGGCCGCGACCGGGCCCTGCACGAGTCCTCCCTGTGAGGAGAAACCGAGCGAGAGCGGTGCTGGACGGCCCGCTGCTGCTCAGGCACAGCCAACGTGCTACCTCGCTCTCTCTCCCTGGAGCTACGCTCTGCATCTACACACACACACATGCAAACACATAAAAACACACACAATCATACGAAAATGTTTGTTGAATCATGGATTTGTGTGAGCAGAACATACACAGACATGGATACACACACAGCAACAGACACACACATTCAGGCATTACTTCTGTGTCCTTTGATAGGGGTGCACAAGTTGTGAGTGTTGTGCTACTGACGACCGCTTGAGATGCCATTCTCCTACAGACTGTAGAACATCTCAGCAGGATGTTTTACAGGCAAATGACCAGCTAGCACACAGGCTAACGAGTCATGTGAGCTAGCCCGAGTAGCAAACTGTTTCTGCCATGTCTCTGTCAGACCTGAGGTTTGCTTATACTTCCTGTTTTAACCTTTTCACATGTGAGAGAACACACTCTTGATGCCTTGGGGACATTTAACTACTGCAGCAGCAAACAAACAGCATGGGACATAAAATGTAAATATAATACACTATGATGTATATAATACAAGACGATTATTGACACTAAGTGCCAACCAATGTTTCCATATTTTTCTTGCTGCATGATGATGACTTGTGTTAACAATTTGTAATGTACAATAACGTTGGCCCTCCGCGTTACGAGTTCTAAAAGGTAGATATGCAAAAGAGATTCATAGAGAAGTTGTTTAGATGTTTGTCCTGTTTATTTTCTTCATAAACTAAGTTATGTGACCAGCACTTGGAGCCTTTCAAAGGCTTGGATGGAGACAAAACTCTTTCAGTTGATTTATCAGTGCAAATGTTGAGGAAGATTTGTTTTTTTCTTGATTTTAAAAAGTACAAACCAGTGTACATAAAAATCCTGGAGTAATTGGATATACTGCTTGCTGTAAATATACTATTATTATTACAAATATTTTTCCACTGAAACAAAAGCTAAGGATAGTGGGCATTGGTGCATTAAGAGCCATCTACCACACATTGTCACACTGACTAAAAATGTGATCCGAGACAGATTTAAAATAAATTCCTGTGATCAATAAAGTACATTTCTGTGTTGACTAGCATTTAAAATACTAAAAGAGACACAACTCTGTATGCATTTATCTGTTTAGGTGTACAGTCCAGCTGTATACAGAATATAAGGTAGAGTACACATGCACAAATGTGTCCAGTAAAAATGCATTGCTTGTGCGCATGATCGCAATCTGAGCTCAGTGTTTGAATCATAAAATAAAGAAGCATAATTATGCGAAACTAAGTTGCAGATTGTGAACAATCATTTAAATTCCCCATGTGAAAAATCACACTCGATTGTGTATAGCCAATAGAAATGTATAAATATCTGACATTCAGCCTGACAGGAGAGGAAGCCACAGCAGAAACAGTCAAACAACAAAGCAGTTGTGGTGACTCTGTAAATTCAGCTTCTAGTTTACATGTCCGGTGTCCTGTAAGTGAAGTAAGCAACCTCTGAGCAGGACTAGAAGCATGCAGGTGTATGGCAGGAGACTAAGTGGAATGACAGTGAACTACAGTAGCTCGGTGCGTCAGTGTTTCTACGGCCCAGCAGAAGAGGAGAAACTGTTCACTGCAGCCTCGCTGAGGTCCAGTACACTGCTGAACTTCAGCAGTATAAAGGCTGTACAGCACTGCAATTGAAAAACTAGCAGTCCAGTAGTAATGATGAATTGCAAAAGTCTTCAGAGTGTTAACTTTTGCTGATACAGCAAAGATTAATTGTTTTAATTTGGGTGCAACTTGTTCTACAGAGGGGCCAAAAAGGAGGCTGGAAGATTTGGGAGCATCAGAAGGAGGGAGGAGGCAAGAAGACGCTGTCTCACCCAGTGCTGGACGCCTACATGCTACTACAAGGAAATACTCGGTAACCATGCCCTCCCCACCCACCTTTACTCACTACCATCAAACCATCATCAAACTCTGTATCTATGATGCGATGGGACCCTGCGCATACAAACACACACAAATACACATTAACAAACACACACATACAAGACAGGGTAAGGTTGAGCAGTTCTGTTCCACTGAGAGACAAAAAGAGAAAGCTCAGTGAAGCAAAGGTTAGCAACCACACACTCGAAGTACAGTAGGTTCACAAAAGAGAAAACTTCTTGATATATATATATATCTATATATATATATAAGCACACAGCCTGGACATGTAGGGTGTATATCCAGACATACTCTGAAGCTTCTTGCTGGGGCTGTCTGCATGGACATGTCGGCGTGGGAGGTACGGAGACGGCTGGGGCAGAGGTATGGAAGACGCGTCATGTGTCTGGAGTTTGTACCAGTGAGGAATGTCATCCAGCAAGGCCGTCTCCAGCTCTATCAGGATCTGAGAGGGGAAGGATGAGGGAGCAGAAGAAGAAGTGAACAGTCTGGTGGAGCCACTGAGCATCACAAGTGTTATGGACTGTCTTTCTTTGGAGGCAGTTCAGTGCTGCAGATGTTGAACACAAACACAAAACCAACCTGCAACCTCTGATCCCAAACTACAGATGTGTTCTCGTTGTGGATATTTGAATACATATGGAAGGTTGAAGAGTTAAAATCAGTCAATATTACAATTTAAAATGACCGATTACACAATAGACTAAACAATTATATAATATTTTATAATTCTGTGCAGCAGAAAGTTACTTTTTCTTTTTTTTCTATGTCTTTAACTATCTCATTACTCCTTTGGTTCAGACCCACATGACATCATCTTCATGTCTCGCCAATAACACAAGATTTCCATCTGATTATAATGTATTATTTGATATAATGGATTGACTTAAATCATTTGAATAAAATAGTAAAGCAAATTAAGATGAAAATGTGTGCTTTAGATCACATTTTGTGAACAGCTCATTCCTGTACACGTCTAGATTGCCACTTAGTGAAATAAACATACATTTGATCAGTGAAAACTAAAGTAGGCATGTATACAGAAGAAGTACAAGTACACATGGCTCCCCCACCTCGCCCAGGAATTCACTCTCCTCCTCCTGCACTCTGGGCTGGTCCCAGACAGTGATCTCAAGCATGCGTTCTCTGAAGTCCCGCCGGTGAACGTGGGAATATATGAAGGTCTGGTTCCACTTGGGCTCAGCGCTCTTCTTCACTGTTTTAGTTCGCCGTTTACTCTTGTCACTGTAGCAAAGAAGTGAAAACACAAAGTTTAGATTACAAGAAGAGTGACCTTAAAACAACAAGCATAGATGACTCATGGCACATTTATGGTAACTAATACTTGCGAGAGGAACCTGCAGAATAAGAAAAAAAAATACTGTGTCCTTACCTCCTGTCAGGCAGGAAGTACATTTTGACGTAGGGGTTCCGAGGTCGTCCGTCTGTTCGGGTCGGCAGGTCTATGGCTTGAAGGACGTTGACGATCAGCTGATGGCCCACTTTGTCATACCACAGCTTCACCTGAAAGGATGGGATGATGGCAGTTAACCTCTATCTATATTCCTATCGATTCACGAACCGCTGTGCGTCCTCCTCCAGATACTCACAGAGAGCTGTCCAGGCAGCACCAGAGGGAGGTCTCGGAGGGTCCCCGGACTAGTAGGGGACATCACTGATATAGAGGGGCGGTCCATCTTTTGTGACTCAAAGGAGCTGGAGCCCGCTGAGGGATGAAGAGAATAAAATGTTTTATTAATTATTATAGGAAAAAGCACAATCAGCATCCAGACTTGGAGTTAAAGCACAATTTGAAGAGTGAATCATTTCCCAGAAGCTGTTTACACAATGGTAATAACTTCTACAGTCACAAAAGTTGCTCATATAAACACTTACTAGATTCTAGAGGAGGGTGGGACGACTCTGGGATTCTTGGGATGTCTCTGTGAAACGCGAACAAGAGTCGGTAAAGAAAATTAACTACATCATGAGAATAAACATCAATGGAGAGACACAGTCTAGACATTAGTCAGGCATTCATCTTTTTTAAAAAAATGAATGAGTTCAACCAAGAGTTGTGTGGTAGAAGAAGAGCAAGCACTCAGTCAAATACACACTTTCATATTAAACATGATGCGTAACAAAGAAGAAAGGAAAAGCTGGAAAAAAAGGGGATTTTCTCTTGGATCTGAAGGATTTCTGGGAAGGCATGAGGGTAAGGGGCTCCATCCATCAAATCAACACTACTTACTGATATGCTCTATACACTTTTCTCAAGAAGTTTTTGGACATAATTCGGTGGATAGAGCTTTTAGATAAAGGAAGGAGACATATCAAAAGTGTCTGTCAGAATAAAATCAAATGGCAGCACTTTGGTATTTCATGATAATTATTACATATTAATAGCACTGATCTTACCCTATAGGTCTTGAAACAACTATTTCCACTTGAGGTTCGGCTTTTGATTCAAGGATGATGTTGTACACTTCTTTCTTGGTTGCCCCCGGCAACGACTTGCCATTCCACTGCAGCACCTCGTCACCTGGAACAACAACAACGATGATCCAACGTGATTCTATTATTTTTGCAATTATGTCTGTCTATAAAAGCCAGCAGCTAACAGATGTTTGTATTTCTTAATATCAAACTGAAATGTGAAAATAATATAAAACATACAGTGAGTCTGAGACTCAGACATGTTAGAAACTGTTTCTTAGTTTCAGGACCTGTGGCTGTTTATGGCGAAGGGGAGCCAGCATTACTAGGAGACGTGGTGTCAGATATTGACCACAGGTGACAAAAGAACACACATTCCTTACAAAGTCAACAGTTACTCATGTTAAAACCCACTCAAGTAAATATGAGTTATGATTCATCCACTTAACTCAAGTAAAAGTATAAAAGTACAGGCTCTAAAATCTACTCAATGTATTAAAGTATAAAGTCGCCCTCTGAAGACCATGTCTACTGACTGTATTCATCAAAAGAAATGAAGCAGCCTCTCAATGAAATTGTTAGTGCCTCCACGGTGTCCGACATAAAAGCAATAAGTTCAGTGGACTGTCACCTGCTCGTAGGTGTCCCACGACATCTGCCAGGCTGCCTTTCTTGACTTTGGTAATGAAGGCACCAAGTCTCCCCGTCTCTGTTATCTTCCCTCCTACCACCTGCACACAAAGAATCAGAGGTGCATGATGGGCACTATTATACATGCTATTATAGATATTTCTGCATGCCACAGCATTAACAGGCATTACAAAACATTATTATTTCTGGATTAAAAGTTTCCTCTTTAATCCCTTACTCTCTTGCTTTCTTTACTCACTTTCAATTCTCTCCCTAAGCTCTCCTCACATGATTCTCTAAAGCAATTCGAACACAACACTTTTAAAAAAGGATGATTTCCTGCTTACTTTTAGGCCGAGGAGGGACCCAGCCTCACGGGGCATGGCGGACCGCTTGCTTAATGTAATGCGTCCAATCAGGTGGTCGCCCTCTTTCGATGGTTGCCATGTAACTGGATGCTACCGGGGAAAAGCGGGCCATGAGGACAGCAGACCAGGTCATTTATTAAGGGAGTTATGACATATTATGAAGGTGGAGAGGGTGAGAAAAATAAGAAAGGGACAGAATGAAGACATATAAATTACATTAATAATTAATGTTAATGTTATATTTCATCCTAATGCTGTCCTGCTGAGGAGGGTTTGACAGCTAAATGCTTTCATTAGATCAGATTTGATTGTATGGGAATAAAACTGTGGTGATCATATGTGAGTGACTCACATGCCACACTGCAGGATCCAATGGATGACAATCCCAGTCCCCTGCAAGCACAAACACAAAGAGAGTTGGTCTAGCTTTTTATGTGTCATACAAACACACAGTAGATGTTACAATCCCAAGATTTAACAGATTGGTAGATTAATGGTTTAAATGTAATGAAAGAAAGACTGAATGGTGGGCAATGGTATCAGGGCCTCACATGACCATCCATTGAATCATTATATCGTCCCATGCGTAAGACATTATACATCCTTCAACCTTTGATAAACATGGTAGCATCCTGCAACTGGATGGGTAACCTACAAAAAAGTAGTGTAATGGGTAAAAATATATTCATATGAATACACAGGTAAACCCTCTCAGTTTCTTTGCTACTTGTAAAAAGTGCCACAATGTATTTACTTCTGACAGCTGCAAGCTAGGCACGTTGTCACGAGGAAACACAGGTACTGCAACAATTTACAGGAGGACAAGGAGGACAAGGAGACCAAAACTCATTTGATGTGACGGACTGTGTGTAACGTGTGTTTAATCACAGGTGATGGGTTTGGTAGCATGTCATATGTTAATGAGTTTGGCTTGGAAACAATTCCCGGTAACGGAGCTTTGTGGATGTGGGCGGGTGCAGGTCTGCAATAATGGACCTGTGCAGTACTCTGACACTGGTATGGAATTGTCCGGCTCCTGCTGGCAAAGACCATTAACCATCTCTACACTGTCAAATGGATTGAATCACAAAAAAGACTAAAACTCAGTGTCAGCAGCTTAACTGGATGTTGAGGTACAGGATCATTCAGCTACTAAGACAAACAGCTATGCTGCTTCTACCACTGTTGACTCATGATAAAAATAAATAGTAGCAGTGGAAACACATTTTTATCCCTCAGTAATCGGTGGAAGAACTATAACATATATGTAATATGTAGTATTTTATTATATAGGGCATAGATGAGAGGATGTTGTAGTTGCAGTGCAGTATGCCAACCACAAGAGAGTTGATGAAATCCCACGAGTTCCTTGGTTTGACAATGTATGTTGTAATGTATACTGCATGTTAAGTGGAAGGGGAAAAGAGCCATATAGATACAGAAGTTGAAAAAGTAAGTGCAGTAGAAAGAAATGTAACTGTCACTCATGAAGCACATCTCAACAAATTCATTCATAATCAAACTGATTCTCTGTGTTCCAAGTTGGCCAGTACAGAACTCAATGCCAGAGCCAGGCCACTATCAGAGCCTCCCAGCTATCATTAACACGGACAGATGGTCGGGGAGAGCAGAGGAGCTAACTGGCCCAGCATCACACCACTGGTCCACCACAGGAATAAAACAGCGACAGGATGACATCAGGAGGGGACTGAAAAGATCTCAGGGGACTGAAGATGAAGACTGAAGTAAAAGCAAGCAGGGTGAAAGTAAATAGAATTGCATGCTGTTGCAAAAAGTAATAATTGTACTAATATTCAGTAAAGTAGAAAACGACTGCTCTCACAGGTTAGCCAGTGAGTTCATGTGTACAGGGGTTAGTGAAAATCAGAAACAAGTCTAAACAGACATGACTTCTCCAGCGCTGGTAATCTGAACGTCCACTGAAAATGCTAGAGAGGATAAATGCTGACTCAGCAGTTTAAAGTGCTGAGTGGAGCATTTGGGTTTTGGAGGATGAACACGCTGGACAGATTACACAATGTGAGCTGCTCTTCTAACTGATGCTACATCAAAGCATCACCTCTCTGCAGGTATTAACGTATTATTGTTCTTCATAAGCTTTGTGTGTGTGTGTGTGTGTGTGTGTGTGTGTGCTCCTCTCCCACTCCATCTGCTATTTCAGTCCCAAAAAATGAACAAGGCTCTTGGGTCATGTGCACATAGTTTTTTAGATCACAGGACCCTAAATCCCAAACCTGTGTTAACTACCTCCAACATAGAGCCTTAAAACACTTTGTTAATAAAAACGTGGTATTTCTGTGCATCTTTAGGCCCAATCCCCCTACCTCTTGCTTTCAAGGGTTATCTTGCCCCTTGAAATGGAGTCACAAAGGTTAGTGGTTTAAATCTTCCCCTACGAATTGGGACAGTACTTCAAGAAGCCGTTACATCGTCAGTAGCCATTGCGAAAACCCGACATGTCATCAGTAGTCATCGATGTAAACAGACGCGACAAATAGTTTTGCAGGGATGTCACTGTAATAACATTGTTGAGATCGTAAATAAACCAATGCTATTGTTTGCAGTTACTAAAGTGACAAACCTATAATATCCAAATAACATCTGTGCTAATGCAGGTGAATCAATGACGTTTGAAATTGAAAAGCTTGGATGCTCTGCATTACTTCACGTATGAATCAAAAGCACACAGCTTCAGTTTGCTAGCAATGGTCTGTAGAAACCCTGCCAGGATGCTTTCTTATAAGAGGAGCAGTTAAGTTCAGTGGCTGCTAAACGCGGGTTCAATCAAGCCTATTGTGCGTGAGGGGGGATGCGACATGAAATTATGTGAAAATAAGGGATTATCATGCAAAAAAGATCACTAGAATGCTAATGGTAGCAACCTCGCAATCTTTGTTTTTAAGGTTGTTGTGAAAACAATTACCATAAAACATTGAAACGATATTAAACTAAGATATCACAATCATTATCGTAATTTTTAAATCCTTATTAAATGGGAAAATATTACATTTGTCTGTCAGGGCAATCTTCTTGGCAATATTTTTATCATCTATGATGATCAAATTTCATTTCACTCTTTTCCTATTTTTTACTTGTAAAGCACCTTGTAACTGTTTTTTAAAAGCACTGCACCGCCGAACCTCTAGAAAGAGGACGACTGCTCTACCTCAGCTTCTCTCTCTCTCTCTCTCTCTCTCTCTCTCTCTCTCTCTCTCTCTCTCTCTCTCTCTCTCTCTCTGTCTCTCTCTCTCTCTATCTCTCTCTCTCTCTCACATGTCACCCCACTAGCAGACTTCCTCTTACATTTCCTCAGCACCCTCTTGCTCGTCCTCTAAACACCAACAATTTATTTTTTTATTCACTACCTGCTTCCATTTCACTTCAAACACTGAGTTAAGTTGCTGTGTCATTCAAACTTCGGTCTGGTATATACTGCATTGGTAGATTTTTTGATAAAATTCGCTTAGCAGATTGGGAAACCACGGTGTTTTGTTACAACATATAATCAAAATGCATAAATATTACACAGCAGCATCCTCTTATACAGCATGTCTGTTGTGTGATAAGGTTTAGACTAGATGTTTGTGCTCTGCATTAATCAATGACAAAACTTCATTACGTCTTCTTTGTGAAAATGAAATGTCACTGTATGGATGGATTGTTTACTCCAATTGTAATTACCTTATGATAATCACTATAGGGGAGTGATTTGTGTTGGCAAGACAGAAGGGGGTCAGAACAAAGACGTGACTAGTAAAAAATGTAAATAACAATCTAAACAGTAATTTACAAATATAACAAAGTAGCAAAAATCCAATATAAATCAATATAATGCTTATGTATTGTGCAAACACCGTGAGAGGTGTAACAAGTATAATTTATTATGAATTTGCCTCAGACTCAAAGAAAATATAGATACCTATGTAAATGTTCATGTTGTTCCATATATCAATTGGAGGAAGCTTACAGTATAACAGGCTATTATACTTTATGGAACACTTAATTATGAGGCACTTAAACTGCAGACACATAACATGAGGTCACTATAAACCTGTAACACAGACTGTGACACCAAAGCCTCTCCTGCCAATAAAAGCGAAAAACAACATATTGACCCTACGAAACCATCTGACTTGATCTAATGTATCTATGTGACAAAACATACAATACATGATCCTGCAAAACGTGCCACACGCCACTGATGAGGGTAAAGAGAGACATCCTGTTTTGAGTTCCAGCTAGCTAAAGAGTGTTTAAAACAGCTAATAATCCCAATCCACACCATCTACCCATTACCAGTCCCTGGGTTATAGTAATCTGGATTAAAACATCTGGAACCGGCCCTTCTGTGACCAGTGAGAGAGATAAGCTGTCAACTGCACAGCTATCTCTGCCTCTTGAACTCAAACACTCTCACATGGCTTTCTTTAGTACGGCCTAGCATCGCAATGAGCTGCAAAACACACAGGTACCAAAGCAACCACCAGCATCTGAGAAGCATGCAACCACAAGCAGGCTTGGTTTTTAGCTGGTGGTCCATTGGTGGTTGGCTGGTTGCAGCTGGCTGT
This sequence comes from Verasper variegatus, assembly GCA_026259375.1. Lineage (NCBI taxonomy): Eukaryota > Metazoa > Chordata > Actinopteri > Pleuronectiformes > Pleuronectidae > Verasper > Verasper variegatus. Next base: position 22,723,224 of record CM048044.1, read on the forward strand.
TTGTGAAGTATTACATAGCAAGCGAGCCACTGACCTAATTCCACAAATCTGCTGGCCTAAATCACAGGGACTCTCCAAATATATGAGAGCTATCCTGAGAGCGGCAGGGTTTAGCCACAGCACAGAGGTGTAGATGACACACAGGGATAGTAATGCACTGTGGGATGGGAGAGTGCTTCATCCTATCACTTATCCTATAGTTTTACTGTAGGAAATTAGCATGTGTTGGTATTATAATAATATTATGAGCCAAAATTTCCCCTTTTTTTGCACATTGTCATAACTCTACTACCAAGTCTATTTTAGGAGGATACAACCATTAAGCTTGGGAAGATGGAGAGCAGCTTCAGCTTCAGCAGACTTCCTTCATGGACCTAATTGTGTAAGGATTATTTAATTCCTTATTTAATTTCATCTGCTATTTCTAGATGAAATATGTGTTTTAAATTGATTCAGGATCTTTCTATTTCTTAAGAATATTAACTATTACCTATTGATGCTGTGGTTCTACTCCAGCTCACACTACACTGAGTATATCGAATTGATACAGTCTGAAAATGCTCGTGACAATGATGAGAATACAACTAATATAGACTGATTATGGCCCTTTATGATTCCTACACAGAATGAGAATCATGTGCAGATTAGGGATGGACATGTGAGGTAGGTGAGAACTAAAGCAGCTCAAAACCATCTTTTGGTGATAAAATCAGCTTTAACAAATAAATCTAAGGAACTGTGACAAATAGCAAACAATGCAAGGTGTGTAAGTTGGGATCGTTAGATAGTTTCAGAAACTTGTACAGTGAACACATCTGTCCGACTGACCTTTCTCACTGACGCTCTCCATGTCCACGTCCTCACAGCTGGTGTACTCAGGCGTGGAGCCGCCCTCCTCCTCTGAGCTGCTGATGGACATCTGCCGCTTGTTGACTCCACGTTTGCTCTTGTATGAACGTGGAGGGGGTGGCCGCAAAGATTCTGACTGGTCCGAGCTCTGGGAGTCCTTCCTCAACAGGTTATCCCCACCTTTGTCCCTTGGTGTCCGTATTGTACCCAGTTCTAGATGGCCCTTGTTCAGACCCCAGTCTGGAGGCACTGGTCCTCCAGGTTGGGGCCCTGATTTCAATCCACCTCCAGCAGGAAGAGGCCCCCCTCCAACCCCCACGGTCCTATCCACAGAGTAGGCTCGGTGGTTCTCGAGGACCTTGCGGTCTCCTTCCCCACCCCCACCCCTCCTGGACAGACGGTTTTCAGGCACCTCACTTGCGCTGCCTCCTCCACCTCCTCCTTCACCAGGTCCCAATCCAACTTCGTTGATTGCTAGATCACTGTGTCGTCGTTCATGCCGTACTTTGGACACCTTAGCATGCATGCGCATTTCCTGCTCCTCCTTCTGTGGTTTCACTGGGTATCGGGCCAGATTGGGGTCACTGCGATAACGATTCTGGAACTCCTCCTCACGTCGCTGACGCTCCCTCTGCTCTTCATCCTCTGGGCGTCTCCGGTGTGTTTCTGAACGACCCAAGTTCCCCTCTCCATCCTCGTAGTCCTGAGAATGGATCTTCTCCAGCCTCCGTCCGTCTCCCAGTCTTCTCTCTCCTCTGTCGTTGGGAACCACCCGCTCATCCAAGGATGACTGAGATGACAACTTCCCAGCAGGTCTCCGGCCACTACCACGCCCCATGCCTCCCTTACCATTTTGTTCATGGAGAGAAACTGGCCTTTTCCTGAACGAGAGGATAATTTGTTACACACATGTATCATATAGTCAGACACAGACAGAGGCACAGGTGCACCATTTCCATTAGCACAAAAAGCAGAATTTGTTATATGAATAAAATGCTGAGAAGAGACAGAAATAACTTGCGCTAAGCACATTCCTTTCTATATTTGTAAAACCTTGGCTCAGCAGTTTTTGTGTGAACAGATTGCACATTCTACTAATCAACTTGAGACAGATGAATTCTTACCTAACTCACCCACCAAATAACAACAAAGGGATTGAATCAAAGACCTCTCAAGACTAAAATCTGTGACTTAGCTTTTCCACGGGTTAAGCTAGAACAGACACAGATCTATTTTTTTCTTACCCCAGGGATTAAAAAACAACAGCAGCCTCTGCCAATATACCATAAAAAAGGGTCCTGAGCCTCAAAGCATTGTAGGCTTTCTTTGTTTCAAAAAATGTAGTTCTCTTTCTCACCAATTCTTACCAAATTCTTTCTCACCAAATCAGAAAAAAGGTATGATTTGTTCATGTAAAACATCCTCCAGTGGCAGTATAAAGAACAAATATATCACAGAAGTTGTATTTGTATCCTTTGATGCCTTACTTTTCTCTGGGTGGTTCACTTTGGGAGCGAGAGCCAGGCATGGTGTCAGCACCCTTGGCAACAGTGATACCAGCAGGCAGCTGTGTCCCGTCTGGCCCTGTGATGGTGTTGGTGCTGGAGGGCGGGGCTTGGGACCTCGAGCGGAGTAGCTTCCTGTCCCGTTGGGCCTCACCTCCCGTGGTTGGGTCGTTCAAGGAGCTGCCCAGGCTCCCAGGCCGCACACCTGACCCCGAAAACCATTCTCCTGATTTGGTGAGAATCTCCTGCTGCTTACGGCACAGGTTGCATACCCACATTACCTACAGGGGTTAAAAACGACAGGAGGTGTTTGCAAAGAGAATAATAACTGAATGGAATTAACAAAAGAATTGGTCAGGCATGCCTGTGACACAAAACTCAGTAGTACAGTCCCACATTTACACAACACAAATCATTTTTACCGAACATCAAGCCAAGAACCACACAAACGCTGTATGATGAAAGCAGATAAAGCCTTCTCTAAAAGTGGAATTTCACAAATAGATGTCTTTCTACTCACATACAATAATTGCTCATCCTAACAGAAAACTAACAATCCCAAGTTCAACACATTGACTTCATGCTTTTCCCTCTCTGTTACTCCAGCTAATCGAAATTTTAAGAGCACTCATATGTACAGATGTGTGCACTCTTAACCATCATCAGTGAACACAACTTATTGGCTATGGTATGTTTTTTGTATTTTTTAACTACAGAAACACCTTTAAAGGTTGTGTTTTTATGGGCGACTAATAAAAAAGTGCTGCCATTATTATCATATTGGTGATATAATAAAAACATCTCAATTGCAAGGGCTACCAACATCACAGTGACACAGTAGTTAAAAAAGAGGAAGGAAAAATTATGCATATTGGTTTTACCTCAAAGGAGGAATTCTATAAAATGCCCCATTATAACTGGACAATGTTGACATGTTGAGAAGAAATGATAAAATTCTATTCTTCAGCCACTAAAGGTGATAACATCAAATACTCACATGTTGCCATGGCTACTGAATATCACCTCCCTTCCACAGAACAACAACAGGATTTATCTCCGTCCGTATATATAATCCCAGCGGTTTATTTTTCAGAGAGTAAATCCAAAACGAGTCAAAACTCAGTCGTCCCTTGTATTCCACGTCAAAATCTTGACACAATCTGAAAACAAAACCTCCCTGGGTTACGAGGAAAACCCCAATACATGACTCCGCAGGTGGCCGATGGGATGGACTGTTAGCAGTCAGTTCAGCAGTTAGCCTTCAGCGCACCAAAGCACATTCATCATGGCCTGATTGAATCCTAGTTGGCGCATGTCCAGACTAATCTAAAGTAAATCCAGTGCCTGCACGGCCCACAGCTGTCAGGCAGCCGCCCAGCTACACACCACTCTCTCTCTCTCTCTCTCTCTCTCTTTCTCCACCTCTTTACCTCAGCTGATGGGCCAGAGATTAGCGGTGGCTTGTAATCCTTTCAGCTCCTCACCATTATTCAACTCATCATCGGTTGACAATACCAGCTCACAACTCATAACTTCTAACCTATAGCACCCCCGGACAAGTCTGTCGCCGCTTAAAATGTGATGATTGTCTATTTGAGGTTAGGGTGCAGGTGCTTGGAGGATCAAAAAGGAAAAACACCACACAACATACATTGTCGCTCTCTTCCATTGTTATTGTGTTTCTGTTTTGTGGCTTTTGCTGTTGTGTTGTCACTTTTGCAGTTGTGAAGAGGCTTTTTCTTCATTTTTTTTGTTGTTAATGTGCTTTGTGTAAGACGTCTTGGCCACCGTACATTTCAGACGGCACAGTCCATACTCAAAATTAATTTCAGTAACAGACACTCATGTCACAGATGTGAACATCCTTAACAAGTATTTATATACCTAGAAAAAGGCTCAGCTCTTTCAGTGGGTTCTGAATCAAACAAGCAGAACCCCCATAGGAAAAGAAGAGTCTCAGTTACAACACAAAACAACAAATAAGGAGCACGCTGGAGTGGTGGAGGTTCTGACATCATACTACACTGTTTTGATCATCAGAGTAACAGCGGGGAGGTTTAATAATGTCCACGCTGCACACCTGAATGAATATGATTGGATAACACTAATTATACAATATTGAATGAGCCACTCATTTTAAAGCTGCAAAAGACAGGAGCCAATCAACCAATCCAATACGTAACTTAAGTGTTCTGACTGACATATAGACTGTATATAAGAGATGGATGACATGACAGTGCCCAAAAAAGCATGTTGATTGCCCCCTGGTGGCTAGCTGCAGTCACAAACCCCCACCTTTTTTCTCAAAAAAGACTTGCTATTGGTTGAGCATGTGTCGAAGGGACCTTGTTTCATTTGTGAATAGTGGGAGGAAGTGGAAATGCATCCTCCATCTTTTTATGCAGTCTATGATGCTTCACTGAGTAGGGCTGGTATTAAACTTCAGTAATATATTAATGCCAACAGAAACGTGTTGGATCAAAGTGTCAAAGCTGCCAAGCACCTATTTTTTGTACAGCTATACTTCTTTTTCAAAACAATTTGCAGGAATACTTGCACTCGTTCAAAAAAGTGATTTTCCCATTGCCAGGAGATGAATTTGAATCAGTTATTTGTCGCGGTGAGTCAATGTCACAAACGCACCGGAAACTGAGGTGCGTCTCGCTGTTGCAAGTTGCTCCCAAGATGAAAATAAATCAACGGAAAAACATACATGGCTTTTAACGCCCCGACTCCCAGAAGTTCAATGCAAGACATAATGTAAAGCTGGGATAGGTGCACCGTCAGCATCATAGCTGCCAAAATAAAGAAGAAAAAGGCGAAATTAGTGCCAATCAGGACCGGAGCCAATAAAAAACAATGTCTACTGCTGAGTTATAGAAAATTCAGCAAAGTTGTCAAATTCCAAAAAGCAAATAAACATACTAAAACTAAAGAATGATTCTATTTAAGGACAAACTGTCATACATTCAGGTAACTTTGCAGTACCCAAACCCTGGGTTCAACAGATTTCTTGCAATGGGCTCCAACTACAGTTAGTTTGGTTTGCTTGTCACAGCCAACGAGGAGGGGTAAATGCTCTAATCCATAAAGTTAATCCATGAGTGAGAGCATCAGATACTGTAGAAGAAAACACACCAGGCTGTTCAAGCCCAGTGTGATCTCAGAGCAAGAGACAAAAATATCTAATTTTCTAATGGCACGCCTTACTGTGTTTGTAATTTGCTTTAAAGCCCACATTGCAGAGGGGGAGGGTAGTAAACAATAAATGGTAGTAGAACACATGGGCACACACACATATTCACACACACACACGCATGCACACAAAGCATATAATACATATAATCCTTTACTGGATGATTGTGTGCTGTGTTCCTCGATAGCCTGAAAGATAGTGTGGGAATTAATTGTGTGTGAACCAAGTGTGTGTGTTTGTGTACATCTGATGCAGAAGCATCACTCAATAGTATGTGTGTATGTGTGTGTCTGTGTGTGTGTGTGTGTGTGTGTGTGTGTGTGTGTGTGTGTGTGTGTGTGTGTGTGTGTGTGCGCTGCTGGACCAGCCGGAGCATGATGTCAGATTCTCAGCAATGCTGACCAATCAGCTCTTTCCGTCCAGGGGCGGCCCGCTTTAGTGTCACCTCGAGTTCATCTCGCTGCCTCACTGCGTGTTGTGGTGCGAGATGTGCCGTGATAATGTGTTTGTATGTGTGGAGATATGGGTACGCTATGTAGGACATTTTTAAAATGTTCTTGCCTAGAAGAGCGTGGCGTGGGCGACTGCCTGTAGGCAAGATGTGTGTGTGTGTATGTGTGGAGAATAAGCAGTGCCATTGCTGTCATGTAATAATGTCAACCTCCTTCAGCCTAAAAAATATGCTTCTCCATGGTAACCAAATCACAGAGAATAGCTAGTGAGGGAAAAAGGGAGAAAGCATGTGGCTGTCTTCCTGTTATTGGCTACCTTTGGGGACCAACAGGGGATAGCTTGTCCAATTTGGGACAAAAGTAGAGTCCCTAAATAGGGAAAGGCAGATTTTTTAAAGTATACTTTTTTGACTTTATTTTGAAAAACACAATAAAAGAGAGAGAGGAAGCAGGGTGAGAGAGTGAACACGCTATAAATGGTCAAGCCGACTGAGAGAGGTGTATATGCCCATGTGGTATGCGCCTAATATTTGGCTATCAAACGGCAGATTTTTGGGTCAGAGGTTATGGTTGAGGTTAGGTTAAGGTAAAGGTTACAGCAGGTCTCTGTCCCCAAAGGTCACATGTGGTCACGTGTGTGTGTGTGTGTGTGTGTGTGTGTGTGTGTGTGTGTGTGTGTGCGTGTGTGTGTACCTATTCGTATTGACACACAGGTTTTTCTCTCTTTTCCTACTAATTTTATCTTGTTATTTCCTTTCCTTGTTCCCCTCTCCCTCTTCCCTCCTTTCCTCCCTCTTCACTCTTTGCTTTTCTCTCCTCTCTTTTAATTATTCTCCTTTCCTTGCCCTTTATTTCCTTTTCCATCCTCTGTTACTTTTCTCTCTTTCTTCTCCTTCCTCCCCTCTCTTTTCCTACACTTCCATTTCTATTTTGCTCTACCCTTTTTCATTTCCTTTCTAATTTCCTCTTATATCTGTTCACCTTCTGGCTCCGCTGACACACCTGGCTGACTTTACAAATGAAGACGCCACACACCTGTCACTCATACTCCTCTGTCCCCTGGCCTCTTTTCCTTCATCTCCCACCCCCAGCACCACTCCATCCATCTGCTGACAAAACGGTGAAGGTGAAGGCGTACGCCACAGTAGCCCTGCCGACAGCAGCAGCATTCAACAGCAGCTCACGGCAAGAACAGCATTCATTTAAGCCCGAAATGTGTGGACATCAGCTTTTCCTTAAATGGGCAGAATAAATAGGAGCCTTGGGGGTAGAGGAGCGGTGGGGAAGGGGTGGTTGGCTTTCAGTCAGCATGTGCAGTGACCCTACTCTCAGCACACACACACCTCGACAGAATGACATATGAGGCAGCGCTGGGTGTAAACTGCTATCGTTCAGGGAATGGTAAATCCTGAATGGTGGGATGAAAGACGACGGCAAAAAGGCATAATGCTCCATTTACCCTAATAAGGTAGTAGATCAACCCTGCAAGCAGACCACATGCATTCAGTGGTGAGGGCGGCTGAAAGAAAAGCAGAGCTGTAGTGGCTTTAAATCCACGTGGCTTTTACATTTCTGATGTCAATATCATGGAGAAGACTCTTCCCTATCTGCATCCCCTTCTCTATTGCTCACCACTCTTTCAGCAATTTATTCAATCCTCAGAGGCTAATAATTATGTTCATGATAATATAAATGTGATTGAAATGCTTATGTTTCTTGGAAAATTACTCAGAAGTAGCACCATCAGTTGTTCACCTTAGCAATACACGTGCATAAATGTGGGGTTTGGCGCTTCTGAAGAAGCAGTGAAGGGAGGGGTGGATTTGCTTAAAAATATCAACAGTCATTCCCCAAAATCACTTAATCCACCTTTAATGGAAATATGTCAGTGAACTTTCTCCTTATGTACAAAATTAAAAGGTAATTCTGTGTAGTCAGTATATCATTAAAGGGCCCGTATTTCACACCTTTCTGGGATTTAATTTGAGGTATTGGTCCCCCTAAGATGATATATAAGTGGTTTAAGTATCAAAAAAGCTGCTGCAATGTGTATTTCCATGTCCTCTCTTCTGCCTCTCTCTGGAGCTGCAGACAGAACAGGCTGCCTCTTTAATTATTTATGAGCCCCTCCTCTGATTGGCTGACTGCACTTTGAGTGACACGCGACCTGGCCTATCACCGGCCCCATTCTGGCCCATTGACGATCTCTCTGGTAAACACAGTTGAAAGTCACGTTGTTATGTTTGGATACATCTGTAGAAGACCAGCCACATATTTACATGTTTACAAAAGGAGGTTTCTGAACAGTAGGTTACACCGTCCTCATGTTTGGTCAAGTTTTAGCAGGACAGTCGGCCAATGTGGGAGTATCGTCCCGAGTTACAGTACGGAGTTTCACAAAGGAGTTTCACAACGGAGTCCCGAGTAACGTCTACGTAACTCCACTTGTAGAGCATGCGGTGAACAGTGTGGAACAGCTGTGTCCTTGAGGAGTTGCTGTAGGTTGAGAGTCTGTGGTGAAATGAGCCGAGCACACAGACATAGCACACCAGAAGAAATAAAGCGTAACCGCTGGTCTCGAACAGTAACGTTCTTTGGAGGAATGTGCATGGACACATTCTCTTCCTTGCATCCCTCCATGCTGCCGTGTTTCTTCAGTGTTGTTTGTTGTAGTTAGCCTGTGGTAGCTAACAAGCTGCTAACACAGCAACAAGTCTGATTGGTGTAGCGTTCAGTGTGGAGGGGAGGAGGGGGGTGCTGGTGGTGGAGGTGGGGAGGGGTGGTGGTGGGTTTGGAGGCTGGACTGGTACCGGCTGGGTGGGGCTGAGAGACGAGTGCGAGTTCCTCCCCCATATGACTAATATGGGGGAGGAAGTACGGAACGCGACGTTTCGATAACATATTTCTTCGAATGGACTGAATGAAAAAGTGGGCGGAGTGACTGTTGTCATACTTTGAGGGTCCCTACTGCCCCCCTTCTAGTCATTACGGATAGTAAAGTCCCAGAAAATGTATTTTACACAATATGGGCCCTTCAAAACAGTAATGCAATACTTGCAAACAAGCCAAAACTTAATCTGAAGATACAACTGTGAAGGAGCAGACCAGAAACACCTCATTCCTCAGGAAACAGTCCACACCATCACAATATGTAGGGTTTGTCTAAACAAGCTTAGAGTCTAAGTAATTATTTTAGTGTTTACTGTATAATTGTGGAGTGCATTCCCCATATTATATAATTTTTTATGCCTCATTTCACCATTGAAATTGTTACATAAAATGTTAATTGCACAAGTACAAACATATTTTAAGTTCACACAGAGTATGTCTGGAAAACAAAGGTTTGAATTCGCATGTAGGCTTTCACTTTGCAGTCATGACTTTTCAGTGAAGGTGATAAGAAAGAGAGCTGTTACAGTATTACAAAGCACAAGTATTAAGAATGCTGCTGGTCCTGAGAATGAAGGCTGTTTCAGTCATCTATCATCAGCCTCATACAACAAGTGGTAGCAGTTATATCGGGAGAAATAGAGAAAAGACAGAAATTAGGAGAGTGATTGAAAGAGGGGGATAAAAGTCCAATGTAAATGCTTTACAAAGAGGAAAGAGAGAGAGAGAGATAGAGTGTGTGTGTGTGTGTGTGTATATGTGCTGTGTGTTTGTGTGTGTGTGTGTATGAGTAGAGCGGAGTGTAGTAGGAGGAGCAGAGAGCAGTGGGTTAGTCATCTATTACTGAGGAACATGATTGAAATTATGCAGTGCATCCTCCCTTCCAGTAAAAAGTGCAGTGTCAGCTTGATGCAGTGAGCGAGCAAGACTTTGTGTGCGACTGTCTCAGTGTGAATCTGAGCATATGTGTGTGTGTGTGAGCATCAGTGGTCACACACACACACACAGGGGCCATATACTTACAAATAAATATAAGAGCTGAAGTCATGTGCTGAATAATTCATGAGAATAATACTCTGTGTTACACAAGGCATCTATTCGGCCCAGATTATCATACAAAATCCTTAATTTGGTATAAATTACCATTAATATTGGCACAGGAGAACAAGATCACCGTGCATCCTATGGGCTTGACTTAAATTGAGTGATTACGGTATATTCAGTACTTGTGTACATTTGTGTGTGTGTGTGTGTGTGTGTGTGTGTGTGTGTGTGTGTGTGTGTGTGTGTGTGTGTATGTTTGTGTGTGTTCGGTGCCAGCGCCAGTCTGCACTCCACTAGGAGGCGGTGCTCCTCTACAAAGGAGAAAAATCGGTGAGTGGTTGGTTCAGTTTCTGGAGGCCATCTAGAGCTGACATTAAGCAGAATTAAGCACTCAGCCATTAACAAACTATAACACCAGTATAAGAGAAATAGCAGGGCAAGTTGACACAGGGCTTTGAAATACACATCAACTTCAGGTATAGCTTAGCCTTTCTGTCACATACTGAAATTAATTTAAAATTGAAACGTTGGCATTTAATGAGGTATTTTGTTTGGTGTTTTTGTCAAATAAGTGACCATTAGATCCAGACAATGAAAATATCTACCATTAACTTCACCATTTTGAGATTAGCGGGGGGCTGGAGCCAATCCCAGCAGACATGGACAAGAGGTAGGGTACACCCAGGACAGGAAATTGAATAGCTTTACACGTACAATATGTTTCTTCTGCCACTTGAGGTCTCTCAATAAAAACAATAACAAAAGACCTAATTTGATAACATCATGGAGCAGCTTGGGACCATGGGAGTTGTCTTCACCACCATTGCTCATGAAAATCAACGCAACTCAGGCCAAATCATGTCCACAGATGAAGGAATGTATTAAAGTTCTATTCATGTTACACATCAAACGGCAATGACTAAACATGATCCACTGATCCATCATGATTGACCAATACGAACAGTATTGGTCAATCAGGCAAGAAACCACGCACAGCACCACTAGTAAAACAATGATTGCTTGTGCTACAACAACATGAACCGACATTTGCCAACCCCTCCCTTCATGATAGCGTGACAGCTATGCCATAGTTAAAACTTAGCCGGCAGCTTCTGCTAGTAGATTTCATCAGCTATAGAAAGTTAGGTATGATCAACCTAAAATGTGTTTTGAATGCATATTTTTAAAAACAAATTTTTAAAATGTTTTCTCAGTTCAGGCAGACAAAAACGTCTTTATGCGTGGACCAATGAAGAGGATGCAATGGAATTAATACAAGAAACAAACATTTGCTCTCCATCACCAAACTTTCCAATATATCCATTTATTACACTATTTCTTTTTTGGAGCTTTGATAGTTTGACTTAATAAGACCATTTCATTGCCCCCTCTTCTTCTGCAGTGCTATAATGGCACCTGACTGGAGGATTAGCGCCATCTGCTGCCTATCTCAGTGAACCGATTCCTAATTGTTGCATAATAGTAGTGGATGGAAACAGGCATAAATGTGCATGTAGTTCTGCTGCTTTTATAAAAAATTTGCGGATCATTTGGGAACCTGGCTAATGTTCCTACTGACTCTTTTAAAAGGAAAAAACGGATCATCCTTAAGGCAAAAGCTTGAACAGTAACTTTTTATATCCCAAGGGAAAGACCTTTAGGACATTCACTAATCTTGAGTTGATGGAGTGTAAAATGCCCATCAGAGATATTAACTCTGATAGCATTCAGGGTTGTCAATCCTTTCTACTCTGACACTTCTGCCTTACCTGGGAGCATTTATAAAGTAACACATACTCAGTGAATCCTGGGCAACGGGCTGTGCAACATCCCAAACTAAAGCTCCCTCACATTCCCTTCACCATCTCTTTGACAGGGCGCAGCAGTAACAACACGTTTGCAGTGACCAAGCATTGGGGGGAAGTGGTAAGTGGACAGAGTGGAACATATACAGTACCTGGGCCCCTCCCATCTCCCTATGGCAAGGCTGGTCTGGTCTCAAACACACAGGCAGGGAAAGCATGCACAGGCATTGTGCATTCATAATGCATTCAGATAAAATGTTTGTAGGGTAGAGTGCTTTCTTATAAGCATGCCATCATCTATCATCATTGTTTTGGCCAAGGTTTTATCACATTATATTATACTGCCCCCTCCCAGCACAGCCATGCCTACAGCCATAGGAAGAAGGGTCAGGATGGGTCAGACAATTCAGACGCCCCTGCAGACAGCCTATGTTACAGCTCATGCTCGCTCTGCCCACTGTGATCAATTTTCAGGGTCTGCATTCATTCTCAGAATTAGAGTACTGATGCAGGATCACCCTGGGACAGCTTATCCACAAGGATCTGTCACACAGAAAACGGATTGTGGGTCTGAATTCCTGTTCTGATGCTGTGAATGAGCACAGACCCGAGTGTGGAGGGGAGACAATAGTGGTGACCCATGCAGCGAAACTCAGCGAGCCTTACCCTGTCCTTCACTATGAGACACTTTGCAGGGGGAGGAGACAGACAATGGACACATAGTTAGACAGGGTTTATGCTGGAGAACAAATCTGCTGAGGACACAATAGATCCAGGTGGCTCCGCCCCACACAGTACAGTCATTTCTCTGAAACACCATAGTTAACAGAAAGTATGAACTATCAGGGACTTCTGCTGTTCAGTTCAGTCAGTAATCCACAAGTGGGTTTGTACACACACTGGCTTTACTCCGATCCAGTAGCTTAGTCTCTTGCAATTGATATTGATGTTTTTTTCAACCCTTTTCTTTTGGCTGTGACATTGCAGGTCTGGCCAACATGAAAGAAACTAAATATATAGTTTACATCACCGCAGAAGTCGGTGTGTAAGCGGACAATCTCACCTCCAGATTTGAACACGGTCAGCATTTATGTGGCACAAACATCACATTCACAACACAGAGAGAACAAAAAATAAAATGCTAACCACTTTGTCTTCCTTTGATGCATGCAGTCCAGGTAGCAGTGGGAATTGAGAAAAGTGAGGTATGAAGAGGAGCAAGGAAGGAAAGGGAAAAATGAAAGAGCATAAAAGGATATAAGAAACAGGGATGAAGAGAGGGCGAGTTTGTGATAGATTGTGAGAGAAGAGGGGAAAGGAGGATGTGGTGCAAACATTTGTTATTTACATTCTGCAGAACTGATACACATACTTCATATTCAGTGACAGAGTCTGAGGCGGTGGGGACGACAGTATGTGAATGTAAGTGACCACTGACATGTTTGGCTGCAGTGACATGCATGACCCAGCTTGGCATGACCTGGGTGTGACTCATGACCTGTGACAACTAGTATGAATCACAGCTCCTCAACACCAAGAGGAAACTGGGACAGCAAAAAGCAACATGAAGTACTTTCCTGCACCTTTACTAAAACTCCTTCTCTGGAACAAAAACCCTTCAATGTCTTTCAATTTTCATATATTCACATGTTAGAGCTGCTTAGTTCCTGCTTTAATAAAAACACCTAAGATTTTATATAAGGCAAAACTAAAAAAATCTTTTGAATTATCATTGAGCTACTTAACATTTTTTTCATTGAATCTTTCCTTTGATCTCAAGATACTTTAAAGAGGTTGTTGTTTTTATATAATTTTTAATGTCATCAATACTGTATATTGATACAACTACAATTTGACGAATTAATTATTCTATCATTTGTAATATACTATAATATGTCCATTTGTTAGGCAAGGGGAATGCTCATGGCATAATCAGTTTAGCCTGTTGCTGTGATGCCTTCTGCAGGGCACAGGGCAGCACTGCACAGCTCTGCCAATAGGAATTGATTAATTATTACAGTAAGCTGCTTACGAGCAAATAAAACTTAATGGCCTCATATTTATACCCCATATTTTTTTATTTTACTGACCCTTACAATGCCATAAATGTGTGTTGTGTGTGACATCTTATCTGAGAAGGGAAGTTTTGCAAGACACAAATAGATAATCTGTTTTATGACTAAAAATATAAATTGCCATACATAAAACACACACATATATATATACACACATAAGTTCACACCCACACACATAGGGTTAACAAATATGTATATGTATACTATTTATAGAAACTACTACTGGTAGAAAAATAACGAAAAATATGTTTTCTTGTGTGTGTGTCTAATGTAATGCAGATGAACTGACCCTTTAACGATAAAGGATTTATCTTACACAAGTATTATGTATTTATTTTATTTTACACAAGGATTCTTGTGTACTAAAATACAAAAGTAGTGGTGACAATCCTCCAATTATTTTACAAAACAAAAGAAAGCCAAACTGTTAAACTGGAGAAAAACAAAGTGATGCTGATGTGGAGTAAATGAGCAAACTGTGAGCAGGAGGGTGGGTTTAAAAAAAAAAGCAAACCAACGCTCACACTTTCCTAATCCTGTTATTCTGCTTGGCCTACTGGACAACCTAGGACAGAGGCAAGCACCACCAAGACTAAAGGAGCTTCATCACTTCCACAGCATCCCTACCACACACACACACTCAAATAAACACATACACACACAACTTTCACAAATATACACGCATAAAAGAAAATAATGAATGTTCTCTTATCCTTTATGAGGATTTTATAAATCAAATTGTGCCATGATCTGTTTTGGTAAGTGGTTAAATTAAGTAGTTGTATTTTCACAAATCCTTTTGAAAGCTTAAGCTTTCCATAATAAAACGTGCCTTATTTGAAAAAAGATACAGATTTATGTTATTTTGAATTTTTTCATTCAGCTGAATGTTTAGCTTTATTTGTGTTATTTATAGATCACATTAACTCCATGCTAGTCTCTTGTTTTCCATGTTACAGCCTGCCTCTGTCAACGTAATATTAATGACTTTACCATCAGGGATACTATGTTTATCCCCAGGCCTTTGAGTTCATGTGGTGCCAGTGTGAGTAGAGGTCCAGCTGGGATGGGCGGATACTGAACAGATTGGGGACCAGCAGGCCAAGGGTGTAGTGCCCATGTCCAGGTAACAGAGTCAGGAGGAGGTCCTCTCTCTTGGGCTGGAGGGGAGCCCAGAGAATGTTTGGATGGGAGAGGGCTGGGACTTAAAATAGCTCAAACATGTTTGGTTTATGGGTGGAGGCCAGACTGATCCAATCTGGTAGTCAGGTCTTAGATTCTTCTTAATGGTTTTGATTTGCTGTTATAGTGTGGGTCATTGATGTATAATAGTGTTGCCTGTTGTTTGTAGCGTAAGTGTAGCACTACTCAGTGTCTGTTTTCTTTTTAGCAACTTTTACTTTATTGATTAATGGCTTTATCTAATCTCCAGCAGGTTCTATCGAGTGATATATCACAAGTACAAGTTTGACTAACTTGACAGTCTTGGTCTTTTGATGATCATTAGAATTTTGCTATTTTGGATTCATATAAAACACATGGAAAATACCTCTTTGGTGCCAATAAGCACATTTTTGAATTCTTTTTTATTGTGAGCATGTTTGCAAACTGATGTTGTCATTTAGCTTGAAGCACTGCATAAGTTCAGCCTCACAAGAGTGACAGTTCTAGGGTTTTTCTATATCAGGGGCCATAAAAGAGCTATAATTTACACAGAGGGGCCAGAGATATGTCCAACATCCCTCACAATTCCTAATTCAGTAAGGTGCACTTTTAGGTCATTCCTTGTTCACTGTTATAGCTCTATAGCTTTGAGCAAAGACACACATCATTGAATATGTTTTGAATATTTTTCATTGTTCAAATACAGTGTGTTCTTTAAATAAGCATAGAAAAAATCTTAACAAATTGTTATAATTATTATTAGTATTGTTAGTAAGTGACTTGTTTGTTAAAAGAACATTTACAAATCACTATAACTTTCCCAGCTACACTTCCACCCTCTTTAAAAAGCAGAATCAGATAAATGTTTAATGGTGAAAGAGTGCACCAGTCAATTAAATCAAATAGTCACTGCCGATAGGCTTGACTGACGTCTGTTCATATAACTTCAGTATGTCCCAAAACAGTTTCTATTTTTTTGACTAGTGACGTTCGATATTTACATTCGTCAATTGGAATTAGTGAAAGCAATTTTGGTGAAAATATATTATAATACTTGGGTTGGGATCAAATTGAGTAAAGAGATGTTGACAGAAAATAAGTGGATGATGCTGCAAGAGTTGTTTGAGAAATTGTTTAGCTCCGGTCTTTGCTGTGAAACCAGGTTGGAATGTGATTGTTCTAAATGAACGATGCCAACTGTTGTCCCTCACAACAACACAAAAAAAACTTAACACTAATCTGCAGCCTCAGACTTAAAAAATGAGCTGATGACTGGTGCCAAGCCATTCTCCCAATACACTTTGGTCTCACCAAAGTGTGACCAGGGAGCAAAAAAGCAGATGTCAACAGACACACAGAAGCGGAAGGACCAACAGCACAACTACAGCCGGAATGAGGTGAGCACAAGAGGAAGAAAGAAGATGTCAGAGGTCAAGTTTCTCACATTGTTGGAGCGCAGAGAGACCCGCCCTCCACAGCGAGCACAGAATTTGGTCTGGCAATAGGAGCAGTGGTGACCGCAGCCGTCAGCAAACTTGGTCTTGCGGCAGATTCCGCAGGTGGGCGCATCGTCCTTCTGCTGGGTCTGCTGACGCCGTGTGTCCGCCCCGATGCGACGCACCTCCTGTTTGTAGCTCTCAAACTGCTGGTGCAGTGTTCTAAGAGAGAGGGAAGAGAAAAGTTGAACATTGTCCGTTAGTTGTACATCATGGACTCAAAAACTATTAGTAATTTACCTTCTAGCACAGTTCAGATCGTCCTGTATCCACACATTTACAAAAACTAAAACAGAAAAGGACCTGGAGGGATTTCTGAATCAGTGATACATTTTTTGGAATGAATAAACCGAAACACAAAAACACAAAGCAGTGTGATGCATGTGTGTGTTTGAGAACAACATTTCAGTTGGGGCTAAATAACTGGCAATTAGAGCACCACTTGAAAGGTGCCTTTCAAAAAAAATCATGGACGCAATAAAAAGAAACTTTGGCTCAGTTTTGCTCGGTTCCCCTCTGCTTCCTGGGATGTCTATGATGGAAATAACCCAAGTGTGAATTGAAAATCAGGACATGTGGAAACAGGCACAATGTTGTCTCAACACAACTGTCAAAGGAATACAGCATTAGCAAACCATGGCTCTAATATAGAGGACCCAGACAGGCACTTTAATTACCTCGCTGAGTGAGAGAGATAGAGAGGAAGGAGATGGCTTCATTCACAGCCTTTTAGTTAATTTGCCTATTTGTGGAAGGAGACAAACTCTGGTTAATTCTCTGGCAGCACACTGACTTCACAGTCGTGTTTGCAAGTCATTTGCTAAACTGAGACATCTAGACCATGTAGCGCACTGGCATTTATACATTTGCATATTTGCTGAAGTAAAAATGAGGCATTCACACTGAATCTCTTCACCCTCAAAAGAAAGTTGAATAAGTGGAAGGCTGACTATTAGCAGAACATTGAACACCCCGAGAAATCCTGCACAATTCTTAAAATACAAGTGTAACAGAGCAGTTGATTCACTAGAATCTATAATCACATGTTGCATTATCACAAGGCAACTTTCAACGTAGTCATTTTGTCCAACCAACAACCAAACAATCCAAAAATATTCCGGTTACATTGATCACCTGGCACTGTTGAAAGTAGACATGTCCTCCTGTCTACAGTGCTCAGCTGCCGGCTAGGAAAGAAGTAGAGTACATAACAGCTGATCTATTGTCAGAAGCTTTTTGTGGTCGAAAAATAAAACCAAGAGCTGTCCTCCACCATCACCCATCCAAAGTCCAGGAACGATGTGCCTTCGCAGAATACTTATTTTCAGAGTACGATTCGGAGAAAAGCTCAACAAAACTTTACATAAATCCCACAAAATACGCAGTTCTCCCAGAAAACACATTCAGAACATGTCAATAGAACTATTTCTATTCCAGGGAATGAGTAGACAGAGGTAGTTCTTCTTCACTACAGCCTTTCTAGTTGCCTGTGGCGAGTGCTATGGAGCAGACACAGCAGACTGCCACCATACACAGTTGGACCAGGGAAGTGACGAGCAGACTGGGACACATCTTGGCCAATCAGCTGACATGGGGAATGGTTGGGACAGTAATTATGTCACTGGAAATGTTGAATGAAATGTGTACTTTCTGTAAAAATACACTGTCAAGGTTACAGAATGAAACTCTGCCTAAGCATCGTACATGGTTTTCTCAAAACTTTGTACAAATTCACATAGTTTTATTTATTTTTTGGGGGGATATTGACGTTATCAAGTGGAAAATAAAATGTGAAGTCTATAAATTAAAATACACTCATGGAATGTATGAATTTGAATTGCACATGAATAATTCTTTTTCACTCAAAACTATTTAAAGAAGTCTTTGATTGAGCTGAAATGATGATATATGGATTCTGGAGTCCGACACAAACCTAAACTAAACTAATCCGTACGTAATTCTAATGGAAAAAGGACATGACACAGCTACAGCAGCAACGTCATCAAAGTGACATTTGACCCCGAGAAGCTATCTATCCTGCCAATGGGAGTCCAGAGGCTGAGCCAAGCCCAGGCACCATGGGAACAGCTGTCAGAAACAGAGGGTGCACAGGCAGTTGTCATGGCAACGTGGTGGCATCAAGTGCTGGGTGTCAGCAGGAGTCAGTGCACCAGCTGTTGCTGTTCTTAGAGCCAAGGTTTCATCAGTCTTTTCTACTGCTTCCACACATTCAGCAGGCATGCATTGGTAAAGCAGCACAAGGTGACTTTTTAAATATAAAAATAAATTGGTGTTCTCAGCTTCAATCATGAGGGAGCTCTGCAGCAGTGAGGAGTGTCTCATCCACTTTGACGAAAGATTTCTACATCTGGTCTGGTCTGGACTATAATCTCTTTAGAAAAAGTAATTCAACACAAATGTGGCTCATAGATGTCAGCAGGTCAGTGAACATTCATTAAAATCTGGACCCCACAACATTATATGTTTTATAGTATGATCCCATATACCTTGATTTTAGTTACTTTCATAATTTGTCAAAAATGTTGTTGTGGTTGTAACAGTTTGTTTATTAGCCATTTGGGGTCAGTAAAACAAGTTGAAAACACAACACTGACATGTTGATAATAGACTCATGGTCATTAATGAGTTTTGATTCATGCTTCTGTGCCAGTGTGAATTCACAGTTTTTTTTGTTTGCTCTGTCTGGGCCTCCACCAACGTGAATAACTATAACAGCTATGTTGAACAGAATTAATATGCTCAGGCCAGCCGCCTGCTGCCACTGGAAACTATGCTGGTGAAACTGAAGCATAATCGTAAAGATGCTGCCACTGAAAACCAAGACAAGGAGCTGAAAGATGCAAAAAGGTTTAACAGAGCCCATTTCACCATGTGGTTAATATGGAATATTGATTCATCCAGCTTCAAATCATAATCACTGCATTTGTATCTGTAGCCTAGTTCTTAGATCAGACAAACAAAGACAAACATTACGGCTCCAGTTTTCTTTCTCAATTTTGGAACTGCTTCACAGTGCATCATGTCAGTGACAAAGAATGTGTCATGGTAACATGCTCTCACCAAGGGTGCAAACGTAAAGTGTCAGACTGGCACAGAACGGTGAAATCCACAAATATAGATATACTGCACAATTTCTAGTCACAGTGAGAATGTCAATGACAGCTGGAGAGTTACATGCATGTGAAGAAACTATCTGCAAATACAAACACCTACAGTATCCACCCAACATGTGCAACCTCACCAACCTTGCATTGTTAAATGTGCACCCTATTAAAGGACAATGAATAGTCCAGATTTCTGAGATCCCCGTCCTCTGAGTCAGCACACAGCTCCCATATTCATCCTTATCCACTCCGTGAGACACAGGGAGAGATGTGTTCTCAGGTAAGGACACGTTCTTTGTGTTCACTCTACTGTGTGTTCATTGACTACATGCCCGAACCTCACTGTGGGTCAGCCACCATTCCTGGGATCACAGTTGGTGGAGGAGCACTAAAATATTTTGTTGCAGCAGATACAATCTTTCTTCAACTGATTTCACTCAAAAACAGGGAGTGAATATTTGCATTGTTAGTTACTTGTGTAGATAAACTCATGCTAATGTTAACTCTTTACTGGATATGCACTGTGTTGGTGTGTGGACTTGAGAGGTGAAATATACAGGCTCCTCTACAACTACAACTACAGACACATTCAATCACAGAAAGTTATCCTGTCAAAATGGATCCAGCAAGCTGACCAATAGGAGCCTGGGGTGGACAGATGGGTCAACGAATCACATGAATTTTATACAGGAGACTGTTGTTTCCAATGAGAAACTGATAATCAGAATGTAACCACGACAGCGAAGGTCCAACCAAACTGGATCCTCCAATCAGTGACGGAAACGCTCCATGTTTATTTTTGTTACCATGCCACAAGGTAAACACACCTTTTGGATTGGATTGTTGAGGAATTCACACAATTTGTTATTGTTCCAATTCCCTGGTACAGTCCTTTTTCCCTGAAAATGTTTTTGACTCATAATATGTATCCTAGCCTCACCATGGGGTTCATTAAGTTTGTCATGTTCCTCCCTTCCTTCCCTTTCTCTCGGTTACTGGCGGATTGCCACCAACTCTGTTACTCCCGGGACCTGGCAGCAGGAACTCCTCGGCTCCCAGATCAAGGCTGAAATTTGCTGCACGTCCAGTCGTCAGAATCCTTTCCCATGAAATACAGCCACACTTTCAACCATTTAGTTGAAGTTTTAGGCATTTTGTTGTTATGTCGACTTGAGTTTGCAATGGCTACTAGCTAAATGTAGGCTAACACCACAGGCTGCCAGAGCCAGAGTGTGTTGTCACCAGAGTTAAGTGCAGTGTTAACTAGACACGTGCAGTGATGTTTATGGTGCCTGTAAGCAGAGCAACTATTTCAGTACATAGCTCAGGCACTGGACTGAAGCACCAAAATCGGCATTGTGATTCGGTCCTGTAGGTACCGGTACCTGATTTCTGTACCCAACCCTACACATATACACCCAACCCTGTAATGTAACAACAGAATTAGTGACTTCATTTCTATAAAAGCATAATCTACTGTAATGTGTTACTAACACTGTTGGCATGTGGCCATGGCAGACTGTGACTAGAGGAGTTCAAGTGGCTGTGAACCAGCTGAACTGTGGCTGTCTCCTCTCTCCAGGTCAATGCCATGGGCCAGGAGGGACAGCCAGAGAGCTAGATGTGAGTTTGCCCTGCTTTGGCTTTGTCAAAACAAGTGTGCAAATGAAAAAAACATACATACACATATACACACACAGACCCATACCCATGCAACGTAAAAAAAGTAAAAGATATAAAACCTAAGCATGTATGGGTTTGAATTTGCCTAATGCTGCAAATATTCAGCTGATCATGTCCAAGGAATCTCTCCCTTCCTCCCTCCCTATTCTGTTTTTTGTCTCTTCTCTTCCTTCTACCCATCTCTCTCCACTGGTGTGGAGTTGTTAATTAGCACCGCTATGAATACATTGCCCAAGGATGGAAAGGGGAAGGCTCTCTGTGTGTGTGTGTGTGTGTGTGTGTGTGTGTGTGTGTGTGTGTGTGTGTGTGTGTGTGTGTGAGAGAGACTATTTCTGTCCCATCAGCTGATTCCTGGTGACGCCAAGACTTTCTCCGTTGGAGACACAAAAAGTTACAGAAATAGTTTGTATGTTTTTGCAGAAATAGCTGAAACTGTCATATCACAAAGTGTGATGAGACAGAATGGGCTTTGTGGGGCATTAGACTCTGCAAAAAAAAGTTATAAAGATGCTCAAGATTAAAGAGCCAACGGGAAGTGACATGTGTGTCCTGCTTGAGATTTAATGACCTAAAGAAGAAGCCTTTCACAGTAGCAGCTGGGGACAACAGACCAGAATCATTCATGAATGCAGACTACTTATGAATAACCAAAAATACTTCTATCCCTCTCTGTTTCCAGAGGGTGCAAGTCCACAGATTTGGCCAAATTGAAAAAGACAGAATAGACCTGCTCCTGTCGGCCGTTATATATTGTCCAAGTTCATCATTAAGATCGCCATTGTTTCTGGGCAGCTATGGTACAGGAGAAAGAGCAGGTCATCCACTAACCAGAGGGTTGGCAGTTCAATCCCTGTCTCCCCCAGTGTGCATACCGAAGTGTCCTTGGGAAAGACACTGAACCCCATGATATATAATAGAGAAAGTGCTGCATGTGCATGAAAGGGTGGATGGCAAAACTGTACTGTAAAATGCTTTGAGTGGTCATTAAGACTAGAACATTGATTAACGTGATTGATTACCATATTTTTGCAGGTCAGGTGGTGCAGATTGACTGAGGTATGTGCACGTATTAGAGCACTCTGACACACATCACTTCTGCCTGTTAGCATCTAAATCCTACTAACAATCTTCAGCAAAGCTTCAGCATATTTCTAGGATCAGCAAGTGGTATGTTGTCTGTCTGTCTGTCTGTCTGTCTGTCTGTCTGTCTGTCTGTCTGTCATGTTATTCAAGTAATGGCAAATTTACCTCACAAAATCTGCATTTGGTTTAAAAACAATTGGTCTTCAGTTTACTACAGAAGTAATCAAAAGCAGGTTTCTAATTTCTAGCCAACAACTGTGGACTTTGTTGGCTGAAATGATAACTGTTAATTTTATTAATAATAAACCTTATTTTTGGACTTTCAATAAATACCCCAAAAATCTACAATATATTTTCACAGTATGTCCCAATTTACATATTGATTACTCAAAACTATAATGTAATGGGACCTTGTAGGACCATGGATGTTCCAGTTCTGAAAAGTTACTTAAATAATGTAGTTAGCTTATGACATGCTTGTTTAGGAACTTAAGGTAGGGAGCTAGGGAAGCCATTCATGCTTTAATCCACTCCTTACAGGTTTTGTTTTTGTTAAGACAAAAGAAACAACACTATTGAGATATGATGTACTGCCTCATACACATCATTAGAGAATGTGGACAACATGCAAGGACTGTGATTGGACAATCACTGTTCAGGGGCGGGGCTCAGCAAACTGGAACAACACTGGAACATTTCCAAGTTTTTATATGAACGAAAAAAACAAGCATGTTGTATCAATAGTCCCAACAATGATGACAGCACTGTGCTGAATAAAAACATCTCTGCTTCTAAAGGGAGCTAGAGACCAGGGAAGACGACAGACATGTTGGCACATGCTGTGAGGCAGCAAGAGGAAGAGGAGTCTGGGGGAAGGCGAAGTGATCAGGGGTGATAAATGAAAGAGAGCAGACACAGACAGAGAGAAGAGACAGTGGGGTAAAAAAGAGAGTCCGGAAGATGAGGCGAACAGGTGAAGGGTGTATTGATGATCCCAGAAGTCTTGCCATCTCAGAAAGAACTGGATAGACAAACAGATGTCTGCAGGGAGAAGGAAGAGGTGGTGATGGAAGGAGAACGAGTGAAAAAGCAAAAGGATGAACAAAGAGAGCCAAGACGGAAACACGCGTGGGCCAGAGACCATCGGAAGAGAGAAGGCGATGCATCTGGAGCCACTCTATAAATACCACTTGAGAAGAGGAGTGGATGATAGAAAGAGGATGGAGACAGAATGATAGAAAGAAGATGGGCAGGATGAGAACAAGGAGAGAAAGGAAAACCATAGATGTCAACGACACTGGTGTATAAAAGCAAGCACATGAGTAATATTTCAATGAAATAGTGTTATGTGTCGAAACAATGAATAAAAATACATAACGTTCCTGCTAGAGTCAGCGTGGTCAGTGTCAGTGAGGAAAATAAGTAAGAGAGGGGTAAAGAAAAACAACAGTTGGGTGCTTTACCAAATGCATTTTTACATATTTGGGCTCCTCAGTCAAAAGGCTATAAAGTGGGGCTAACGTTATAACGTCAGCAGATATAAAGCACCCAGATGGTCAGTGTGTATCTATCTTTAAGGCAGCGAATTCTCAAACAATCTGGTCAATCCTTCTCGGGCTTGATAGGGTTTGATTCCCAGCTGTCATTCTTTCCAGGATTCAATGTCACAGCTACATCTTCTTATACGGGCACAAAACTGTCAATTTAGTACACAACCTTTAAAGCAGCAGTAATAACGACACATAAATCTACATCTTCTGCTTTCTTTGTTGTTTACTTTTGGGAAGAATCTCTTGGAAGGTCTGAATGAAACTCTACCACCTGCACTTCTTCTGAATAGTGAAATGTGACCATTGCCAGTATGTCCTTTGCGACATCCAAAAACTGAAGAAGAAGAAGAAGAAGAAGAAGAAGAAGAAGAAGAAGAAGAAGAAGAAGAAGAAGAAGAAGAAGGATTTATCTAAATCAGGGGGCCGTATTATGTCCAACATTTGTGCACATTTATTTCATTCCTTACTATTAGCTCTGAGCAACACATCATTGGAGATATTTTGAAAATTGTTCCTTGTTCAATCAATGTTCTTCAAAAAAAGAGTAGAAAAAAACAATTCTTAAAAATGTTTAATATTTATTGTTAGTATTGTTAGTAAGTGACTAGTTTATTTAAGATTACTGAAAGGACAGGGGCACTTTAGGACCATTCAGTATTCAGCAGGGGCCAGTGTACCCAAGAAGAAGAAGAAGAAGAAGAAGAAGAAGAAGAAGAAGAAGAAGAAGAAGAAGAAGAAGAAGAAGAAGAAGAAGAAGCTGCTACACACAGCCAAGCAGCTTCAGCCCATCTTCAGTCTGCAGCAGCAGACAACAGCTGCCCCTCCCAGAGCCAGTGCCTGGATGTTGATAACTCTTTTTATTGATGCTATGCTATTGATGCTAAGTGTTTTACCCATATCTATGAAGCAGAGTGCTTTTCTGGCATTGTCAGTGAGTATGTGTGCATATTTGTGTGTCTCCATCATTCTGTCTCTCTCCTCTTCGTGCATTTATATTTTCCTAGTTTCCCATTTATATATCTCTCCCCCATTTCCTTTTCTTCTTTACTTGTCACACCTCTCCCATGTCCTCAGTACTGTATATTGGATTCCACATCGCATTTCTCCCATCATTTTCTCCACATCGCTGTATACAGTATATACAATTCACTCTGCATTGTCCTCTCTGTTTCTTCCTCTCTTAAATACTGAGACACACACATACAGTACACAAATCACATGCAGTGTACAAAGCATCTGACCTCACACAGCCTCCTGGGTGATGTATAAGCCATGACTCTACTTGATGGAGTAGTTGTCGAGTAATTACAGGCAGCCTCTAATCCCCTCACTCTATCCCAGCAGCCTCAGCTATAGCTGCCACTGCTTCAGTTGCCCCCCTTCTTCATCATCATCTTCAATTCCTCCTGCTCTTCACTTGATTTCCCCCTCACCAACCTCCATGCACAGTGATCTACAGGTGAAATGATGGTGTAATTTTTAAATGACTTCTACCCCGTTACATTGGGCCACATACTTCTCGTTACTTTTCCATGTCTATGATTTATAAATTTGAACACTTTGAGCTGAGCGGACACAGTGATTTCCCGACAGTGTACCGTCTGGGCCACTTTTAAAAACACGTGGAAAAAGCGTAGCAAAGGGTCTTTTACGGTTAATATTTTGTGCCTCAGTTTATGTTACATATTTTAAATTGAAAAGATTTAGTGTATTTAGTGGAATGCAGGTACTCCTGCAGGTATTGATCGTTTTTTTATATGTATATGGTCTTTTATCAGTTCTGCATATGGCACTGAAACGACACCATGTGGATATATTTGTGCTCTTCCCCTGTTTATCTCACGACCTAGTTTGGAAGATGTATACCATATGGCAGTGAGCTTTTTTTGTTTAATTTATTGTAATATTATTTATATTTTTGAATGTCTGCATCTTCCTATTTTGGGTTAAATAGGTTAACATTTTGTTTTAGAAACAGAATGCACGTGCACACACAATGCAGGCTGCACCCAAGCCTTTCCTATGAGGATTCAGTGAAGTTTTTTTCTTGATGTTTGAAAGCAAACAGTGCTTAACAATATGTTAAAACAATAGTTTTGAATATGTCACTTTATTAATTACAATCAATGTGCACTTTACATTGTTATTACGTCTTATTATCCTGTTTGAATGCAATAGATTCTAAAGAAGTTACTCACTATGTGAGTAGTTTTTTATGAGATAATTTTTTACTGTACTTGAGTCATTATAATTATAAAGTAACAATACTTTTACCTGAGTACTGTTTACTGTACCCACCACTGCATACATACATACATACAAAAAATGTAGTATTCAATTGTTCCTAACTGGACAAAAATAAGATTCAACCATATCACACATAAAAGTGACACTGCACTCCTTACTACTATGTGTTAGGGTTAGGGTATTGCATTTACTTGTTGTAAATATTTTGTTGTAAATATTATTTACTTGCAGTAGAAGTATTTTGGAAAAAATATTCAAACCTTATTGTGGGGTAAATTCATCAAACTTTTTTTTTTCAGAGAGCCTGGTCAGCCGGAACAAAATGCATTCTCATTAAACTTTAATGCTGGGGAGGTCTGGGAGCACTAAAGAGGCCACTCACCGAGCCTCACTCAGGTCTCTCCCTCTCAACCCATAACTCACAATCCCACCCAGCCACACAGTGCGAGCCACCATTTCTTCCCATCCTTTCGGTTTTCACTGTCACTTTACTCCTCTCAGCCTGTGCTGCTGTGGCTAATGATCAACACACCAACACAAGAAAAAATTCCGTAAAATTCCTGATGTTAGTTGTACCGTTTCAATATTGAATTAACAGAATTACAGTGGTGGTTTGGTTGATACTGTCTAGCATCAACCAAAGTTCGCAGCTCTTCAAGGTACAGGCACAGCAAGCGACGGGAATTTGTTGTGTCTTGTCAAAACGTGGTGGGAGCAGCGTCAGGCAGTGTCTTGAGTCAGTTAATCTACTTTGCTGTCGGGTGGAACTGAATGTTGGAAAACACTCGAAAACTTAATTCGCTGTCTTTACTATAACTATATTATTCCCAAAATGGGCTTTAAGGAGAAGCAGTGAAAAGTATACAGTGTTAATCATATCACACACAGACCTGTCGGCTAATTATTCCAGAGTGGTGATCACTTTGGTGTGTTTTGTACGGTTTGCTTCCATAGGTCAGTCTGTGTAATACTGGACCCCGTTCTTTACAAAGATCCAAGATGACGGCTCTATAGAATCTGTATCAGCTGATGAGTCTGTCACCATCATGGGCCAGGAATCTAAACACTTGTTTCCAACTAATCCTTCAGTGCCACTGCATCCATCACGCAGCATTATGCACGAGTGTCATGGTAGTATTTAAGTTTACAGCTATCGGACCGATTACTTCACACATAAGTGGGATCCTAACCTCCACTCTGGGATATTATTTGGAAATTAAAGTTTAATTTGGAGGTCTCCAGTGTGTGCTGCTCTGTCTTAAATTCACCTCCTCACGTCTGCCTCACCACTTTCCTGTCTCCAAAATGTTCGTACGCATGGGTTTGAAAACAGGTACTGCACATTCACCCGTCTGTTTTTATAGATCCCAACATTTGCATGAGAAGTGGCATACGCACAAAATGGGGTCTAAAAGATGGGTATGCAACGGTTATAAATGAGACCCCAGAAGTGTAGGAATCATATTGGGCAAATGTGAAGCATATGATCTACTTCTAGTGCCAACATTCAGTGTCAGTGCCACTGCCAATGATAGTGTGTTTCAACAAGGTTTCCAACCTGAAGGTGGTTTGTTCCCTCTGATATGAACTACAGAACCCTGACAGGCATACTGGACCTTTGTTGTCATGGTTACAATAATAAATACGCAGAGCATACCAGTGGCAGCCCTGGGAGAAGCACAATACAACATGAAGCTTTTTGAGACATGCGACAAAGAGGACAGACTGAAGGACAAACAGATGTCCCACAAACACAAATCACGTACACACACACACATGCACACACACACACACACACACACACACACACAAACAGTTACACCCCCCCCATCCACCGACTTCCATTCCTCCAGGTGTTACAGATACACCAGACTGCCTTTGAGTTCTTTTAATTAAGCAGAGCAAAGTGTGAAGATCCAATTCAGCACACTTTGAATACAATACACACACAAACACTCACAAAAGGCACATAGACTCACACTCTCTCCAGCTGTTTGGAAAAAAAGAATGAAGGCTAGCAAGGAAACAGGACAAGCTGCACAGTAACAAAGGCAATCTGTCTTAGCAGGAGCTGACTTTTCCTTCTGCAAGCTTTCATCCACAGGCCAACAAAACAGCAACACCATCTGTGTTAGTGGTGCAGTTTGTGTCACTTGTCATAAGTACTGCAGCACAAGTGTTCTCAGATATACAATATAGACACAATGCCTGCATTCCTCTGTGTGTGTGTGTGTGTGTGTGTGTGTGTGTGTGTGTGTGTGTGTGTGTGTGTGTGTGTGTGTGTGTGTGTGTGTGTGTGTGTGTATGGGTGGGTGGGTGTGCGTGCGTGTGTGTGAGCAGGGTTGTGACAAACACTATATGAGCTTGCATGTATTGACCTATGTAAAACAGGAAGGCACACACACATTCATACACAAAAGTGCACCAGCATACAAAAACATACATCTGCACACTTGGTCACAATGCAAACATTTCACACTATAGCTAATAAATGGAATTCAACAGTGGGCCAAAACTAAAACAGGTTAACAAGGAGAAAAAAAAGCTTGGGAACATCAACAGCAGCCAGTGAAGTGAATATTTAAATATTTCAGGAACTGCTTCCAAGTGTGAGCTATTTTCAGACCTGATCCATAATTCAACATTAGCATTTTTCCCCCACAAACCTTGAAACCCGAGGTCTGCTCTGGAAAATGCTCCTTCATATCCCAGCTAAAAGATACCAACTTTGGGTTTAGTGGAAATCTTTTGGGGTTTTCACTCGAGAGACATAATTTAGTGACTTCATATGATTCTAGCTAATGCTGTTGATTTCATGTATTGGTTACATTTTTTTCAAGTGTAGCCTGCTCTTGCTATCTTTTTCAGGATTACCAGATTCCCGATTACCTAAACTTCTAGGCCAATTTTTAATCTGCAGTATCAATTATCCTTCTTCCATCTTTGTTCATACATTTACACTTGTGACGACCCCCTCCACCCTCACCTGGACACTAGGTGTCCCTGGGCTTCATTCCTCTGAGCTGTTGGTGGAGGTGACGTCAGCTGCATCAGTGCACACCTTGGCCCGCTGTGCTCTGCCCTTTAAAAGCCTTGCCTCAATTCATGCCTCGCTCTCTCTGGGGGGAGGTTGGTCTCCCTGACTCCCAACAGCAGCATTGGTTTTTGTTTGCCTTACACACACACCTTGTCTCAGGCGGTGATACCTAAGCAGAGGATGTATGTTTTTTGTGTGCTGTCCAAGAGGTTAAAAATTCTATGTGTTTAGGAATTTGTGCTGTAACAGTTAGTATACATACATATGCAGACCTAGACATTTCATTTAATCACTTTTGTCTGTTAACATGAATTTCAACATTTGGTGTAATGAGACTGACCATTAATAGTTGGAGCAGTTTAACACGTTTCTTGAAATGTTAAAATTGGTTGTAACTAAAGTCAGGAGGTAAACAAAAACTGAACATACTGTCACACTACACACATAGACCGGAAAGAGAGTTTGTATTGTCGTTTTCAGACATGACCTCCGGAGAAAACTGGTTGCACAGACTCGTTCACAACAGCATCAAATCCACATTATTCAGGCGAGAGATGGAACAGCCGGGTGCAGCACACAGAGGCAGGAAGTGATGTATTAAGTCTGCTGTGTAGATCACGTGATCATGTTTACAGCACCTCAACACCGTCGTCGGCTCTGATCACTCAAACTCTCTTGACCTCTTTGTCGGTGTCTTCAAGTGTGTGTCACCGCTTTTTCAGCAGGAGATATTTGTTTTAAAATGTTTGCGTCAGTCGCGTGTTAGAAGTATCACCGAGTAGCGACCACAAAGCCTAGAGCCACATGAAGAACTGAGACAAATATCCATCACTTTCGCCAGACTAGTAGAGTTTTGAAAATGAGTGAGCTTCAAGACACCTAGCGCTATGGGAAACTTGAGAGTCTGGTGATGACGCTCACTTATACAATCAGCATTGTGTTTTGTCCATGAACTTTGCCATGTTTGCTGTCTTGGCCTCATCTTTGCCCTCTGTCATGCTACCTTGCGAACTTGCTAGCCCCTGCTAGCTTGCTAACCTTTTAGTCTCTGTGTCTTCTATACCACAATAGTAACATTAATATTACCATTAATAACTGTCATCTATAGCAGAAGTGTTCTTGTGATTTAACCTTTTGAACACGTATGGCTTCCCACATTGTAAACATAAGCTCCATTAGAAGGCAGCAGAGTTCTCAAGCATCATTTGCCATTTGAACCGTTTTTACATATACAAATATCAACTTGTAGATCTTTAAGGAGAAACAGTCAAACAGACTGAAACCAAACTGCCCACATCCAATCAGAAGTCAACCTTTTTCCCCTTATAATGAAAACCTTTTGCTTTGACCTTGTCACCACACTACAGCTGACCTCTTGGTGGACACTAGCGACCTCATCAGACAGTAGACGGGGAGGGGGCTTCACTGCCCTTTAAATGCACCCTGTAGCCTCCTGCCTTGGGGAGCCCTGGTACAGAGAGATTAGCAGTGTGTGTGTGCATGTGTGTGCATGTGTGCATGTGTGGGGACCCCTTACAGAAGCTCTTCCCATTCATTCTGTCTCCCCTTTTCCTCTCTCTTTCCACTGCTCTAATCCTTAAAACCTTTAAATCCTCCCTCCTCCTGTGCTCCGGGTCCTGATTTCTGCGTCTGCCCATCTGGTGTCAAGGAACAAACTCTGTAAAATCTGCACCTTGTACTGTGCCATAGATAAGAAATTGTTCAAGAATTTAGGAAATGTTACCAAAACTACTACTTTGGAATACATTCCAGTAAATTCATAGAGTACTACCGCTTATACTGTCTTCTTGTACTTCTCTGCCTTTATAGCAACAAAAGTGCCTCCATTAACCCCACCCTCCCCCACTCCAGCCTTAAGGCCCTGTGTGTATGTCCACCCACGTCTGAAATGTCTACAACCTCTCTGCTGAGGGCATCAATATTTTACACATTGTTTCTATATTTACATTTTGGAACCCACAAAAGCTCCCAGGAGTGGATGGGAACTTGGAGCATTGGGCGGCAGAGAAAAGACTTCCTGAGCGTTGTTTCTTTTGACGTCACATCCTCGCAGGGGTTGGTCACTGCCGGTTCAGCATTTCACTCACTCCTCACTGCATGAAAGCTCTCATCCACTAACATCCGCTGGATTAAGAAGTCAATAGTGGTTTAACAAGTCAATGGAAGAAGCCTCTGAAGTCAACAGTGCACTAAACGTGGACAGTGTGTTCGTTAGCGCAGTGAATCTGTGCCGACTTCTAATGATATGACCAGAGCAAATTATCAACGGCCAAAACCAGGTGTTCTGGCTCAGCAACACATCAGCCCAATCCAGCTCCTCTCATGCTGGAGGTTAAACTCACGACAGATAAAGTCCCATATCAGTCGAACCTTATCACTGCCAGCTGCTCAGGTCTCAGGAAACCACTTTGAACAGTGCTGACCAGGTGCAATAGTCTCCACATAAGGTACAGAATGTTCTTTTTGGATGTGAATTTTCACTGCTGCTGAGAAAATCATCGATGGCTGTTGTTATGGCAGCTCTGTCAGTGAAGATTAAGATGACAACACTAACATGTGGTTGCCCATAGGTTTGGCTATACTAAAGAAATGGCCTACAACCTTGTTAAAACAAAATAAATAGAAAATAAATGATATAATTAAAGCAAAGGTTACTTAAGTAGCCTGATCAACAGACTGAACTGCAATTTCATATCAATCTGATGTTTTGAACATGTAGTCTGATTACTGTTTCACCCATTATAGCAGTTCTTCTTTTTCATGATGATCAAAAAATGTTAGATAAATGTTAAACGGTCTGTATTTATAAAGCTCTTTGCTAGACTTGATGACACGGCATGACAGTTTTGCCATTCACCCATTCATACATGCAATAATACAGTGCATCACTGTGAGCAGGATTTTCTCATCACACATCACTCATGGGCAATTTGGGGCTCAGTATCTTGCCTAAGGACACTTTGGCACACAGAATGGGGGAGACTGGGATCCGAACCACCAACGATGTGGTTAGTGGACAACCTCCTCTACCTCCTGAGTCATACCCTCCTCGACTTACAATCAATTCTGTCAACAAACAACAGGCTTTACAGATGTGATAATCAATTCCATGTGTGTTGCCATTTTCTGTTTCTCATGAATGTAGCTTTCAAACAAACTTACATGTATGGAAGCTGTATTGATACCTTTATGTATTTGCGTACATACAGGTATCTATCTGGCTATGTAGGAGGAGGACCAGTCTTCTGAACCTTCTTCAAAGGTCTGGAACCAAATTCAGCTTTTAGACTTGGATGACTTCAATGATATGAGAAAACGTATGAGGCTGACAGAAAAAAGAAAGTTTGTTAGAAAGCACATAACTGACACCATGGGACAATAATGTGTTTTCAATGGCTCTATGATCAAAGGAAGCTGTTTAGTGTGGTTGTACTTGTTATCTGAAGCTCACTGAGTCAGTGGATTATTTAGATGATCTGCCAAGGACTATATCATATCCATTAATGTCAATATTGTCTGTGTTCAGGAGATAATAACAGATTGTTGGCATCAAAATGTTTGCGATAGCACACGTTACATAGATATTTATCATTGTAAATATCTATAGATATACATAGATATTTACAATGCCTTATACAGTAATAAATGTGTTTTTTCAGTCAAATTCTTATACCAGACTGTAACACAGCTTGACACAATTTACCACAGTCTCATTCGACTCATCACCATCAACTGCAAATAGTAGTTCACCTGCATCATTGTGTTTTCAATTGTGAAAGATGAAGAAGGATCACTCTGTAGAGTTTGCATGTCGTCCCTGTGTCAGCATGGGTTTTGTCCAAGTGCTCCAGCTTCCTCCCACAGACATAAAGATTGGGCTAGGCTAATTCGAGACTTTAAATTGACAGTAGGTGTATGTGAGACTGAAGGGCTGTTTGTCTCTATATGCTGGCCCTGCAATACAGTCGCAAAGTACTCAGGGTGTACCCCCCCCCCCCCCCTCGCCCCATGTCAGCCGAGATTAGCTCCGGCTCCTCCTGCGAACCTCAAGAGGATAAGCGGTATAGATGATGGATATCCAGTATACACAACACATATGGAAGTTTTGTATTTCAAAGATTTACTTTGTAATATTTAAAATAGTATTTCAGAACGTGTGTACCTGATGGCTGGTTTGTATGAAAGACTTAAATCACTGGCTTATAGGCTACTGTATGTAATTTGATCTCCGCTGTCTGATGAATTAAAAAAGCTTAACCAAGTAACAAACATGCTCTTTGGCCTTGGAGGTCTCATTGGTTTATTTTTTAACACATGCAGTAGTTGCCCTCTAATTGCATGTGGGACAACAAGTGCCACACTGTCATGACTAATAAAAATAACAATAAGCACCTTTCGAAATACAGTTACAAGGTGCTTTACAGGTTAAAATGAATGATTTAAGGTAAACAATAGGAAACAACCAAAAGCAATTTGAAGATGACAGACTAGAGCATAAATACATAAAATAAGAATAAGAACTCATCTGAACCTAAAAGAGGTCACGTAAGCTTGTGAGAGTCCAAAATGTCTGCATTGTCCATTCTTTTTTTTCCCTGACTCATTCACTCTGCCCCAAATACGTCAACTTCTGAAAAATGTCTTTATGTATTTATATTTATTCACATTTATTTGCTTTTTTTACGCGGTCTAACTACTGTATATTCAGACGTACCTGCTTATTGTCAGTATTCTGGCCGTTAAAGACCCATTTTTCTGTTAAGTCAGTGTGGAGCATCAGCTAAATGACTAACGTGTAAAAAATGGAGCCCAAAGTTAAGCCGGCTTTGTTGTTTTCATTAGTCTGATCTATAACTGTGCAGTCTTGCCTAATAAAACTCATTCTGATATTACCCATCATGCACAGAGTGGCTCTTCGGTGTATGTTAACTCCAAATAAAGCTTCCCCTTGATAACAAGAGGATATACTTTCAGTCTTCTCTCTCTATACTGCAAAGTCTCCTCATATTCATTGTGTCTTGCATGATAATTCTGCACAATATGGCGTGGTAAATTTTAAAGCGCAGCAATTATTTGAATGGTTTTCTGAAACCACATTTCTCCTTTGTCCATGGTGTGCTGGTCCCCATCAATGATTAGCCAGATGATGAAGCCATTATTGACTGAACCTGAGCCTGCGCCTCATGGAACATTAAATACATAACTTCCTCTCAAGGGGCCCAGAGCAGCTCTCACCCAGCTTCCCTTCAGGCTGCAGTCGGGAAATGAAATCAGCCATTAGAATTGGAGCGAGCGCCAGAGTGCTAATAGGAGGCTACACTACCTGCCACGACAATACCCATGGTTGTGAAGCCAGGAACAGGGCACTCACATGTCCCAGTGTCCCAGATTAGCATACAGGCCAAGCTCACTTGTAGAGTCTGCATGGTGGTTCAAACTGCCATGGTTTGTGTGGGAAACCCCTGAGGCATCAAACTAAATTGTAACAAACCCTGTATAGGAGGAAGGTGAAGCCCATCATGACAGTTTGGTTTATAACATATTATGTGTTTGTGACTTTAAAGTGACACACTACTATGCTACTATATCTCTGGCTATTACACTATGATGCTCCTTTAGTGCCACACATCTCTGCGGCTTTCTGAAACATGTCACTGCTTATTCTATGATTCTCGGTAGGCTATTGACCATTTGATCAAGGATTTCAAATGTGCAATATAACATAGCCGGTGTCTTCTAAGTCTGTATCGTGTCTGGTTAGGGCCTAAGATTCCCAACCACACCCCATCTTCCTCGCTCCGCCGAGGGGGAGCGCAGATGATCGCACACACCGCCTCACCATGCACCGTGCTTCCGTCTACCGGGCTTTTAAAACGGTTTGTGCCGCTCCAGGCCTGTGAGCTATAATGCCACAGTAATTCCCCTTATTGCCGATCTCCTCCCCTCTCTCTCCACCTATCTCACTTACACACACACAAACAAATCCACGCATCGAAAAAAAAACACTAAACGGATAAAGCCACTCCTGGCAGCACGCGTGCGTAAAAGGAGAACCGGAGTGGTGCTGGATGTGTAAGCTGAGGGATGGGGTGCAGTCCCCATTGATGAAAACGAGTGGGTAAGGGATGGATGATGCTATGAATCATCCCAACCCCCCCCCCCCCCACACACACACACCCCATCACGAGCACTGTCACACCCCGTCTTCCTCCTCACGGCCCCATCTACACCTGTAACACGTTTGACCCTGTTTCAGGTCATCTTTGGCTGCATAATGGTTTAATATTGGCTGATCCCACCCCTCACGATCCTACAGGATGTATTCGTGGTGATGCTGACTTGTTTCACACACACACACATATACACACACCCAGAGCTGTTACTGCTATGTACTGTGCCTTTATACTGGTGAGTCCGTTTTTGGGGACACACACACCATTAAAGACAGACCTTCAGGTGCAGAGCTGAGGACAGACTAATGGCTGCTGGATGTGTAAGGTGTGTGTGTGTGTGAGGTTGACCAACACAATGGAAGCCTCATCATTAGTGTTCAACCGGGCATAGCTGTGTGTGTTCGGCGTGTTTAAGTTCCACCTGATAGAAGGAAGGATGCTGCCCTTACTTTAGCATGGCTTGTTCTTTGTCTTCTTCTTCCTTCTGTCGAGCCATCACTGCCATGATGATCTTCCTCTCCTCCTCGGTCAGGTGGCTGAGGTCCGGCAGATCCGGCATGGATGGCGGCACGGTGGGTGGGCGAGGGCCGCCCTGGGGCCCCACGGAGGCGGACATCTTCTCTACCACCACCGCCGACGCCGCCGCCGCCGCCCCGCCGCCTCCTCCCGCTCCTCCTCGGCGGGTCGTTTCGGCTGACAGGTTCCCCCCGGAGCGTTTTCCGAGCCACACCTCACGACGCGCTCCGCGGGCACGGCGGCCGCGGCAGCCGCAGCTCCGGCGAATAGTGCGGGCGGCTCATGGTTGCGGACAGCCTCGGTTGTGCTTTTGTTCGTCCACTCGCCGGGTGCTTCTCCCGCCACACTCTGGTTGTCAATACCCCCCGACCAACCCCCGCCTTTCCCACCTCCTCTCCCCTCCACTGCCCGGATTCACGGGGAGCCCATGTCCGCTTGTTCACGCCGGGAGCTGAGTCGAGCTGTGCGGGGCCCTGGTTCACTCTGCTGGGTAGTGGTCCCTCCGTCAGACTGGAGCAGGATGTTGGACTGTATAGGCGGAGTTTTCTCTCTCTCTCTCTCTCTCTCTCTCTCTCTCTCTCTCTCTCTCTCTCTCTCTCTCTCTCTCTCTCTCTCTCTCTCTCTCTCTCTCTCGATCAGTGATGGGAATGCAGCCCACCTCCCTCTCCCTTATTTTAACTCATGTGAGAATGGGGTCCTCATCATCACACATCGTCCTAGAGTTTTAACACAGACACAGTCGTGTCTCCATGACATTACATTGACATTGATTTCCTGGAGACTTACTCCAACCTTAATTAAAGATAATGCTTGCAGAACTCTTTCCTTCAACTGATCACAACCTAAACCTAACCCTAACTTACCCTTAAACAAATGTACACCTACACCTAAACCTTAACCATAAACATAAAGGTAAACTGTTTTAAGATGAACTTAATCTTAAAACATTACTTCACCTTCAAACGTAATTATTCATGTCATGTGGACTTGCTTTTTGTTCCCATGAGGAATGACAAACACACAAACACACACAACATACACAACGTTTAAAAGTGCACATGTGTGATTTAAATGTATGTACCTCACGTATTAAAAGCAGTTGTGTAAACCACACGTATTTGCAGCCACATACACATAACGAAAGGTATTTTACTCACTGGTCCTTTTCAGCACCTGGACAGCTCCTCTGAACAGCAGCATCTACAGTCACATGGTTTATTCTCCGATTCACTCTGCAGCTCCTTCAACAAGATGAACATCTTCTCTGGTTGTTTTACCAACAGGGTACAAAATGTGCTTCTCATTGTGCTGCTGATAAATGTAATGGTAAAGGTCTACAAGATTAAACGAGAGAACAAAGATGCTCCTTCCACCCCATGGTTATGGTTTTTGTATTCAACAATAATCAGCAAGGCCTAAACCAATAGTTGTTGCCCAAGATTTGATTAGATTATTTTACCATCCATATTTTGGATGCTATTTAACTTGTGTGTTTTACATATGTCAGTTTAATTCAATAGAGCTATTTCAAGCTCTTTTTGCTTGATGAAATTTATATGTGTGTTACATTGTAGTGTGTAGAATACAACTAATGACAGATAAAAGATATAGAAATCAAGACACACATATATTATGTTATACATTTGTTTTTAGTGACATTTACACAGGGACAATGCACATTGATCAACATCATTGAAAATGTTTGTTTTCAAAAGGTATATTTTCTGATTCCTTTTGTCATCTCTTCCCCACGTTTGCTAACTCACAGCAACAACACCTCACCTCTACACTTTAATTCTCAGTCCCATATTTGCTATTCCCTGTTTTTAAAAGTAGCTGAGTGAATAATGTGGATGGTTTCCAAGGTCCCTCTCTGAAGACCCCTGAGATATGTTCATACTGTTATCACTTGAGCCTTAAAGAAGGTGGAGCCCCCCCCCCCTCCTCCCACATGCTCTTTTTGTATTCACAAACACGCTTCCAGGCCATGCCTGATCCGGAGCTGGCCCTGGTCCCTCCCTGATGACGTGAGGCACGGGTGAGTGGCGGCGTCCGTCCAGCAGGTGGCACAAACCCCACATGCTCCTGCTGCCGCTGCTGTCATCCAGTGACGTCACTGAGGAGGTGACTAAACCGCGGTGACGTCAGCTTCTCGTGGTGCAGGATTTTGTCATCATGTGGGTCGTGACTAGGGAGCACCAGCCCTGAGTGACACAGTGGTGCTCCGGCACAGCGGATGTTTGGTGCAGACCTCGGATATGAATAAAGACTGAGTGGAGAGTGTGGGAGGACAGGGAGCTCCTGCTCTAATGGATCTGTTCTTCACATTTAAGACGTGTACACTTTCTCTGTCAACTCGATAGGGACACTTTATTACTGGGTTAGTGAATAGAATGTTGGTATAATGTATAAAGTCAGGTTATCACTACTCACTGCCGAAAATAACGTTGAACGTTTAATATCACTTATTATGGACGTTTGATATGTCACAGAAGACATTACCAAGTATAATAAAACGAAATATTGTGTATAAATCTAAGATATAATTGGCTCCACTTTTGTAATGGCATTCATAAATTGCTCATACTTAAAAAAAAATAAAATCCATAAGAGGTAACTTCCACCTCACTTTTGTTTGATAGGGAGGGAACTACTCATTACAATGGCACACTGTATTTCTGCTAATGCATGCAGATTGTTCAGTGACTGGTTGTACCAATTAATGCAATGAAGTGGAATGACCATCTGAGGAACACCAGGAGAAACGTCTTATTTGACAACCAAATGTAAATCTGCCTAATGCGGAAGCAGCACCCTCACTCAAAAACAGGCTCTGCTGACACCAAATACACCAAGTAAAAGTCCAGTAGAGACATGATCAATCAAAGAGACTAGAAACCTAATTGTTACGATCAACGTGTCTCTTCAGGGAGAGACAGCCATTTGCAATTTGCATTGTAAATGTAGATGCCCACATAAACACAGATGAATAATTGTGAAATACAGAAAGAGAGAACAAACCTAGTAGTTATTGGACAAATGAAGTGAGTGGAGGCCAACTCACCGAATCACACCAAAAGGCTGCAAATAAGTATTGTCTTTATTCCTATTATGAGGTGAAACTCATAAAATCTTAAATCCCCAGTTTTCAGTGGGATAAAGATGTTGCCCCAACATTACTGCTTATTGTAGAGACCAAGAAGTTTGCTGTAATAGTAGTAATAGTAGAAGTATCATAATAATAATAACTAGTATCAAAGTTATTACAACAAACAATATGAAATTCGCAAACAATCAGAGTAAGAATAATAATAATAAAGATTTGGATAATAAAAGTCATAGACATCAAACAATAACAGCTTTTTTATAAAGATGTGTCTTAAGGAGAGAGATAAAACATTAACCAACTCTACTAGTCTAATCTCTTTTGGCCCTGATGGCAAAGGCTCTATCTCCATTGGGTTTCAGCCTAGATTTAGGAATGGCTAGCAACGCCTTACAAGAGGATCTCAGGCTGCATACTGGCTCTTATAGGGAGATAAAAAGGTCTTAAATATATGGAGTGGCCAGCCCATGACTGGCTTTAAGTGTAATTAAAAGACTTTAAAAATAAATCCTAAAATAAACAGGCAGCCAGTGCAAGGATGCTAAAACAACAAAACATTTTTGGATGGTGTTAGAAGCCGAGCGGCAGCATTCTGGATTAAATTTAGGATTGATTCCTTTTCTTTTTTGGGGAAAATGTAACTATTTATTTGTAGATTATAAAAATAAACATGTTCAATATGTTAATAAAGATTTTAAACCTCTGCTTTGTTCAAGTCCTTGACTGTGACACACACACAAATAGTCTTCAACCTGTTTCGTTATATCTCATTTTAAATCTGTTTCTGACAGAAGAGTTTCATGGTCTAACATAAGAAAAACTAGAACTACCACCCTGCAGTTGTTCTTTATGCCTCTGACATGTTTTGTGAGTTCACAGTGACCTTTGACCTCTGCTAAAATCTAATCAGTTAATCTGTGAGTCCGAGTGAACATTTGGGCCAATTTTGAAGAAATTCTCTGAAGGCATTCTGGAGATATCGTGTTCACAAGAATGGGACTGACACACAATCTGAAAAAGTGGACGATTATTCAAATTATTAATTTGTTTGCATTCCAAGGACAAATGTTGAGGAAAAAAAGTCAAAATAAATTTGGGGATCTATTTTTTAATTCAGCATATTGAGAATTAACTTAAAAATGAACATTAAAGTCGAACATTTCGGAAAACAATTGTTTATACATCTGACCACCTCAACAAAATATCTTATGCGATTAAATATCCTCTAATTTAGTTCTACTTTATTCTTGCAAAGTGTAGGGGCCCTGATGGCAAAGGCTCCATCTCCTTTGGTTTAAAGCAAAAGGAAGAATTTCTTCCTCCTCGTCAGAGGATTGATTTCTGAATAAGACCAGTATAAAGGGAGATACAGTAGTCAAGGCGAGAGGAAATAAGGGCATGAATTAATTTTTCCCGATCTGTATGTGAGATTAAAGATTTGACCGTGGCTATGTTTCTTAAATAATAAAAACACGATTGCACAAGCTTTTTAATGTGGGGTTTGAAGCTCAGGTTTTGGTCAAACACCACACCCAGATTTCTTGCTGAGGACTTATTAAATGGTGCTAGTTCACCAAGGTTTGCTGTGATTTCATTTTTGCTAAAGGTGGGACCAAAGACAATTACATCTGATTTGGAGAAGGCTAGTTGGAGAAAGTTGTTTGCCATTCAGTGTTTTATTTCAGTGAGGAAGTGAATATATTATGTCACATAAATTACCTAAAGAACCAGTCCCAATCCCATAATTTCACCACAACAGAAAAGTAGCCAGGTCTGGCCAATGATCAGTATTGTGTAATCTAACGCAGCCTAGTCAGAATCTGTGATCAGAACCAAGGTTAATCTAATTTTAGAAACACATTATTATCTGTCTGATAATGTTTTCAACCTGAAGGTTCATGTTATTTATTACTGCTTCGCTTCTGATGTTATAGAGAGTGACACATGAAACCCATTCTGATACGTTTGACCTTTCAGCACTTCTGTACAATTCACTTTTCTTCTGCTTCAACTTTGGATTTGATTTCTGATTGATTTCTGATTCTAACATGTCTGCCTGATTAGGTTAGGTGGGGATAGAGAAGGGGTTAATGTGTATTTTTATAGATCGTCAAACATGCAGCCTAGAGCTACTTCCCAGCCATTTTAAGAACACAAAGGGTTTTCCATGGAAAAAAAATCTAAATTTGTACTTTTGAGCAGAGTTGACTTTTTAGGGGTTTAAGATGTCATGAGAGACATCATATTTGGTCTGACTACATTCTAATACTGAAATAAAGGAAATAAGCTGCTTCAATAGGACGCTTTCCCACAGAATCAGTAGACTCATCTCAATACAACCATATCCTCATCACTGTGAATATACTGATATCTAGTGGATAGGTGAGAGCACTGCAGGAGCAGTGAACTGAAAACCTCCTCACTTCTTGAATCAGAGGTTGAATGTGGCAGATATGAGAGACTGAAATCTTTGTTGAACAGGAGCCATTGTTGCAAGAAATGTTTAGTAAGGGACCAAATGAAGTGTTTAAATACAGTGCAACTGTAGCAAAAGTCTAGAATCATGGAGTCGGCAACATGGGAATGTGTAGTTTGCATTTGTTAGCATAAGCTATAAGCAGCCAAAAGCCTTTAGTTATACCAGAGCCCATCTAAGCAGAGTCTGTCCACTCTGTATTAATGCTACTGAAATAACCTATAATTCACCTACAAGCCAGTCACAAGGTTGCCTTCAATGGATTGAACTGAATGAGGCTAATCGGCTAAAATACTTTTTTACACCTGCTTCTTGAGAAAAAGGCCATGTTTTATTTTAATAAATGCAAATATAGTGTTGCTTATATCAGAATTGAAATGAAACAGTTCTACAGTTCTTTTGGTCATTACTCTGCTAGTGCATGCTGATTGGGGAGTGACTGATTGGAGGAATACAACGTCCCTGTATGCCGCTGGGAGTCTCAGGAAAGTGAATGAGGTTGAATTAGCCATCTAAAGGAGGACCAGGAGGAGCGTTTGACAACCAAATGAAGATCTGTCCAATGTAGCAGCAGCACATTCTCTCAATAAACAGGCTTTGCGATCATCAAGTGTCTTTGTGGTGTGTTTTTCACAATGATTCAAAATATGCAAATCTACTCTAATGTATCTTTTTCTACATCTTACATTGAAAACATTAGGAAAATTGGCAGAAAAAGTATTAATACCCCATAAACGTTTTAGGATACAGCTCAATAGACCCCCATTCATTCTGGTGCCACTTACACAAGAAATGCTGATTAACTGTGTTTCTCTTCTTTCCTAAAGTGTTACTAAATCAGTATTTATTACCACAGAGCATTGAGCAGCTGTGTTTTGTGGCTTATTAACTCAACTTCTTATTTGTAACAGGACGTTTCAAAAGTTTGTCTCACTTTATCAAATTATATCATCATTTATACTAATCAGATATATGTTACATGTAAATATCCCTTTGTGAAAAATGAACTTCTACTGAACTAAATACAGAAGTAACAAACCATGTGGATTTTGACAATTGCTGAAAAAGATCACAAAGTTAAAGCAAATATATTATTAACTTTTTGTTAATTCTACAAAGACATGTGTAAGGTTTTTAACAAACACAGTAGTACCTGAAGATAGTGTACTAATCTTTGTGCAATCAAAGATGAAACAAGTGGAAGGTCAAATTTTATTCTCTTCAGTAAGTTGAAAAACCAAAGTTGCCAGCATCCCTTTCACAACCAGACACAGGAGGGTTAATACAAATTTAGTCGTAACTGAGATCTGAAGTACTTACATTACAGGTTCATATTTACAATTGTTTACTTTGTTAATGGTAAATGTACCGGTCTAACATTTAATTGACAATATGTAAAATGTAACAATGCAACATTTAACATCCGTAACATCGTATTTCACAAGAACCACATCACTACCACAAAATGGACCAATACTTTCTATGATGATGACCTGTCCACCCCACCCAAACAAATGTATCTATACCTCAGTGGTCAGACAATGAAAGGTCTCAATACTCTCAAGTGCATTTCCTGTCTGAGGCTCACAGCTGCATCCTATGTATGAATCCGGATTTGTTTCTATCAACACTTTAAACCATGTTATTTATCATTTATCACTGCAGAAGTAAACAAATACGAAAGATGAGGGTATAGATTTCCGAAATGGGTAAAGTAATAACTTATTTACTGGTTTGTTTTAGTAGTACAGGAAGGCCTGTGTGGATTTATTTTAGATTTTATTATCTGATTCAGATTTGTTGGGATGCAGTCTGTCTACTTTTTGATGATCTCCGTCTGCAGATCTTCTGTGCGGGACACCACTTTTCCATCAACCATCTCCTCAATCACCACTTTAGTCCTCTGGGTAATGACTGGTTGAGATTCTGAGGAAAATCAAAAGCAAAATAAAATCAGTAGAATATTTAATTTAAATAGGTAGAGAGCTAAAAAATGCAATAGTGACATCAACTTACTTTTGACCTCTTTGACCATAGTCCTTTGTACAGTAGTGGTAGCAGAATTGCTGGAAGATCAGATAAAAAGACAAAAAAAGACCAAAGTTGTTTTAACAGTCTAACTACTGAAGATGGAGATTATACAAATGTTGTAAACGAGTAGTTTGGCATTTTGGTTAATACACATTTGCTTTTTTGCTGAGAGTTAGATGAGATAGAAGGAGCTGAAGTTAACGCCTTTCAGCATTTCCAAAGCTCATGAGTTAACACATTATATCTTGTTTTCTTT
This sequence comes from Verasper variegatus, assembly GCA_026259375.1. Classification (NCBI taxonomy): domain Eukaryota; kingdom Metazoa; phylum Chordata; class Actinopteri; order Pleuronectiformes; family Pleuronectidae; genus Verasper; species Verasper variegatus. Next base: position 22,767,003 of record CM048044.1, read on the forward strand.
ACAATGTATTTAAAACCTCTACTCTAAACTGTTTATCCCTTCTATGTATATATGTCTATCTATATTTATTCTTATATATTCTTTTATCTGTCATTTAGCTCACCTGTATCTTGTATTTGTAGTTGGTGGTCAATTGCCATCACCGGGGGCATTTAGACATGAAAGGCCTATTCCTTAAATGTTTAACTATTTCTTTATTATACTTTTAATCTGTGTTTAAAATTATCTTAAACAGTATGTACAGATTCTTACCTTGTATCCTCTCCATCCAGCAGCCTTCGGTACTCTGCGATCTCCATCTCCAGCCTGGTCTTGATGTCAAGAAGCTGCTGGTAATCGGCGGACTGCCTCTCGATGTCCGTCCTCATCTTGCTGAGCTCACTCTCCAGGTGGTAGACCCTGTCCTGGAGCTGGCTCAGCTGCACGCTGTAGCGGGACTCAGTCTCAGACAGTGTGCCCTCCAAGGCAGATTTCTGCACAGGACACAAAACAAGGAGGAGATATAAGAAGCCATCCAAGAACTAATTGCTTGTTTTCCGTTTCCTCTTTTAATTGTGTTGCCTGAGGTACAAAAAAAGTTCAAACCTGTAACTAAAGGGGTTAGGGTTTAGTGACTGTTATTCATAGCATGTCTAGTCAAACATGATGTAAAATATGTTACTATGGCATGTGTGGTGAATGCACTGTAGTAACAAGAGATGAAAAGATGCAACTGGTCATCAATATTTGTGTTGTATGGTAGTGAAAAAAAGGAAACGCATGAAATAATGTGCTGCTGCATCTGCCATACCAGGCTGAGCTGGGACTGCAGCTCAATCTGCAGAGACTGCAGGGTCCGCTTGAGCTCGTTGATCTCGCTGCGGGAGCTCTGGAGGATCTCTGTGCTGGTTGACACCTGCTTGTTCAGCTCATCAAACTGGAGGACATTGAATTGGACATGAAAATGCTCAGAAAGCTATTCAGGCTATATTTTTTTGTGAGGTTTTGTGTGTCATTCGTCCCGCTCCCCCTCACCTTGACCTTGTACCAGGCTTCCATTTCGCGGCGGTTCTTCTCAGTGATGCCCTCATACTGAGACCTGATCTCGTCCAGGATACTGTTCAGGTTCTCCTGGGGCTTGGCATCCACCTCCACATTCACAGAGCTGGTATTCACTTGACTGCGCATGGCTGCAAGCTCCTACAGGCAGAACAACAATTAAAGGCAGGGAGAGACAAAGAAGGAATGAGTCAAAGAAGGTTCAAAGAGCCCGTTTGGAAAATTCTTGCTCTTAAAAAATATATATTTTATTTTTTAGTAATAAACAATATCTTGTTCTATTCAGTGCACTCAGGTTTGGCTACCAGATCCTCAATTTATCTGATGTCGCCTATGTTTGCTAGTATTGATTAAACTTAAAATGGATGATAATATGTATAAATACTATGTATGTATATATTGAGGAACAGTATGGAGTCCCTTTTGCAGCATCTCCAGTAGTGAACCGACTGTAGTAACTTATTATCTGACATGTGTTGTCATCAGATGATGACTCTCATGAGTTGTTTTACAGCTGCACCCTGCGGCCTGGGGCAGCACGTGCTTCCAGATACACAACTTGAGGGCACAGCAGACAATTCAAACAATGTTTGTTTGCATAAGTAAAAGATGGCATACCTAGGCTTTTGGCAAATATATGACAGTCCCATGAAAAACTATTGTAATATTGTTCTGAGCCTCTTTTCTCAGGAACCAAGGATGAATTAATGGATAATGCTCCCTTCTGGTCAAGTAAAGAAACTATCTATCCTTTAAAAAAGATTCAGTAAGATACTGAGGACAGGCCTCTCTGAGATAGTTTGATGTTATTCCTTGCTGCAGGACCCTCACCTCTTCATGGTTCTTCTTCAGGTAGACCAGCTCCTCCTTCAAGCCCTCGATCTGCATCTCCAGGTCCGACCGGGCCATGGTCAGGTCATCCAGAACCTTGCGCAGTCCGGCGATGTCCTGCTCCACAGACATGCGCATCGCCATCTCATTCTCAAACCTGCGTGGGAAAGTGTCATGGCGTTCATGTACCTGCTCAATTACTGTTAGAACTAACAACAAAAAAAGACACGGTGACGCTGTGCCAAAACCAGTCCGACCTGTTTTATCTCTGTTGACCGTTACACCCTGTGTGTGACAATATTTCCACTAAGTCTGGAATGACTGAACCAGTCATGTTATAATACTGCAGGTCATTACATTTTTTTAAATAGATTATAGATTATAATTCCGGATAAACTATTCCACTCACTTGATCCTGAAGTCCTCTGCTGCCAGTCTGGCATTGTCAATCTGCAGCATCAGCCTGGCATTGTCCTGTGTGGCAACATTAATCTAAAAAAAAAGAAGCAGCATTGTTAGTTGTCTCTTATCCACAGAGGTATGTTGGTGATTCATTTGCCCAGAATGTGGGGCAACAAGGTTTCTTTTAATCTGTGGAACAGTGTTCTTTACGCCTGAGTGGCACTTCACTGTAATTATTATAAACCGTTGATGGCATCAGGTGATAAGTCATACTAAACTTTACTCTTAATATGGCGTGCTTGCATTTTGAAGTGCAGCAACTCCAATGACCTTAAATCCTCCATGACTAGACTTGACACAGTATTTACACATACAGTATGTCAATAAGGAATCATCAAGGTGGGGCAATAATTAAAGGTGTTAATCTTTAACACGTCATGTTAAATGGATGATGTTTTCTTTTTATTGTATCCCACATAATTATCTGTGGGGGCACTAAAAACATTTTCCGGTGAATTATCATTTGTTTGTGTTTATATAATTTGAATGATGATTGAATGATACTTATTGACATTATATGTTATATAGAAAGTTTAAGGAGTTATGGGACACGAGATAATATCACCTGTGGATTATGTTATATTGTAATGATGATTATTGACCTTATGTGACAGAAGTCAAATAGAGGTCGGATAATAAAACACATTTCATGTATTACAGTGTGTGAGGAGGGGGCAGCTCACCTTGTTGCGCAGGTCGTCCAGGATGGGCATGTACCTGCTGTAGTCCTTGACAGCGGGGGCCTGCTTCTCGTACCACTCGCGGATCTGACGCTCCAGCTGCGCGTTGGTGGTCTCCAGGACCCGCACCTTCTCCAGGTAGGTGGCCAGCCGGTCGTTCAGGTTCTGCATGGTCCCCTTCTCGCTGCCCGAGATGATGTTTCTTCCGCCACCTCCTCCGATCGCAGACATCAAGTCGAACCCGGAGCCGATGCCGTCGGAGGCGTAAGACACCCGGACGTTTCTACCGCCCGCGCCGCCATGGACGCTCGACCCGCGCTTGGAGCTCGTCATGGACGGGCCGGAGGAGTAGGACATGGAGGATAATCCATAGCGGTTCGAGACGGACATGGTGGCTTCTCTTCTGACCCTGGTGTTGGACTTGGACACTGGAAGTAGTCTGAGCCCTGGAGAGGTGCGGAGCAGCTGGTGCTGAGGCAGCCCGGAGGATGCGTTTTATAGCCGCCTCCCTGCAAATGGGTGCGGCCGAGCAGGTAGATGGAAAGATGCTGCTCACCCACCATCACAGGTGTGACCACAGGGCGTGGTGAGCTGCCCTTCAGGTTTACTGTCCGCCATGTCTGAACCACTGTTTCATTTGAGGAAGGAGTGTGAGTCCTTGACAACTTTCATGTCTTTCATGTCAACCATTCCTCTGACAGAGGAATGGTTTCTCTTTTAGCAGGAAGAGCTGGGGACAATTTACCCTTTTAACACAATGATTTGAACTGTACAGTTATTACTAAAACGGACTCAAACTTCAATACCTAAATGTGTCATTGTTTGTGTTTGAATTTGAAAGATGTAGCTGTTACATTCTTAAAAAGTGACCATTGATTTTAAAATGTATAAACTTGAATATTCAAACTACATCAATGTTTGTACACTTACTGTGTCTGTACAGGTGCTTTGAGCTAAATGCTTTGCTAACATGAGCTGCTTTCAGACATGCGGAGAATGTCCATCTCTGGACATTATCTGCCCAGGTTTCCACGTGAGAGGCTCTGGTCTTTCTCCGGAGTTTCTCCAGCCAGCCCCTTATTAAAAAACTGTCCCAATGAGCCCATGTGAGAATACAGCAGGAGATCCTCCGCAGGATTCACTGCGAGCGAGTGGGAGCAACAGAGGCAAAACTGAAACAAACAAAATGAATACATCTGTCTCAAGATGATCTCCTGCTGCGATGTTCCTGTGTGAAAGGCAATCTCCGGAGAAAGTCCTCATCCTCAAATATTTTTTTCCTACCATTACTGCCTTCTACATAAGATTGTGGTTACTATGTTCATGAGAACAATCCATATTACCACTCCCTCTTGTGGTATTCTTGTGGATCGCACAATTCTTTGGAAATTATCTCCATGTCCTCGAGTTGTGACATGTTTGCTGATGTTTTTAGACATGGAATTTTTTTAGTTGGACGATAAGTTGATATATTGTAATTTTAGTCATAGAGGATTTTTACTCTCCTGCTAGCTTGCTAACGTGATAGCCTCTGTGGCCTCTAGACAACAATGGTAATGCAGCAGTGTTCTCACAACTTGACCATTTAAATCTCTACATATAGTGTACAGAACTTCTCAATGCATAACCAACTCACGAGTAACATGTGATGGCAGCCCATGTTCACATCTTACATTAGTGTTTTAGATTTAAAAGCGAAGCCAATCATACTTGATTGACCCCTGGTGACTGGCTGCATTAAGTCATAAACTCCATTTCCTCCATGGTAGTGGATGGGACACAGACCAAATTAGTTATTTAATGCAAAATATGGGGTTAAACCTAATGATTAACAGCTCATGTAGTGGCAGGTCTACGAATGCTACTGTACAGACTGGCATCAAATTACATCAAAAGCGAAAGGTGTCGGCACCTGTATCTGGGATACATTTTCCAAATTTTTGTACTGGGGATGTAGAGATGCCTTGTCTACATAACTTCATACAGTTGATAAAACTTAAGTGTTTATAAACATGGCCGCAGTGTTGCCAGGATACCTGGAGGCCTGCCATTGAGTGTTTTTGACTTGTCATTAATGAAAATGATATGTCATTGTTAGGTGTAGGCCCATTTCTCAAAGATGATAGAGTTAATAGAAAACGTACTTGTTCCAGTTTGCTGCCTCGGGCTGCCGCTGCTATTCTATGAACTGAGCCCAGATGAGCACTTTACAGATGAGTATTTTTCCATTTATGTCGCAATTAGTGACATAACAAGTTGGATAGAGTGACTTGACCTTACTCAGTTCAGGTTTGCACATAAATGATCATAAACTCAATAGGAGATGATACATTTGTTAAAATGTAAATTGAATGGGCTTTTTTCCTTTACCTGTTTTACTTGAACTTTAATCTCAGTTATACTGTGAAATGTCTTGCAAAGTGGCTATGTGAGGGTTTTTTGTATTATATAGTATAGTTTATATTGGCCTGCAGCTGTGTTGACTGAAGTTTGTGTTTGGAGCTTTACAAACAGACTGCAGTTTGAACAATTGTTAGCTCAGTAGCCCTGATATTTGACCATGTCTCTTGTCATCAATGTGTCTTGTCAGAGGGATTTCCTCTATATGTACAGTCTTTCTTGTTTTTGCTATAAGGAAATAGTTCAACTCCTGACAAGGGAAAACAGACTTTTAACCAAAATGGGAACTGGGATTTGACTCAAATCATGAATAGGTTCTGTGATTCTTCCACTGTCCCCTTTTCTAAAAAGACAGTGGCCTGCAGTTCTCTATCAGACAGAGACCATTTCATGCCATGGTGTGGTTTTTTTGTATCAGGCTGGTTTGTGTTGGCCAGTCTGTCAGCAGATTTTAATTCAGATTACCTTGACATGCCAAAGGTGTAATGCAGAAGCTAATCACAAAGCGTCTTCACTGATCACCCAGTGGCAGAGGCACAGCATTGGGTTGTTGTATTAACCATGTAATAAAAATGAATTAAAACTGACTGGTTTTATGCTGTAGTTAATGGGTGAACGATCAGTTGCCATTCAGTCAGGTGACAACGTATTTTCGGCTGCTGTACAATAATTGAGGTAACCTCTAGATTTCCGTGGCTTCATCCCACTGACATGAATTATCAGATGTGCATCTTCTATACGCCAACATTTTAGTAGAGGCTAATACTTAGCAAAAACAATTGCAATTAGATACAATCAACAATTAGAGAAAGGGTAAGCTGAAACTGGTACTTGAGCTCAAAGCTATATTATCAATATTTCCACAAGTGACCATGTGTTATGTAAGAGTGGGGACCTGCATTATCACCCCATTATGTGATTCCCTCACTTGTACAAAGTGTTAAGGTAAATGTCAGCTGTGGCCAATATACACTTTTAACAGAATGGTTTTAACAATACATTTATGACTTAAACGCACTAAAACTTGAATACCTAAATGTGTTTATTTAGTAGAAGGTTATTCTAGGTGATGTTTGTGACCTTTGTCCATGAATATTCAAACTATATCAATGTTTGTGCACTTATGGTGTCTGTACTTTGGCACAGGTGCTTTGAGCTAAATGCTCATGTATGCATGCTATTAGCATATACTATGCTAACATAAGCTTCTTTCAGACATGCACCTCGTGTGGTGTCATCCAAGTGTCTGTAAACCCAGACAAACGGTAACATTTACACCGTGTTTTAAGCCTAAATGTCCCCTGATATCCTCCTTGAGGTGTTTTCATGCTCTTACGGACACACCGGAAAATGGTGGATTTATAGGCTTAAAACACAGTGTAAATTACGTGGACTCAAACACTTCACCCACCCCTCCATCGACATAGTGGTGAGTAGATAATGAGTGAATTTTCAGTGTTAAGATAGCAAGTATAGAATTTCTCTAGCAAATAATGATTTCATATTTTTGTTCTACAATGTCATCTTCTTTTATTCTTCTTAAATCACAAAATGTTTAAAAAATAAAATTGACATAAGCATATTGTATCAGTGTTTACTATTTCAGCCAGAGAAATCAGATAGGCTTTTTTATTTTGAATTTAATAGTTGGAGCTGTTATTGGTCGTGATCACTTTAAGTCACATGAAGTGATATTGTTAGAAATCGACTTAAAGAGGTCAATAAATAGGAAATTGAATATAATTTTGGTCAGATTCATGAAATGTCTGCATGACAGTTGGGAGTGTGCAGGTGTTTCTTAAATAAATGCATTACCTCCAGGTAATTAATTAATCTACAAAACTGTGTAAACTCTCCAACTAAAGTCAGATACATAAATATTACCTGTCTGAACTTTTGTGAGGTTTGAATGCTCATATTTAAAAGTCATAAACAATTAGAAATGGTTACATGCTGGGTCTATGGGCCGATAAAATGAATAATAGTTGCAGCCCCACATATTTAGCATGATGAGTCTGTACATATATAGTGTCTTTGTTACACTACCTCTGCTGTGTCACAATGCCTTGATAGTTGTGTAACAGTTTTAAGTATTAGGTTCCTCATTTTGTCGTGTTATCACACACTGGCGGGTTAGATCAAACAAAGAGGCGCCTCTTCTCAGTTTAACTCATAACTTTCCCCGACATACACCTCCTCCACCAGCCCTTCTGCTGACCCCACTCACTGTGAACATTAAGTTCACAGCCCGACCTTGTTTGGCTGAGACATTTGCCCATCCTTGCTCTACGCCCCACTGACTGACTGTGGCACTCCTAGTCTAATTGTTATGTGTGAAGTGTTGTGTAAGACCTAGGTGCTTTTTCAAAAACTGTCAAACTGATTATGTAAAAGATAATAGTTTTTCCTGCTCCGTTGCAAATATTGAATGAGAATGAATTTAATCTGATTATGATTTTATATTATGAAAACAGCAATTTGCACAAATTGTGAATGTCCATGAATGTTCATGTTCAGTTTTATTTATCCTTTACAACCTTGAGAAAATACTTTGAGGTCATTGTCTTTAGGATTGTTTTTTCTGTTACGTTTTCTTGCTGTGGTCCCTCAGTATCATCTAAGACCTCGAGTTAAATGGAAAAAAGCAGTAATCACAGTTGACGTTAATGACATATAATGAGTTTGGCTCTCCATGTCTTGTAATTTTCATACCCCTCGCCCAGCCAGTGTCAAAAGGAGCCACCCTGCTGGGTTCATGCATGTGTCACATTAATTAGGCTGTTCCCTTCACTTCTCTTCCTTGTAAAGTTGTAAGACACCTTCCAAGATATGTCTTAAATCTGTGTCTTGTTTGTCTCCCAGACTATAAACTATGAAATGTAAGGTATGATGTGTGTCTGGTCGTCTGCCGAGATGGCAAACATACAATTTGTCGACTTCCTATGGTATGATCAGCATTAAAGTCTAAGGTGTGGAGGGTTTGCTTTAAGGAATATAAAAGGCAAGGGAATATTTTTGGCTGGAAATGTGCACGATCTGGTTCTGACAGTGTTTGTTGGAGGAGGATGTGTTTATTGGAGACTGTGGAACTCAGGTGCACATTATGAAATGCTCATGTGACATTTAGGTCTTCCTTAACTGCTTTCTGGCATGAGCTTAACTCAGGGAATTCTCCAGGAAGTGAGAATGCAAATGTCTGAGTGAGAGGCTCCTGCTGCATTGTTCATTTGTGAAAGACAGACTCCGGAAAAGCCCAGGCCAAATTGTGCAGACATTCTCCAGACAAGGGACTCTAACTAACGTTTTATCTTTACCTTTATTTTGAAGTTGCTATCATTTCATCAATATGTGTCTAGCTCTAATTTCCAGTAGAATTTTCAGTAGAAGCATCAATAATGAGTGCTTGAACCAGTGTTTGACGGTTATAGATAAGTAAGCGTCACAGGTTGACTTGTGTGATCAGCCCTCCCTTCCACTGACTCTTTCTCACTCATGCATCCTAACTCTGCCACAGACATTCTCCCGTCTACTTTGTCCTCCTCTCTTGACTCTCTCTGTCCTCTTACATCACGACAGGTCCACAAGTCCTCCCCAGCTCCATGATTGTTTGACTCGGTGCGTGCCGACAGAGCCACTATGCGAGCGGCAGAAAGGAAATGGCAGAAATCCAAACACCCGGACGACCTGCTCACTTATCACTCTCTTCTCTCCTCTTTCTCTGCCTCTATTTCCACAGCCAAAAGCACTTTTTACCAAACTACAATTCAATCCTCATTTTCTAACCCCAAAAAACTCTTCTCCATCTTTTCCAACCTCCTTGCCCCCCCCAGTCCCCCTCCTCCTTCCTCCCTTCCACCAAGCCACTTTGTCAACTACTTTACAAAAAAGATAGATGACATACGCTCCTCATTTTCTAATCCTCCTTCTATAACTACATTTCCATCAAATTCATCTTCATCCCATTCTCTCTCCTCTTTCACCCCCCTGTCTCCCAATCAAGTTCTTACCTTGGTAACCTCGGCCCGCCCGACCACCTGCCCCCTTGACCCCATCCCATCTCACATTCTCCAGTCTATCAGTCTGCCATCCGACCTCTGCAGCTCATTCAGAATGCAGCAGCTCGACTGGTCTTTAACCTACCTAAATTCACTCACACTACTCCGCTCCTCTGCTCCCTTCCCTGGTTACCAGTGGCTGCCCGCATCCGTTTCAAAACATTAGTACTTGTGTACCGTGCTGCGAATGGATCGGGTCCAGTCTACATCCAGGACATGGTCAAACGTTACACCCCAGCCCGTTCACTCCGCTCTGCTTCGGCCAATCGGCTTGTTGCTCCCTCACTGCGAGCTAAACACTCATCACAATCACAACTGTTTGCTGTCATGGCTCCTAAATGGTGGAATGAGCTCCTCATGGACATCTGGACATCAGATAGTTTACACATCTTCTGCCGCAAACTAAAAACACACCTCTTCCGACTATATCTTGAATAACATTTTTAAACTAACAATTTAGTAGCACTTAAATGGCACTTACGTACAGCACTTTGTAGTTTAGCTTTTTTGAAGAAATTGTACTTTCTTGATTCTTGTTGTTCTGGGTTTGTACCCTCATGGTTGAATGCACTTATTGTTAGTCGCTTTGGATAAAAGCGTCAGCTAAATGAAAAATGTAAATGTAAAATGTGTGGTATTCTAAGACCTGCTGTTATTGCTTTCACTGCCTCTTACACTGGAAGACAAAGAACACGAGACAAGCTTCAGCTGAGCATAGTCCCTACAGTAGTGTTTTCTAGAGAGTTTATGTGAAGATAATCCCTTCTGTGGTTTAGGATTTAAACAACAATACTCTCAATTCAGAACTCAGGTGACTTACATTGCAATATCATGTACAGACACAACTCTTCTGGCATGGACTAAGTTTAATAATTGCTAGAGAATGGATCAAAAGCGTTATGTTTTTATAACAGGTGTCTCTTTTTTCAAAGTCCTCCAGTAAAAGGCTCCTTGTACAGAGAACGAGGGGTCAAATGAGTCATGATCAAAGAGTTCCTTAGTGCCCACCCTTCAGGGGAACAGCAGCAGAGAAATCTAACGGCCCTCTGTTCAGTGTTAAACCCATAGGGTATGGGAAAACTTGGCTTGTTTTCATTCTCCTGTAGTTCGTGTCCAGCTCTGAAGCCTCGCCTCCCCCTTAAAAATTTGTCAAACAAGTCACCACCTGCTTTTCCTGTTGCTCTTAGTTACATGACATCCCTGACCAAACACTGCCGTTCATGCCGTGCAACCGAGGAGATTTCTTGGATCTTTGTGGGAGCAACATGACATTCAAAAAACAAGTTCGGTGGCATTCCTCATTAGCAGTCACAGCAGAAATCATCTGTCCCAGACACTCAGAATACAGCTTCATACAACGCCCTGATGGGTGTTGTTTTTCCAACTGACAGCATTATTAATTGCGTTGTCATCATCGGCACCTTCTTGCCAACAGGAGGGCCTGTCAGTGCTGTCTGGCATTGTTGTTAATGAGTGTGTGTGTGTGTGTGTGTTGATGTTTTATATATCCATCTATCTATCTATCTATCTAATAAAACGTCTGCTTTCTTCTCCCATCTATTGTTTCTCCTGGGAAAGAGAGAGTGTCTCGACAGGTACAATATTTGTACAATAGTTATAGCAGGTAGAACTCCAGGCTTAGTAGTCTGAATTAATAATCCCCACATCCTGTTTTTTTAGCAAAGCACAAGTGTTTGCCCAAGGGAGGAATACTTGCAAATTCACAAAGGTGATTCTTTGAAGTCAAGGTAGGCACAAAGACACAGATGAGAGAAGGAAATTAAATATTCTCCCAACAGTGAAACATCGATAATGAAATACTGCATGTCAAAGGAGGTCAGTTGTTACCATCCAAGCAGACAGTAAGAACTTATAGTTCCAGCTGCAGTTGCAGCATACAATTCAGTTATTTCTCTCACATGAAAACTTTCACCCTATAGTCTGTGTACCTGTCACTGGGAATCTGTCGATCCTAAGAGCGACCTTCGTTACCACCACAGATTGAATTGCCATACAGGCCTGTTGAGAGTATGCTGCATTCAGGGCTTCAGAGCAGGTGCAGTGGAAGCTCAGACACTGAAGAAGAAGAAGAAGAAGTAGAAGAAGTAGAAGAAGAAGAAGAAGAAGAAGAAGAAGAAGAAGAAGAAGAAGAAGAAGAAGAAGAAGAAGAAGAAGAAGGAGAAGAAGAAGAAGGATTTATCTAAATTTGGGGGGCGTATTATATGTCCAACATTTGTGCACATTTCCTCATTGATTAAGATGCACATTTATTTCATTCCTTGCTTACTATTAGCTCTAAGCAACACATCATTGGAGATATTTTGAAAATTGTTCCTTGTTCAATCACATTGTGTTGTTCAAAAAAGGACAAGGGCACTTTAGGGCCATTCAGTATTCAGCAGGGGCCAGTGTCCCCATGGCCCTGCCCCTGGATCTGCCCCTGTGAAGAAGAAGAAGAAGAAGAAGAAGAAGAAGAAGAAGAAGAAGAAGAAGAAGAAGAAGAAGAAGAAGAAGAAGAAGAAGAAGAAGAAGAAGAAGAAGAAGAAGAAGAAGAAGAAGAAGAAGAAGAAACCTGTTCTAAGCCATTAGTTTGGTTACAGCTTTCCTTCTTATGAAACCGACTTGTGACAGAGGATAAATTAACCATGATAGGAGTCAATGGCAAAAATTCGGCAATTGTCAGAACTCCTTTTGAAGTTATTTCAGATTCATTAACAAACCCTGGTTCTAGCATGACCCACAGATAAACTGCTAAGTGACAATTATGCTACATTTTAGCATTAGCCTGTGACTTCCATATGTAGCTACAGTGAATACTGTTCATTAAATAGTTTTGCATAAGCAGTGACAGAATCAATAACTTGTATTTAAGAATTGTATGGTGTTATTCGCTAAATGACATATCAGTCAAGTGTCATTAAACAACCGATTAAAGGTTGTTTTCTATTTTGTTTGTTTTTGTGAGAATGGACCAACCCACTTGTTTACATTTGTGACAGCCTGTGCCTTTAAATATTAAATGGAATCTTGATAGCACACCCCTAGATTGACCATTAGAGCCTTGGACATTTTATGGATGTCTAACCCTTGCCCTAAGCAGCCAAAACCTAAATGTGTCACAAACACATCGCTTTATTTGTTATATCTACAGACATTTTATTCAAGTAAACATTGGAGCCGCATGAGAATATTTAACAAAACCTTTGCTCCAGACACACAAACTCTCAATTATTCTCTGAAACCAGTTGTTGAGCTAGATGCAACGCTGCACAAAGTGTGTTTTACTTGACTTCAGTACACAGTCTATGTGGACGTCACATTAATTACAGTACATGTAACCTCTTATTAAAGCCCCACTCAAATACACACACTCACACACGGATCCTGTCACTGTGTTTCCCTGAACATTGCCTCCACAGCTTGTGTTGCTCTCTGTTTGAAAGCTGCTCAGTAATCCTGGATCAGAGAGTACAAAGGGCCCCAGAGTGCTGGTGATGTAAGCACTGTGTCCAGTGCTTACCCCACCGCTCTCCCCTCTCCCGAATGTTGCCCAGGGAGTGAGATGGGACAGGGAGGACCATCCTGATCGTGGCTGACACCGAAGACTATAGATTGATATAGCAGTGATACTGGCAGGCTAATGGCAGCCTGCTTGCTCTGTCTCAGAGGCTTACTGCTGATGACCTGCGACACAGTGGGAAAAAGTGTTGACCAGCTTCTTGTAGAGGAATGTGGCTAAGCTGTGGTGACTGGTGGATCGGCTCAGTGTGACCAGACTAATAGACTAAGGGACTTTTGCTACCAGTTACTACATTTACTGCACTGTATTTGTGGAAGGTCACTCAGCCGTAGGTGAGTATCGCTGGGTAAACATTTACCAAGTAAACGGCTCTGGTGTGTGTGTGATCTCTGACTGGGTGGGAGTTTGTTTGCTGTGAAAGCTTTAACTTTGTATTACTGTGTGTGCATTCTGCAGCAAACTTGCCAGCCACGTAGCATCTGAATGTTTTGACCATCATAGGCACTAGTAGCTGTGTTATGTCATTGGACTGTGTGGAAATATCAGCGGCTCGTTGTGTGTACCTGTAAAGATTTGAGTGTGCAGTCTCTCAGGTCTCCATGGACTTGCTGCAGGACTCCAGTCAAACCATGTGGGGTCTGAACGCACGTTTGAAGGGCTTCCTGGAGCAGGTGAACAGGCTGCAGGAGGCCAACCAGCAGCTGGAGGATCAGATAGCCAACTGGGGGACCAGGAATGCGTCACGCTCCCAGGACTGGTCCCAACAGGAACATGCATTGAGGGAGCTCCGTGGCCAGGTCAGACTCACACTTGTTGAAATTTGTAATCATTAGGTGATCGTTTGAAATCAGCGGAACTCTTAAAAAAGGTTGGAAATTACATATCTCTTTGCCAGACATACAGGCACAATCTTGATGTATATTAGACGTGCTACATAAATATTTCCACTCAGGTTTTATGATAATGCTTGGTTTGGGCATCATCCTTGTCTGGCAGAGAACATAAGCATGTGTATATCAAACAATGACTGCAATAAAAACACAGACACAGTGGATTGTTGTTGTTAATGACAGCCTCAAGCAACATCATGGGAACTGCCTCAAATACATGCAAGGTGAGATAAGGCACCTCACCTTGCCTTCAAGTCAACATGTGTGTAATGGCAGTGGTGCCACCCTGGTTTCAGGCTAAACTTTGCTTTGAGGCTATTGCTGCTGATTATTGATCATTTTGACATTTTTAACAACCATTAAGAACCAACTGAATACTGAAACTTCAGCTAAAAGTTGACAAAACTTGATCTTAAACAATGTGACTGGGGTAATTCATTAGCGACATAGTAAACATAATTCTGAGATTGTACATAAGTCCATGAGGTAGAAAGAGAGAGTTAAAGCCACATCAAATAAACTTGCTTCAGAGGATTAGGAGTAGATATGTGTGTCGTTACTCTTGGATCAAAGCCAGAGAGATGCAGCAACAATGCCGGTCACACATGGAAAGAATGTGGAACTCTTTATTACTTTAAGGCTGTTCAACTCACCTTACTTGCCACGCAGTCAGTATGGTTGCTCACATGACTCGACTTGATGGTTTTCAGCTGCTCCCTGCTTTTAGTGTCGCGTTCTGTTTGAAGTGCAGGAGTAGCTGTTTTAATGACTCCCCATTGCCTTGTTGCTCACCACATCACTTACCTCAACGTCTGCTAGACGAGCCTGTGACTATGACAAGATCAAACTCTGCTAGTGCTATTGTGCACTTATTCAATGTCTTCTTGTTAACATATAGGATTATGTTCCTGTTTTTCTTCTTAAGTGCTGTTTCAAATTAGTGTTTTCTTTACAGGGCTTACTCAATGATGCGTAATCAGCCTTTAAGACGTAAAAAAGGCGATCTTGTCAATGTTAAGATTCCCTCATCTTACAGGGGCTTAAATATGTGAAGGTGTAACCCAACATCCACATAATAGTCGTGGTTGTAATAGTATGGAATATTCCATGCTATATTTGTCTTTCGTTCAATGTGGGTGTGTGCTGTTCTGAAAGTGCTGCACTCATAACAAAACAAAAGGGAAATTAGGGTGTGTTACCTTATTATGTGTATGATAAAAGAACAGGAGACTCCTTTGTTTGTGCTTGGATTCCTCCTTTGGAATCCAAAAACGGTTTGTGGCTTTTATATCATCAAAGGCTTTTAGCCATAAGAGCGAGAGTCGAATGAAACTGAATTTTTGAAGAAGTTTTGGCACATGTATTATGTATTCAATATGTACTACCTTAGCACTGATTGGCCATTTGAGCCTGCAGATGAGGTGAGGATAAGAGAGAAGCACATTAAGGATACTCCTCTATAAGTAAGTTTTGAACAGAAATACAGTTGTGGCACCTACTAGCTCACCATGTAGTGTTAGTGCTCCACATACGGAGACTTGACCCCTTTTGCAGTGGCCGCAGGTTTGCCCTCAGATCCTGCCGTTTGGGGCGTGTCTTCTGCCATTCTCTCTCGCCAGTTCATGCTTGTCCTATCAATAAAGTAAAAAAAATGCCCCATATCTTTAAAAAAAGATAATAAATAGTTATTATTTCATAATTATGATTCATGTTTTCTCCTTTAAGAGGTGTCTGGTATTGTTCATGCTGGTTCACTGTCACGCTGCTGTAAAAAAGGTCAATTCAATTATTGTGTAGAAAACAAACCGATGGAACTCAAAAGTAACTTGCATGTGTACGATTTACACGTGGTGATGTAGGACCTGCAATACAAAATGCCACTTCACTATACATATTACTTTGATTTATTGTATATCTTTTTTCAACAGACCTTATGCCACAGCGCAGCCCACCTCATCAACTTATCACAGTCACTTTGACTTCTGAAAAACTGAACATTGTCTTCGCACATTCCATGATCTAATCTGATGGTATTGTGTTGTACTTTGTGTTTTCTTTCAGGTTGGTAAACTACTGATGGAGAATGCCCAGCTGGCATTACAGTCTGACACCATGAAGTCCAGAGCTTCTGCCATTCAGTCCAGGTCAGCTGGGTTTGTCTGTAGTTTTCCTGAAAGCTCTAACGTTCCTCTGCATCACCCAATACTCTCCAACCAGTATAGTCAGAATAGTCAGTATATTAGGCAGGAGATAGCAGCCATTAGCATACACTCATTCATGGAGTCTGTGCCCTGAGTGATCAGGTAAAGTGAGAAAGGTTAGAGGTTTGGGGATTTTAATCAGTAACATTAAATACACGCCGACGTGGCATTACTGCTCCATAAAACATCTCAGTACACTAAGCAAAGTTGCAGAATAACTTATCCCATATTTCCTGTTTTCATGCTGCTGCAATGCTTTTCCAGTCATCTGTTATCAAACTCAGGCCAGTTTCTGCTCCTGTGAGCCAACATGCATACAAATCCAGGACAGGGCTTTGTGCTGCGTCGGCACTTTCACTTATGTGTTTATGCAGACTGACACTGAGCCCCACCACCACCTCTGCTGCCAACCATTAACCCATGAAGGACAGCGGCAACAAATAGATACCCCTTTTCCGGCCACTGACACCTGCTTACATTACTGGTAGTTGGGAACCTAAGTTGTGCAGAAGACCTTCAAACGTACAAGGGATATTCACCATCTTGTCCTATATTCTATAAGAATAGCTCCACCTGATGCATCTCCTGACCAGCTGAGTGTGTCTGTGAAACTTTGGACTGTGTTTATGACAAACTGAGGATGTCAAGGTCTTTTCAAATCCTTCATACTAGTAGATGTGATTTGTGGAACACAGCCTCACGATATTGTTAATATCTAAAGACTGGGAATGTGTCCTCTTGATCGTCTTGATCATCTGTGTTTCCTTTATCTGAGGATTACGTGTGATTGATGTACTATTGGGTTAAATGATTAACTATGAATACTGACTGGGGCTCAGTAAATAACCTCAGCTGTTGACATTGTAGGTGTGAGACAGAGGAGCGGAACACCCGGCATCTTGAGCAACAGGTGGTTCTGCTCAGGGAGACAAAGAGGAAGGCAGACCAGAGCAGCATGATGCTGCAAGCAGATGTTCACCGCTCCATGACAGAGCTGCAGGAGACGCACCGGGAGTTTGAGGTCACTAAATATACTCCAAATGTCTGTTATGATGTCTTTTCTATGCTTTCTCCTAATCTCGCCAATGTCCACACCTGCCTGTTTTACTGTGCCTTCGTGCTCCTCTCTACCTGGCAGTAGTCAGTCTGCAATCTCTTGAATTATACTTTTCATTGTTTCTTTAAAAAAAAATTAGAAAACATAAATACACACATACACATTTAAGGCACATAATATTATGTAAATAATAATAAAATCTAAATGAATTATATAAATATTTCAACATAATATTCAGGAAACAGTATTTTGCCATTACTCTTACTCTTTACTCTAAACCCGAACACTAACCACCTGTCTGCACTGCTGGTCTAGATTAACCTACAAATCAACCCCTTTTAATTTAATTCAAGAGCAATGAATTATCAGCATAAGTAATCAAGGTTGCGAGATGGTGAGCTCAGTCAGTGGGGTTAAGCAGTGTTCACCAGTTTTACAGCTTTGTGGGAGATGCTGGTTTTGAGTGTGTGTGTGTGTGTTGTCCTGTATCTCTTGTTAGAAGTGTTGAGCAGGGAGGGCTGATAGTTTTCATCCACTGCTCCAATGACGCTTTGGGCCATTTTAATGACCCTCCGCAGAGCTGTCTGCTCCTTCATGGTGCCGCTGGCATACCATGCTGTGATGCAGTACATCTGGATGCTCTCCACTGTGCATCTGTAAAAGTTCACAAAGAGGTTCTGGGACAGCTCCTCTGTTTCCTCAGGAAGTCGAGACATTATTGTGCCTTTCCAGTGACAGTGGTTGGACTCCCAATCAAGGGGTCTGGGTGGAGTTTGCATCTTTTTCCCGGAGTGTGGGTTTCCTCTAGGTACTCCCATAGTCCAAAGACACTTAGTTATGGATTAGGTCAGTTGGACCATGTGTTACACTGGTGACCTGTCCAGTATGTATGCTGCTGTTCAACCCACTGTTAGGGGTATTGGCTGAGTTCCCCCTGTGACCTTCAAAGGATAAGCAGTATAGTCAAAGGATGGATGAATAATGGATACTTTACAATGACAGCCTGATAGTGGAGTATGTGCCACCAAGGAAGACTGTAGTGTTTTAGGTCAGATGCAGTGTCTTATAAACAAGCGGGCCACGGCAGGGTCGACTGAGGTGATGCTTATATTAGACATAATTGGCGATGAGGGTTCAAACTTCTTTGTGAAGTTGGCTGGAGATTGAGTCGTGGACAATGTTGGACATGATTTATCATTTGCCTTTGACACCTGTTAGGATTGTTGTTTTCTACTCAAGGGTTGCAGGGGGGGAGAGACACTGACATGCTTTAAGCAGGCTCTACACAGTTGCAAAAATGTGGTAGCTAATAAGTTGAAGACCCAATGTCACTATCACTGGCTATAACAAACACTGTGTTAAAACACAGGTTGGCAGTGGAGCTAGACAAGTTTGGACAACAGCGCAGTAACTGACTGTGTAGTTGTTCCATCAAAGCTGGGACAATATTGACCTTACCAGCAGTTATTAATAGGATTATGGTACAGGCCCACTAGACCCATAAGTGGTGAGGGCTGGAAACATTGGTTGAAATATGTATTATATATATTATTATTATATAAGAATATTTAATATGCTAGTGATTTGACTATACTCTAGACTATAGATAGTAACAACATTTTGTCCCCCTACTTAAATATTTCACAGCTATTCACTGGCTTGCCATGACATTTTGTACAGAAGATCATGTACAGGTACCTTTCCAGATGAATTGTAATAATATAGTGATCCTTAAACTTTTCATCTTGCGCCATTATCAGGTCACAATTTTAGCTTGCTAACATTTACTTATTATGTTTTGCTCCACTAGCCTCGAATGCACTTTGTGTTTTGCGGTAATGTTGTTCTAAATGTGTGTGTGTGTGTGTGTGTGTGTGTGTGTGTGTGTGTGTGTGTGTGTGTGTGTATGTGTGCAAGACAAATCACAGTAGTGGACGAGGTAGGAGGGGTGGTGGCATTAGTCAGCAGGACTGAGAAAATTAATAGAAGGTGGTGGGAAAGAAAAGAGAGAGGAGGATGAGGTCAGAGATGAGTGGAGACAGAAGATGCTGTCAAATGCAAACGTGCGTGCGCGCACACACACACACACACACACACACACACACACACACACACACACACACACACACGCACGTATGTAGGGCTGAATAATGATTTTTCTCACTTGCCTCTGCATTGCGATGACTGCCTTATTGCCCACTGTCATAGACACACACGCAAACACACACACACACACACACACACACACACACTCTTCTCTCTTGCCCTCCTTTTGTCCTTTGCATCTATTCAACAATATGTTCACATACTAATTCCAACTCTCTGCTTTTATTTTCTTCAGTTTCTCTCCCTCTCTTTACATCATTCACTCTCCTCTCATCCTCTCTCTCCCTTTCTCCCTTTCTCCCTGTCCCCCCCTCCCACCCACTCTTGCTCCCTCTGGTTGGCTGTTTGTAGGCAGCCCAGGCTCTGCAGCTGCAGCGGGCCGGCTCCTGCGATGCCCTGTTAGCATCATCTACGGCAAAAAGAGGGGAGGAGAAGGATGGCACAGGGATGGAGCTCACCCAGCTCCTCGACAGAATCAGAGCGCAGTGCGACCATAACAGATTTCCCAGCCCAGACGAGAGACACCACGGCCTTGGGAACGTGGCAAATCCACATCCAGGCTTGGTCGGGCCCAGCCACTCTGGTGCTGGAGCAGCAGCAGCAGCAACCAGAACACACAGAGGAGCTCTTACTGAGGTATGTATCATCCTCGTCATCCTTGTGAATCTTCACCAAGCTTTTTTTCTGTGCCTCTCACATGCTGTCCTGGCCCACTGCCAGTCAGACACACCCTCAATACCAACTCCAGACTCTCCGAGGTAAGGCCGACAGATGTACTGTGTGAGCTCCGCTTGATTTAAATGGTAAGTGGGCTGTTTGATGAGGTGGTGAAAAGGTAGAGAATTAAGAGACACTGTGACTCTCCCTCCTTTCTCTCTGCGTCTATTTGTGACTTCTAGCAGATTTTCTGTTTTGTACGACTTTCTCCTCCTTTTCTAATCACTTCATCTAAATACTACTACATTTAGTGCCAAACACTATTGCAGTAGTGTGTAACACAATTTGCCACTACTGTCTGAATTATTCCTGATCTTCATTAAATATGTATGAGCCAAATAACAACCCATGCCTTCTCATCTGTAGGATACAATCTTGCAGATTTTAATCCTTTATCTAGTAAAAGTAGCTTTTTGTTATTTTTGCCACCTGCCCCCTAAGTTTGGATGTCTTTATTATGCCACTGTTCCTGTGCCACAGCACAATGACTTTGGTCTGACAGTGACCACGGGCTCCAAGCTACCACAGTGCTAAATCAGAGCATCTTTTATGAAACAGTGTTATTTACATCAGACCCACTAAAGTAACGTTAACACAATGCTGCAGTCAAATGCCTGTGTGGTATATGTAATTACCATGGCTGACATTCAAGTTAACTTTGAAATGATGTACTGTCTTTTTGTGAGTGTCATACTGGGTTTATTAACATACAATCCGTTGTATACTATGGTGTTATGATAGTGCTTAGGCAAGGATGTTGCTCCCTGGGTTCTTTACTCATACTTTGCCAACAATGAGTTGGCAAAGTATGAGTGCAGACAGTGAAGTGAAGAATCTCAACCTGGATACAGACACCAAATCTACATTCATCATCATCTTCAGCGAAATTAACACTCTTTTTAATCTTAAAGCTGTAATGTGGCGTTTTCCTGTAAACAAACAAAAGTTACGCATCCATTCAGTGTTTCTCACATAAACATTGTGTGAACCCCTGTGATCTGATAATTATTATTACTGCTGCCATCAGTGGGACACAACAGTGTGAAACCGGTGACAGGCGTGTGTGTCTCATCATGCATGTGCAGCATGTTTAGGATACAAACAAAAGCAGGGGCCCGGTTCTAAAAACATAGCATAAGCAGTTGTCAAATCCTCCACAGGGCACCTTTAAAATCTCTGTAATGGTATAATATAAACTCTGAATCAGCAAGAGTGTGCACAAACTCCAGTAGTTTTTCATCAGTTTATACACAGACATCTTGAAAGCAGATTTTTATTTCTAACAGATTATTTTCATAGTGAGGAGTAGATATTTTTACTTAAGTAATGGATCCCCAGAAATCCAACTTAACCTTATATAATAAAAAAATGTCTGATAGAGAATTTTTCTCATAAGTAATGTCAGATATCCTCTGTCTAATTTCCTTGTCATGTAATTCTCCCATTAGATTAAAGAATGATTAATGCAGTCAAACAGAAAATGAAAAATAACTCATATAACATGAGTCATCTGCTTTTGCTGTCAAAATATTGGCGTAGGTGTGCTGAGACGGTTTCACCGCTCCACTGCATTTGAAGTGGGGCGAGGACGGAGTGTGTGAAATGTCTGACAGCTGTACAGTGTCTCAGTGCAGCTTGTACAGCTGTGTGTACTCGCAGACCTGGGTGTCTGCTCCACTTTCTGTTTACGCAAACTGAAACGCACACCAGCAACACAACCACACAGTCCTCTGACTGAGTGCCAGTGATTCTCATCGAGCCTGTCTCATTTATCTAATACATACATGAATGTCTACTAGAAATGAACATGAGTACATTCTGCACCAGAGTTATCCTATCTTACATCTTATCACAAGGTTAAAGACTGGTGTTGTGTTTGCTTGTGAGAAGTTAAATGAGTGTCTAATTGTGTGTGTATGGTGGCAGTAGTGGTGCTGGGGTTCTTGTGCCTCTTTTAAAATCTCACCCTCCTCACCTCACCCAGGAGGAAGCAGCATGGGCTCAGGTGAGCCTCGGCGGCGCCGCCCTGAGGGAGGCACGGGCTGAGCTCGCAGAGGCCAGGAAGCAGTGGCACTCCCTGCAGGTGGAGATTGAGACCCTGCATGCTTTGGTAAGACAACCTACAGTAACCTACCATTTCCCCAGCTATCACACTGATAGCACTTCTCCTAATGTTCTCAATGTTTCAATAATTTCTTTTGTATAAATACTTGAAACATATCATTTATATAGACACTGTCTTTTCTCGTGGATGTTGTATATATTGTTATTTTGTTGAGGGCCAAACAGCTTATTCAATAGTTGTTGGAACTTTTCTCTCATATCTACAGATGTTATTGTCATGGTGGTGCTCGCAGAAAAGTCAGCACATCACTGAATCCTCCAGGGAACATGAATGTCTAAACCAAATGTAATCACCATCCAGTAAACATATTTCAGCCAGGACAAGTGATAGAAACTCTGTCGGACTCAAATGTAACAACCTTTATACAATGCACTCAACTGCATTGTAAAATAATCTAAATAAAGTTTAATAAAATGTTTTGAATACATTTTAATAATTCTATAATATTTAGAACATGGATTTGTACTGTTGCACTCTCTGTGCTGGGAAGCCAGTGAGGGATTACCTTCATCTTTTATTACATTCTCAGTTATAACATTATTATTTGCTACATGCTTCTTCGAATGCAGTGTTATTTGACAACATATATATAATGTCCAGTCATTATGCTGACAGCGGTTGCCTCTTGCTATCCAGGAGAAAGGCCTGGAGAGCTCCTTGCATAACACCCAGCAGATGTACTCCAGCCAGCTGCAGGACCTTTCCCAGGTTATTGTCGGGCTGGAGAGCGAGCTGGAGCAGGTGAGGGGTGGGCTGGCCAGCCAGCGTCAGCGCCACAGCCATCTCCTCAACACCAAGATGAGGCTGGAGCGAGAAATTGCCACTTATCGACGCCTCCTGGAGCGTGAAGAGGGCAGGTGAGAACAAGAGACAGAGAAAGGGATGGAAACATCATGGGAACCAGGAAATAATTATTCACTTGGAATTTTGTGGCTTGAGGGTCAACCAGGAAATTCCTTTTAACTTTTCAGTAAAAGAGATTTCCCTGAACACTTTCACAGCACCGCCTTCACAAACTGTGAAAAGGAACATTGCAGGAAAAAGAAAAAAAATTGTTTTTAATCGTTCCCTTTATTTAGCTGTCAAACAGATCATTCATGCGTCCGCATCTAGAGTTTGGTTAAATCCTACTATTCTGTTATGGATTAGAGACTTAATCTGTATAGAAACAAATTATCCCCACTAATTGCAGGCTGAGACAGACTTAGGCTGCAAAAGAGAACACCCAAACAACATGTGACACATGACCTGTAACAGTGTCTGGAAATTAAACGTAAACAGTATATCTAAGGTAGTTATACATACAGGACAAACTTTTTGCTTCTTCTTGATTTATAATGTATAAATCCAGCTCTGTCTGTAATCAGATATAGTGATAAACCCCAGTCTTCCATACATCAAGCTGTTTCAATAGGGAATATTCCATTCTTTTAGCATGGCCTTTAATTATCTTCACCTTGGTCCATGGGTAGACAACTCAGAGTGAACTCCAGTGCAATTTAACACCTTCTCTGCATCACTCCTATGATTGTCACGCTGTAGTTTGAGGAGGGTAGTTTTGTTTTATGACTCTTTTAGAGGTTACAGGGGGATTGATTTGCCACTTTTAAATGAGGAATTAGACTTTAGATTGCAGATGCTTTTCACTCAGAATCTGACTTTGACTGATGTCATTGACGCCAGGAGAGACAGGACGTGACTTCTGAAATCTGCATTGTTAGGTCTTATTCAAGAAGGGTGGTGAGTGAGCGGGGAGCAAGTGAAAGCTCAAAGGGCTGTGTGAGGAATACAAGAGAAGAGAGCTTCCTGATACAGTGAAAAGAGTCTTTCTCATGAAACCACAAAGATTTGTGAATTATGTTTGCAAAGTAACCAAATAAAAGACAGAAAAGATCACACTGATGATCCAGACTGTGCAAAGACAATTGATATGTATTTGTGGTAGACAAGGAGTCTGTTTACCAACACATGACTTTTCACACATATTTTAGCAAAATATAAGATAAGGTACCTTAGTCTGTGTTTACACCCTTGCTAGCAGCTCTGTAAACCTGTAATTGGGCAGAGTTTGAGTCAAATGCTAACAATATGCTAACACACTGAAAATGAGTATAATCTTTAGTGTGTTAACCATTTCTCTGCACAGTTGTAGCATCCTAACTTTGATACTGGGAACTAAACACAAACTACACTGAGGCTCAGAGGAATTTCTTTTACTTCTACATGTATTAGGCAAATACATGAATGCTTTAGCCAAATGAACTTAAAGGGCCCATATTCGGTAGAAATACATTTTCTGGGCTTTTACTCGAAGGGGGTCAGTAGGGACCCTCAAAGTGTGAAAACAGTCACTCCGTGGACTTTTTCACTCAGTCAATTCTTGTAAATATGTTATTGAATCGTCCCGTTTCGTACTTCCTCCCCCATTTGAGTCATTCGGGATCGCCCTCTTCTCTCAGCCCCACCCAGCCAGTACCAGTCCAGCCTCCAAACCCACCATCCCCGCTCCCCACCACTCCTTCTAACTGCTGTTTCATGGTTTAATTGCCTGTGCAGACTCTGGCAGGGTTGTCTATCTCGGGCCATCCCCGACATGTCCTAGTCAGCATTATTGATGCTGGATAATTATTGCCACAATACTCTTGCTATTGGTTTTAGCACACACGTCTGTAATTCTGCTTGTAGGTTGCAGACATCCTGTATGAACAATTAGATGTACCTTGATGTGGTTCTCTCACTGCGAGCTAAACACTCGAGTTTACACAAAACACTGCGAGTTTACACATCTTCCACCGCAAACTAAAAACACACCTCTTCCGAGTATACCTTGAATAAAGTTTAAACTAACAATTTAGTAGTACTTAATGGCACTTACCTATAGCACTTTGTAGTTTAGCTTTCTTGAAGTAATTGTACTTTCTTGATTATTGCTGTTCTGGGTTTGTACCCTCATGGTTGAATGCACTTATTGTAAGTCGCTTTGGATAAAAGCTTCAGCTAAATGAAATGTAATGTAATGTAATGTGGTGTCTGTGGGTGGTACAGCAGCACTGACCCATCAACTTTCATCAGAGGTTAGAGATTCTTTCTGATGAAGAGCTTCCAACGTGGGTTTCAAAGTATTCTCATTCGATCTGGGTTTGTTCAAGATCCAAGTTGTAATTCTGTGAGATGATACTGCTCAAGTGCTTGAATGACAGAAGATAATGGACAACAGAGATGGTGGCTGAAACTCCACTGACAGACTGCCTCTGTTAGGGTCATGTTGGCAGACAGTCGCATCCTGCAACAGGTCTCACAAGGATAAACTAAATATCTTAAGTTTGGACTATAAGAGTGAAGATATCGACTCACTGCAGCTCAAGAAGTTGTTCCCTACAGAGCTCAGTGGTTGGTTCCCTCTGACAGTAAAGACATTATCATAAGTCATGTTAAAGCCAAGGTATTTTGGGAGATACGTTCATTTGTTGAGACCTCGATGAGACCATCGAAACCACTCCCATGGCCATCAGGTATGAAATTACAGCTAGGAGACGTTTAGCTTAGCTTAGCATAGCATAAAGGAACATTAAAGATATAACTTTAATAACTTCATTATTGAGCTTCACAGTTGCTGGTGGTCAGATTCATTTTTTATTTTTTGACAGAGCTAAGCTAGGTTTTAGTCTTTTTGCGATGAGCTAACAATCCCCCAATCACAGAGCCAATGAGTCCTCACAAGCTAAAAGTTCTCCACACAAAACACAGACAGCGATAATTGTTGAAGGTGTTATAGGTCCAGACAACATTTTGGCTAATCTTTATCAACATATGCATAGTAATGAAGATAAATTAAAAAGCAGTTAGCTCCTTTCCATCAATGAGTTTCTCTCTTTTGCTCTCCACAAGGACTGTAAGTAAAGCCGGCTCAAATGTGAAAGTCAAACAGAAACGTGAGGCTTCTGGTCACAAATGTTGTCCCTCACCTACAGATTCTACATATTCATAAGCAGAATCTGATTAAAACATCTCCTTGCTGTAGTATACACATCAAGAAAGCCACAAAGTTTAACATTTTTCAAGCAGGTGTTCTAACCATGATGCTTATATTCTTTTGACTATGATAACTCTGTATGCTGCGTCTGTGGCTGCAGGTACATGGGTCGGGACGGGCCGCCGATGGGTCTGCGACCCTGGAGGTCCTCTGTGGTGGAGCCGAAGGAGAATGGGCTGGAGAACAGTTTTAGTGACCCTGCTGTTACTCCGGATGAACCCAAGTCTGAGCCTCTGCCTGAAATACCATCACTCCTCCCTGCAGAGAATGGGATAAAGAGAAGCATACTGCGCAGACAGCAAAGCCTTGTGATACTCACAGGTAAGAGACACAAACACGCACACGCGCACACACATACACACACTGCTACAGTCATGTTATGATTTGTTGTTAATGTCTGTTCTCACAGAGCCGGAGCAAGATAGCGATTTGCCCATCTCCACTGTGAAGACTCAGGAGATTCTTCAGGGCAATGTTGTGCAGGAGAGTGCTGAGGGTCATGGCACCATCGAGTAAGTATTGATCTTTGTACACCTCATTGACCTGCAGTCAGCACCTCTGGTTCAGTCTGAAGTGTAGGCAGTTTCTATTAGCAGGGCCAAACAGCATCACTTTAGAGTACAGATGTCTCTTCACCACATAAATTAGTTTTATTTTTAATTATTTATTTCATTTCTTTCAGGTTAAATCCTCTGAAGCCTTATCCTCTCAGTTACCCCTCAGGTTTATTATTGACTCATCAGTTCATAATGACAATAATCCATCCCAACCTTGGTGAAGTCTGGTCCAGCATAGCAGATGTGCAAACTCTCTTACACATTAAACAAGTCACGAGCCATTAAACATTTAGCAGGCTGCTGCAGGTTCCCATGATTATGATGTCATCATAGCAGCGCTTGAGAATTTGTCTTCCTTTAAAGGGCTTGTGTTTGATGTGGAGACACCTGCCTGGTGTGGAATTTTAAGGGCATGGCACCTTATTGTTGTACCAGACATGGGTGGAATTCTTTGTCTATGCTTCATGCCCAATAGACAAATCTACAAGCCACACACACACACACACACACATTCATTTGCATAATGATCAGTGACACACATGCAAATTATCTCTACCAGCTGCAATGTGTGTGTGTGTGTGTGTGTGTGTGTGTGTGTGTGTGTGTGTGTGTGTGTGTGTGTGTGTGTGTGTGCGTGTGCGTGTGCATGCGTGTTTTAGAGATCATTTATTTTGTCTTGATGGTCCTAAAATCATTCCTGTGTGATTCTTCCAATGACACAATTCATTTATTATTTTTATTTATTGTGCAACTCCCAAAAGTCCAATAAACATATGATCTATCTATATGCTCAAACATTTCCTTGTTGCCAAAACAATTATCTATTAGTCAGAGTATCCTGTTTGGTGTGCCACACTTTCAAATACAGTGCTCTCCTCCTCTGGAGAGTCTATTCATCTGTTCATACAGATTTGCATGAATTTGAATTTTGTTTGACTGAGTTTGTTTTGGAAGACCCAGAGTTTTTGCTACTCTGTGCCCTACTGGTTATATCATGAATTATGTGCATATTATATGGTGCATTATATCTCTTACACAGAGACATACATGGCACAACTCCCAGACATCTTCCAGAATCAAAGTGTTCTCCCTTGCTGCCTCCTAGTGTTATTGTACCTGTAATTACACATCCTGCCTCACTTAGTTGTATATGACCAAATTAATACATGAAATAATTCTTTGTTTTTGAGTCATGCCATTGACATAAATAGAAAATAATCAGCTGAATGGCATTCACATTGAAAGATAGAGTTACGAGCCACTGAAAGACAAATCTTGTTATGCTCCCAAACAAAAGAAAAATAGACAAAATAAACAAAATAGAGACCTACAACATAAATTCAACTGATGATGTGATGTTTATCATGTGTGATCATCATCACCTTTAAGTTATAAACATGATTTCCAATGTTTCTTGTCAGGACGGAGAAGATTGACAAGGTGATAAAGCAGTGGGAGGGCTCCTTCTTCAGAGGGAATCCCAAGCTGCGCAAGAAGTCGGTGTCTCTGCGCTTCGACCTGCACATGGCTGCAGCAGACGAGGGGTGTGCCCAGACTAAACAAGACAGCCTCCCTGACGTGGAGGTGCGCCTCATCATGAAGAGATCTCGCAGCATCCCGGCAATCACACAGTGACTCTGTCACCAGTTGGTCAGATCGAACACCGGTTTGCAGCTGTTTGTGGTGATACAAGTGATACTGGAGTTGCAGAGATAGCATCTGTCATTGACATCTGGGATATTGACATTACCATCACGCTTAATATGTATTTCAAATTATATATACTCACTTTACATCAGAACTGATGACTGAAACAGATTTCTCTCATCAAAACTTTCACCCATCGGGCTTTTGTGCTGATCTAATAGGGCAATTTTTTACAGTTTCAGAAAGCCGCGACAATTTTATCACACATACTTTCATTACATTACAGAGAATAACAATTAAATATGCAAAAATGTCTCTGTCATCTTACTCAAATGAAAAACACGCTTCTCTCAACCCTGTCACTGTTTCAACTACTGCATTTAATCCTAATTAACACTCCGTACAGGAGGCTGGGTGCACAGAAAGACAGAGGTAAATGGAGTCAGAGGTCGCTAAGGCTGGACTTTTTTAAATAGGTTTCCTGTCAGGGACTGCTTGGGAATTATTAGGGGGGAGGGGGAGTCTTGATTAATTAGGGTTATCTCATGAGAGAGAGCACATCATTTGTCACTACCACACAATTACAGCTCCCACTTCCACTTTATTGTATATCCTAAGAGAAGGTAGAACTACATTAATGTAACATAAAAGTAAAAAAGAATGTAAATATGACATATACAGTGACATTGACAGTTCTTGGTTCAAAAATATAGATATTTAGTGAAATAAAATAAAAGTAAAATGCTGAAAATTTGATAAATAATTTTGCCACTATTCGAAAGCAATTTTTCATTATAAAGTCACTTTCAGTATGAACTAACACTAAATCTATTTTTTCGAGTTGGTATTAAATGTACAGTCACTTTATTCCACTGTTGATCCTGATCCCATTTTATAATGCTCATTTCATCATTACAAATTATTTTCCTATGTCTTACACCACCCTGACATATACATACAGCGGTGCACTGTCAGCAGTGTGAACAGTGAGAGCTATTGCAAGCATGCAGCTGAGATCTGCAGTAGTAGGACGTTACAGTAGTGGCAATACTACCTCTACTACTCAACTAGCAGTTTAAACTGGAGTGCACAAATGTAAATTATTTGGGCACTCTTTGTTGTTGATGGCAAAATAAATCGTGTTGATTCAATAGCGTAACATTACAAAGAGAAATTGTGGGGAGGTGTTGAATTTTTCCTCTTTACCATTATCAATGGGTCCAATGCACATATGAGAAGAGAGGTCCATGCTTTTCAAACAAGTAGAAATACAGTGTCGTCCCCCCCTAAAGGCTTGCACTGCAGACACTTACAGCACTTAGAAGAACATCAGCACTGAGAGATATCCACAATGTGTTCATTTTGAGGGTCTTTGTCATTGTAGTCCATTCTGTATGTGAAGAAAAATAATATAAAACAAAAGACATTCTTGACGCATTATGCTGTGATCCTAACAGCAGTCACACTCTCAACACTCAGCGAGTGTCTCAGAGGTTCCCTGTCTTAACCAGAGGAGGGCAGTATTTGTAAATAGTTAACACTGCAGTGTATATTCAAAGCTCAACTCGGGTTGTGTAACACATGCTATCTGTTACACCTTAGATCTACAGTTTTTATTCTAAGTATCATGTTTGGCACCAAAGATATTGAAAACAAGAACTGGACCATTGTGCGTTGCATTTGGGTGCCTCGGAATATGTTGAGAATATTTAAAGATATTATCTATGCAGTTCTGTGCTTAAGTTTGCTTTGCTTCATGAAGCACACTCTTCATTTTGAGAGCTCTGTAACTTCAAAATGAAGCATTATGCCTTTATCTTACAATATATTATTTAAAATAAAAACGGAAATACGTGCAGACTGTTGTGTTTTCTGTCAAATGTTTTCTATCACAATCTAAAATTCACTAACTGGAAGACACAAAGAGACTAACCACATATATTGTTGTACAGTGATTATGTGACGCCCTGTTCAGACTCGGTACAGACGCTTTGATGTTGAGGTAATGGAAAAAGATAGTTCACTCACAAATAAACATGTGTAGGCCCACCCACCCATACACAACCTCAGGAGTTCAATGTGTAGCTTTTAATTGTAACAATTTGAAAAAGAGTACCATTAATATACAGAAAGAAATTGTTTACAGTGCAGTATAATAAATACATTCTAACCTAGAGTATATGCATAAACTCTGCTTTGAAATTAAAGGACATAACAATATTTCAAGTGCTTTTCATTAAAGAACATTCAAATTCCCTCATTGATTTATATCTCAGAACATCAGCTGAGCACATTTAAACTTCAATTTACATTGTATTCATTCAACATTAAAAACAAGACAAAATACACTGCTGCACCCACCTGTATATGCAAGATGTTGGTTTTAACATTTTACACAATAACACACTGTAATGATTTTCTGGGCAGCTTCATATATTCAGCAAGAGATCAGAAATGTTGTGCTGCATTTTAGGTAGCAATGTGCCATTTAATTACAATCATACTATACATTGGTCCCCTGTCTCTTCTTGTTAGACCACTCTTCAGTCTTCAGTCTTCATACAGTATATGCTGCAGTTGCACCTGCCTTTTCAATATGACTTTAATCATCTGACCATGTTAAGAATGCTAAGCACTTTCCATCTACATTTTTCTGGTACTGAAGAGATTACTTGAGAAAAGGACAGTACATACAGACAGCATTAAAGAGGGCCTTAAAGCCGCACACTGTTTGAGTTGTCTCAGTGCTTGTGTGTCTAAAGGTTGGCTATGGCTGCCTGAATAACCTCGACGGTCTTGTTGCAAGGCTGCAGGCGGTCATACTCTGCAAAGACGTGGCATACATTCTCCACACCAGCCTCGATGCCTTTGGCCACGAAGCCAAACATCCTGGTGGAACAAAGAAGCAACAGAAAGATTAGATTTGTATTCAATCTCAACAAAACAGAAGTGCAAGTTAACATATTTGGCACAGTAGAAAAAATTGCATTGCAAGTGAGCCTCAGAACCTGTGAGGCTTCACTTTGACATAAACAAAACATAGTCAGATACAACACATCATTCTGATATAGAAAGTAATAATAAACAGTAACAAAAATTACCTTGCACCAAATGTGGAACCTTTTATCCACCTGTGAGGGTAAAACAGTTCAAGATTAAAATGGTGAGATTTGTTAGTCCATGTAATGACCAATAGACATTTGAAATATGGTGGTGAAGTAATGTAATGTGTAATAAAACAGAAAACACTTCAACAGGAGTAATGAGCTGATCAATGAGCTCTTTACTCTCAGTAAGTAACATGAATGAACATCACATAATGTTTCCAAACCAGATGTGTAAGACAGATGTGAAAAAAATAATCACTTTTATTTCACTACATGTTGTTGTAAAATACTCACAATCTATTGTCTGGATCTTCACCACTGTAGCTAAGCAGGTGAGCAGGGTAATGGCGTCTGAAGAAAAGCCTGTGGAAAAAATGATTGTGGCGTTAGAAATGTACAGTGTTTACAGAATGTTGCACACAAACCACATATCACCACCACCATGAGTTTGTTGTGTACTGTAAGTAGGATATCAGCACGAAGTGCACAGGATGTGTGTTTTCTTACTTCCTGTTGATATCTGTCAGTGTAACACCCTTCAACGACACCTTCAGATTGACCACGGTTGGTATGAAGGACCCTGAGACCTTCCCAAATGTTGAGGACACTGCCCTCTGAACAGCACAAGGGCCCGTCAGCATCTCGGTGGGAACAGCATTCAGGTAGATGAAGTTGCAAGCTATGGAATGGATGAACAATGTGTTATGTGTAATGAGTGAAGATTCCTCCAGCTCCTTCCTGGACCTTTAGGCGATTAAGCCATATCTATTTTATACACAGGAACAAGGGCATCGGCACTTCGTTACACTGTTTGTGTGTGTGTATGTGGAAATAAAGGGAATATACAGAAAAGGTGTTTTGCTTATAGTGGGAACTTTGGGGTTCTTCTGTACAGAGCTGTACAAATAAAACTGAAGTGACTTGAAATAGATATAGGACGATGCAGCCGCAATACCATCGGAATATTTTTCTAAATATTTCCTAAACAGCTTTAGTAACTTCAAAAATATTTGGTGGTTTACTAATTTGTGAATTATTTATCACGCTCAGTAATAGATTCAATTAATTTCTGATCATTTCTGGTTTATGCTACTCTAAATTTCAAGTTCACCACATTTCAGAGGTAAATATTGTACTTTTTCTCCACTACATCAGCAGGATAAGATTATGCAGAGGCCTACGAAACAAACAGTCATATCAAACTGAAGCAATTTTCTTGAATGCTCACATCAGACTTTTTTACTCCTCATTGCTACTAAACTCATAGTTATAACTACTGTCATTACATGTCTGTTCCATTTAACATGTGGGCAACACTTCCTGCGCTAACACACCAGAATATGATGCAGCGTCCTTCAATCAAGCTCATTTATTACACTTGAGTCTGCTTTTCCCGCCATGATCACTCAAAATTGCTGCAGTAATGAGGGTGAGTTAACCTGCATGGGTCTTAGATCTGACTCAGAAGTCAGGAAACCTTTCCTTTCCTTTCCTATCTGTTTTCGCTTATTGAAAACAACATGGCGATCACGTTATTTAAATGTTTGTTATGTTAACATTATTTCAGAAGGAGGCCTGTGGACTCCAAACAGGCACAGTTCACCTCAATTAGCAAGCTAGCTGTGCTCGACAAGCTGTTGTTAGCATCTCCAACATGGCTGCAACATTTTATAGCTACAGAAGGAGAAACGGTAGGTACATTAAATACACATGAAAGAAGTTTCATACAACTTCTGTAGCTTAAATGTGACCTATCCTGTCCTTACTAATAAGCAGCTGTTGAGTTTCCTCATTTTTATGTTGTTCATTGTTTTCCTCTCAGTGAAGTGCCACTCAGTAAGAATTGTTTAAAGAAAGCTGGTAAACTCAAACTCTGCAGTAAAACCTTGAGTTATAAGCTAATGGTAATAAACAGGGGTGAGTTGTATGTTATGTAGTCTCACCTGTTTTACTCTTGTCGTCTGAGGCTGGTTTGTCATTTGTCTTTTGCTCTGCTGTGTCCAGATCTGTGAACGCAAATAATACATTAACACACAGACACATTCACACATTCACACACACACACTCACACAGAACACACAGTCTTGACTCTACAACGTTCATTTCTTGGAGACTTTCTTGAAACTTCACTACACCTTAAACCATAGCCTTAAAGTTTAATGATTTATATTATAGCCTAAACAGACTTCGATCCCCACAAAAAAAGTACAACCTAGACCACACACACAACCCGTGACATTATAGGCGGACTTACTCACCTTGGGAGTGGAGCAGTAATTTGCAGGGTAAAGCGTAAGCGGTGATAGTGTGTTGGTAGATCAGGGCTGAGAGACTACCTATAAAAGTAATAGAAAACCACAGTTTTGTCAAAGCATGATGGAGAAACTCATTGTGTCACTCTGGAAAACCAAAAGTAAAATATTGGCGTTTTGAGTAGGTTACTTTCTAGGATGTGTATGGTAGTTTCGCTTTTTGACAAGGAATCTGGATATAGTTGTTAAGATAGGAAGACGTTGAGATTTAAAATGGGTATTATTTTATTCATGTTATATTGAGTAAACCAGGTGACTGCAATGGTACTTGAAAAAATGTTTGCAGTGTGAAATTGACTACAGCTCACAGCTACAGCAAAGAGGAAGATTTGTGATGACATGATTTCCTTTTCTCTTCATCTCAGCCATGAGGCAGGTACAGCAGTGCATGAGTCTCAATCCTTACACAATCCTTAGACTCCGATAAGAGGGAAGACAACAATAATCCTTGATAATGGCTCTGTGGGTGTGAGAACCCGCCCTGTGACCTCATACCTTTGAATAAATAACAAGATCCCTGCGCTGCTGCCCACCCACATCCCTTGAGGCCAGACATGGCTGACTCAGGTCTGGTGGGGCAGACATCACCATAGCAGGATGTGCAGTCATATTGAGTAGGAGTGAATTTTAAGAAAAGCTGATAACTTCTAGATGTGTAACTGTAGGTGTTGCAGGCTTTTACTTACCAAAGTATGGCTCCTGAGAAGAGCCTTTGACCCGAACGCCCTTAGTTGATGATTCAATGAGGAAGTGTCTGACAACGTCTGAACTGCTCTCTCCTGTTTTAATAAAGGACAAATGTCAGGAAATGTTGCACTGAACTTGAAGTGTCATGATAAAAAGGCAATGGCAGTGATTATTTAACATACCTCGTATTTGATGAATTATTCTAATTGATACATTTAACATTTTCTGTTTTAGTCTCCTGCACCACATTACAGCCCTCAGCAACAAAAAGCAAGATGATCACACAGCAAACCCACAAATTTGAAATGATAGGATAGCCTGTAACCCATTATGTAACAGGGTACTTTACCCTAGCCACCACATATTTCCTATGCAATGCA
This sequence comes from Verasper variegatus, assembly GCA_026259375.1. Taxonomy (NCBI): domain Eukaryota; kingdom Metazoa; phylum Chordata; class Actinopteri; order Pleuronectiformes; family Pleuronectidae; genus Verasper; species Verasper variegatus. The sequence goes on from CM048044.1 coordinate 22,801,808, forward strand.
TTCATTCAATCAAATTGTACTTCTTTCAGATCTCTCATTTCCATCACATCTTATAAATCATTCATAATTTTTGTTTCTGAAAAACCCAGAAAGAGAAAAGGTTATAGTGACATCCCTGGACCAAGGATAATTGTGTTTTGATTATCCTTGGAGATACAATTCAGCAGAGGAGATTGAAACAGACAGCACACTGTAAGCCTGCATACACTGAAATGGCCTTAGTGCAAACACACTGCTCGCACGTCTTTCATATCCTCATTCCAAAAACAGTTGAAAAAATAAATCTGTAAATGAAGTAAGCCTCAAAATTGTTTTGTGAGTGAGGTCCATTTTTTTTCTCAGATTGCTTACAGTTCCATAAACAGCTGGTTTTCCTTTGTGTTTACACAGGACATACTGTGGGTGGAAAAAATAACAGCACTGTCTCCTGCCTCACCACAGATAGCTGGATGTCGTCAGACATGACCATACACATCAGCAGAGTTGAGTAAGTGATTCCCTGTGCCTCTCAGGTCTCTGCTATAGACAAATGAGCTCAATGAGCTCTCTGCTACACCGTGTTCACATTGTTTGTCTCTGGAAGTGGAAGCTGCGGGATACAAGGGCCAATATGTCCTGTATCCGACCAAACACTGCTGTTTGTTATAATGGCATGTGATTCAAAAGTGCTCATTAGGCCAGATAAAACAACAATTGACAAGTAAAACAATTTACCTGGGTAGGTGGAAGGAGTGAAGTTGGTGGGACTTTGGTCCACCTTCATGGCCAGGCCAAAACTGCCTCTGTAAGAGGTGCTGTCTCTCACCACAAATGTTCCTGCTTCCTTGTCTCTCACCAGGGCTTCCGCTAGAATTAATTAAACATCACAGAAAATGCTTAGAGGTATCACAGAGATGAAAAAAGAACTGGATCCTATCAGAGGAATTAACTTGAGAGCTGGAGTAAAGCTACATAGTCTTCATATATGTTTGAAGTGCTGTTTTGAGATTCTCACCTTCTGCTCTGTTGATATGTGGAAGGAACCAAAACTTTGAAGTGTCCATGACAAATTTCATTGAGGGCTGACTGCCATTAAAATGGGCCTGGAAACCTAAACAATCATAAAGATAGTTATGTCAAATAGTGTTGTAAAATGTGGTAGCTGCCAGTAAATTTGACTACTGTGACACCTGCGACTCACTGTGAGGGGAGAATGGCTTCGAGGGGGACACAGTTACAGTCTGTATCAAGTCCATTTCTGGTCCAGGAGAATTGATGTGGAGATTTGGTTCTGGTGCACCGTTCACCAACAGTACAGGGATGTCAGTCATAGACCCGTTGAGTGAAGCTGGACTGCTCTGTGCTCCTTTGCTATGGAGCTCCTGCAGATGTCCCTGTTTTGTCAGCGAAGGCCTGTCTGCGCTGTACCTGTTATCAAACAGCCTCATTGTGGACACATCACTGAAGGAGCCGGACGTACCAGTAAGGTTGGACTCTGGAGAGTCAGCATCTTCACTGGCCAAGGACAGGGTGCTATGCAGGATAGAAGAGGAAGTGTTTACAATTGGTCATATTCCAGAAATCTTTGTCTGTCTGTATGTGGCTTGTTATATTGAGAACCATTTATTTTATCAGCTTCCCACTGTATGCCTAAGGCAGTGCACTGTCGAATTTGCAATTTGGACACACAGAGTAAACAGGTGACCACAGCCCTGTGGCGGCGGGGGCTGGGAATACATGTCATCACGACAACAGCACGACAACGGGCACACTCATGACAATGGCAACAACTAATTCTCCGGTTCAGGGTTCTGTGCACTGAGTTGAGCTTCTCTGAACTTTGAATAAACAGGTGAACGGCTCTTTGTGCAGCAACGGTTCTGTGGACGAAGTCCTGCAGCAAGTCTTTACTTACTGCAGCTCAATTACTACAGGTCACTTTTACAGTTTCTGTAAGAAAACTGCAACCAGCATCACCACAGGCCAAACAATCAGCCCATTCCACACAGCAATGTTTAGAATGTGCACTGCACTAGTATTAGCAATACGCTGGAAGACTGCATCTACAGCATGCATATCTGATTAATGGCAGGCTTTAACAGTGAATTTTACCTGCCAAGGATGTAGCTGGTGTCTGAGCATGTTGACATGGAGAGGAGCGAGACGCCACTGTTTCTGTTGTGGTGTGACAAGAAGGATCCTTGCGAAAACGCCATGTCCTGCTTTGGTGAGGGAATTCGTCGGGGTGCACTTCCACATGGCAGTGGAGGCAGTGAGCATGTTGGGGAGCTGGAGAATACCGGCAGGCCACTGGTCCTGCAGCTGAGACTGCTTCGTGAAGGGATGGGTATACTGGGTGACACAGACTGGACCATGGTATGTGGGTTGCATCCTCTGGAGACCAACACGCTGTGGGAGATATCTTCATCTGAGCAGAAGGATAGAGAAGAAAGTGTTTGCAAGAACAATACTACAAGACTATAGGAGGGAATTTTGTGAAGGATATGAAAAACACTGCATGGTCCCTGATTTCTTTGACTTCATGTTTTGGTTTTCTTTCAGCAGAAGGGACTTGGCATCCATGCAAAGGCACAGTTGCTGAAACTCTTTCATATTTTTCATGCATGAACCTGTTAGAGTATGTCAACTGAATTTTTTCAATTGAGTTTGTACTGTTTCTGTCTCAACTTGTTCGTGTGCACCTGAGGATCTATCTGACTGAGTCTATGCCCTCAGGAATACACTGCAGCCTGTGGGCAAGACAGACACGTGGCCCCTGCAACCAGAGTTACATAATTATGATTAATACTCATACAGAATCATACATAAAGGTTTTCAGACTCTAAGTAGGTGAGTATTGTTACTTATGGGAATATTGTATTTTGCAACAGGAGTACTAATCAACACATCACTTGATTTATGTATTTTACTGATGAAATAGACCAATGAATTGTCTGATTTGTCATCACTGTTACTGCACAGTGAAGATACTGCTGTTCCACCCTCATGTGTGTCTTGTTGGTTTGCTGCTGTGGCTGTAGCCTGTGCAGGGTGTGGCACTTGTCTGGGCAGTAATCCCAGAACAGCTGAAGTTGTGCAATCACCCCATTATAAAAAGAAATTGATCTCAAATCTCAAAAAGGGTGGGTAAATTTCCAAAGCCCCAGGCTATGTGTTCTGTTAGCTTTGTAGTGTTACTGTGCTCTGCGTCACACCTCTGTAGATGTAGTTTTCCCTTTGATGCACTCTGGAGACCTGGTTACTGTGTTTAAGAAATGAGGTGTTAGAAAAGTTTGAATAGTGTAGTTACACAAAACAGTCTGTACCTGCGGGAGAGCTGATGTATGACGGACTTTTGTTGACTGGAATTGGTTCAAATGTTGGATCCAAATCCAGGATGAGCTGGTTGAGATTATTCAGGGAGATGTCGAGATCAGAGTCACCATGGTTACCACTGGGCTGACTATTGACTGTCTCCTGAGCAGAGTCCAGGCGAATAGTTTGACCCACTCTCAGAACGTGGTTGGGAATCATGTGGGACATGCCTTTAGCTGTAGGCATCATGTTAGGAGAGTGCACAGTCTTCTGTGACAACCAAAGACACAAATACAATGGAGAGAGATCAGTTACACTATCCTAGAATTACAGCCTCGCTTTTGTCGTCTTTGCAAAACAGACTCATCATAAACCTGTTTTTCCCAGATACTCATATTGCTAGAAAATGAAGTTATGTACTACACAAAAACACATCCTCAACTCTTTCAATATTTGGTGATTAAAGCACCCACTTGGCAACATTTGATCAGATGTTCTTTGCTAGATATTTTTATGCATTTTAATGCAATTCTACAAGCATTAGGTTCAACTTGAACCTGCAACCTTGATTCCAGTATACTGACATTTACTGGACCTTTCCCACGTTTCTCAACCAATGCATAAAACCACTGAATAGGAAATGACACAGGCTGAGTTAATCAATCAATCAATCAATCAAATTTTATTTGTATAGCCCATATTCACAAATCACAATTTGTCTCATAGGGCTTTAACATGGTGTGACATCCTCTGCCCTTAACCCTCAACAAGAGTGAGGAAAAACTACTAAAAGACCCTTTTAACAGGGTAAAAAGAACGTAGAAACCTCAGAGAGAGCCACATGTGAGGGATCCCTCTCCCAGGACGGACAGAAGTGCAATAGATGTCAAGTGTGAAGGAGAACATCATCAAGGTTTTAGCAGCATTGATAAGGGTAAACATTTTGAAGCATAACTGAAGGTCAGTGAATTGGTGGATTATTGTCATTAATGGTCGAGTATCTGAGGAGAAATACTATGTATCAAGTAGTCCTGCTGCAATCATAGTCTATGGTCAGCAGCCAGCAAGATCATGATCCACCATCAAGATCGGATGCCACTATAGTCAACAGCTTAGTTCAATGCTGATATCAGCATGAATATTTGTTCGGGAAAGGGTGTGTAATATGAGGGATGATCCGGTCATGCTGTGCCTCCCTTCAGACAAGGCGTGGGGCTCAGTGAGTCACCCAGGTGACTGATGGTTACCATAACTACACTTGTGTTTTCCTACAACAGCCAAAACTATAATGGTGAACGTATTTTTAGAAAGTAGCAAAATGGCAAAAATCGGCAATTATCTGGAAAATATTCAAAATGATTTTAGGATTGAGAAGCAGCTCCTGTCGGAAAAATAATGTACCATGAATTCAATCATCACATAAGCTGTAATATAACTTTTGAATTATTCAGCAAGTCTTGTTTTAGGTAATGAGAGCATACGGATAGTCCATACTATAACCTGCTGCACTAATTATTTAACAATATAAACTATATTAATAATGAACTTGAGGCAATGCAATAAAATAGTTCAAATAATGCATACTTTTTACTGCAACTGATATTCTGATAAATGGAGTGTTAATCACAATGCACAAATACAACATAAACATGGCACAAACCATAAACACAGACACATAATTCCAAACACTATACCCATAAAACTACATATAACTGTAAAGGTCCATAGAGTGGTTGCCATAAAATGAATACATAGCTTTGTCAACTGTTCTAAATAGGAAATAAAAGGCTGCCATACCTCAGCCGTCTCTCCCCATGTGTCCATTCAGTGCGTACCTCATCTTTTCATATGTTCTGCATTGTGTTACATGTCTTAGTAAAGATAAAGGAAGACCATCTTACCTTGTTTTCCTCTGGTCAGGATTCTACTGCTGTAATGTTGTCTTTTCTCTCAGACTGTTCACTGTTTTGGTTTGACACTTCATGTGTGTTTCATGCTTTTATTAATGAAGTCCCAACCCTTTTCCCACTGAGCCTATCAGCAACAAGGATCACTATTCCCTGCGGCTCCAACTGATGATGTCATCTTAGCTGTGTAAAGTTTATGACTGGAGGGGAGACTTTTTTCAGATCAACAAACACATCCATCTTAAAATATGTAAAGCTGTGATTTAAACCTCTCACTCGATATGTAGTGCATATATGTATGTTGTGTTTCAACACTTGCAACATATTATATTAAGCTACTGGCTGCATTATGCATTATACGTGTTTACTAGTGTGAATGCTGGAGCTTGACTGTTGTATTGCATCTACTATAGACCAGAGACTCACAGTAGCTTTTTATCTGATGTGTCTGATTTCGCTGGTATGGTTGATAAGTTTATTAATGCTGTTGAACCTATTAGTTTAACTCCACTACTCATATCTGTGGCCACATCCTCCCTGAGATCTAATGGGTTTTTATCTCCTTTCCACTACCTCTGGTCTCTTGCATCTGATATTGCAAATCATTTTGTAATTGTTTTAATGATGCATGTCCATCCGCTCTGGGTGTTTCTGCTCACCTGAAGCTTAAAGTCCAGTGATGTCCCCAGATAAACAATGAGATCTGGTGTGTAAAAGAATGAAGAGAGACTGTGCGTAGTTGAAGAATGAGCTATTCATATACCACTTTGTTTCATCTGATACATTCCCAAGATACACTTTACCATAAACCTGTTTTTCCATTCAAATTAGTCACGTTTTTTATAATAAGACACAACCACTCTATGTTTACCCTCATAGTTGAGAGATTTTATGATCTTTCTATGTCCATAAAGTGAATATGGAAATTCTGTTGTACCACTTAGCACTGTAGCAGGTTCTGCTGGACAAAACTGTCCACAATTCTGACCATTGCAGCTGATAAACACTGGCAGGCTCTTCAATTCAATCTTGAATTTACCTTCAGTGTCAAATAGTTGACAGAAAAAGTAGATTGCTGGCAGCTTGATGTCAGAAGACATCCTGATTCAGTTATGGTGGTGGATTCCCCGGTTTTTTAAGTATTTCAATTTTTTGTGAATGAGGGATAGGGTTAGGGTAACCTTGGTATGGTAACCTTTAATGACAATGTCACCAAGGATCAACTCTTACTGTATACCTATATGCATATAATTTGTGTTGGACACATTATTTGCGGCTGTGTTCCTCATAATTGTCATGTTAACTATACTCAGAATATGTTTACACTAGTTTATGTAGTGTATCTTTCTTCAGTTAAATCTCAACAAGACTTGCAAAGACTAAAGGAAATATGTATCAGTAACTTTCCTGGCTGTTAAATGTTGCGCATATGAACAAAGAGATATTTTATCCATGGCTTCATCACTTACTTTCTGTGAAGCTTTGTTTGAAAATCATATTCCTCCTTCAGCTGAGTAAAAGTCACACCTTGTGTCCCTTTGTCTCTTATTTAAATGCACTATATTCTAATCTAAATTTAAGTATTGCAGGTACATGCATTCTTTCCTTCTGCTGCACGATTACTGACTCATTTATTTTCCTCTGACCCATACTTCATGGCAGTGTCTAACAGTCACATTTAAGATTCTCATGACATGAGAGAGAAGAAATATAAATAAGCCTTATAACACATTGAGACCCTTTTTTACTGTTCTGATGTTATTTAATTTTTCATATGTCGATGATTTGTCTTTCAGTATTTTTATACTCTTTATAGAAATATATGCTTGCTTTATTATACTGTACATACTCAGAAATCAAAGTTTAAACTACACTGCAAATGGCTGGTTGCAGTTCTTCCATGTTTATGAGCAAAAGTTGTTCAAAGTTCAAAGTGGTGAAGTCAAACTCTAGAACATTTTTATTGTAGCTTTTAATCTACCTACTAAATCCACAAACAGACACTGTATTCCAAGGAAACGCAGTGTCGAATTTGGCACAATTTGGACACACTATATGTTCAATATTAATTTCTGTCTAGTTTCGCATGCCTTCTTCTATGTCCTTGGATAAACAGTAGTGACGGACAACTGGCCTGACATGCAATGTGTGAAAATATAACTTATATATGTCACATGTGTGAACAGTAATAAAACCAATTCAGTTTCATTTTATGAAAAACATTGACTATCGGTGCAAAAAACTGATTCTGGTTGTTCATGAAAGAACGCTACAACCAACAATACATCAGGCCAAGCCCATTCCAAACAGCACTAGTTCTGTTAATGCTGCATTTTAATACAATTGTGATTAATGCACAGTGTTTTGCCAGTTCACACTTAAAATGAACTAGAAGTTCAGTTCATGCAGATGAAAATTAACTAGTTCATGTTCATAGTTTGTTTTTAAAAATGTTGTACTACATTCACGGTTTCAAAAATGAACTATTTCACGTTCATTTGTTAAATTTTTATTAGCGATGATTAAGATGACAAACTTACGATCATAGGCGGTTGCCTACGACGCAAAAAATGCCAAGAGGGCGCCACAAGAGGCTTATTTATCATGACAACCACAGCCAGGCGGCTGCTCGAATGAGAATTGCACATCATTAATGTTTATTTTTCTTGATATGAAAAGCTAGCTAGCTGTCAGTACGGCAGATTCTTTTAATATATTTTATTAAATATTTTTACTATTTTTTATAGCCTACATTTTTGTGTGCCTGTGTGTGCATCTGTACACAGTCCAAAAGTTCATGGGATGCATGACAATTTGATAGGCTATTTGAGAGCATGTGCACTTGCAGTTTTGGATGTGTATGTTGGGGGGACTGGGGGGCACCAATCTGAAATCTCGTCTAAGTCTCCCAACCCTACCAGGGCCGGCCCTGGTCGATGGTGCCAGATCATGTCTGCATGTTGATCCGCTCACTTTAACACAAGTCCTGACTGTGAGCGTCACGTCTCGTGTTGTACTGAGCACTAAATTTTGACGAGTCATTTTTCATGCAGCCTCATAAACTCTGGAGTGAATCAAACAAACACTTAAACAAGTTCCTTCATGTACTGATCAGGTCCTGATAACTAGTGATGAGTGTTTATTACTTAAAGTGAGAGCAGGTCAGAGTGGAGAAGGAAACAGAAACTCCAGCTCGGTACAAAACAACTGCAGCTTCTGCTCTGATCACTGAGCAGCTGTGACCACAGAAACTCTGTGTTTCACTGTTTCCACTGTTCTACTACAAAGTCACTGACCGGCAGCTTCACGTGAACGAGCTCTGATCTCATTGTGTGTGTTGTTCTGAGCGAGTGAGTGCGAGCTGGGGCCCGGAGCCCCGGGGCCTGTGTTCGTGCCAGTCACACACACATGCACACACATTTTCTCTCGCTCCTGGTATTTCACATGATGGCCTGATACGATAATGATTTAAAAAATGAACGTGAACGTGAGTTTCCTATGTTCATCATAGGAAAACTGATTCGTTCAGTTCATCGTTCATGAAAAATATGAACGTGTGCATGCGCAACACCGTTAATGGCATCTGGAATTTCAGTGAGTTTAAACTTATTTAACTAAACTCTGCAAAAAATCCCTTATAATTCATCACAATAACAACAGTATACCAGTTTTTTCTTCAGTGTGTTTAATGTTCAAAAGGTGAAATAATAACACTATATGGTTTTTCATTAACACTGGGAATTCTTTGAAATATGTTACACTGTAGCCAAGAAAAAATATATGCAAAGCTTTCTGCAATGTTAACTCGCAAGACTGGACACAAAAAGGCAGCAAGAGAAGCAGCAACAATTCCAATAGTTTGTCGTTTAAAAGTCAACTTCTGCTATGTACATGTAAGATACACTGTTGATTTGAGACTTGTATTCAAATGTTCAGCAGTCCACATTGTGAAGCTCTGACACAGCTTTATGGAGAGAAGGTGGTGGTTGTCTCAGTGTCGTTGGCCACTGAGCTCCTCCTCCTGCCGCACGTATACCTGAAGAACCTTTCCTGGCTCATGCATCCAAAGTCCTTCAGAAGCTTCAGGAGGTCGCGACGGAACTTTACTCCAATAAAGGCATAAACGAAGGGGTTTAGACAGCACCTCAGGAAGGCCACACACTGGGTGACATCGGTGGCATAAAGGAGATGATTCTCATAGTGGCAGTCCTCGGTTCCCCCTTGTGCTGTAACAACTGTGATCCAAAATAGGACCAGGTTATAAGGTACCTGGCAGACCAGGAAGACAGCTACCACAGCAAGAATCACCTTTATGGCCCTATTCCGTTCAAAGTTACGAGCTTGGCAAAGGGTCTGGATGATGCTGCTGTAACAGAAGCTCATGACCAGGAGTGGAAGGGCAAAAGCAAAAACAATCTGGCTTGCCTGGATGCTGATGCGGAGCTGGTCAGAACTGCTTGAGTACGGGGTGCAGGTTTTGTTGTTGATGGTGGTGTACATCATATCTGGTACGGAGAAGATCATTGCCATAATCCAAATGACAGCTGATGACACCTTGCTGAAAAACACAGCTTGGGAGCGGTGGCGGTGAGCGGAGACTGCTTTGGAGATTGCAAAGTAGCGATCCACGCTGATGAAACAGAGAAGGAGCATGCTGCTGTAAAAGCTGACCTTGTAAATGGCATACATGGATTTGCACACTATCAGGCCAAGCACCCACTGTGCCATGGAGTTGGCTGCCCAGAAGGGGAGCGTCAGAGCAAAGAGCAGGTCTGCAAAGGACAGGTTGAGCAGGTACACATCTGTCATGGTCTTGAGACGCTTGAAGTAGAAGAAGGTTAGGATGACCAGTATGTTTCCTACCAGCCCCAGGAAGCAGATAAGGGAGTAGAAGGTGGACATAAACCAGAGACGGAACTGGCGGTTGGATTCTTTATCACAAAGTGCAGGAAAATCATCATAATCCAAACCGGAGTCGTTATATTCTGAGTAGTTCATGGCAGTTGAATTCTCTTCGAACTGACACAAGCAAGACTGAAATCAAAGACACATCACACATAAATTAGAAAAATGTGTCTAATTGGTTTCCACTGCCTTTTGACACATTTTACTTTGGGAAACCTTTACTGATCATATCCTTAAAGGGAATGGTGAGCGAGAGGCTGTGGTTGATTATTTTCACCTCTTGTGGATACAAATTGTCTGTTGTCTGTTTCTCTTACCTTAAAGGTCATTACCCATATCAGCACAGCTGGCACAAGGTTTTGAAGACCTGAAAAATTGAGTAAAATTTTGAAGAAAATGCATGGTAATAAACATAGTGATAGAATGATATAATATAGAGTAATAGAATGATCAGTATTGTACAGTATTGCGTGCCCATCAAGATGGGGGACTCAAATGAGACAGTTAAAAAAAGTATGGTCAAAACTGACACAGGAAAAGGTCAAGATATCCTGACCATATAAGAATGAACGACGTGACTGCTCCCCAAAAGTGAAGCCAAAGCGTCAGCTAGCATCACCCCCTAGTGGCTGGCTGCAGTATAGGTCAAAAACCCTGCTTCCTCCATGTTAGTGGTGGGGACATAAACCAAACTAATAGGCAAAAGTGGGAGGATGTGGTGAGGCATTATCCATCTTTATAATACAGTCTATGATCCTGACCTTGAGCCCTTAGTTTGGACAAACTTAAGAAGTGATGGATACTACACTTTTGATCTTATGCCTTACACTTACCCATAAAGCAACCAACAGCTGCTTTATATTCTACCCTACCTACTTGGTACATGCCTACATCTAAAGAACAACTGCCTCTCATACAAAAACAATTTGTAATATAGACTTTTGTTATTAACATCTTCAAACTTATACATCTGTTTATACAGAGCAAGTGGTACCCATATTACTATTAAAGGAACTTTTAATATAGTTCTCCTTTAATATAGTGTGGCTGTCTGCTGGTTATATTTTGTGTCTTGCAAGAAGCAATAGGCTTCCTGTGCAGCCATGTGGTTTATTATGTTAGGTTATTGAATTAAAGGACTTACATAAACTATACTTTTATAAAGGCTATGAGTAGTAACTATTAGTCTTACAGTCATTGATGCTATTATGATGAATATGATTTATTACATTTCAGTGAAGACTGCTCCATTAGTCACAAAAGTTCATATCGATAAAAACACATTGTCTGTTTGGATGATGTGTTTAAGAAAAAACATAAATATGCCTTTGTGAGAAATAGTTTTCTTCAATTTTAGAATAAAGCAAGTATTAGTGTTTAGCAGTGACTGTGGTTGGTGGACTCCAGCAATAATGTTGACTGATGAATGGCTACAACATACAGCATGGTTTACAGATAAACCTCACAAGACATGTCCATGCCACCACGTGCACTCCCACATGGGTGTCCATGTTACAAATATCTTTGAATAAACAGTGTTATCACTTACAAAAACTACTGGCCCTGATTCCGTTGAAAGCTGTAAAGTGCATGACACCAGCAAGCTGAAGTTCCCCTTTCACATCTGATTTGATCTTAATTACAGTTGAGTTTTAATTATTTCTTGAACCATATCTCTTTAAATGTCATTCTGATGTTTTTGCATTCACCACAATGCACACTTCACCTTTTAATCTGAACTCTGATGGTACTCACCACAGAGGGAAATCATGTTGACTGAGCGTAGCACACTGTAGGTAAAGCCACTAAACACAGATGAGTCGAATGTGTTTGATGCTTGCTTCCCCTTGTTTAAATGAAGAAAAAAAAAACTGCCTCAGCAAGCCCTGAAGTGTCATTTGACAAAACTGAGAAAACCACAGACTCCACCTGAAATATGATCAGATTTGTATTATTGGTGCTGTAACATACTGTTAATTAAAATATATATGACGAGATCACTATGCGCTGCAATGGTTAGATTCACGTACTGTATATGCTGTACCTGAGACTGGCCACTGTGACTTGAAAGATATAATTGTAACCTCTCTCCCTGGAGTCTGTTTGTTATCTGTGTTCTCAAGTGATACTCACATAATAAAAATGCTACTACATTTCGACAAAATCACCCCAGAAGACAAGGAAACATAAGCAAAGCCACATTTGTGTTAAATTAATGTGTAGTAGAGCATTTTTGTGTGATCTGGTAAGGGCGGTGTTTTTGATCAGTTGTCAGTGACTATGTTTGCATGTCAGAGTCAACCTTCAAAAACTAAGGGCAGAGGTATTTATGTAAATGAGTTTCAGGAAAATCAGATGCACTCAGTGAATCTGTGATTGTTCAGAACCACACGATTCAGTCTGCAGATAAGAGATCAGACATGGCTCAGAAACACCACACGTGTACTTTGACTTGCTATGTATTCAATAGTTCAATAATATTGAAGGCAAACAACAATATGCATAATCTTTTTATGTACAATTATCAGTTTTTAGTTTTATTGTGTTCAGCTCTTCTATTCTACTTGTTACCTGTTACTCAGATGCTTTATTAGCATGACCATAGTAATAAACTACATTTAGTTAAATGTTAACATGTGACTCAGGCTCCTTTTCCTAAGTAAAGGAAGTTATACAATTATATTACTGACGTCAATTGTTTTTGTATTACTACAGAATGTAACATAGTATACAATGGAGATAGTCTTTTTGTATTGGACAGCTGAAGTAGTTTTTGCCCAACAACTCACAAGACCTGCACATGCTTCTGCACACCTGTATCTGTGGTTGTGGTTTCTAGCTTTCGCTTGAGGTACTGCTAACCGCACAGTACAAAACACAGCAAGCTGCAATGCAGTGTGCATTGTTAACATTTACTATCAAAAGTAATTATTGCACTACCTTGCAAGAGGCTGAAACCATATATCCTAAATCTGTCAGGTATCAGTCATTCTTTTGGGCAGTAATGCTGAACTTGGCTGAACCCTTGGGGGAGGATTGCCGGTTCTGAAAAACAGGAAATCATTACAATTCCCCCTTGTCTAACCCACTTCCCTTACCTGTGCATAGGGCAAACAAGCTATATGCAAGCACATTGTATGCAGCTGTCAATGTTTGATGCAAGCATCTGCACACCAGTGTAGAGAATACTTGTTTGATCATCAGAGAACAGTTTTTCACTAAGTACAGTAAAAAGTACATCTATACATACTAAATTATGCATATTTAAACATCATTTCATAATAAATGTACATTTATACCACATCAAACTTTATGTTTTTTAATGAAGATAGACCTTGTTCAGGGTAAAAAAGTTTATTGGTATAAATATGCAAAAGGAAATTCATTTTAAGACTGCATGTTTATGACTGCTCCTCAAGCTGTTTTACGACAACATGAAAATACATGTTTTATCAAACCTCGTTACACTGTGTACACATTTACGGTACATTTAAGTCTTCTGCTGAAAATTGCAATATTGACAACAACACAGAAATGTTCTAAGCGTACTGCTTTTGATTTGATTGACAGCAAGCAAACTTGAGAACACTGGTAGTTGAGCATTGTACAGCACTGATGATCATGTGATATAGGCTACTCATGGATTGACTCAGCTGAGCCCAGGAAAAGCAATACACAAGTATAATAAAATTGCTGATAATAAATAACAAAAATAACTACTACTAAGGACTACAAACTCCTGAGACAATACTGTCACTGTAATACTGATAGTAAACAAATATTCTCCTGCCAAGGAGATGCTCACTCCGCTCCACTCTTCACAAGTAAGACAACTTATTTAAAAAAAATTGCAACATGCAGAAATAACAGTAAAAGCAACAATGACACTACAATACAAAAGACAAGGTTTAATATAACACTGAACAATGTTTGTCACATGTGACAGCATTTTTTTCATATAGCCAGCCTTAATTTGCGACGGTCTGGGACATGCCAGACATAGTGCTAGAGATATGTATCAGTATGTGCTGAAGAGGGCTTGTCTGGGTTCTTTCAAATGGCAATGAGGCCTGTCACTGTATAGTGCTTTCACATGGACCATTGTGATACACTCTGCCTGCCTTTTTTAAGACAGGACCACTGATTTGTGGGCTTCAAGTGCTCTAAGTGTTTTATTTATTTCGATTCAGCCCATGTCTGTGAGCCTTGGTGTTTTCAAACTGAACTAAAACATCATATTTGCATCAGGCTTGTTAAACACTGAGCCCATCTGAACACTGATAAACTGAGATGATACTGTGCAATATATATTATCAGGTGATCATAGGCCAACAGACCTAACAGCCTTACAGTTCACAGTCAGGTATGTGTTGGACTCAGTGGGTTGCTCTCGCCTTGCTGGGCCCCTCTGATGGCTCACTGGTCGGGGCATCTTCTGTCTGAGCAGAGGTGGTCTCTGAGCCAGTGTTACTGTCACTGGTTCCTTCCTCAATGGCTCCCTCTGGGACACTCTCCTTGTCCTCTGACGCCCCTTCCTCGCTGCCTGGATGGGCCTCAAGCTCTTCTGAGGCCTTCGGCTTCACTGAGTAAAAGAAACCAAATTACATGATGTAAAATCAAGACAGGCTACACGGCACCAGAATCCACACATAAAGCCAAGGGTGGCTCACCTGGTGCGTCTGTGGGGTTGGACTCCGTGTCCTCGCCTTCCTTGCTGCTACTTTCACTTGGAGGATTTTGCTGGGGCTTGTTGCCATGTGTTGCACAAATGTGTTTTTCTTCTTCTGCTAAGACACAGGTGGGGGCCTCTCTCGCACCGCGGTCCCCTGCATCCCTCTCACGTTCTGCCATCCTTTTACGAGCTGCCTCCTCTGCTGCAGAAATCTCTGCAGAAATCTTCTCCATGTCCACTTCCACCTTCATACAGCACAGCTAAAAAGGGCAGGAATGGGGGATTTAATGTTGACAGATGAAAACAATTGCTGCACCCTTGAGATTGCTGTACGTGCTCATTGGAATCAAACTTTTTTACTTTACAGAGTTTAGTTTTGGCTGACCATGTGTACAGTTTGAACTGACTTAATTAAATTCAATAATGTAACTTAGAGAATGAACATAGTTTGTGTCTGTACAGTTGTTTCATGTTGAGTCTTGATTTGACTTCTCAGTCAGTGAATGGAAGGAGTTCTGAAAAGGATAAATGGCGCCGCCTGTTGTGGAGAGGGGACAGTGCATTCAGCTGCATAGTGCTGCATCTCATTCCAAAACAACAGTTATTATGGGCGCCACAAATTATAAATGATGACAGCAATATGATTGCCAGAACATGTGGATGGAGTTAGCAGCAGCTGGTGGCAGTAAGACAGATGTAGACGGGCACATAACCAGAGCTGCACACTGTACAGTCAAACATTCAAAATGAAGCTTGCGTGCGAGTAAGTGATGACCAAGAAGCCGTACCCTTTTGAGCTCATTTGTGAATGACTCTGTGGCTTCGATGAATTTTCTTTTCTTGTCCTGGTGGCGGTCTTCAATCTGAAGCAACTCGGCCTCCAGCTTTCTCTGTGACACAAGACACACAGGCACCATTGTTATGACATTCTAACCCATAAAAAAAACAAAGCTATAGCACACTATATCCCACTATAATGTGGAGAATAGAGGACCTGACCACAGCGTGATCATACCTGGTGTACCATCAAAGACTGGACCTGGCGTTTAAGGACCTGCATGCGAGCCGTAGTAACAACTGATCGCACATCTGGGACTACACTCTCACTGAGAATCTCGCTGATCAGACGATGGTTGCGTTGGAAACGAGCTGCAGCTGAGTGCTTTATGGAAAATCCGTCATCGTAATCTGAAGATGGGAAAAACATTTTTGATTTACGTTTGTCTTGTGTAATGTATTTTCATACGCCTATCAAAAGGCAAAGAGTGGAGTCACTAACTTCATGAATCAGAGGCTTTGGCAAACTACAGCACAAATGATTCACAACAAAAGGATGCAAATACTGCTGTATCTAGAGACTGTAAACATAAGGAAGATATTGCTCAATATTTATAGAGTCAGAGTTAAGTACAGGCCATCATGTCAAAATACATCCTCAAGCAAAGCAAAACTGTTATTGTTAGGTGAATGGGACAAGTGGTTAATTATACCCCACTGCATGTGGACAAAAGTTTCAAGATATAGTCAGCAATTTTCATTTGTCAGCAAATGCTTGTAATGGTCTGAAATCTACACTAATTTAAACACAGGATGATGATGATGCAGGAAGGTAAAATCCAAAGAGTTCATCTACAGTGCCTCATCCACAATAATAATCCACACTCTGCTGTGATAAACACCAGATGGATTCAGATAGGAATTCCCTTGAATATCAGTGTGCCTTTCATGCGGATATGTTCAGAATGAAACACATAACCATAATACTTTTAGAACCATCTTTGGTTTCAGCTTTGATAGCCATTGTATTAGTGCATTTACATTTGTCCATTTTCTCCTTTGCTCACGTTTTGTTAGGATGTTTCATTACAACATAAAACAGCTAACCTCAAGTCAGTTAGGATGTTTCTGCAGAAAGCTAACAAAAGCAAACAAAAAATTCACAATAGTGTTAGTTTTCCATACTAAAACAACAACAGAGATTCACATACAGCATATCAATGTGTAGAAACGGTCTAGGCATGTTTGTTAGATTTAGATGTAATGAATGAGACATGGAGGATCTACAAGGTCTACAAGGTAATTATGAATTGACATCTTTACTGCATACCAATAATTAATCCCTATTACTTTGGCAATTTAAAGATGGGATATATAAGATACCAAATGAGTACATCTTATCCTTCTACTAATTTACAAGATGGCCACCTAAATAAAAACATAAGCAAATAAAACAAATAAACTAATAGACTTATGTACTTATCAGAGCATTTACTCGGCCATGGACTCTTCAAACCTGTTAACTGGTATCATATTTACAAGGTACATTAAAGGCCAGCTAAAACAAAGCCAGATTCATAAATACATTTAAAAAGCAGAATTCATTTTTTAATCTGCATTTTTCCACTTGCCAACACTGTTTAACATGATAATGAAGTATAGACCATGTGGCACTCCTAGCTGGCTTTGTTGTGGTAAAACTTTGCTAAACCTCTCTGTGATACAAGAGCTCTCAGAGGATATTACCTGAACTTGCTGCTGTCGTGCACCAATGTGCACGCCCTTGAAACTTTCCAGACAGTGCTCTGACAGCAAAACAGGGAACTGTCACATAAGGTAACACACTCTGAAGGTAGGGTGTAAGGATTAAGCTTCTCTGGTGTTCACAAATTCAGTGGAGCTCAGTCTCACCAATGTGTGGGACATTTTCCACTTTTACATAAAGCAGCAGCATAACACTTTAGCACAATTCATCCCTTGCGATGACTAATGTTGGCTTCAGGTTATTTTGCATTAAACATTTGAAGTAAAACCAAACACCTCCTGTTTGCCTCGTGTCATGATGAGATTACAACCAAAACAAACTTTCAACAAACAGTAAATATAGACTTGTGACTATATCTGAGCTGTTTTGATGCTGATAATATAGAGCAGGAGAAAGTGGTGTAAGGCAGCAGCTTAGAAAGAATTTCTCTAAGACTGTATTTATTAATAAAGCACAATCTCAGAATATGTAGCCACCTGGAGAGTTAAATCTTATTTAATCATAGACGTACGTGCAGTCTGTTGCGAACAAAACCCACTGGGGTACCAGCATTTTTTTGGTGTAGGGTGTTTCTAAATAGCAATTGGTTTAATCTGTCGTTTTCCTGTACATCATTATCTTCTCCTGTAGCCCAGGCAGATCTCAGACAAGCATCATTCCCGTGAGGTGGGTGTAACTCAAACGTCCTCTCTTTGCTTGTGTGTCAAACTGGTGTGTGCATCAGTCTTAGAAATGACAAGAAAAGAATGGAAATTACGCAATTACATCGGAACCAATGCAAAGAATGCCTACAAAAACAACAGTTATGCAATGCAAATTGAGTTCAATTTTGCAGAGATTACATTTCAAAAGGTAGCATTACCAAAAATGTGGATGGTTGTAACTGTGTAGGAGGAGGGAAAAACACAAGTCTCTTGGTGTGCGGCCTGGCAACACTGTGTGATGGTTTTACAGTAATTACAGCTCTGTCCCACTATTCTAAAACTTGGGAGACAAAGCATTTAGCTGAGTGGCCTTACCATCTGGATCGTCTGCTGCTTGAATACTCATGTAAGGTTCGCCCTTGTCCAGTCTGGACTGCCTCTGACGGCTCTCCTCTTCCAGAGCTGCCTCAGCACGGCTCTTTGCATTGACATAGGCCAGGTACGCTGGCGAGTTGTGATAGGCCTTCATGCTTTCATTATACTCAATCTACAGTGGAGAAGACGACAGGAATGACAAGGAAACAGCGACTGCAAGCACACTCAACATGTGGACCCTCATTTCTATCAACTACGACAGGATAAGGAAAGAGGTTTACTCAGGATTGCGAGAGAGGAAGGAATGATGACTGGAGGGACCCACAACTGTTGCAGACACATCTACTGGTCGCCCATCAGAAAAAACCCATGAACACCCGTTGTAAAACAACCAACCTTCTCTGCTTCGTAGTCATTCAAATAATCCTGTTTCTCCTCATCAGTGAGGTCCCTCCACATGCCACCGATTATCTTCCCAATTTCCCATAGCTTCAGATCAGGATTGGAGGCTTTTACTTGATCCCAAACCTGGTGATGAGAACCAGACATGGGTGTGGGGTTGGGTTGGATTGGAGGGGCTATAAGTGGTTATCTCTTTGCAGAGAGGTCACAAACCAGAGGAGGCCGTGTGCTTTAAGCTCCATCTTCAAGTGGATAAATCCCACTATTAGACTGTTCTAGCTATGTCCTGGACAATGTCGGCTCGACACCTACCTCATTAAACAACCATTAGTGTCTGTAAAAAAATGTACATCTTACTCTGAGTTGATATAATGTTTTAAAAGCAAAGGATCCATGTCTTCCAGCAGAGCACATGTTGGTGCAAAATGCAGCAGTTACACACTGTGTACTTACCTTACGACTATATCTCATATATGGCATCAATGGCTTATCAGGTGGCTTTGGTGGTTTTGGGATATTTATTCCAGATGAATTCTGTTAAAGAAAGAAAAGAGTCAACTTAAGGCATGTTGGTGTTGAGTGACCATTTATACACTCTCAGCTGAGTAGAGCTTGTGAAAGTAAAGCATAGTGCATACTATGCATACATTTTTTTTACTTCCTTCAAATCGATCAGAAATTGATTTTGTATCACTCCATTTATCTTGACTTAATTTACAACAGTTTTAGGCCACATTCAAGTCAGAACCTTACGGACTACAATGGAGTAGTGCTGGCAGTTAAAAAGAATCTTGCCGAAGCTAAGATTTGCCCACCGTGAGAAAAAATGCCATTATCAGAGTCAGCCAACCACAGCTTGCATGCAGCGACTAAATTACTGCTCGGCGGCCTGAGCCATGCTGAGCAGCGAGTCTGTAATGCCATGGCAACACTGATGGCATGGGTTACTTAACATGGCTGACAGAAATGCAGACTTTGAAAGCCAGGTGGTATTTGAATGCCACGGTTTGCTCTGAACTAAGCTCTGAACTAAGCAAAGATCAATGGTATTGTGAAATGCTTCAGTGCTATTCCAGAGGCTTCTGCATTGTCTTCCCTTGACAAAGCAAACTGACTGTTCAGTGTCGAGTTAGACTTAATTATTTGTTACATATTCGATTTTCTCCACTTGGGTGTGTGTGACATTTTTGATCAACTTGTTTTCTCTATGTTAGATTCTTACCGTTACCCGACTGTTGCTGCTTTGGCTCCCTCCCAGTCTGTAGTTGTTGTAGGCCAGATGGCTGTATGGGTTGTACCCCACAAACCCGGTAGTGTTGGGCATTTGCTGATGGAAACAGATTGAGACAGAAACATGAATGAGAAATGACTTATAATTAAGATAGGGGAGAAAGCCCATGACAAAAAGAAATTAAAGAAAACCAATGACAGAAGCGGAGAAAAAAGCAAACCAAAGAAACTTGCATTCATGCCGGGGCTATAAGACAGTGATCTTTTGAGAGGCAGTGGTGTATCAGCTCGTCAGTCTGGCTTGTGGATTCAAAATAAAATGGAAACCATTTGACAGAGCATAAACTGTACTGAAAATGAAGTGTCCAAACACCAACATCAGTTTAATGTGGGATACCCAGGTAATATTCGGGGATCGGTGTTGTTTTCACCGAATACTCACAGTTGAAGGGGCAGGGGGAGGGGGAGGGGCATATGATGGTCTCTCTGTTGTGAAAGAAAAGGTCCAAATGGCACATCAGCTCAAAAGAAACAGCAAACTTATTCCAGTCCACAATCCATCTTTAAATACTTTCTACATATAGAAGCATCACAGATCAGCTGTATCACTGGAGTTCACCTTTAATGGTTGTAATACACTAATGAAACTCCAGTGTAATGATCACGTAGTTTCAGTAAAACAGTATGTCTGATGTATTTCAACATTCATTTTAATGTCATCACAGACAAAGAGGTAAAGACCCCCGCCCCCAGTTCCTTACTTGACATCTTAGTGGAGATCAGTGGGAATCAGTCTGTTCCAGTCATTGGCTCTGCAAATCAACACATTGTACGGCAGGATAAGGTTTTATATAAGGTGTTGACAGTGATTCATACGTGGCACAAAACAAAGACATGGCGATACTGACTGTCAGATAGCAGAGCTTGCTAACACTGCCTTGCATTGACGTTAGCTTGGACTGGACGTGATTATGAACAGTTTGGAATAAAGGTGGATATAACTTCAGAAAACATTTGGTGTTCGTGAGGGAACTGATATCAACACCAGCGTGGATTTGTTCAAGGCTATTAAGTGATCAACCTTCAGTGACTTCATGACTATTTCCATGCAGTAATCGATGACCGGTTACCGTTAGTATCTCCTGGTGTTCACCTGATCTAACGCTGCATCTCTACCAGGACCACAAGCTAGTTAGCTAGTTAGCTAGCAAGCTAACGCTAGCACATATTCGTGTTAGCTCGTAGCTGCAGTCTTTTGTGGTTTCTTCTCAGCTAACGCGAGGTTAGCTAGTCTGCGGCTGTATCCAGCAAGAACAGTAGTTAGCGTGAGTGAGGTGACGTTACGTGTGTTTTAATTATAAAGCTCCGACGAAGCATATGTGTGGTTAGCTCTGCTCAGTTAAGTTGGACTAAATAACCAGCGGACTGACGGCGAGCTAGCTGCTTACGTCGCGTAGCCATCTCCATGAAAAGAAAATGACATCTGAGAGACGGTAGCATGCAACGTCAAGTCAAACCAACGCGTCTAAAGGCAAACAGCGTCCCATGGGTTTTAATGGTGATAAGCAGGCATGTGCGCTGAAGTGATGGCCAAAAGAACTCACCCTAAAACCTTTAGTCTCCACCACAGTGTGCACGTTGTGGCTTTGACAGGAGGGCTACCCACCTAGCTCAGAGAAACGATCCCCACTAAAGTGAAATGGGGTCCACTCGTGAGATTCCTGCAGAATCTTCCAGAATCGCACCCCCACCCTCTCCTCTCCTCTCCTCTCCTCTCCTCTCCTCATCTCAGCCGTGCCTTGCCTCGCCGCTCATCGCCCTGAACTGTCACTGCTGCAGCCTCCATGAATGGAGGTGACAGCAGAAACACCTCAAGGACAGAAAAAGAAAGGTACCATAACAAGGCAGAGCTGCTAAACAGGATTACACACCTCGTGTCTGCAGCTTTATCTTTAAGCTGCAGATGTGCACCATCACAATACCTGTCAAAAAACACAATGAAGACTCCTGGGTTATATAGATGGAGAAAGCTGACCTACATTGTTGCCCTGACTGCAAAATACATTACTTCATGTCAAAATGTGTCATGTCAGTGCAGATGCTCTACAGCTAACACCCATTCTTCTCTACAAGGTAATAATCTCATCATAAAAAAAAGTTGGAATGATTTATTATGTCACCACAGCGTAAGTTGCCTTGTGGACACTTCACAGGCTGCTAAGCTTTTGAGAACAATCAACGCTCACTGGTCCCTTGTTGTTAGAACTGAAATACTTTGCATTCTTGTTCACATTGTGTGAGAGCCACCAAGGTCAATAGTTGTAATAGTGTGTTCACTAAAGATAACAATTCTAAGCCTGGAGGATTTAGCCTACATCTCTGTTCATTCAACCTGAATAGTACTTGTTTTGGATTTGTTAATTGATTGTGTTCATTGTGACCCTGTTTCTTTCTGTTTACATGGCACACTTGAGAGCTTATTTTATTTATGCTTGAACTGCATCCTTTATAACATGCACGCACACACTGTTGTGAGCTCATCTCCAGGTGTGGGGCTTCTTTTCTTTCAGCGTGTGGTGACCAGAGAGCTGTGTGGACTGGACAGAGAGCAGATTCCTCACAAAGCACGGGCGGCAGGGCTGCTTAGCGCTGGACACCTGTGATGGACGACATCTGGAGGTAGGATGGAGGTCACATGCCTCCTGTCAGCTACTGTGCAAGATTAACACGGACACTCACACAGGGCCTCCCTGCCACAGCTGGGGGATTTCGGATGCCCAGGGGCAGAACTGGGCCTGTGACATTTTGAATCAATCAGAGGAAAACCCGTAAAGCTGTTCTTGTAATGCAAATTCAGACCCAGTTCTTAAGCCATACAAAATGGACTCAGGCAGTGGAACTAAGCAGACTTGAAAGTTTACTCTGGTAGAGGACAGTGGAGGTATTTTTAGAAGCTCCTGCAGCTAGATTATTATGATGTATCATTCCAGAGGTGTTCCTTGGACAAACGCCTAAAATATTATCTTTAACTTGTCTGACCATTGGCTCAGGAAACAAACAGCACAGGATTCTACCATCACGAACATAAAGACATAACGGTCTAAAATGCTGAAAAAGAGATTTAGATCAAACGTAATAAGAGAGTACAAAAGCCCCCTTGATAAAAGCAAGAGGTAGACTGATAAACTCGAAGTATTCAAAAACATTTAGATCATTGTAATTCAGATGTGGAGAGTATCCTGCAACACAATCCAGTTGAACAAAACAAACACTTACCCCAAACAGTAAGTTTTAAACCAGGGGTGGGAAACCTTTTTTCAATCAATGGTTTTGGCCAAAACAACTTGCGCAAACAAATCCTCACCTTTGGTAGTGCATGACTTACAATGATAGCAATTCCCTTGTATCACTATATACTTCTTAAATAATATTATATTTGAAATTAAAGCCTTATTGGTCTGGGCTCATTCTAATTAGGGCTGCTGTGTTGGACAGGGCTGTCCAGGGTGGGGCACCACAAAAGAAGTGAAAACAAAGGGGATGTGAGAGCTAATGTAGTTGAATATTCAATTACTGAAGTGCACCATGCCCACTGCCTCACGCCCACCATTTAGGGCACACTCTCACTGAAAATGATTCCAATGTCAGCATTTAGTGAATTCATTTGGCAAGTGTAACACTGTAACAGATGATCATTTATATGTAAAAGTGCCTCACTCCAGTTTAAAGATTTAGAACTACACTAAACTATACTAAACTTCGTAGAAGTAGTGTTGGATATGAGCAAACATGGTACGTAAAAGGATTTTAATAATTGACTTTTGAAATAGTTTGTCACTGGCACTTGGCTAATTTTCCTGCAATGTTGTACCGGTTTGTGTCAAACAAGCTATAAGGACACTTTTTCTGTACATTCCGGACAGTCACATCCATCTTTTCAAAACATATTTTTGTCATTTCCACAGCTTCTTGTAATGCATTGGCCAACTTACTGTACATGCTGGTACTGACATATTTTTGCATGAAACTAAAAGCTATACCACAAACATTACATTTACGAATAATAACAGCAACAAAGTTGACGTTTCTTAAGTGTTTTAATTGATGTTTAACAATGTATACATTTTCATCAGGTAAACATTTACAATGTAACTGATTATTTCATTGGTTGATCTATATTTCAGTTCTTTGATCACTTCAGTGTTTGAATATACTGTAACAGTCCTGCTCTGGACAAGATACACAAGAGCTCAGCTTTTCCCAACCCCAGTCCATTTGGATACATGCAAACATTACACATGAACAGATAATATCAAAGGCAAAGTGGAACAGTCTACTCTCAAGAAATGCAATTACAGGTCAGTACAGCAAAGTTAAAGATCAAGCAATAGCTATAGCTTAAACACACAGTTTATGTAGTTAGGTAGGCCTTTACAAAATCAAAGCCATCTCTCAAAGATTAGGACTATTTAACAGAGGAGCATGTTTGAATGTGTTTAGTAACACCTCATTAGCTGATGAATGATAAGATTGTATAGGAACCTTGATGTGTGCATGCAGTTCACTGAATGAATATTCAAGTCTCCAGATACACAGGAATTATTTGGTTTTTGATATCTTTTAAACTGGAGCAATGATTCTCCAATGATTCTCCACTCAGGCCATCCTTTTCTCTACGTCTGTGTTGTGGTGAACAACCTTTGGATACATCTCTTCTTTAATGACAGGTCAAACTGGTTATCAGGTGATAATGCTGTGTCTCCAGCAAAGGTGATAAATCGACCATGGCTTCAATGATTAGATGACATTTCTATGCAGTTTGGTTAATAATGGAGAACCAGAGTTCTTACTGATATTAAGTTACCTTGGATAATTGTTGTATGTTATGATTAAACATTACAGGCTGTGAATCTAAAGAAAGTAACCTGTTATTCTCTTTAATTTTTATTTCAATTTCTTATATAGGTTTTGAAGCAAAATCATAAAAGAACAAGTGCACTTAAAATGTTATGTGTACAAATAGTACAGGGGTTGTTTATTCTTTAGAATTTCACCCTCACAACCTCAAGTACCTTCAGGATACACTGAGAAACATCAGAGAAAACCTCTGACTGGTGGCAACAGGCCACATATGTCAAATTTAGTGAGGTGATCCATATCAGCTGTTAGCTGGGTTGAGAGCGACTACCTTTTACACCTGAAAGTTTTACAACCTTTCTTTTCTCTGACTATATGGATATACTAGTGCATTTTGGAATGATTAGAGCAGATTCAATATGGAAAAATGTGAGAAATAATAAAAATGATAACAATAATAATAATAATAATAACAACAACAATAATAATAATACTAACACTAATAATTTCTGTGGTACTTTTCTTATTTCTGTGTGGAGCTAAAAAAAACCTCCCTCAGGATGCTGTGCTCAAACAGTCATATTTAAAGCTTAACTGATATTGAGGTAAAATCAGAGTGTGGTAGTTTATTTGATTTCAAAATATCTGATATTATTATACTGCAATCTGCACACTAAGGATTTGTTAGGTTGGCATTTACGCTGTTCTGTGTGGGGATGTCTCTCTTCTGCAGTGAATTCAGGCCCAGATAACACCAGTAGTGACCACCCAGATGAATCTTTTCTTGAATCAATAATAACCAAAGTGTCAGATGGAGCAGACTGTTCATATCTGGTGATGAAAAACACCAGCATTAGCTTAAACCTGCTACTCTCATGAACTGCACTCCACCAGTACAATCTAATTGGCTATACGAGTTTTACCAGCTTCTCCTATTATGTATAAAACATTTGAGGAATTGCTTAGTCGCTCATTTAATGATTAGTGTGATTCTCTATAGATGATATTATGATGCCTCTTAACTAGCATTGACAGATTAACAGAGCATTATGATCAATACTTTCTTTACTGCTATACCAGAGTCCTCTATTCAAGGCTTCATGTTCTCTACATGTTGCGTTGCTGCCCCAAAAATCATTACAAGTTATTAAACTCTGCTTGTTTTCTTTAAAGACATCTTGCCTGTTATTGAATGCAGTGGCTGTAATGATAGTGCAAAGCTAATGTGGGATGTTACATTCACATTTTGACAATATCATGAAATCACACATGGAAGGCCTTTGTCAATGACTTATGCAGATGGTCACACATTGAGGTGCCCCTCACACTTGGTGATGCTAATTGCACCACTTCCTGAAAATGTCTTCTGTTCTAATCCTAAACAATGCCCAAAAAAGTGCAGAAGCCATATATCTTTTTTGTTTTTTGGCACAATCAGTGTATAGCACCACCAAAGATCTGTCAAGCAGTCTGTTTGGAGAGAAGTCCTGTATGCTGAAACACTTTCATGCAAACATGAGTGTCACCCTGGCATCTTAGCACCAGCTGGAAAAATAAGATTATCCTATCAGAGTTTCTAGCCCAGCTACACTGCCAGTCCTCCTACTGGATAGAGCTTGTCTGAAACTAAAGGGGTTAACCACGGGGTGATGAAGCAGATCTGTTCCAGGCTTTTTAAAGATACAGTTTTTCAATTGAGGGTCACTTTTCACTTTGGTCTCCATGTTGTGAAGAGCTATGGTTTATCATATGATAATTCAAGGCAGGCGGTTGATGCAATTCTTTGTTACCCCTCTTTGTTTTTTGATTGAATATATTGTTCTCATCCTATCTATTATTGCTATGCTTGTGTTGTCTCTAAACTAAACTTTGTGCTTGTAAACATGTTTTATGGTTTATTTTGACCAGTTTACCAGATGGGTGGGGTTTACAACATATAGGACAATAAAGTAAGAGCCACACATTACAACAATTTACACATATTGTGTGAATAAACTAGTACACATAGTCCTTTAATTGAGAACCTTTCTGGATTGTGCTGATGCAGTAATTCAAACTGATCTAGTAGCTCCAGAAAGAATGAAACAAATATGAACAGCTCCTGTTGTGTCTCAGGTCTGACTCTCTGCTCGGGTTGATGCATTTTCTTGTCACTATTCAAGAATACGACACTGAAGTTAGACTAGAGAAAACAACACCTTTTCTTCTCTAACAAATATCACAACTACATCTCTTATCTGTGGAAGGGCTTATTTTCTGCCACCAGTCTAAGGACTATCAGCCTTAGGTTCACACAGTAGAAACAATACACAAGTGCTTAAAACACTCAGAGATCAAAAACTGTCACACACAGAAACAAAATAGCAAAAGAACTCAATTCAATGGTTTCCTTTTTGTTGCGAAAGGTCAAGTACCGTTGGCCTTCGTTGAAGTGAGGCTTTAGGGCGAAGTTCTTTCCTCATGTAGTTCTACTAATAAGCACCAGTAGAATTCAGGTGGTCCTGCACCCCCACTGCCACACCCCACTCCTCAATCCCTCAGGGTGGCAGTCATTAACTGGTGACAGTCCAGATCCCCTCGCTGCTCCAACGGCCCCGGCAGCCTCATGCCCGTCTTCTGATCCACACACCAGCACTTTCCCCGCTGGCCATCACGTGCAGGGTGACACTGTGGGCACAAAGATCAATAGAATATACTACTTGTAGAACACCTTCTTAGAGGTAAGGGTTGGTAATCACACAGGCTTCACTTTAAAATAATGTAACTGATACATCTTACGCCCTCCCATCTGCTCTCTTGTCAGAGTTACGCCCCAAAATACATGAAAGTTCACTGACTAAAAACTGCTAGAAGCCAACTTGTTGGTGACTTGCTCACTAACCTCTGACTATCGTCTCTTCTGAAGCAGTGTATGTCCCCCCACCTTGTTAAGAATCTGTTCATGTACAGTGAGAGCACGGGCAGCGTGCATGCAGGCTCAGGTCAGTTAGTGACAGACAGGTACACCAGCGAATCATTTCATCCAGTCCGAATGAAATGGTCTTGCCCACAGACAGCAGCTTTTTTTTTTCAGACAACTTTATTTTTTGATGGCTATCAAGATGTGAAGAGCATTTCAACAAATAAGATAAAAAGTGTTTCAGAAACAAAAGACCAACACTACCTTTAACTGCAGGGGCTAATATTCAAGCTCAACATTTTAACGGATCAAATGACTGAATGTAATATGGAGGGGGTCACTGTTCCACATAACACCCAACTCTGCACTTCTCCTCAGCTCTGCGGTTCTTTGCTTCAACTTTACTGTTGCAGTTCACTTTTAACATCCTCATAGGTATGTTTTCATCAGCAAAGGGTAAAAAGCTCTTAAAATATACTCTGCACTATCCACTCTGACAACGTTGACAACAAGCTGCTGAACACAGTGGAGCTTTTAGCAGATAGTAAAGATTAGAGCGATCGAAACCAAAACAGAGCTGAGTGTTGCTCTGTGTCTGCTGGATGTGTAAACAAATCAAAGTAATATAATGTGTAATATATTTTAGAACATTTGACACAGTGATATTAATGTCAAATATCCCTGTTTCATCTATAGCATGTAGAGCTTCTCACAAGAATCATTTATGCAGGTTTATATAAAACTAGGTTAGAGGTTAGAGAGCAGTTTCATTATCTGTTAAGCGGGGGGGGGGGGGGGGGGCTGCTCTGTTGGCAGGGCCATGATCTGACCTGGCTTGTAAAGCTCTCGGACATTTTTATTGTTTTACAGCTCTTGGCATTGTCCTGCATAAATGGTTAAATGACTGGAGTTTGTCAGGTTTAGCAATTTTATCAGCAGGCCACATCAAGAGAATGTTAATGATAAACAGAGCTTTAAGTGAAGGTTAATCACGCCCAGCTGGAATTTAAAGATGCTAAACAAACAGGTATGTCAAGTGATTTCATTATTTGTTGTGTAAATCCTGAGATTCCTTGTATGAGCTTTTAGCAATTTATCATGAGATTTAGTGTGTGTTGGGTTTTTTTTGTAGTGATTAAGTTTTAAAAAGCTTCCGGTTAATTATCTCAGAGCAACTCTGCTATAAAAATGATTCCTAGTTTCCTTCATGACCTGTTCTTTACCCCCCAATATAAATATTGGGGGGTAAAGCACTCTAAAGAGTGCTTTAGTTAAACAGTAAACAGATGCCTGAGAATCTGTGCAGACCGAGACACTTTAACCATGTTACACAACCAACCACAACTCAGACTCCTGATGACTGCTGCCTTAGCAGAGATTTCCTTTTTTATCACTAGATGAGCGACTGCTGCTTTGATTGCATATTCAGCTCAGAGCAGCCTTATCTGTGTTTTTATGTTCTCTCTTTCCTCACTCTTATCTGCATAGTTGCCCAATCTCACAAAGGCAGAATAACAAAGAAAGTAACTACATTCTAAATCTAATTGCATCCATCACAGAAGTAAAGTGATTATTGTTCAACAGTTTAGGGGAAACCACTTTCCACGCATAGTTCAACTCTGGATTCCTAAAAGTAAATCCCTTTTCATTTGAGCTTAGAAAAATAAGACCTTGGCATTAACAGGCGACTTGGACACACTTTGGTGTTGATCTTGAACTTGGAAGACAATATTTCATCGGCTGCAGGACTGTTTTGTGATTTGGCCCACACATTGCTGATGTAGCTTGAAAGGAATTGTTTGAAGTAGAGGGATAGGCATTTTTACTTGTGTTGGCTTTTTAATTGGAATTCACAGACTCACAGAGTGTGTGCTTGAAATGACAGACCTGTTTAGGGTGGAAGTCTCCGTTCTTGTCACAGTTGGGTATAGGGATTGTGAAGAGATCGTCATGTGTGCGGGTATTTGATGCCAGTCTGTCCAGTGCTCTTTGTAGCTCAGCACGACACGGAGCCTGTGGGAGACATCACTTGCAATATGTGCATAGACATGTACAGTGGCCTAAGAAAAGTGCTGTCTATGAAATGATGTAAAATGATGTCTAGTTTCCTAAATGGACAAGACAATCATGAGTAAGTTACGGTAAAATAAAAAAATCTGCCACCCGGTCTTAAAAGATAACTTCAGTCTATCATTAAGCCTAAAAAATAAACACAGGAAAAACGGGAAGTGTTTTGGATTTAGTGTCTGCTCTTGTCTGCTGGGGTTAAGTCAAGTTACTATAATTTACCTGCTGAGAGTATTGCCTCCAGTGCTCATTATTTGGGAACACGTTGAACTTGTTGCACAGAGGAGTTTTTTTTTTTATATGATTAACTGTCTTGGAAAAAATTCTAACTTTAATTGTTCCATCATGGTTTATTTTTAAGTCAAAGTTCCATTTTGGCGTGATCCTGAAACTTGAGTTAACACAGGTTTTTAACTTGACTCTGTTTTTGTTTTCAAATGCACAGAATCTGCAAATGGAATTCAGAGGTTTTTTTTGCAAAGAAGCAATTGATTGAACGTGAATGAATCTTTGTGGCAGGTTTTTTAATCGATCTGCAGCCAGTCAGACTTCATTCCCACAAACACTTTGAAAACTTTTTCTTTTTTTTAAGTAAACATTAACATCCCCCCCAAAAACGCCCAAATAAATGTAAATATGACAGAGAGTGTGGAATTGCTGTGCATGGCTGCAACACATTTCTTTGTTCAAAATGTGGTAAAACCAGCCTGTTACTGATTAATGGGAATGTTATGATCATGATCTTTCCTATCTTAAAACAGGAATTACACGATGATGTCAATGTCCACCTGTACTTTATTTCACAAGACCGCAATTCAACATTATAGTGTGTAAATAACTAATTTATACAATGTATAGCCTGACTGTTCCGCTTGTGGCTTTGGAACCATAAAGACGTTATGTAAAACACCTGCGGGGGCTGAGGCACGTACTGCACAAGGAAATGCCTGGGTTTGTTGTTTTCTGGTGAAACTGATAAGATGTAAGATTGTTTCTCTCACCAGCGCCGCCTTGGTCTCCTCCCTGGCAGTGTTGCTCCTCTGATTCGTGGATTTCAGAGGATGCCGGGCCAGGGTCTTCTGTATGCAGCGCTTGTCTTGTGGACTGCACCGGATATTGCTGTTGTTTGGGTGCTCAGGGATGATCTCATCCTGCCTGTCCATCGCTATAGGGCAAGGAATAATGCTTAGGTTCCGCAAATTCAACAAGAATGTGAACAATACACAGTCAGAGTTATTACGTCAATAGTTTTTCAGAATTATTTTAGGAGCGTCACTTGCATGAGTGTCAGTGCAGCTCAATTCTATGACGTTAGCATAATTTACGCAACCCATTATCTGCATTATTTGGCTGAGTGACAGATACAGAGCGGGAGCTGTTCTGCTCATCCTCCTTGTCCTTCTACATAACATCCCATACAGCTGAACGTGGTCAAATGTAGGCTAAAAACTAGGCCAGGTTAACCTCAAGGACACTGCGCTGTATTCCTGCTCTGGGGGGTTCATCTGTACCTCAGCTCTCGCCCCGGCACTCTTCAACTCCCGCACCACAGCCACATCATGAGCTCTGAGGCTTTTAAAAAAACTTTACCACCCCTTATCTGCCACCCTCTGTACCGTGTGGTCTGTGCCACATTCACCTTTGCATCCCTATAATCCTGCAGTTCCATGGCCCTGCAGGCAGCCAGCTGCTTCCTCAGGAAATGCCCCCCTCCCTCCTTACTCCCCACCCTTCCACAACAACCTCAGATTGTGCCAGATGGAGGTTGTTAGAGGGTATTTGCACTGTCACAAGTGGGCACAACTGTGTGTGTGTGTGTGTGTGTGTGTGTGTGTGTGTGTGTGTGTGTGTGTGTGTGTGTGTGTGTGTGTGTGTGTGTGTGTGTGTGTGTGTGTGTGTATTCAGGTGTAGTTAGTTTGAGGCACAGGATGAGCCAAATGATGGATAGAGTTTGTGTATATGTTTCTTATGCACATACACTGAAGTTGCCTTTCACCTGTGTTTTTAAGAGATGACAGCATTTCATGCTTTCTGCTAATAACCTATAGGCATGTTATAGATCAGCACTGGAGTGAATGAACTAGAAACGGTTTCATCATTTTGAATCTGCTCTCGGTCTGATTACTGAACCACTGCCAGGGAGTTAGTTAACTGCTGTTGGCAAGAGACAATGAAGGTGGAGCTGTAGCCTCTATGTAAACCCTTTTCTTAGGTCCACGATGCATGATGGCATGCTTACACATATCTAAATCAGTTTTTGTTATCACTGTAGCTGTCTGGCTTATGCTATCCCTACTGTATTCAGGTATTGATCCCTGGCCATTTTCTGCTAATGATTTGACATTTTTTGGAGTTGAAAGGTGACCGGGTTTCTCTAAACTTCACAGACAGTCCTCTTGCTTGGCTTGGCTTTTGCCTGTTTGTATTTTTAGTCTTGTTGCTGTTGCTCATCAGCACTTTCTTCCACAAGAGCCAACAGGGTTTCAGCTGTTTCCCTCGTTCCAAGTTGTTCTTTCTTGTCTTTTGCCAGCTCACAATTTTCCGATTCCACGCTCTTTCGCAGGGTGAGCCAAAGTGACTTCGAAGTGGGTCAGGGGTGGCATGTCCTGTTTGCTACCACTGCTGGTTTCCATGGAGGAAGTTGCCACTTCTCTGTGTGGTTTCATTTGATTTGGACCAGCAGCCTTTAAAATCTGATTCCTACAGTGTAACATCAGCCATGGAGCAACCCCTGTACACTGCCTGTCGCAGGTGCACAGCAAAGATAAATAAAGGTCTGTAGTAAATGTACCTTCATCATCCACCTACTAATTCCACCATCATCTGTCTGTCTGTCTTTCTGTCTATCTGTATGTGGATCCACATCTCACAAACCGTTTATCTAAACGACTTAACACGACTGTGTAGTTGTCAGTGGGAAGTGGGCCTTCAGTCTGTGGATGGAGTTGAACATGTCTTTCTCTGATAAACTTCAGCAGTGGTCGGCAAGTGGGTCAAACCGCGGTCATCATTTTGATGATTGTTCTATTTCAGCATATCGGACTGACATACAAATATTTAGGGGTGTAGTGGTTGCTGACATCTGTCATGGCAACAACATTAATAGAATCACTTCCTGTTTGGCAATTTGTCTTCCAATTAAAAGCACAATGTTCATTTTGTTGCTGCAATGCTTTATATCGAACTGAATTATAGAGATTTTATTTTGAAAAGTTGTGAACTTGTGTCTGAAGATTGTCTTGATTGCTTAACAAAATTCAGAAATAGCCGTGATGCAATGTATCAAAAAATAAAAGCAGTTAAGTAAGTTATTCAAGCTTTAATCTAAACCTCACATGCGAACAGTAATGAAGCAAATTCAGTCTCTCATTGCAGATAAACCAGGTCGGATGAACGCAAAGTTCTAACTTCAATTTGTACCGTAGACTGTTTATAAAAAGCTCAAAGCACACAAACTATAAAAGTGACAGTATATTGTTGAACTGTTTGAAGAGGACTCACTTATGACAAGGAATCATTCTGAAGTAGCTCCACAGCATTTACACGGGACAAGAGAACAAGCAGGATTACAACAGGCATTGCACTAGTACTCCGAATCAGGAACAACCTTCACCTCATAACCTTGGTGTTTAAACAAAGTCAACAAGACCCATTCAAACAAAAACAAAGAGTATTTATCCAGGTTGAATTCATTATCAGTTTCATTTGTGAAACCATTGATATTAATAGCATCGTAGGTAAACAGTATAACCTCTGACTGACTCCTTTCCAATCACTGAAACCTGTTGCACAAAAAACTGCATGACTTGCTCTATCCAGTTCCTATTTAAATATTTGTTGTCACATGTCGGTTCCAGCAAATGTATCCGTCAAGTGTTGTGACTTGTCGTGTTAGCATCAATAATTTCTGTGAATCTTGATCATTGATTGGCAGGCCCCATCTGTTTTGATGAATGTATTTTCTGTCACAGGACAAACTACTTCACACAAGTTTGTTGTGGTTACATCATTCCATCTACATTTTCAAAAGATTCAGTATGTTTACCTTCTCTGTGTAGTCCATACAACAGTGACATAAGGGACCAAATGGGTCATGAGATTTCAGATTCCACTGTTGTGTGTAAACATTGTGTGTAAAATCCTCATCAAATAAATATTTAGTTATGCTGAGAAAGACTGGCAGAGTGCTTTGCAATGGTTTATACTTCTACGAGTTCAGATCTTGTTCGAAGCCAGAAGAGAGTCCAGTATGTGAAACATTTGTACAAAAACCTGAGATGGACCCTTTTAATGTTATTGCTGTTTGACTTCTCAAGTGAGGGGTCGTCACAACAGATCACCATCTGCATATTTGATTTGGCATAAGTTTGAGGAAACCAGTGATCAAACCCTGAGAACAGCAGCCAAGCTGCTCTACCGCCCAAGCCACGGCCTCCCCAATGCACCTTTCTAAATAAAATGACTGCATTCGTGATCTTTTTGATACAAATACACTTACAGAGCAAGGTAAATATATTACACTTCAGTTGTGGTCTACGTGAAGAGGAGCTTACCAACTGCAGATAAGTAACAAATAATTGGTAAGGCTGCCCCTGAGAAGATTCAAAGTTTCAGTTATATATTTTATCAACATTGACGCTGCTACGTCAGGTCGTCCTGTCTGCTTAGTGAAGTTATTTGCGACAGGTACAGTCAAACTTAATGTCCAATGAAACCCTGTTCAAAGTGTTGCTTGATTGTCCCTATGAAAAGGGAGCATAACAGAAATTGCTCAACCTACATAAGAGCACTGACCAATTTATTTCTCAACTGTAACTTTTCTCACTCAGGTCAAACTTTGGTCATGATAATAAAAATGACATTATAGGGGTCCATAAACAATGGCAACTTAAAAAAAGTTTGGACCTCCAGTGGTTTGCCTGCAGTGGTTACATGTACTTGTGGATAGATGTGTATGATGTTTGTAGGTATTTCATGTATAATGTAATACATAATCAGAGAGTGTGAGTTGTGTCTGTTGGACACTGCGATTCTCTCAGCTCCGCTGTCCAGTGTTTGTTGAGTTGTGCCTACTCCTGAGAACCTCTGTCGCGAGAACACACACAGCTAAAGTGGAAACTACCCAGTGTTGTTCCAAGCTGACAATACTGTCAGAAGCCCGCCATGCACTGCGGTAGTATTTCAAAAGCAAGCTATAACCAAGACGCCAACTGGTCTCTATGAAAAAAAGGAACCAACAGGCAAATCTTGAAATTTGCAGGCCCATAAAGGTTCCAGACTTATACTAGGTTTTTACCAAGTCTTGTTTTCATGAGATTCTGGCAGCTCAAAAGTAAACTAGGCTTACAACCAAACTTTTCACTCAACACTGGATGCTTGGAGAGAGTATCAGACTTCTGATTTCCAGGCAACAGATTTCTTTGAAGCAGTTAATCATCAGTGCAGTTTTCAGAACACTGTTCAAGACTAGCAGCGTGTGTTGTAAGAAGGCCAACTCTTTTTATTTGTCAAAGAAACCTTAGAGGTGAATCAACTATGAATCACAAGGACAAGACACCTACTGTTGCACTGCCTGATACTACTCCAGCCACCTCCCTTTATGATAATAAAAATAAACGGATAATAATAACAATAATATAATATAATAATAACAGACATCGTAAAATACAACATGTTTGTGAGTCTGAATCCAAAGAAGACACAGCAGCAGCTGTTTGATTCACCCTTGAAGGAGCAGAACATAATTATGAACCATAAACCTGAGGATTAATAAAAGTATACACATTTCTTTTTGATTTCTCGGCTGTTATTGATTCTGTTTGTTAGTATCTGCTTAGAACAAAGTTCACAGAAACAAGTATAAAATCCTGATCACTCTTGATTTTTCCGTGAAGAAAACAGGTCGGTTGCTTTGGTTTCTGCTTTTAAAAATTGTGTCAAATTTTAGCCTAAGGCTTGAAACTCTTTTAAGCCAGATATAACACAAGATAATAAACAGCAAGTGTGGATCACAGGGAAAAATATGAGTAGAGGATAGAGCAGGAAGTCTTCTAGATGGATCATCATCATCCTTAAAATCTCCTTAATCCTTAAATCGTCTGGTTCAGAACATTGTTTCTTCTGTTTTTGAGAAAACAATCAAATTTTTCATCTGGAAAAGCAAGTTCTGGGATGCCTGAATTTATTTGTTGATGCACTGTTCGTGCATTGGATCTGTGAATATAGGGAAACCTGAAGCTGCAGTGAATTAGGTCAAACTATTTTGAGTCACATTATTAACTTAATTTTGAATGGACTGTTCTTGTTTCAATTATTTGAGCAGGATCTTTTGTGGAAGTGCAAGGAGTGGAAATGAACATAATTTAAAATGCCTGCTTAGTTTCTGGAATATTAGATAGAACTAAAATAGTATTTGATCATATATGAAAGCAAAACTAATTATAAATAATCAGTGCTTAGAAAATCCAATTCTCAATATAATCACCATCAAGAGGTTGAGGTGCAGAGTGCTGCAGGGTTTTGATCAGTGAAATACTGGCCTTAAATATGAAATATCAGTCCCTGATGATTGCTGTCCTTCTCAGATTAAGTGTGTTTCACGGTCAGGACAATGTAGGATTGTTTGTGGATCTCTCTGCTCCAACACCAGGAGGGGGTCACTCTCTCACAGAGGACAGCAATTAGCTAATCACGTTTACTCCTGCACAAGAGCCCCAGCTGTACAAATGTGCTGCACAGCCCAAAGAAAGCAAATACACAACATTAGAGGACATCTGCTCAAAGAGATTTGAAAATATGATTCACCCCAAAACTACATGCACATCTTTAACCAGTTCACAACTCACTAAATGTGCTAAGGAGTGCTAGGAGCAGTGGAAATCTAGGTTAGCATGCTGCTTTCATAGAGACCTGTATCTAGTAAATTGAGCATAGTTGGACTGAGGCTCGCTCCACTGACATTTTCGCTCACCTCCTAACTCTGTGCCTGTAGGTGTAAGACTTCATATCTGACATCTGTATCGGTTTGTGAATAATATCCGTTTCAATGTGAGATGGAAGCGTTTGAATATGATTTCGAGGCAGACTCAGCTGGAATGTAGGAGCAGATGCCAACACACACATTATGATTCATTCTAAGTATTAGAGAGGGTTTCTAAGAATGGGATATTAAGAAGCACTAAAATTGTCTTAGACCTTGACTTAAGATGCTGGATAGTGCTTGTTGTTGCTATGGAAATCCAGTATAAATAATATAAACACGTTTTTGAGAACAATGCTAATGTTTTGACCCAAATTAAAAATAGTAGTTAGTAACTAGTGACAGTTGAAAGACAGCACAGACATTTGTCACACAAGGATGTAACTATTAGTCAAGTCCACATCTGCTTCTACCTCATGGTCCTTTTCATTTTGAATTCTCTTGGTTTTTAAAAACCCTCTTCTATTTTTATCTAGCATGTTCACTGTTGCTAGGAGTGGGGCAGTGTCAGACATGTATTCAGGAGATGCACCCCCTTGTTTAATAATGCATTAGTACAGTGAATGCGCCACAAAGGAAATCTCCTGCTTGTGACTGGAGTTGCTCCTCGCCTTTCCCCAATGTCTTTCTAATTGTCCCTCTACTACCATAGTTTACATTGAACATTCTTATACAGCGGATCTGAGCTGCTGCCCAGAATAATTGATTTACAGTGAGATTTGTTGGGCAGAGCTTCCCTGCTTTGTTATGACAGACTCCAGGGGTAAGGAGGAGTGTGGAGACAGAACTCTGCACTCAGATTACAGAACACCAAAAACAAAACTTCTGAACTTTCCAAAATGTTCCATCTACTGCCGCTCCACCCGGGAGAAAGGACCCAAGACTCCCCCCAGTGCCATATAACCCAGTTCCGGTCCAGCTGATCAGACAGTGCAGCATCAGAGAGCATAAATAATGTTCAGGGAGAATATTCTGCAAGATAAAATTGTGTTGATGGACAGATGTGGACCAAGCAAGCCCTCCTTTTTTATCATACTCTAAACAGCTTTCCTCGTCTCTCTGATTCCATTTAGTCACGCTATGTGCCGGGCCTAACCTATGCTGGCCCTGCACAGAGAGCAGAAGGCTCTCATTTCAGCTCTGGCAGCAGGAGTGCCGATGAGCTCATCCTCATGAAGGAGCTGGACGTGGTGGGCGATGCACTTGAAGGCTTGTTAGGGTTGGGAGGGAGGGAGGGGAGCACCCAGGGCCAGGGAAAACAGATGCTGCATTGAAGATTCAAATCATTGGTGTTCTGACGCGAGCAGATAGCCTACTGCCAGTATCAGTAAATGTCTGGGAGCCTAGACTCAGTGGGAGAAACACCGGGCCAGTTAGTCGATAATGTGGAACAAATGAAAGAACCAACTTGTCTGCGACACATTATAACAGTTGTCTCATTCGGCATAATGGAAATCAACACCGCCCTTTGTGTAAAGCAGAGGAAGATAAACAGTAGAGCGTGTCCCATCAGTAAAAATAAGTTAACATCAAAGCAGTGAACTGCAACTGGATATGCAGATAAGACATCCAATATTAAGACATCCCACTGTGTGAAAGTGGAAACAGACTTTCTTCTCTGCAAGAGGAATGCAACAACAAAGAAGAGAACAAGAGGTTGACCTAGAAAAGAGTGATAGAGACAATGACATCAGAAGAGGATAGTTAGATAGTTAGATATGTGCAGCAGGAGAAGGAGGAATGGGGGCGTGGCATCCATGAAAGAGCAGCAAGTGAATTACTGATTGCAGAGAGCTCTAATAGCCCCAGACTGGCCACACTCCATTACAGTCATTTCATACAGCAGCTTTTATTACCTCCTCCCATTACACACACACACACACACACACACACACACACACACACACACACACACACACACACACACACAGAGAGACCACCACAATGCATTTCACTCCCCACACTACATGACTACCTGCAGGATTTCAGTTTAACATGAGCATGATGAGATAATTGCACACCCAAGGTAGGCTGGGAAAGTGAGTTGTAAGTGTTGCATAAGCATTAACCGAATGAATGATTCCTACAGTAACACAGGTATGGTCTTCACTAACACACCACATAGTCATACACCGTGTAGACACATGCTGCAGACACACACACACTCTCTCACATGCACACACGCCCACCTGATCTATGACCACACCTCCTCCGCTGGCCTCTCTGAAGCCTGCGCTGCATCTTACAGCAGGGCCCCTTTCAAAACGACCATCCACAAGACAGCAGGGGGACTGTGTGCACTCTCCCATCAGGCCATGCGTGAGGAGCTTGTGTGTGTGCATGCTCTGGTTCAGGGCTTAGCTGAGATTAGGGTAAACAAGCAGCACATTGTCACACCCCCCAACTCTGACCCTGCCCAGCTCAGGTAAGGCCCAGGCAGCAGAGACAGAAAATATTCCGGTCTGCCTGGGCGTGGGTCCACAGAGGAAGACGGAAAGAGAAAGACCAGTGTTGGAGAGGTTTGGTCAGACCTGGTCAGCTGTGGCTGACGGCTGTTACATGCTGCAGATAATTAGAGCATCTTTACATTAACCTTTGTAGAGATATCATACTTTCTGGAAATGTTTTAGTTCTTTGAGCCTCTTTATAACCGACAATATCTAAACTAGGTGAATTTGCAATCAGTTCACACAAACTCTGACCCCTTTGTTCTCACCTGAGTTCTCTTCCACCTCCCGCTCATCGGTGCACACCCCCTGGCCATGCATCAGCGAGTGCAGTGGCCTCTCCACACCCCGTGGCGGGTAGCAGCGAAGGCCTGTGCCACATCGGGGTGAGTAGACGCCACAGTGTGCACCTTTAGGCAGGGCGCAGGTGGGACAGCAGCCACAGCCAGGCTCCCGCACTGTCTCCTCGCAGCCGTCTGGCAGACGACAGCTGGCCAGCCTCTCCTCTGAGCACACGGGACAACGAATAGCTTGGTCCGACAAGCACAGCGCCACCAGCGACAGGGCGCCAAACACCCACAGGCCCCTGCAGGATGGAGCTACACCACCTCCACGCACCATGGCAGCCCTGGCACCTGCACACAGTCCTTCTCCCTCGTGTATGGTCCCCTTAGCCTCCCTGCTCTCTCTGAATGTCGTGCAGCTTTTGATCACTTTATACTTCAACAGCCGATTTTAGACAAGCAAGGGAGGATTGAGAAGAACGCTTTGTCCAGGATGGTCTTTGATATTTTCAGCTGGTTAGTGTTTCAATTGCAGGGACACAATGCCTCTGCTGTACTGCCTCTCCGTTCCTCTGATTCAATTTCACAGCGCAGAAACTGGAGCCTGCTCTTGATCTGCTCGACTGGCGAATGTGGTGGTGATAAGAACTAGGTTTTGTAATTTTGGAATGAACAGTTGCAGGAAGGATATCCACCAGTGTGCTCAGGTGAGTCTTGCTCTGTCTTCGAGTCCAGAGGCTCGCCCACCCTCTGCTCAAACACCAAAAAATCTGGTCTACAAGTGTCCAAATGCAAAGCAGGTCATCAAAAGGCAGTGTTTTAAGTAACAGCTGCAGTTTCCTCCTCTTGCTTGTGTGCAGTGCAAAGGACTCGCTCCTGAGAATGGCTCAACACGAGTGGCTCTCCTTGGACTTTATACTGGTCCATGGTCACGCCTCTTTCTACAGTGAGAGAGAAGCTGAAAGGCACAGCGGAGGAAAGCCAGGCTAAAGCTTTCTCCCTCTGTCTCCCTCTTTCTCTCTCTATCTCTCTCTCCTACTCAGACACACACTCTCCCTCACTTGTCCTCTCTCAATCCTGAGTGCACCTAGAGAAGAAACAGCGGAATTACCCTCTCACACACAGAATACATTTATTTTTTCTCCCCCACCCAGCCATTATTATTCTCTTCAGTCGCGTTCAACTTATTTCATGTGAGGGGCGCTCAGACGTATTGATTTGCATGTTTGGAGATTACTTGATGAAGCATTGTGGTCCATAGAAAGTAAAAAAACAAAAACACTGTGCTGTTCCATTTTAATTAACCCCAAATGCCCAGCACACATGTATGTGCCTCGGGGGCTGAAACGTGGTTCAAACAACAAAACAAGCTCATGCCTGCTTCCTCAACAGGGTCTCATTGTGTGTTTATGTGCGTGTGAATGTGTGTGTTTGCATGTATACGTGTGCGTCCAGAGTCCAGTCCCCCTCAGCCCCTGGCCCGCCCCCACCCACAATTATGTTTGCCCCCAGATCTCTCTTTCTCTTTTTCCTCTCTTGCTACTAAAAGGCAAATGGACAGTCTAAAACCCCCCTCCCCACTGCCGCCCTGCCCCCAAAGGTCCTAAAAAAACTTCCCACCGGTGGAATCAAAAGGATAAATTTTAACAACGCTGCAAAGCTGAGATAGTTTACATGTGTGTTTCTGATCGTGAAAGAGTGAATCAGGGTGTTGCTTTGTTCTTGTTTGCTGCGTGTGCAGATAGTCCCTCCACTCAGCCTGTAAGGTTTTGAATCATGGCTTTTATTGGTCAACATCCCTTTTTTTCCCCCTGTGTTCCTTTGCCTCCATTTTGCCATGGAAACCCAGCATGTATTGTAATGCCTTTGTGAGTGTGCTTCCTTTTTGCTTTTTTCTTCGGGCTGGTGGCTGGTTGCCATAGGCGGGCCATGGGCAGCAGCCAGGCCTTACAAGGCTGTGCACCACTCAGGTGGGTGCTATAGTGAGTGTTGTTAGTTACATAGAGCTCAGATTCCTCACCCGTCCCTGCACGGTAAATAATGATAAATATGTACGTTACTAGTGGCTGTGGTCAAATATCTTGAGTACTTTTCTTCAACCCAGCTCATCTATTCAATTCTGGTCCAGTAAACAAAAGTAAAGCAGAACTTATTTTTATTCACTCACAATTTACAATAATTAAACTGGTCTATTTCCAGTCAATAGAAGGAATGATAGACTGGTAGTTGGTGGAGCTGGTTCTGAAAAGCTCATAAGAGCGAGCATCCAACACTCATTAGTTGGATATGCTGATGTTTCTTAATTTGGCAGCAAGTTCACGTACATTATTTCATTAAACATTATATTTGACAGATGCTTTTGTCCAAAGAAAATTAAAATAAGAAAACTCACATGAAAAAGAGCACAACTCCCTCAGTTATAGGATTTAAAGTGATTTTTTTCAAAGAGCTGGACTACAACTGTGTCTGGTTTTTCAATTGTGTGCAGTTGTTTTATTGATTGGGAGATAGAAAAGTTTAAATGAAAACTTGCTTTTTATTTTGGCCACAAGATGGAGTAATAGCTCCTTAAATGGAAACAAGTAAGCAGCCATGTGAGCTGCCTGAACTGATGTGGAACCATCACTACCATTATCAGTTCTTTGTTTCACTCATAAATGTAATATAATAATATTTGTGCTCTAGACTTCATGTGTATTGAATATTTACATCATTAACATGAAAATGATAAGGACTTATCCAATTGCCTGGTGTTGCTGCTCTGCTGTATGAACATGCTTTGTGTTTTTGTTGCTCCTCCTTCAAAATCGGTTCCTGTTCCTTTAAGGGATCTCTCCAGTGACCTTGCATTTATTCCATATTCAGATAAAGTCTGGTGGCGGAGATTGGAATCTCCTACTGTGAGAGCGTTCTCCTCCAGGTGCTGAGCAAAAAGTGGGTAAGATCACTTTATCATTACTGACACTCGAACTTCCAACAAAAAGTAAAACCAAAAAGTACTTTGCAATGTAGACATCTGCA
Source organism: Verasper variegatus (assembly GCA_026259375.1). Taxonomy (NCBI): domain Eukaryota; kingdom Metazoa; phylum Chordata; class Actinopteri; order Pleuronectiformes; family Pleuronectidae; genus Verasper; species Verasper variegatus. Next base: position 22,844,333 of record CM048044.1, read on the forward strand.
GCTCACATTTTTATTAACTATGTGAGAAAGTTTCTTATTGTAATTTTTTGTCATCACTGAATGTAAATTAAGTTAGAGCTCTCTTAATGCTGAAAACGTCTCTGAGTAACTATACAGTTTTTATTTTTTATTATAGGGCAATGGAAGTTTAAAAGTGCTAATACACTGGTTACATTTGATCAGATCAATGAGAACTGATACTGGGCTTCTAAACTTTTATTTAAAAAATGCACAGCTTTATATTTTATTCCTTTTTATCATATTTTAAATACTACCTTCAAGTACTGGAGTCTCACTGCCTGTTGGCGTGGAAAGCTCTTTTACACTTGCTCCTATGTAACAGCCCTGACAGGAAATACATGTGCAGCGAACTTCATGTCTTTCTCATAAGGCTAAATGTAGTTACATGGCCGAGCAATCAACCATGGGCTTTTACCCACTTTCTTTTTTTCTCTGAACTACTTTTCTGCCGTCCAACCAACAGGAAAGGTGCAATGCAAGTGTTTTTTCACATTCTTCGTAGAAATAGTAAGGGGGCTTTTAGAAGTGAGAAGAACATTAGAAAAGTTATATAAGTCTAATTGTGTCTAAAAAAAACCATCTCATTATGAATGTATAAAGGAAAAACATATTTTAATGTGTTAAAATGCATCATGACAGAATTTGTAAAAGTCCTATTAAAAGGAATCTGGTGTGAACTTGGACTGTTTGTGTTCCAAACTAATTCTTATTTATCAAATATTGTAATTTCTCTCCACAGAAGATTTTTCTTCATAATGAACACAGACAAACATCCTGAATTTGCCTCCCAAGAGGGAGACAGGATGGGTGAGTATCTGATTCTGTGTCCTTAGTATGAAAGTGATGATGTTCAGGCTGCACACATTTCTCCACAACTGCCACCATCCTGCCTGAGCACACAGGGGAGTACTGAAAGTAGTGTGTGTTGAAAGCTGAAGGAGTATGTGTGGAGGAACTTGAAACAGCAAGGTGAAGAAGTGTTCCAACACATTGAATTGAATTAATTCATTAAAATGATTTGAATGTTCCATTATTCCAAGAAAACCCTAGTGCATTGGTTTGAACTTCCCTTAATGACACAAAAAGTAACATTAAGTATTTACACACCCAAAATGTGTCACTTTTCAGACTTTTGCAGTGATGCTGCAGATATGAGGTCACAGGAAGAGGAAGAAGAGAAGGAGGACAGCTTTTACAGTGAAAATGGGATACAGTGCGTGGAAGGTGGGATGGATCTGTGTAGGTTTACACACACACACACACACACACACACACACACACACACACACACACACACACACACAAACACACAAACACATGCACTTTTGATTGGCATTTTTGCATCTTTTTTTATTTTTGCCATTGTGACTAAATCCTAATTTAGTTAGTTTTAATAAAGGAGCTAAAATAAAATTATAACTTATAGTGGTCACCCTGCATTTCTGTTTATCTGATGGTTTTTTAAAGGTTTCATAAGCCAAGTGTGGAGGAGGAGGGTGTTATTCTTTGACTTAAATGGGAAAATAAATTGACTGGTTGCTAATGGCAATTCCTATCCAACAGGGATTGAAAATACCAAAATATCAATTGAATAGGGCTGACAAATGATGGACAAGAGCTTGAAGTATATCATCCATCTCATTTGACAGAAAAAAGATCAGGTTGGTGTTAGGTGCTCTATTTGCACTGAGGTTTGCTTTTTCTTTCGTCATGATATTTCTTTGGTCGTCATGACATTTAATTTAATGCAAACTGGTTTGCACATAATTCTCAGTATTTGGTATCATCTGCTTTCCTCACTTTTTGGCTGGAGAGCTGTAACATGAGAACCAGCTCAGCTGAGGTCTGGGTTTATCACTGTGTTGTTATATAGAACTTATATCTAGATTATATCATATCATTCTAACATATAATGCTCTATATAATTTCTTCATAGACTCTCTGCAGTGTAACCCCTCATCAAGCAGGGAGATTTTTACATTTCTAAGTGTGACCACCTTGTTTTAAACATCATGAGAGTGAAAATTATTTCAGCTTTCTGGCCTTTGTCAAGTTAAAAAAAGTGTCACAGACAGTTTTACGATTTATTTGTGACTGCTACCCATGTGCCTTACTGGGTGCACTTCCTAAAGCCCGCTCTGTATCTGATGCACAGCCTGCGGTTCACTGCTCTGAGACTCTGGACTCTATATTGGGCCTCTCGGAGCTCTAAGTGTGCAAAGTTTCCATAGCACCTCTTAACGCCTTCCACAATACAGGGCGCTGCTCTTCAGCTCATCACCAGTCACCGCCAAGACCACAGTGTGGTTTCTGGATGGATCTCAGCTCACTGGGGGTTGGTTGACACTCAGCAAGTGGTTAGGTGAGAGGTCCTGCAAACCAGGCTTCAGGACCCTGCATGTCAGCATGTCATGTGATGCTGAGAGGTATGCATACAGCTGGACAGAACCTGGATGGTGTGGCGTTCTGACCTACAGTTGTTTGTAGCTTAGGAAAAGGTCAAGGAAAAGAACAGGAAAAACTTGCAAGCTGTTTAAATGACAGCAGATTGGTGCTCTGCAGAGATATAACACTGTGTTGGATGTTTTTCAGCCTCTGTAATAGAGGCTTTAAACAATCAATCTGAAATCTCTTTTTAAAGGCGTGCTGTGTATCTCCTGCCTTGGTTGTAGTTTCTGTGTTTTCAGAGGAAATGCCTTCCCCTTATCTCGGGTATCTTCTGAATCTCTCTGTGACACTATGCATTGGCCCAAATTAAGCTACCCACACTTAGGAGATGTGCTCGCACTAATGTTGTTCTGTCAGTTATAAATACAAATGTAGAAGTGAAGACATCACTCTCTGGTTGGATTCTCATCAACCTTATTCAGCCCCTTCTTTGAAAATGAACATTTTATTTTTCATAGCCCAATATCACAAAAAAAACTTAATCTGGAAAAATTGTTAACTGTAGTAAAGTGTGGGTATTATACATTACAACATGTGTCATGTCCCTGTAAATCTGTGCTTTTTAATAACAATGTTCCGGTTATTTTATATTTTTAAAGATCAACTGCTTCTTTATGTTCTTTGCTTCTCCTTTGCTTCCTCTGTAGGTGCGATAAAAACTGAGGCAGAGGAAATGGAAGATAACAAGCAGTATCTCAAGGCTGAAAAAGAAAAACAGATTGTACCAAAAGAGGAAGCAGAGGGGGCCAGTGAGGATGGCATGGAGGAAGGACTTGATGAGGAAAGGACAGAGGACGACAATGATGAGGAGAGGGAGGGGGACGGGGATGAAGAGTGTGATACCCTGAATGAGCCGCAGGACCTGTCACTGGTAGACTACTCGCGCTACGACAGCGCGTCCCTGCAAGACGCCCACGCAGAAGCAGAGGCTGCAGAGGGGCCCCGCATTCAGGCAACAGGCAAGCTCAACTGTGACATCTGTGGCCTGTCCTGCGTCAGCATCAACGTACTGCTGGTGCACAAACGCAGCCACACGGGTAAGCACAGGAACACAGCCCCAACATCTGACCTAAAATACAACTGTTGTGCAATGATCACACTGTTGATTGGGAGATAGTGGCTTGTATTGACATGGTCAAAATGTTTGATTGAGTAACTATGGTAAAGAACACGCAAGTCTGCATCAAACGTGACGCACATGTCCTTACCAGAGCAGCAGCTCGAGGTTTTGAAATGTCCTCTATTATTGTTCAGATATAAAAGCACATGCAATAAATAATTTTATCACAGCAACAGTATGAAAAATAATGTGCACTGTTGTGTTCAGAGTAAAGTTGTATAATGTAAAACTGCCATGTTTTCAACATGGAAGTCAACTGCACAATATTCTTGGTATTCGTGTGGTTTCAGTCATGAGAACATTGTTTCTAGGTTTCTGACTTTCAAAGTGGATGTTGCCTTGTTCCCTTTTCAAAGATGGTGAAGGATTCTGTTTTTTGCAATTCATTGTCACACTGGAAACATATTTGTGATTAAAGTTTAGCATTAAAAGACTTGCTAATTTACAAACTTATATAGAAAATATAAATGTATATATACAGTATATATAAGCCATCAGAAAATGTCTTCTTCTGAAGCTGTGTGTTGTTCAGCAATAATCCACTGCTACACAAATCTGCGAGCACAGGCAGTTTACAATTATCAAAATGTCATGTGAAATCAGAATGTGTTAAAAAGTTAATCTTATGTTCTAATGTGAAATGTGAAGGGTTGTTTTCATGCTGTGTTTTTTTTCCTCTTCCTTCAGGTGAGAGACCATTCCACTGCACTCAGTGCGGGGCCTCCTTCACCCAGAAGGGAAACCTGCTTCGCCACATCAAACTGCACTCCGGGGAGAAGCCTTTCAAATGCCCCATGTGCAGCTACGCCTGTCGTCGACGCGACGCTCTGAGCGGGCACCTGCGCACCCATTCTGGTACCAGCCAGCCACACGCACGCTCATCCACTCATGTGAAGCTGATATGCAATTTTACTGTATGCACCTGTTTACAGACTCACACAAGGCCTGCTGAGCTGGCATGGCTTTTCCAGTAACATCCTGCCGTGCACTCTCACACTGTTGCACACATTACATATGACATCTTACTCATTCAGTTTCAGTTCACGTGTTATACCTGCAGACATGCTGCACGGTCTCTTGTAATGTACATCATCAGTTTTGTATGAAACCCAGTACTTAAGGAAATAATACCGTGTGTACCACTTAGATGTTTCATGTCTTAGTGATTAACTGAAACTCCTGCTTGCAGTGGAAAAGCCATTTAAGTGCAACCACTGCAGTCGCAGCTACAAGCAGCGAAGCTCCCTTGAAGAACACAGAGAAAGGTGCCATGTGTACATTCAGAGCAAAGGCCCTGCTGAGAGAGGTGAGTAGCCATCTCACACAAAAACATCTTAACAACTCCAACATTTGCAGGTTCATACTGTTCACACATGCACACGTGTAATCAGACCAATGCACGGTGGTCACACATGTGTATATCCAACAGGCGCACAGTTAAAGATGTTATTGCTAACAGTTCCTGTTTTATAGCCTCATTAAATTAATGAGTTTATGGCGGTTACCCCATCATTACAGCTAAATAGGATACGGCTGCTGTGGTGTGGAGTCAGAGTGCTGTGAAGCCCACTTTACATGTCTGTGGCAACTAAGGGCAAGCTAAACATGTACAGCTTTATACCAGCCACCAAACACACGTACACACAAGACTACCCCCTCTATGTGTAACTTCCCCAGAGAAACGTCTTCACATATTGGCAGGACATTGGTACAGTTGCGTGACACCATCGATGCTCTGCTTCTGTGGTCAACTAATGTCGTAAGTTTATTTCTGATAGTGCCGCAGTGGTGAGGGAGTACATCCTCATCCTGTGGTCACCTCTACTGCACCGGTGACGTAAAACAGCACCAGGAATCTGATCTTAAATTATTATCTGGTTCTTCCCAGTGACTCTGCTTTGAAAGGTGAACAGTTGCTGCTCCTTGCACTTCTTCACTCGTGATACTGCTTCACTGAGAAGAGCTCTTCTTCTTTCCTTCTTGCACCTACTCATCCACTCTTTTGTCGTCAAGCAGAGGACAGCCACACATCCAGGAATCAGATGGGCACTGAGCGTGCTCTGCTGCTCGACAGGCTCGCCAGCAACGTAGCCAAACGAAAGAGTTCGATGCCACAGAAGTTCACCGGTAAGAGCAGCTCAAGTCACAACACAGAATTTTAACAGGCTGACAGTATTACTTTAGATTTAAACAGAAAATTATGAAAGCCTTCATTTGTAGTTGAATTTATAGCGTTACTTAATTGCTATAGTTTGAAAATTGAAGAGCTGCTACAACTATTATAGGCAACTGTCTTTTGGAATTATATGTAACATTTGTGCTTTTTGCTCGCATTTATGCTTAACAAGGCAGAATTCGTGTTTTGTAGATTATTTCAAGTTGTCTGTCTGAGCTACTTGTTTGTTTGTGTCTGCTGGCTTTCATCTCTTGTCAAACAGGAATTGAGGGCAGAGCAGTTGCCTCATACCTGCACACATCACAGAATGGTCTCCACTGCCCTCAATTCTCTACCAGATTTGTGTCATAGGTGGGTATTTGTAAACATGCATGGTTAAATGAATGGATACATGAGAAAAGATTTTTTTTTCATTTTTCTCACTTTGTAAGTTATGATTGCAGCTAGGATAATAAAAAGAGATCAGTTTCAGTAAATGGCTGACATGGCACAGTGATTTCCCAAACTTTACAGTCGGTCACACACAGCACAATGATTTTCACCTTTTTAGTTAAGCCCAACTGACACAATCAAGCCCCAAGCTACTTGCAAACGAGGGCGTATGTGCAAAAAACCCTCCTGCTTCTCTCCATCAGGTTGACAAATGAAGTGAGATCTTTCAATATGACAACCACAGGGAGTGAGACAAGTCATTTCTGCAACCGCAGAGAGAGAGAATAGGCATGAGGCGAGAAACGTGAGCAGGTGCCTCTCTGTCTGTTCATCTGCGTCGTCTGCTTCCTTTCAGCCCTCTGTCGTCCTCCAAGTTCTGCTGCTGGCTCAGGATGCTCTTTTGTCCTGTGGACATGGTGCGTTTCAGTTCATGGTGGAGGTTTTCCCTTTTGTTGCCTGGGAGGAGGGATGCACATTTTCTCATTGACTCTTTAGAGTCCCTTAAAGGTTTCTTTTCAACTTTTGCTAACTTCTGCATGCTGCCTGTGCTATTGCTCTGCTGTATTTCATACACAGTGTGTAGTATGTGAAAGCCTCTCTTGTTGAGTCTTTGTTCTCATGTTACTGGTGTAGGCGACAATGGTGTCTGCCTGGACCTGAGCTTTAACAGGGAGCTGGTCCACCAAACTGATGTCAAGGACCCCCCGGGAGGATCTCCGGGGCCCGACGGCCAACATCAGCAACAACAGATCCTCACAGGCCCAGACGGCGACGCGGCTCCCTCCCACAGGCCCTACCCCATCCCATTAGGTCGCAATGACATCAACCATCTGGGCCTCACCAACGGCCATAAGATGGGCATGTCACTCCTGGGCCTCCATCACACCGCCCAGCCACCCCTTTGCATGGACTCATTCCACAATGACAGCTCCCAAATGTCCCAGCCCGTCATGTACAGCTTAGGACACCTGCTGGGGGGGCTGAACCGGCAGAACGGCGTCCCTCACCCACATGCCCAGTCCATCCCCTTGTCACCACTGGAGGCTTTGCGAGTGGCCCGGGCTGAGGGGGAGGCAGGAACGGGGGCAGCTTACCCCTGCAGCCACTGCAGGGTGATTTTCCTGGACTATGTCATGTTCACCATCCATATGGGATGCCACGGCTTCCGCGACCCGCTTGAGTGCAATGTGTGTGGCCACCGCAGCCAGGACCGTTACGAGTTCTCTTCACACATAGCCCGTGGCGAGCACCGCTTAGAATTGAAGTAACTTTCATTGATACTGATGTTCATGCTTGCACAGGCACACACATGCACACAAGCTTAGACACAGATTTACTTATATCAAAGCATGAAGTAGCAACTGTCTTTAATGTGTGTGTGTGTGTGTGTGTGTGTGTGTGTGTGTGTGTGTGTGTGTGTGTGTGTGTGTGTGTGTGTGTGTGTGTGTGTGTGTGTGTGTGTGTGTGTGCGTGCATGCGTGCATATGTGTGTATGCATATGTGTGTGTTAGAGGGAAATCTTAGGAGAAACGTTATGGGAGTGTGACTGTTGTCAGAGTGATCTTGGTCACACTGTAGTCATAAAAAATGACCTGTAAAATGTTTATGCAGGAGTTATTCTACCTCCTTTTCATACATATTTTCTTAATGATCCCTACGGACGCCGCTGTTTATATAACATAACAATACGTCACATTCATCTAAATGTTCAACAAATTAATGCATTTCTTGTGTATCTGCTGTTGGTTTTCCTGTTATCTCTGTAAAGGTGTACAAATAAAAGAGAGCCTCTTTTGCTCTTCGTCACACGCAGACCTGCACCTTTTTGCGAGAAGTGTCAATTCAAGACTGCAGAGGGAAAAAAATCCTATTATCTAGAAGGTCACATGTCTCCTTTCAGGCTGTGGTTTTGAGAGAAATGCAGTTCACAGCTTCAAAAGACATCGCCTCGCTCTCTGCACCATGTGTTGGTTTCTCACTCCTGAATATTTTACTCTTTTAGCACTGCTTGTCAGAAATGGCTCACAGTTTTGCAGAGACATTTTTGTCACACTAAACGGAGATGTGTATGTATATTGGACTTAGAAATTTCAAAACTACAAAGTGTCTAATAAAGACAGAGCTAATGCGTTATAAATAAAAGTCAAGGCAGTTCTTAATTAAACGTAAGATGTTGTTGATCACCTAGAGATGGATTTGACAGCAGGTTAAAGCTGTTATGTTGCATTAGATTAGTAACAAATAAGTTGATCTACCATTCTCCCACTGTATCTAAGTATTTACCTGCACAGAAATATCATATGACACATGCATATATTATGGGATTCTCAATTTCATCACGGATTTAGATCTCACTGTTTCTTCTATATTTAATCGGAGGAAATACACTTTAGTGGATCACACCAGCATCCATCTGCTGTAGGAAGTGCGGTACTGCATGTCAGTGAATTCCTCTTTGTGTGTCTGCTGTGTGAATGGAACCTGCACTGATTTCTTGGACCCACAAACAAAATGAAGAATAGCTTAATATCATCGTTATTTGTTAAGCTAGAAGAAAGCACAATGAGAAAATATGCAAAAGAAAATGACAGTTTCACCCTCCCACTAAGCTCTCAACTCACCCACACAGTGGATAGTAAGATGTCTGCCAGTAAAACTACACGTGATAATTCATCTGAGTGAGGGCAAAATGAAGGTAAAAACTATCGTCAGTGTGAAACCCCCATTCACAGCTTCATCCATCTGTTCTGAGTGAATCAGAGCGATTTGGAGAGCACGTGGGTTCTGGCCTACAGTCTATGGTTCTGACGAGCCATTAAATGATCATGTCAGTATGTCACCCTGTGTGTGTGGGAGCACTTCACATATATTTCAGAGCAGGGACTACTTGGTCATGCATTGCCGCCTTCAGACCAAAACGGGGCGTTAGCTTCATCCAGCTGCCACCACACTATCTGTCCCCTCCATCAGAGCCAGTTCCCTTTTCTCTCTCTGGGTTTGATGAGAAGTGACACTTGAGAGGCAAACTGTCTTCACAGCTTCTTGTCCATATGTCAGATGAAAAAGCCCAGTCATCCATTTCAAAAGTACAACCACGCCGCTTCTCTTTTTCCAATTATAGGAGGTTGATAACTTCATCTTCTGAGTGTGTTGAGTAAGATTGGGTTTGTACTTCTTAAAAAATTAACTCAGGTTTCTTGGTAATGTAGGAGGATAAAAAAAACTGCTTAAGGACACAGAGGAGAGTTTCTTAGTTTCTGACACATCACTTCTGAAGATAAAAAACAGGAATGAGACATGCATCTAGTGTGTGTGCGTGTGTGTGTCTGAAGTCCCATTTCCATCATAAAACTGCTGCCAGACAAGTTTACTCAGCCAGTGGAGACAGGAGTCATAATGCAACAGTGATGTGCGTCAAGTCAAACTGAAAGCTTTCTGGTGACACCTGCTGACTGAGTCACTGGGCTCAACTTGACTTGAAAATCTGATTGCGATCCATGCTGATGCATTTTAGCGGGAGGTCTCCTGTACCTGACGCTGAGAGGAATGAAATAAAATTAATTTCAAAGTCATGGATCCCAGCAGGGGCAGATTCAGGAGAAGGGTCATGGGGACATTGGCCAGGTTGAAATCTGATCGGCCCCTGAAGAGCCCCTGTCCCATCAGCAGGCTAAAACAACTAACAAATAAATAGTCTTACCAGCAATACTAACAATAAACATGTCAACTTGTTAAGAGAGTCTACAATTTTCATTATCAAATATCTTCAATGATCTGTAGCTCTGATCAAAGCTATAGAATTAAACGTCAAAACGTGCACCTGACTGAATCAGGAATTGTGATGGATGTTGGTAATATAATTAGCTCCTCTGTGTAAAATTGTGGCCCCTTTACGGCCCCGGATTCAGAAAAATCCTAGATCCACCACTGCCTCGGCAGGTGTCAGGTGCACAAACTGGAAATTCAATCTCAAATCGGTTTGTTTGTTTGTTGTTTTGCCTAGAGATCAAATGTAAAAACAGACCATTTATTGTTGTATTAATATATGTCGTTTAACACGGGTTTCTCAGTCTGTGGACGTTTGTCTCTTCAGGACGTCGGATGGTGAAATAGCTTGTAATTGCCGCCCTGCTGTTCTGTGGCAGTCCTGAGGATGGCGCTGTTGAAGCAGAATTGATGGAGAAACAGCGGTGTTGTTAGATTGATCCACATGTTTTTCTAATGTCGCGTATAAAATGATCAGAGAGAAGCGGGGGGGGGGGGGGGGGTGCGGGTGTTGTTTAATCACAGCGACGCGTCATTAGAGAATACTAAGAGAGGCCGAAAAACATGAGGCTGAAAAGTGATTCGAGGTGAATAACACAACAACAACAACAATAAGTTGCCACCTTTGCTGCGACTTTTATTCCGACCCAGAGGAGCAGGAGCAGGTCTGAGCATGCGCACTGCATCGGTTCTAGGGGGACGGGGAGGACATCACGGAAAAAAACGTAGCGGCAGCACCACACACCCCACGCCGAGATTTCCTCTCTGCGCGGCGCTCGAACTGCGCCACGGACGCGGCCCGCGACTATGCCCGGTGCGGCGCTGCGGTGCGGGAGGACCACTTGACAGGCCGGGGTGAGGTCTGAGCCGTTGCCGGGAGGGGAATCACATATCTTCATATGGGAGCAGCATGCGGGAAATGGTCGGAGGTTGCTGCGTGTGTTCAGACGAGCGAGGCTGGGCTGAGAACCCGCTGGTTTACTGTGATGGACACGGCTGCAGCGTCGCGGTGCACCAAGGTAACGTTAGCCGCTGTTAGCGTGCGAGCGCCGGGCAGCCGCGGCGGCTGAGCCTGGCGGCGGCCAGCAGTGCTGCCGCTGGGTCGGTGGCTCTCTGTGTTGGTCTGTTGCTGTCTACGTGCGTGTGTGTGGATGTGTGTGGGAGGGGTCGGTAGGCGTGCTGCTGTGTGTTGTTTCCTCTCAGCACACATGATTACACACACACACACACACACACACACACAGGGCCAGACAGGGTGACACGGAGCCTGGATGGCGCCTCGAAGGCACCGTGGGTCTGTGTGTGTGTGTGTGTTAGTGTGTGTTGGTGTGCGTTAGTCTGGCTCGAGAGGCGTGTGTTTAGCGCCAACTGAGCCAGGCGGCCCCTCCGCGTTGGACACTGTGTTGCCTTGTGTCCATTTGCTTTGTTGCATCTGTGAAGTGGGAGCATGTAGTGAACTTACAGGATGTGAGTGCAAACCTCTACCTGCTCCCTCTGTGGGAGGCTGATGCCATGCTGCCTCCACTGTGCTCTCATCTGCTGCCTGAAACAAACATGATTTTGCTGCTGTAAGTCAGTGAAAGTGCCACAAGGTTGGATAAAGTCAGATTAGTCAAATGAAATCAGTTTCATTCATATACAACTTTTGTGTGTGTGTGTGTGTGTGTGTGTGTGTGTGTGTGTGTGTGTGTGTGTGTGTGTGACAGCATGCTACGGCATCGTCCAAGTGCCCACTGGTCCGTGGTTCTGTCGGAAGTGTGAGTCACAGGAGCGGGCGGCTCGCGTGGTGAGTACACCGACCCAACACATGACACAGACCATCCAACCCATCCATCCATTCCTGCCTCATCCCTTCTCACTGATGACACGCTCACCCCATGTGATGCTCTCTCCTTGCCCCAGAGGTGTGAGCTGTGCCCCCACAAAGATGGTGCCCTCAAGAGGACGGACAGCGGAGGTAAGTCTCCCTGAAACCGCAGGACGAGCCTCCTCGCCTCAGACCACACTGAGGCTGTAGGTTTCCACTTTATTCCTAAAGAGTCTCATCGTGTCTCATTGACTCACTGCCTATCTCTCCACCAGGCTGGGCCCACGTTGTGTGTGCGCTCTACATCCCAGAGGTGCAGTTTGCCAACGTCCTCACCATGGAGCCCATAATCCTGCAGTATGTCCCGCATGACAGATACATCAAGGTACTGACCACACTACTGCCTGGAGAAAATCGCACCAACATGTGCAAAGAACAGCTGTTTGTCCACAGGACTTTGTGGAAGTGTGATGCACTAACTCGAAATTTCGGAAGCTCTGCCTCTGTACGCTCAGAGAAGGGTATCAAAAAGAATGTAGAGAAAGCACTTTTTTCTTCTACCTGGAGAGGGTGTTTATTTTGTTTTGGCCTTTCTATAGTTATTGGATGTATGATAATATAGAGACAAACAGGAAACACGTTTTAGGACATGCAAAAAAGGCCCTGTGCAGGAATGGATCCAGTGACACCAATATTTTGATATTAACCAGATTAAGCCGATAGCCTGGTTAAGACGCTGCCAGGTAAAACAGGATATTCTAATTACCTAAACCCGCAAAAGGTCAAACTCTGAATAAGCAAGAATCAAATTAAAACTTGGACTATTCAGATATTAGTTGCATTATGTAAACATGTTTACGTCTTAATCAGATTAGAACATCTAGTGGAGTTTATGGACATGTACAGCAGTTACCAACTGTTTGAAGACATTTGCCTATGGTGTAAACAAGATGGAAACATTTTAAAGAGTTGTAGCGTTTGCAAAATGTGAAAGGAAATGCCTAAAATAATATATGACAGCATGACACATGAAACTATTTCAAGTTGTGGTTTTAAAACAGGCAGACAAATGTTGGGCATAATGACATGAGTCATAATCATACTATGCCCTGTAACTTGTAAATGGTCACATCATAATCTAAATGATTCTGAATAAGGTCAGTAGTCAGAATGATGGAAACATTGTGGCTATGTGCTTTAACGGTTATCAGGCCATCTCAACATTTTAAAGATGATGCAGCACCTATAGCTGGTTTATTGCAAACACATGACTTTTGATTCAAGTAACACAAGTTATGTCACCAATGCTTGATCAGATTCATGTTTACCTGTTCTGCCTCCTAAAAGATTTTCCTTTAGACCACATGTTTAGAAGTGTTGGAGTTGTTGTTTGGATCTCTAACTACAAATGTCAGATTTGGTTTCAGGCCCTAAACAAATGGAGCAGGGACCTTGTTTTAAACTGAACTGTTTCCCATCAGTGTCAACAGTCCCACGAGGGAAATCCATCATAAAAGGGGAAAAAAACGACACATTAATCTTTCCACCAACAACTTGAGCTTTAAGAAACAATGATGGAACAGTTTTAAGACACATTGGAAGAAGCACAACTCGTGTTTCCCTCGGAACGGGAAAACAGTTCAGCTCCCCATCCCCATCGCTCCCTCCACCTACACGTAACCCAGAGCTGAATGGGGCAAGGTCACGCCTGCTCTCTGGAGGTTGTTGAAAGTCATTCTGGGAAGTGTGGGAGATTTTTCAGCTGAAGTAGAAATAGACAAGGTAGGTTGAGGGAGAGTCAAGGAAGTACATTTACCAAAGCTCAACACAAACAACCCATTGTGATGTATTTAGCATTGCAAAAATAGTTGGTGATTTTAAAATGAGATACATTCACTGGCTGCTTCCTGGTGTTTGTATCACTAGTGCAGTGCTCGCTCCTAACAATGTCTGTTAGGAATGGACTGTTTGCTTGGTCTGTGGCTTTCTTTCTGAAACTTTAAACCAGAATCTGTTTGTTTTGCACCGATTTTTTTTAGTCAACGTTTTTCATAAAATTGAAAATGAATTTGCTTTATTACAGTTCATGTGTGTGGTTTGAAGATTTCCTTAACACTTAATATCTGGTGTTATTTTTTTGGTACATTGCATGTCGGCTTTTTCAGAGGTTTTGTTAAGCAACTAACCCAAGTTCACAACTTTTTTAAAATAAAGCCTTGCATTTCCAGTCAGTATAAAGGGTTGCACCAAAAAAATGAGCATACTTTGCAGAGTAATTGCTAAAGAGGAAGTGATTCTGCAAATGTTGCTGCCATGAAGGAGATAGGCACCCATGATTACTGTGAATGTCTGTCAGTCAGATATGGTCAAATAAAAGAAATACAGCTTATCAAAACGATCTGGCGGGCTTGATATTATTGCTGGTGGGCCAGTTTTGGCCCACGGGCCACCAGATTTCGGCCACTGCTCCAGTTTGTCTGAGGATGTAGGACATGTTGAACTCGGTCCCTGACTGCAAGGCTTGTTTTGCCTGTTCATTCACATTTTATTTATATAGAATGTATAGTGTTTCCAAATCTCACCAAATTTGACACATGCCAAGTGTGAAGCTGATAAAACGGACGTTTTGCAAGATATACTTTCCACGTTCAGACAGACAGACGTTTGTGGAATTAGTAAGTAGATAGAAGTGAATCTCTATGGGTTTGGACTGTTGGGCGAACAAAAAAAACAAATCAGGACCTTGGATAATTCAAATAAAAAAAAACAAAACATTTTTTTTATACATATATAACACTTATTTGATAAATCCAAATAAACAGTGTCCACAGGGAATCTTAAAGTCTATTTTCCATGTAATCTCTAAGAAAGTAAAGTAATGGAATGACGGTTTAATGCTGCATAGTGGCTGATGTAACACAAAGACAATGGGACCTGTACTATGCAGTGTAAGATACAGTGAACGTGTCTCACACTGTGTATAAAGATGTGCTTACACATTCAATAATGCTTTTGAAATATTCTGCCCATCCAACCAACCGTGAAATCACAGACTCGTTTTCCAGCCATTATAGCTTTATCATGCATCAGCTATCTTGTAACTGTCTCGTTTCTTCTGGTCTGTACAGTCTGTGATATTTTGCAGACTATGTAAAACAGAAGTAGTGAGCGCCGAATCCACCATGAACCAGAACAGGCCTTTTAAAGCCATGCACATTACAGAGAAATCAACATTTGACTCGTGGACTCATTGGATTGAGCAGCCAGTCAATGCCGTGTGGGTGTGTGTGTGTATCCTGGTGCGTGCCTGCATATAAATGTACACATGTGAGTCTTTGTGTGCCGGGTTTCATATTACTTTGTCAGCTACAGTAAATTGCATGCAGCTTTCCCCCCCCGTCAGAGCCATTCATCCCGATTCTGCTGCCTGAATTCCTAGACAGCGTTACAATGGCCGGCCAAAACTCGAGAAGCCACTCTTCTTTTTTTTTACACGCTCGGTGTAGTTCTGTCTCTGGTCTTTCATTACACGGCCAACATCCTCGGAGGGGAGAGCAGCCTAGGATGTGTGGAGTAGAGGAGGAGAGGGGAAAGGGTAGAGAAAAGGCGACAGAGAGTGGGCTGGAGTGAAAAGGTAAAGAGCCCGCTGTTCCTTTGTCCCGCACCTGTTGCTAGGCCTCTTGTGCCCCCCACCAGTCAGCCCTGCTAGCTGGGGAAATCTGAGGGAGAAGTACAAAAGCTGTGTGTGTGTGCGTGAATGCGTTTGACTGCTCGTGTGTGCTCTGGTGTATGCTTATATGCATTTTGTGGACATGTGCGCTCTGTTTCACGGCAGTGAAGCCTGATGTGTACAGGATGTGCGGATCCAGCCTGAAGATCTAAAATTTACAAAGTCTAGTCTGCACGTGATGTTTTTTTTTTTTTTGTGTGTAACATCAATGTGTGTTTCCTCATGTCCTGCAGATTGTTATAAACCATCCCCACTTACTATACTGTAATAATTATTAGTTGAGTCGAGATGAATACATTTTCCTTTCATCAAGATACAAAAAGATATAGCTCTCTTTTGAGGATACTCGACTAGCGACAGTTGCTTTGATGTGAACTTTTTTCACAACATCTGTTGAACAGTTACGTTGTGCACAGAGCAAACTTTCAGTTTGAAAGCTCCATCTGTTTGTCTTGACAAGCAAAACTTCCTAATCATTTACAGTTTAACTGCTGCTGAACTTACATTAAGAAGCTTTTTATCTTTGCAGCACTGGATACACAGTAGTTCACCAGATGAAAAACAGTATAAAATCATTTGAGTTATAAAATAAGTAATATAAAATAATGACTCCTATAAAAGTAAATGATCACAATAGTTTGTATGAATGCATCGAACTGCCCTGGTAGCACTGGTGCAACAGATTGACTCAAACCTTGCAAGACTCTTCACACACAAATCATTTTCTAACAAGCAAGGATTCTCTGTGAACTTCGCTCTTCTTAAGCTCAGGCATCTACTGATTATTAAAACTGACGTGTCTCTGTCCCCTCATTTCCTGTCGTCCCCATCCTTGTTGTGGCACCAGACCTGTTACATCTGTGAGGACCATGGGAGGGAAAGCAAGGCTGCCTGTGGAGCCTGCATGACCTGCAACAGACAGGGCTGCAGACAAGCTTTTCATGTCACCTGGTAAGTGTTACCTTCGGTGTGTTTCGTCTACAGCTGGGTGAGATTTTGGACAGCGAGCTGGTCCGTAAGACCATAAACACACAACTCTCTATAAAATACAGTTTGCCATAATCAAGACACAGATATATTAGATGCACGTAAATAATTGGATGTGTCAACTGATATGATGAGATGTAAAGCAGCAGCCGGTTGAGGCAGAGAAAGGTTCCTCAAAGTGCATATGAGTATTTCCCTTTGCTGTGTTTGTTGTACCGTGTCTGCACTGTTTTTTCTCGCTCTACTTTTTTTTTTTATCTCTGTGGATTTGTTCCTTTTGATGTTGTGTAAGCTGAAACTGATTCTTATCACAGAATGCAGAATTTTACCTTTTAAAATCAGGGCTGAAAAACTGGCTGCCACAGTTTTGTATGTGCAGAGATGTGACATTTAATCCATCCTGCTTTGATCACTAACAAAACATTTCACCTGACCTGGATTGTGTGTGTGTGTGTGTGTGTGTGTGTGTGTGTGTGTGTGTGTGTGTGTGTGTGTGTGTGTGTGTGTGTGTGAGTGTGAGTGTGTGTGAGATATCTTTATCACCCTGCTTCCTTTTCCCTCTCACCCTGTGATGCCCTGTGTTCAGTGCTCAGATGGCCGGCCTGCTGTGTGAGGAGGAAGGCCCAGAAGCTGACAATGTGAAATACTGTGGCTACTGCAAGCATCACTACAACAAAATGGTAAAGATAGCTGGTGAATGCACTGTAAGGTGCAAACGTGACTGCTGCTGCCGTTTTTGTTACCAGCTTGTTGACCTTTAGGGCGGACGCTGTTGTTCTGCCATTATGCCAGCAGTGGTGTTAGTCACAGCTGATTAATGTCTGTGTAAGTGGGAGAGCCAGAACATTGAGACAGGATGCCAATGCTGTTGTGTGGTTCAGGGTTTGATGAACATAACAAGGGGTCCTCTCAACAGCCATATAGTCCGATCTCTTTATCAGAGGGGCTCTCGTGACTAGGGGTGCAACAGATCACAGAACTCACAGGCTGGATCAAATCAAGGTTTTCAGTCTCATTATAACATAAACAATCTCCAGTGATGCCTCGTAGAGTTTTCTGCAGCGCTATTTGCCTGATGCACGCTGGGTCTCTTCCTGTTTTGTGCTTGCGTTATTGTTGTTACCAGCCACACTGTCAGACCTCATAGTTTCAGCTGCAGCTGTGCATGTACCCATGGCCGAGTCATTGAATTTCCATTTAAGATTATTGCTTCCAACAATTATAAAAACAAAGTAATCGACAAAAAACGATTATCATCCTGCATTTAGTTTTTCAATGAGGCTGTTTCTGGTATAACGACTCTATTTATCTTGAATATAACTTGGGCTATTTACTCAACTAAATGCCAGGACACTACAGCGGGTCGCTCCTGCAAAATGATCGCTGCCGCTGCTTCAGGATCATAGTAGACACACATTACATGTCCGGTATCTCCTACTGCTTGTCCTCCCTCACCACCCCCCCCCCCCCCCCCCCCCCACATATCTGCGCTCACCTTACACGTTAACAATGAGCACCAACACTAATCAGAAGTTATTAGGACCTGTTTGATTCAATCTAGAGTTTATGAGACACGTATTTAAACACATTAAGAAAAAGGTCCAACATTTTGCGTGCATGCATTTCACCTGCAACACACAACACCAGACGTAATGTGACGGGCACAGCCAGGACATCAGGGTTAAAGTAACTGCAACGATCCGGATTCATGATCTGACATCATAGATAAGTAGATTAGTAGGTTTGGCATAATCCTGCTAAATAACAGACAAACAAACAGACGCAAATGAAAACATAACCTCTTTGGCCGAGGTAATAATAGAGACAAAAGACAAAGGGCCTTTACTAATATTCATGAATAAATAGGATTTTACCAAAGCAGAGATATTAGAAACAATGTGTCCAAGTTCATCCCAACTTGTATCCTGTGTAGACTGTGCACCGAAGTGATTCTTACCATCATTACAACTCGGGGTTATATCCTGTACTTGTTATTTAATCCTCCCCTGTTGGACTGAGGACAGACCAACCGACATGCTATCTTCAGTATCTGCAACAGAACACATAGATGACATAATTCTTTATTTCATTCTGTTGATAACAAGTTCAGTTTTGAAGGTTTATAACTAGCATCTATATGTGAGCTATAGAGGTCCAATTAGGCAAATGTGTTTTTCCCTTTGGTTAGAGCCATGTTACAGTCATCATGTTAGGGTAAAAAACAGCTACTGTTTGAAGCTGTTTTTTTTTTACCAGCCAGTTGTGAGAGAGAGTGGTGTCTTCTCAACTAACTCATCTTAAAAACACATAAGCATGATGTCATGAAAGCCCTGCAGCTGTTATTTGATCATGAGTCAATACTCCCTTTCTGGTTTTGGTTCTTACAGCAGAAGAAGTTGCGCTCCAGTGAAAATACGAGCAGTTCCTTCAGTCATTCCAGGGGGCGCTCCAGCTCTCCCTCACAGGACAAACACCACCACCACAGGCAGAGGAAGGTAAGCACTGAGGGGGCGTCGACGAATCTACCTAATGATTACAGACACTGCACTAGTATTATACATTTAGATTTATATAATCAGATCTACTAAGAAAAAAGTAGCACTGTTGTGGCTCTCTGCCTCTACTCACTGAAAATGAAATGAAGGCAAACCCATATGTCTTTATTGAAGGAATAATCATACGTAATGTTTTGGCCAGCTTGATAGCACTAGTACGCAGACATGTTAATATGTGTAGCTGTAAAAGCGAGATTTAAGATTAGCTACCAAACATTGGCATTGAACATCTGGTCATCAAGGTGAAATAGTTTTTTGTACTCGTAGCAAAAAGGCCCACCCCTGTCATAGCCCACCCTGGTAACTGTGTGCCAGAACTGTGGTCAGCTGTTGAGCTGTGGCTCAGGAGATAGAGCGGGTCGTCCACTAACCAGAGTGTCTGTGGTTTGATCCCTGGCTCCTCTATTCCACATGCTGACATGTCCTCAGGCAAGATACTGAACCCCAAATTGCCCCTGACGGCTGTTAAAGAGAAAGTGCTGCACATAGAGGCACTTTATGATTATGTGTGTGATAGGGTTAATGGTAAAACTGTATTGTAAAGAGCTTTGAGTGGTCATCAAGACTAGTAAGTGCTATATAAATACAGAGTGTTTTACAGACTGTATGCCTGGCAGGACCTGGTAGGACTCTTTACATACCTTAACCCATGTGTATGTGTGTGTTTTCACAGAGTCATAAGGATAAAATAAGGCAAAAAGAGTGCTACAAGAAGTCGTCTGACGGCCTGAGTTCGTCAGTGACATCCAGCAGCATAGAAAAGGTATGAAAACTTTTGAAAAGTTAAATTCAAATTTTGAGGAATCCTGATGCCGCCGTCAGTAAGAAATGCCAATTTCATTGCCGCACCTTGTGAAGAGCTGTACATTTTTTGACAAAAATAAAGTGAATAACGACTTGCTGTAATGTTTGTGTATGTGGATGCGTGTTCAGATCTCCTCCAGTCACCACAGCAGCAAGGATATTGAGGGAAAATCCAAGAAGCTGAGCTCACACAGTCATGTTCATCGCAGTAAAAAGACAGGAAGCACTGGCAAAAG
This sequence comes from Verasper variegatus, assembly GCA_026259375.1. NCBI lineage: Eukaryota > Metazoa > Chordata > Actinopteri > Pleuronectiformes > Pleuronectidae > Verasper > Verasper variegatus. The sequence goes on from CM048044.1 coordinate 22,864,414, forward strand.
CTGCTCCTCCTCCTCCTGCTCCTCCAGTCCGTTCAACACAGGTAAGAAATGAACAACGACATGTTGAGACGTTGTTGCTTTTGTTAGGGAAAAAGTCAGAGGTGATAGACGAGATGATATAAAGTCTACTATGACGAGTGAGGTTTTTTTTTTATCTCTGTGTATGTCCTTCTCTTGGAGGTGGCTCCTTGTCTTCTGCTCAGGATTTCCATCAATTCTCATCTTCATCCCGCCTGGAGCGTGACCCTGACCGAGGAGGTGATGACCACAGTGGAGAGGAGCGCAAGGAGCGTCACAGGAGGCCAGCAATCCAGGAGGATGAGGATGAAGAAGACGACGAGAAGGAGGAGGAAAAAGATGAGGAGGAGGAGGAAGAGGAGGACAGTAAATACCACAAGCCACCAGCATTGACTCCTGCTGATGGCCCACTGGCAGGATCCCAGGGTCATGACAGGTCAGAGAGCAACTCGAGTCCTTTCGAGAACAAGGTCACCATCTCTACCTTTGGGTCCATCATGCGCATCACCTCCTCGTCAGGGCTGGGCAGCGGCAGTAAGATCCGCAAGATCTCCTCCTCAGGGGACTACAAACCTTCCAAGTCTCTCTGCAAGCCGTCTCAACTGAGCACGCCACCTATCCTAGAGGAGGCGGACCTGGAAGACAAAGCCACACCTCCACCACTGCCCCGGGAGAGGAGGCACCGCGGCAACAAGAAGAGCCGCCATGGTCCAGGGCGCCCACGGGGCAGCAAGAACCGAGAGAGGAGGGAAGACGAGCTTCACCACCACCATCACCACGCACCTCCTCCTCTTCCTCCTCCTCCTCCTCCTCCTCCAGCCTTAACCTCCTCAGTCTACCCAAGCCCATCCTCCATCCCCCACCCCACCTTCCCCTCGACGCTACCTCCCACTGCTTCCTCTTCTTCTTCTTCTTCCTCTTCGTTCTCCTCCTCCTCTGTTGGTAGTTTTTCCACAGGCCGTGGTAACTCGCTGCTTGGCTCTGGTGAGTCCTTGTGAGCGGGTGTGTGTGGTAGCCCCCAAGCTTCCTGTGTGTGTCAGAGAGCGTAGAAAAAACTGTCCCTGTTTGCACTTTGGTGTGTTCACTTGCAGTGTGACTCTGTAGTGTCAAAATGTTTCCATGACACATGGCCTGTCAGCACCACAGGAGCAGCTTATCTGTATATCAGCACCTTGTAGTAGAGCAAGCCACTCAAAGTAAAAGAGCCCGTCAGGACAAATAAAGATTGTACAGTTTTAAATAGAAATGGTTTAAACGTTATGAATATTTAGTAAATCAGCCTCAGTTTATTTGTGTGAAGCAGATAGATTGTCCTAGATAGTGGTTTGTGTGTGCACTGCACACGTCTGTGTGGTAGTTTTCCTGCCCTGCTTTCAGATTCTCTCATGGACATGAACTCACAGGTGCTGTGTGTGCTCGTCTTTAGTGGTCTCACAACTGAGATGATGATTAAAGTAATCAGAAATATTTTCTCCACTGACTTTATTCCCCTGGTTGTGCAGGTATCTACTCCAGTCTCAAGGACCCTCTCACACTGGGCGGGGGTGTCTGCAGTACTCCTCTCTCCCTGGGCGGAGGGCTGTGCAGCACCTCATTGTCCCTAGGAGGGGGCATGTGTAGCACCCCTCTCTCCTCAGGACTCCTCTCATCCCACGTCTCCTCTCTCTCTCTTCCATCAGTCAGCGCTGTCTCAAACACACAGGTACTGCACACAAACTGTTGAACTGATTGGTCATGATGAAGTGTTTCAGACTGAAAAGCTCTTTACTGTATCAGAACCACTGCAGAGCTGCTGTTGCTGTGTGTGGGACAGTTTTCCAATTTAGTTTAACACTTGTAAAAAAGACTTAACAATGACTAACACTCCTATTATTAACTGCTGCATGTAGCATATGGATTTTTTTTAAAACTTGACTATACAAGTGAAACATGATTAATGAATGTGTTAATCATACGACAATTGATCTACAGCTATTATCAAATCCTAAACTAGTTGCATAAACCTATTCACAAATCATATTTTGCCTCATAGGGTTTAATAAGGTACAACACCCTCTGACCTTAACCCTTGATTACAGTGAGGAAAAACTTTTAACAGGGAAAAAATATATCTATTGTATTTGCACCATTTGATAGAATGTTGTGCAAAAACAGTTGTTATTAAACTGGGAGCTCACGTCACATTGTTATTCAAATACATGAAGCATGAAAGAGACCCTTTTGAGACACTTGATATAGTTTGGTCAATCTGTACAGCCGTCTATAAGGCATCACAGCTGTCATTTTTGAATCTGTATTTGAATGTCCTATCCATATAGTCCATGAATCTTTCTTCACTGTGTCACAGGTCCCTCCAGGTTCCAGTGCCTCCTACAGCCTGACCTCCACCCAGCCTTTCGCCAGCTGTCTCTCCACAGCCCTGCCACTGCCGCCACTACTGAGCCAAGCCCAGACCTCACTGCCAGGTGAGAGGAGTACAGTGTTATGAAACTGAAGCTAGTTTACGACCAGCTTCCAAAGTAAAGCCTCTTCTGACTAAACTGCTCTTCCTTTTTACAGAATCTAACTTTAAACCTCCTCTCACAGCACAACAGACACTGCTCTTTGTTGAGGAAAAGTACATGTGACATTCATGAGTCTCTGTCTCTGTTCTCAGAGTCTGACCTTGATGACTGTCGCTTTCCGTGTCAGGGGAACTCACCAAGAGAGAGTCTTTCATCACAGTAAGTCTCTTTCTTCAATTTTTCAACTGTATTGGTGTTGCAGGATTTTACACTCTCCTGCAGGGCTGTTGAAAATGAGTGAGTGGTTGACACAGGGAAGTAATCTAAAACACAGGCTCAGGTCTCACTATCTCCATCAACGATCAAGCATTTGAATACATTTTCTCTGGGCTGTAGCTGTAGTCAAATCAGTTTGTATTTCAGCAAACAGTAAAATGGCAGCAACAACCAAAGTGGATTAGATAAAAAGAAAACTACCAACCACAGCGTCTTGTCTATAGTTTCCTCTCGTGCCTGCAGCAGTGACTTTTCAATGTTTTGGACTCCCTGTTATTTTCTCCTCCTCCTCACCCAGGTCTCCCATGAGCTGTCTTCCTCTTCTGTTCGACCAGAGAGATGGGCTGTGTGCAGGAGTCAGAGCCCGTCCAGAGAATGTCCCTCCAGCCAGCTCCCACATAGAGCTCCTGCTGGAGAAACATGGCAACGGAGAGATGGGAGCCAACAGTGAGTCAGCCTGAAAAAAAAAACAGTGGTTCACATGTAGTTCCAAGAAGAAACTTAGAAAAATAAGAAGATTAAATGGTCACAAAAGAAACTAGAAGGGTACTCAAATGAGCACATACCTCTGCCGTGGCCCACCAGTCCTCTTAAATTCAACCAAACTGCACAAAATTACACACACTCATAAATATCATGAATTTGGATCCAGAAATTATACCCACAAATGTATGTGGAACCGTTAAACTCACCAACTTCACACTTGGCATGTGTATTCTTGATGGCCCAGGGAAGTGAGGTGTCAAATTTGATGTGTTTTGGACATGCGATATGTTCAATATTAATAAAATTAAACAAAACAGGCGACCAGCGCTCTGTAGCTGTCAGTGGAGGCGGGGCATTGTGCCTTCAGACTGTGGAGTTGAAAATGTTACAGCAAGGTTTTTGTTTTGTTTTCTCACGATGTCAGATTGACAGACATTCACAGGAGTTGCTGGTGCTGATCTGAGTCATTTCTGCAACATCCATAGAATCACTTCCCATAATATTTTTTCAAAATAAACTTTTAACTGTTCATTTTGTTGCTGCTATGCTTTTGATTGAGCTGAATTACATCTTTTATTTTGAGTTGTGTTAAGTTGTGAACTTGGGTCTGATGATTATGTCAGTTTCTCAACAGACTTCGGAAATAGTCGATGTGCAATTTTTTTTAAATGAATCATTCAAAATCAAATCAAAGCCACACACATGACCAGTAATAAAGTAAGTTCAGTTTCATTTCATGAGAATCCACTGCACCATAGACTGTTTATAAAAACCTCTGAACACAACATCCAGCAAACAAACAATGAAAAGTGACAGTATATTGCACAACTGTTTGAGTAGGACTCACTAATGACAAGGAATAATTCTGAGGCAGCTCCCGAGTATTAACACAGACCAAATGTCCAATCTCGCAATGTTAAAGAAAGTGATTAAAATCTTCCTGGATCCACCCCTTTGGCGGAACGTTTGTTGAGTAGTTTTTGCTTAATCCTGCTGAGGGTCAGGGGTGAAAACATAACCTCCTTGGCAGAAGCCCAACATTCTGCTTTCAACTCTATTCTCTCAATGCATACAGCTCCTAAGAAAACCGATTTTAAATTAGAAAGCCAGAGAAGGAGAAATCCCGCTTTTGTTGAACTGCTCACAACTTCTTGAGGTCATAACCTTGGTAGAAGGTTCTCACCTAGCTTAATTTAAAGGTCTTATAAGTTAAATGCTTTTGAACCAGTGTGAAAAATGCTTGGTGTAATTTGCCCATGATTCTTTTTACTTCGACTCTCTAGGCTCTATGAGAACACAACCTGGTGCTATTTAGAGATGATGACAGCACCTGTGGTACCATGCTGCGACTGAGTTGAAAGCAGCTCCAGCAGCTTCGCTTCTCATGTGCCCTCAGTCTGTTAGATTTCTGCTCTGCTCTCTCCTGAATCAGATCCCTCACTGCCTCTTACTCTGTCATCAGCCGGCTCTTTTTTCGCATTTATTCTTAGCTACTTTTTCTTTCTCCACCCAGTGCAATCATTATTGTTCCATTTTGCTGCACTTCTTTCCATTTTTCTTACTCTTTCTGATAGGTCAACCATCTTTCTGTGTACCATAGTTTCCTCTGTCAACATCCATTTTTTTATGCCTCTCAGGGTTCACTTTAGACTAATGAATGTTTATTGCTGTTCTGCAGAAACGAGAGAGGAGAGCGAGGCAGTTCTTCCTCTTTCTGTGATGCTGGGCACGCTGCACACACAGCTCCATAGAAAATTAATTAGGTAGTATTTCGAGGATTGCTTTGAATCTCTAGCTCAGCTCTTGGGGAACTGCAATAAACTTAACACTAATGATAAAACCGAATGTCCAGTTACATCCCCACTAAATGTCAGAGCTTTAATCACAATTTAAGACTCAATTCTCAGTTTTACAGCTTTGACGATCAGTAATAGTAGTGTGCAGTAATGGTGCTATAATGAACCTGTCAGTCTTTGCAGCCCTTACATACCCGTGGTCTACTAAAATAGCTCATGTGTTTGATTAGACTCCAAAATTACACCTCCCTCATTCAGTACTGTTCACTATTTAACAAACACTCGTTATTTGTCAGTGATCAGTATAACTCGCATTTTAGACACACATCGTTTGTATCGTCACTGATAGATGGTTATTTTTCTCAAATATCAAAACCAAACATTAGTGTTACATGGTGTGGACTACGTCTGTTACACTGTTAGAATTGAAGGGGGCACTCAAATTAAATGAATTAACAGAGATAACCTAGTGCACTTTGCAGGTTCTTGCAAATCATTCATCTTATCACACTTGGCCTGTGTTTTGTAAATTGACTGCAAAGGTGCAGTGCCTATTCTGGAGCAATTTGGACATGCAATAGGTTCAACATTAATAAATAATTGAATAAACAGGCGACCAGCGCTCTGCAGCAGTCAGTGGGGGCGGGGCAGTGTGCCTTCAGTCTGTGGACAGAATTTAACAGGTCTTCTTCTATGTCCTCAGATAAACTACAGCAGTGGTCTGCACCTGGGTCAAACCGCAGGTCAAAAACGCCACCAGATCATTTTTAAAATTAGATTATTTTTATTTCACCATATTGGAGACACTCATGGGATATAATCTCCTTCGGGGCACCAACATTCATAGAATCCCTTCCTCTTTAGCAAGCTTTCTTCAAAATAAAAGCCCATTTTATTGCTGCAGAGTTTTATATTGAACTGAATTATAGAGCTTACATTTTTGAAAGGTGTGAACATGGGTCTGAAGATTGTGTCGGTTGCTTAACAAACATGTGTAATAAGCGACATGCAATGTATGAAAGAATAACACATTCAGTTAATCATTCAAACTATTAAATCTTCATTGCAGATAAACCAGGTAGGATGAACACAAAGTTTTCTAACTTCACTCTGCACCATAGATTGTGTATTAAAAAGCTCTGCACACAACGTCCAGCACACAAACAATAAAAAGTGATGGTATATGAGGAGGACTAGCTAATGACCAGGAATAATTCTGAAACAGCTCGAGAGCATTAACACAGGACAAGAGAACAGAACATTCAAAATAGACAGGTTTACATTGGGCACTGTACTAGTCTATTGTACACTGCTAGAATTGGAAGGCCAAATTGAATGACTTAAAGTAGACAAAATGAACAAGGTAGGGTTATCATTTTCCAAACAAATGTTTCAAAATAAGGTGAGGAACATGGGGAAATCTAAAAATAATTATTATACAGTATATTTTAAACTGTTGTTACCTATTGCTTTATTGTTTTGGATGGAATTAGCTGTGGAAATTGAATATGTGGACCAATGTAAAGGTGGCAGACACAGTCGGGGTTTAGTGGCCTCTCATATTTTCCAGTAGTTTTGGCCTCATCAGTCAGAATAACTGAAAACACCTGTGTGGGGCTACATAGACTGTAAAGTGGACTTAATGAAAGCTCAGCTCAGGTTACTGGTTGTGGGTATTTTACTTTTTTGGTCTATTTTTGATAGTTTAACCATCACTAATGTATCCTCATGAATCCAGTATATTAACTGGGGTGTTTTACACCAGTTCTGGCTCATCAGTCTCGTTACTTGAGCGACATTATGTAAAGTAGGACCGTTACTGACCTCATTTTTATGCTTCCGCGCCAGCGACAGTCATGTCTGGAGGCATTGTGTTTTTGGGGTTGTCTCTCATGAACATGATATCTCAGGATACCTTCAGCACCCTGCATGGAATTTCTTCAAATTTGGCAGAAACATTTACTTGGACTCGAGAATGAAGTCATTAGAGGTTTGGTTGTCAAAGGTCACGGTGACCTCGGGCGTAACTCGAGAACTTTGCATGACAAAATTCAAAATGTGTCTTGTAGGGTTCAATGATGATGTGTTGACATTTTATGAACAAATTGTCAAAGATCAACCTCATTGTGACATTTTTAATTTATGCATATACACTTTTCTGGTCTATATTTAACATAATTTCTCAGGAACTAAAGGTGGAGACTGTATTCGACCTGTAAAGAGCTGTTTACAGGAAACTAAAAAGTGAAGGAGCAGTGATTAAATTCATTTGTTGATCTACTTCCTGTCTACTAGATGTTCATATTCATAGAAATATATGTATTCAACAACATTAATAATATAAAGTTCATTATTGATATTTAATCTCTCCTCCCTCCCCCTCTAGTTGTGGAGATGCTCCAGTCGCTCCACTCCCTGCAGCAGGAGAACCAGCGCCTCCAGGACCAGATCCTCAGCCTGACGGCCAAGAAGGAGCGGCTGCAGCTGCTCAACACAGAGATGGCTGTGCCTTTTCCTCCACACGTTTATTCCGCCCTGGGCGCCTTGCACACTTCAGCCCAGATCAACTTCCTGTCATCCACCCAAGGTGAGGTTATTCATCTCTTCGACCTACTTTCATATCAAAACCTAAGGACACAATGTTTCTATGATGTCATGTTGTACACTGCCCACCTGCTTTTACTGTGCATTCACATGCTCCTCGGAAGGTCCCATTTCCCAACACGTGAAGTCATTGTTCTGACTTTAGTGCAGTCATGTGCTTTGAAGTCCAAACGTGGAAAAAACATGGACGCTGTAAATGTGTTGCACAATGGAAACCATTTATAGTGATCACTTTTGTCCTGGGCCAAAATGATCACTATAAAGGGTTGATTGCTGAAAACCAATTGCGGAGGTTCTGTATGAAAATCCCAGAACTTGAAGGAAAGGTCACATTGCAAACTTGAGTATGCGTGCACGCCCACGCACACATTGACTATGGTGCTCTCTCTCTCTCTCAGACGCACACACACCCACACTCTGACCAACAGACTCAGCTCACGTCTCTGACCCTTACTATATCCATGATAACTATAGGCGATCTCTACTGTATTTTATGTGTATTTTTACATTTTGCAAGTTCACATACACATTTAGAACCGATTGTAAAATCCCGTTAATTGGTTTATTAGTGATGACGTCAGCATCTCAGTAACTCGTGTACCAAACCTTTTCACGGACTTTCCGATTCGAGAAGGAGTTTGCATTTTTCTAATTATTTCAACAGCCCATGAACACACAATATGAAATTTGTTCCTGTCCTGCTTTCTCCCCACAACAGTCCAACTGCATGCTCCATATTGAAACACCAGTGTATTCTTTTCTAGCGATCCCTCTCCGTGAGCTCATTAGACTGTCATTGAAATAAATATAGTTGATTTATTGATGTAAAAAAGCTTTTTGTAGGGCGTGTTGTGACAATACAAAACATGGTGGCTTATGTAAAAGTTTGATTTTGTAGTTTTCACCCCGTGTTTGTACTTCTCTCTCCCTTAGACCATCTTAGCACCAATAAGAGTCCCCTGTCCAAAAGCTGCTTCCTGAATGACACCTCCTTTGTTAACTCATCTGAGGTGAGAAGCCGTAGATCATGTGTTACACATTATACTGACCTGGATCGAACAGTATTAACAAGTGTGTCTCTGATTCCTAAACCTCTTTGTATCAAGAAATGTGTGCGTTTGACCCTCAATACACAGGATTTCCTAGAGGTCTAAGAAAGTGTAAAATTCAATAAAAGTCTTATATTGCATTAAATAGATAAAGAAGTTACGTACTTGATCTTAAATACACATAGGTAGGTCTTGTTATTGTTCTGTTGTGCTTTAAAATTAGTTAGCTTGCTTTTTTTAAGAGAAATGTTTTGCATGCACAGTTTGTAATGTTTCAGTGTGTTGTCGTTCATTCTCAATGATAAAGATATTAGCTTGCTGTAATAAAACTACAAACAAGACCACCTGACCGTCGACAAAGACATTGGTCACACTCGGCTTGGCTTTGAGAAAGAGTATGGATACTTACTGCCTGTAGTTTGTGAGATAATGTGGTGTTTTTAGGGTTTTTCTCTTTTAGGTTCCTTCATCTTATCTTCAATTATGGGAGAGTAATTCTGGGACTCCAATATTCCTCCATATCTGTCATACTTGACATAAATCTTGAATTTCATTCGTTAATTTAACTTGTTGAAAACCTCCAGAAACTCTGATACAGTGATGAAAATGATAATCAATATTGTCTCTTTCTGTCAGATGTGTACTCACTCTATTTCACTGTTAACTGATCCAGTAAGAAACTGGATTCACATTAATAGCAAGCTGACACCTGCAATAGCTGACATGGACTTTTCACTTCTTTGTTCCAGGAGCTCCACTCTGGTAGTCCGTCCCGCAGTAGCTCGTCCCTCTCTTTCCAAAGTACTCCTCCTCCTCAGCAGAGTCCGGCCTCCTTCAGCCAGCCGCTGCTGAACGGCCTGAGTCGAGGTCTGAGCGACGGTCTGGGGACCATCAGTCAGGCTGGCAGCTCCTCTCTGCCGATGGTGGGTGGGCTGATGGCGTCTCTTGCAGGAAGTATGAACGGTGTGCTAGGAAGCCTGAACGGTGTGATCCAGTCTCCGGTGCAGAACGCCCCACAGCCCACACTCCCTGCTCTGCGCCCCCAACCTCCACCGCTCAACCCACAGGCACTGGCACAGGGCTTCCAGCTCCCCAAGAGTGTGAGCCCGTACGTACCCAGTACTGTCTGACTTTCAGTAGCTGAAGAACTCCAAAATGAATAGTTTTCTTTTTTTTAAAGGTGTTACAAAATGTCCAACAGCTGACAAAATTTGACTTGATAATATTACTAATATTATAATATAATACGGTTGTTCTGTGTGTTAATGTACTCTACTCTGCTTTTATAACTATAATATTCACTGTCACTAGATGTCGCACTTGCACCAGCATGTCAGACCAAAACAAATGTTACATCAGCCACAACTCCCCCCTTCATTCAGGTTCCAAGTAAGTTGCTGCTGCACACACCCAGTGAAATTGGCCCCTAAACACAAAGAATAGTTACCCAGTATAGTTACCCTATATGATAAGCATTTAGAGGAGAGCCAACAGAAAAGCAATCCACCTATCTGCTGTTCAGCCTGGTAGAATGGATCTGTTGGGTCTTATTCATAGGTTGGTGCTCCTGTCAGTGTCTGAGCCTCCGAAGAGTCAGACGCTTAAGTAAAGGTGTCTAACCCTAACCCTTTCTACTTATTCTGGGGCTGTGCTCACTGAGCACTCAGCCCTGAGCGCTGCACACTCTCAGCAGGATTGGATGGCGCTAGCTGCTAGTTAGCATTCTATCATAATTATATAGCCTTGTCACGCTGTGTGTCAACTGTATACAAATAAGGTGTAGCTGTGGTGTTTCTGGTTAAACAGCACTGCAACGGGCAAGTGTCAGGTGTGTCACAGCGGGAAAAGGGAGGGAAATTACCATGTCCACTAAGATGTTATAAACCTGAGGAGTCTCAATGGTTTCAAAGGGAGCGACTCACATGCACTAACATGAATGCGTGTCTGGACCAGCTACCAAAACAAAAAAACGGGAAGCTCGGACCGCAACACATTGAGTAATGCCATTACTTCACTGTATCTTTACACAGAAAACAGATGTTTGCTGCTGTATGTATATGTATATATAACCTTTTAAAGTGTCGGTATGTTGTTCCTTGTGTTTTCAGAACCTCTCTCCTGTCAGAGCAGCAGAAGCAGCTTCTTCTGGAGCAGCAACAGCAGCAGCTCCAGCAGTTCCTCGCCTCACAGAACTTCACTCCAGTAATGAACTTCTCTCTGTTACTTTCTTACTCTCACCTGTATTTTCACACTGGAGTATTTCCATCAGGATGTCTGAAAAGATCTTTTATTGACATGGAGTATTTTTTCTGACGTATGACCGAAATAATAGCTGTGTCCCAATTCGGGGGCCGCCTCCTTCATAGGAAGGGAAGGGAGCCTTTGTGGACCACGTAGAGCTGGCGGGCTCCATTTCCTCTTGTAATTAGTGATTAGTGACCGAAGCAAAATTAATCCTGGGATGGGTTGGTCCCGTTTCTCGGGGATGAAAGGACGCATTTGTCGGCCACATTTGGAGGAGCCTTTGAAATGGGACATGTAGTCGCGCCGCTGTTACTGATACAATCGTTCTTCAAATGCAGCCTCCAAAGAATGCAGCCCTGAATTGATACACAGCTAATGTTACTCCTTTCTTTGTGGCCATAAACTTTATGGGCAAAGGTGGTTGGACACCTACACATTACACCTACAGGAACTTTCTAGATCTAGATCGACATTAATATGGAGTTGGCCTAGTCCCACCAATGGTAATGGATCTGAATGAAACACCTGAATTCGATGATTAAGAGGTGTGTCCCAATACTTTTGTCCACATAGTGTATGTATGTACACATGTTCTCGACTAGTCTTAGCTGTCAATCATGACATGTTACGCTGTTTTTATAGAGCTAAACAGCGTGGTTCATTTCCTGAATAGAGATTTTGATTATCGGCCATAATATTCTAACCATCCAAGGCAAACTTATCACAAGATACAAGACTGTGAAACAAGGTTAATTACTCCTGTAGAAGCCACAAGTCTATAAGACATGAACTGTGTTAGAAGAAAAAAAACTTTTATTTGCAATGTCAATGGGAAGTACTACACTTCCCACAATCCTCAGGTGTAATACCGACGTTTTGATTGGTGGAGCTTGCTGTTACCATGGAAATGTTTACCACAGTGAAAATCAAGTTGGCTACAATGGGACGGTTCAGCGTTACATTGACCACAGAACAACCATGATTTCTCTTTCTAATATGATGCATTTTTTTAGAGATGAGGAAAAGAAAAGCCCAAAGGGGAAAATCACTAGAACAAGGTTAAGTTCAACAAGAAGTCATTGGAAAAGGATCATTCTCAATGGTTTATGGGACGAAAAGCTCCTTCACTCTTAAAATAATTATGTACACAGTCTTGTACCTTTGACTGTTTTTAATTTTCCAACATTTAGTGGTTTTGAAATCAAATGTTTTATGGTCAAGATTCGTCTCATAGATGGTCAGCCTCCTTCCAGGTTTAAAACTCTTCATAAGGATTTTCTGAAACCGCAATGGATAAAATGAAAGGGAAACAAACCAGAGTGCTAGAAGTGGGCGATCAATGTTTCGCTCAATAGTGTTCAATAACTAATTCAAATCAAACTAACAGAAAAAATGTAAACTTTTAGCTTGGTCCAGGTCCCATCCTCTAACATGTAGGTGGTGGCATTTAGGACCTATACTGTAGCCAGCCACCAGGCGGCGATCAAGCTGTAATGTCATCCATCTGTTTATGCAGTCTATGGTTAAATAGGTACAAACAGAAACTCATATGCAATCATCCAGTTTCACACGTGTCCTGACTGTAAACTCTCTGCTCCTTCACCAGGAGCAGCAGGTGGTGGTGTGCCAGATGCTGCAGCAGCAGAGACAGAGGGAGCTGCAGCGCCTCACGCTTACAGGAGCACTCACCTCCACCCCAAACTCACCCATGATCGCCCATTCTCCCAACCTGCTGTCCTCTGCTACAGCCTCACCCCTGCAGGGCGGCCAGGGAGGCGGCTTCTTCGCTCTGCAGGAACACGCACTTCACAAGCCCGGGGTGAGCAGCACCGCAGGATTTCTCATTGTGGTTGTAAAGGCTGTCATGTTTTGTTTCCAGTTTTTGAAACCTTGTGTAATTTTGTTTCCAGGGTGGCGGAGAAAAGGGCGGAGACAAGAATGGGTGACGTCTCTCGATAACACAAGAGCAGCTCAAATGAAGATGCCGGGTGTCACACACCCACTTGAAAAACTGAAGTCCACTTTTAGACTTTTGAACGTCTTTTCCTCTCCGTCATCTTTATCTTAAACCCTCTTTTATGAATGTATAACAGGATGGACTTAAATTTCAAGGTGAAGTTTTTTCGTGTTTTGAAAGTCTTTATATCAGAGGTTCTTTTCATAGATTTTTTTTTGTGTAGGCAGCTTTCAGAGAGCATGAATTCCGTGGTCTCTTCTTAAATTGCACTATTTTGTTAGTTAGACCAATGGGGCTGCTGACGAAGGCAGAGCCAGAGTTCCTGCTCGTCCCTGCAGGTACTGTGTGGGCTTTTTTTCCTGACTTCTCAAGCACTGACCGTTCATGAATTCCCTCCATTCAGTCAGTGAGAATCAGAGCTCTGCGCCTTGTTGCAACCTCACCTGTCTTCCTTGATATGTCTTCCCGTTGTCTTCACCCCACCCAGATTTCATGCCGGTCTTATATGTCGCAGCCTCTCACAGGCTCTTATCGTGTAAAGCATGAATATACTGTCACTTTTCAATGTGTGGTCGGTGGCGTTTCAACATGAAGCTAGTTATTACCTCAAACGTTTTTGCCACCTACTTTCCATTGTTGACATTTTGTGCTGACTCTTTACTGCAATAGTCATATTTAATGGATATAAATGCCCACCAAAAAACCCTGGTGTTAACTCAAAGGTATTAAGTCATGTAACTGTAAAAATGGCACGCAACCCTCTCATCCAAAATGGCACCATAGAGCCACTAGGTTTTATTCTAACAACCACAAGAGTTTCTAACGCCTTTTATATCCTCCCAGTTGCTGTCGAGATTAAGCAGATGAAACCAAACATTTGGAAATTGTGAGAAAAAAAGAAATGAATAGTTTTTCCTAAAGAAGTGTGCACTTTGCATGTTAGTAGTTAACAGAGCAAATTAGCCATCAACACAGAAACTTTATAAAGGATGCTTGGTATTAACTAGGCCATTAGGTTTTTGATTTGTAAGAGTATTTTGCACTCTATCCTCAAGTGTCAGCTTTTTATGTTACTTCTATACATAGATCCTTTTCATGTCCGACGACTAGTTGTTCTTTTAGCAATACTGGATAGATAATGAATGCCTTAATGATACTAGATTTACAGAGAGAACCACAAGCCCAGAGGCTCACTCTCCTGGTGTTTTCCTTTGATAGTGTTTTATATCTGGGGTTCACGGAGGGGGACATTACTGAAGTGAACTCACTCTTCCTAAACTCATTTATACTTTTGATAGCTGACTGATGATTTCAACAGTTGTGAATAACCGTATAGTGATAACTGAAGTGTCAAATCATTTTTCTAATTGTAATTTTTGTGTCAAGATGCAATGTTCTTTAGTTGTTTGTGCTTCAGAGAACTGAGAAGGACATATTGGAAAAACAGTGTGCAGTGGTGTCATAGGAAGACGACCAAGATGTAAAAGTGTAACAGACAGTGGATTGCCAATGCTGCTGCTGTTGGCCTTCACTTCAGGGCTGTTTGAGCCCATCTAGATGTAAGCCAGTGTAGAGACTCCAGCCCCTTTTACTCAGCCTGTTGCACCTTGTAGTCAACTTTCCAGTTCTGTATGAAATGAACGAACATGGAATGGGGTTTGCTTTTCTGTCCCACCTTAACGGCAGCCACAGACATTGTCATAGTTTGTTTAACAAGATAGAGGCAGCGTGGCGGGACAGTTGTCGATCCTGATTTTGGAATGTGTGCATGTTATCTAAAACCACACGTTGGGGTTAAGTGTAAAAAAGCAAGGGCAACATAACAATGGGTCGTCTTAACGGCACTATAGGAGGAATGTCTGTATAAAAGGGGCTTGTGATAAACAACTTCTTCTCCACTTCATCATGTGACGACTGTTTGCATCCGTTTTCTCTCACATTCATCTCTTACCTTCAAAGTAAGGGATTGTTTTATCAGGTTTTTTTCCCTGTGTTCTTTAACAATATCTTCTTGGCCTTTTAAATATTTTGTCACTTTTTGTCCTCGAACATGATCTCCCATACATGTGATACGTTGAGTGATAGTTTGTTTTGTTAGCAGCTAATGTAGACGTCAGAAGGAACTTAAAGCAGCTCACTAGTCGCTGATGAATACTGTAGCAATGCCAGAGGGAGAACGTTGATTCTGTTGATAAAGACATGAGCCGACGTGTTGACATGACTTTGAGTGGGAGGTCTGCGTTTCGCCCACCATGTCCTTACGAGTCGCCTCTCACACACCATGTCCAGGAGGTGGACTGAGGAGTGGTGCGAAGGATTTCTGAGGCAGTTTCTTTCTCATGTTGCACTGGGGCCCTTTGGGCCCAATTGTAAATCGTTTTTTTTAAGTACCTTTTCAATTTTGTTGGAATACGAGTTGTATACTTCAATGTTTGTGTAAAAACACATTCATTCTTTTAAGCTTTGAAGTTTGAGTAAGCAAGATAATCCTTGTTCTGAATGTCGTACTGTGTATCTTTTATGTATTACAACATTTAAACACCTGGCTCTGAATGAGGTTTGATGGAGAGCAAGTTACCTATTGGGAAATGAGTTGCATGAAATGCAGTGATGTCTCTCAAATGTATGGCTAAATACCAAGTAATAACTATGCATAATTTGAAATGCATTGTTCCCTGAAGAAGAAAAAAGAAGAAATTTAATGAAATGAGCACTGAAGTTTAAAAAGGACATGCACGTTGTCATTGTACAGTGTATTTGAGAGAATTGATCAAAATGAATTTGACAATATTGAGATTAAAAGCCCTGTAAAGTATTTTGATATTTTTGTGTGTAAAATTAAAAAAGGATTTTAAGACAACTTTTTTGTCAATAAATGTATTTTACTGAGTTGTTTTACATGTTCTCTTGGGTGTTGAATAATTTAGCAGTGAATAGTCTGTGTGCCTGTCTGTTTTCACTAGTGTGTTTCATCTAAATTGTACAAATTGTTGTTTTCTTTACCCTAGAATGGGCCCTTTATATTGAAATACTTCATATTTACATCGGGCGGGGGTCCTCTCTATGGAGGACGCCATGTTTTTTTACACAAGTCCCAACTGGACAAACAGCACCTTTTGGTTTTTAAGACAACTGAAGGTTTACACAGGTTCTCTTATGTTTAGATGGGAAGGGTGAGGTGAGGGGTATTCAGCTGCAACATGCAACTTCAACTAAATCATACACACTGAACCTTTAACACAGTAACGATATTAGTCCCATAATTTCTGTTCTACAGAGAGCTATTTCATAAGTGTAGTGATTCTTTAGTTACAGCCAAAAGCATGTTTTATGATGTCACAATGAACCTGACCTTTGACCTTGAACCACCTAAATCTAATCAGTTCCTCTTTGAGTCTAAGTGAATGTTTGTGCCAAAGGACGCACAGATGGCAAACCCTGCTTCCTCTGGTCACGGCTGCAGCTGAAGCATAAAGATCTTCATATAAAATAGAACAGATCCATTCAATTAAATTAAGTTAATCTGTTAGGAACTTCATTTGTGTAAAGGTATCAGTGCAACATTCAGCATACAGCCCACCACATACAAAGTCCAGAGAGCAATGTGCAGCTTATAACTAGTATATACCAAGTCATTTAGAAATAGTGTTCAAATGAAAAGATTGAGCGCTCATGGGTCTGTTGGATGTAAAAATAGAGGTTGGCATGACTCAGTGAATGTGAATGACGTGGCTGTATCTGTAATGTGTGTGTGTGGTGTCAGAGGTTATTAGCGTTTTATTCTAGCTGTTGTGGGCTGTTGTGATGGTGGATGTTACAGATGGACCAAGCTGTTATGTTAAAGGCTTTGACAGCTTCAATAAAACATTTGTTTCAGTTGATAAGCAATATAAAAAAAAAGGTTCATGTGACTCAAAAGGTTTGTTTGGACAAATATGTTTGTAGGTAATCACAAATCCATTTCATAGTAACTAATAAATATATGATCTGATAAATGGTCACTTTAGAAATGAAGGAGTAGGCAGTGGACGAAGAAGGCATTTGTAGGCGAGGCAATCTGCAAAGTTCAGCTCTCTTTGATGACACATGGTATGATAAGTAACCCTAACGTCCACAAGTCACTACATTGTGTACAGTCTATGGTGCAGACCCAGACCCAGTCTGCAGTCGGTCTCTGTGAGTAAGGTAGATTGCCAATTTGACTTCTCCTATGAAAAAGTTGACCTGTTGAAACTTTGACTGAAGAATAGGAGGAGGAGGAGGAAGAGAGAAGAGGAGGTGTGGTAGAAAGTGGGGGCGCGGCTTCAGCACGCAGAGCTGTTTACAGTGAGCAGCCAATCAGCGGAGGACTGAGTCGAGGCCATGTTGGGTCGCTTCCTGTAAGTTTCGTGAAGGAGCCGCAGTGAGACTCGACGACAGGAGAAGAAGTGACGATCAGACTCTGAGACTCAGGATGAACATGAGCAGGTTGGCTGCTGCAGAGAGGATTCAGACCTCTGCTGCCCGGCGCCTCCTCCACGGTGAGACCTGCCTTCATCTTGGGTTTCTATCTTCTGCGAGTGTTCAACACTCCTGAGTCATGACTACAAGTCTGTGAGTGGGTGCTTTTCTCTTCTATTCACTTTTCTCTTCTGTACAAAGAATGAAAGAACGTGTAGCGCACCTTCCTACTCCTCCTCCTCCTCACCTTCCTCCTCCTCCTCCTCCTCACCTTCCTCTTCCTCACCTTCCTCTTCCTCCTCCTCACCTTCCTCTTCCTCACCTTCCTCTTCCTCACCTTCCTCTTCCTCCTCCTCACCTTCCTCCGCTCACCCTTGACACGCCTGTGTTTTGAGATTAGAAGCAGAAATATTTACGAAAACCTGCTGTTGATTTATTTGTTATCATTGAACAAGCAGCTGATGATTTATATTTATTACTTATCTATGTTTTTACAGTTTTATTTTACTGTCCATGAGCTGTACATTCTGATCATTGACTGCAAATAAACATGGACGACTTGACTGTTCCCACAAAGTGTGTCGATCACCACCTGGTGGCTGGCTGCAGTATAGGTCATAAACCCGGCCATCTCCATGTTAGTGGATGGGACACGAAAAGTCACGTGTGTGTGTGTTATAAATGTTAATTTTGCCACTAAGTTTACTTTAAATCAGTTATTTGATGATATAAAAATGGGGTGTAACATCATGATTGACAGCTGAGCCTGACTCACGATTGGTCAATAATGGGTATGGATGGGACCTCGCTTCACAGACTCTGACTGCAAATGGGCAAGGTGGCTCCGTTTGTGTCTGGGATACTTAATCTTCATTTCTGGATAGTGGGGGGGAAGTGGAAATGTGTTATCAATCTTTAGATACATTTAAGAGAGAAGAAAGTCAGTTACAGTTTATTCCTGATAAAGTTGATATCCTCTCACTGTCACTGTGCTGTGGGTCACATGTTGTCTCAGGTGCAGAGCTGCCTGCTCTCCACACAGCCGGTCCCTGCAGCCCGGCTGCCTTACAGAGTGAAGGTGTCTGCTGGGAAACGCTACGCCTGGTGTGCCTGTGGACACAGTAAGAAACAGGTGAGGACATCACACATCATGGGGGGGGTTCAGGTGTCAGACCCACCTGGAGCTGAGTGCCAGTCATGGCTCATTCACCACTCTGTGTCCAGTTTACTTTGAAACCAGTTTGAAAGCTGTTGAGAGACAATTTGCTTGTGGAGACTTGAATTTCTTCCTGTAAGCATGCAAATACTGAAAGCTGAGGCCTTTCCTAAGGGTTATTGAAGGTGTTCCGTACAGTTGAAGTCAGAATAATAAAACAGTAGGTTGTGTGCAGAGATCTACAGTGATACAAAGAAGAGAACCAACCTGGATTCATTTAAAACATTAAAAAACATATGTAAATATTATCGTCTCAATATGAAACTTTGACGTCATGACTCAAAAATGCTGCAGGTTAATGTAACACACAGATCAGTCCTGTCAGACAACAGAACACTGAGTATACAACAGGCACACTTCCATCTAACAGTTTAATGGAGATTCTATACATATGACTAAGAGGTAGTGGAGGCAGATATCCTCCACCACTGAGTGGTTCTGTTTTTCTCTCTGCTCAGTGTGGGAACTGTTTCTCTATAATAGTGTCGACCTTAAAGTGCCTTGAGATAATTTAAATAAAACTGAACTGAAAAACTTCCAGTACTTCACCATAATATGTGTTTATACTTCAATTATACAGGCCTGATCAATAAGTAAGTAGCAATACAATTAACAATCTTGTATATTACAGACTAACTGAACACACAGGACCTGCTATATGCACTTTGGTCACATGATATTTTTATGACTTGACGACCTGAGAAGAACCAGCAGACTGTGTGTGGTCAGACTGACGTGTAGCTTGTGTTGTTTCTTTAGGCTTCAGCATATTTCCATGATCATCTTGGGGAAGTTCTGTGTTTTTATTAGCACAATAATCAACATATTTCAAGGAATCTTTATTTACAACTCATTAGCATCCAAATAGGAGTGACCAAAAACGTGTGTGTCTGAAGTACTAGTACAAATATCTCTTTGAGGTCCGGTTTGAGCCCAGACTCTATAGAGTGCTATAGACGGTTTGTGAGAGTTAGGCCATTTCTGCACAACAGCAACAAAGGGGTGGTGCAGAGGCAGGACGTAACAAATTAAATCCGCTGTGGAGTTCACCTGTTTTTGTTAACGTCACATTGACACCAGAGACTCCTCTTATCACCACAAACTCTCTTGACATCTTTGTAGGTGTTTTGTACGTGTGACACCGCTTTTTTCACCCAGAGATATTTGTTATATTTTCATTTTTGCCTCTGTCGCGCTTTAGAAGCATCATCAAACCCCAACCCCAACTCTGGAGGCTCTCACTCGGACATTTGTGTACGGTACACACATACACCTCCTCAGGAGAAACTGAGGAGGATCTCTGGAGTTCCATGCAGGCACTAGTTGTTTGTAGGAATCCCCTTTAAATCTCTTTGTTGCCCAGAGAATTACTCAATAGAACCAAATATGTTTAATGGTAGAGTAAAAAAACTACAAGTGTGATATAATAATATGACATTAAAGGAGATGTTAGGATTGGATCACCTTTGCTTGTGCTGATGATGAGATGGGTGTGTAGTGTTTTACTAAGTTCAGATCTCTCTATGAAATGATATGAAGATAGTTATGAAATCTGTGTATTCATTCTCTCTCTCTCTCTGTCTCTGTCTCTCTCTCTCTCTCTCTCTGTGTCAGCCTTTCTGTGATGGAGCTCACAGGACAGCTGCACCCAGCATCTCTCCTCTACGTTTCACCCCTGAGAAAGACAGGACGCTCATGCTTTGTGCCTGTAAGCAAACTAAAAACGCACCGTATTGTGATGGCTCACACTTCAAGGTCATCTTCCAGCATCTGGTGAAGTGGGTGAAAGGTGTGTTTAAATGAGCGGCAGTCCACATGTGTGTGTCTGTGAAGGAATCAAATGTTTGACTCGACAGCATTATGTAATTCACTGAGTTCTCAGGGTAAAACTCATTATTGTTGCTATTGTTTATGCCATTAGTTTGTTCGGGAGATGTGACTGTAAGATATTAAACTGATATTGGAGCAGCTGTGGCTCATGGGTTAGCGCAGCCGGCCTCTAAGAAGAAGTTGGCAGTTCGATCCCAGTGTCCTTGGGCAAGATGTAAAACTTTACTGTAAGCGCTTTAAGTGGTCATCCGAACTACACAACACTACATAAATAAAGACCATTTACCTCCACTGATTTATCATCTTCTGAAATTGCATTTTTATTACGTATTTTGTTTATTATTATACAAATGTACACTATATGTATATAAAACTGTTGGTGTGATAACGCTGTTGATGCTTAAGAAGTGACCATCACCTTGAATAGGAGCACTGATGTCATCAGTCCCACCGGCCTCCTCACATTATCATTTTATAAAGACCTGACACTTTGTATCCATGTTTCCAAAATATATTAAAGGAATATTTTTCAAAAATGTTCATAATTTTGGAATCTATTTTGAATCAGCCTTGTACCCTGATTTCCAGTTGATATTTAGTTTAATTTAATTTATTCCAAATATCTTTTTGTAAAATAATATACTGATACATGATTTTAAAATGAAATATGCTTACTATATGCCCTTGTACGTGATGCTAGGGGATATAGTGACAGTGTGATCTGTTGGTCTATCTATTTATCTGTAATTATTTAGTTTAGTCGAACTAAAAAAACTTGAGTTATTTGATTATTTCTGTTAGTTGTGTTAATGAGGTAGTGAACCGGAGCCTTTTGATAGTATTATTGAAATGTATTTTATGTATTTCCATGACGATGAGCATGACCAAGTTTACAGTCGGCTCTCGACTCTGAATGTTTCAAGCAACAGAAATACTCCACCCTGTTATGGAAGTTTTCTGGAAGCTGGTGAAAGGAGAACTCCGGCAGCAGCTGATGTCTTATGCAGAAGGTTTTAATGTAGACTTGAGCAATTTTCGCCCCCAAGTCTGAAGATGTCTCCCACAGCTTCCCAGTATATCTCCCTCTACTTGCGTCACCCATTCTAACAGCACATCCATGAATGGCCAGAATTGCTGTCACTCTCTATGTTACATGTAGGTGTTCACATCCTATTGGATAGTTAAGTCTAAATGTGCATTCCTAAATCACGTTGTGTCCTTACGTCTTGCCACTGGTGAAATATGTAAAAGAGTTAAAGATGATGCCTCTCTGTCTGTGTATCTGAGTTAGATATGAAAGTCCCTAAGCATAGACACTACAATGTACTGTTGGTTGGGCCTTTATCTATAACCTGACCTTGGGTACTGCTTAGAGAGAGAAGGGAGTATCTGTGGAATTAGAAAGGCACTATTCTCCTGCACAGATATATAGTGTAATATACAATATACATAATATACAGTGGCATATACAGTAATGTGTGAGGATTGTCAAAAATTCCTCAACACAATGTTATGTTGAATGGATTTTCACAGGCACTGAATTACAGGATCACTCAATACTCAATGAAGGAGTGAACACAACATGCTGTGGGCAGCTCTCAGGTTGTCAGGTAAGCAGATAACTTGATTTAAACATGGCCTTGACATTCTGTGTTTAGGATTACTCTCATCTAAATTGATATTTACCTCTGTGGTTTGTGTGTGTGTGTGTGTGTGTGTGTGTGTGTGTGTGTGTGTGTGTGTTTAACAATCACCTGGTCTTTATCAATAAGGGAAATATCATGACTTCAAGTAAATGTTTTGCTCTCAAAAATCATCTCAAAAATATTGTTATATTACATTTTAAATTTACTGACATAATATCAAATGTGGCACATATAAGTGAGCACGTCATGTCTGTGTCTTCAGTATTAGCTACAGTATTGGACTTGAAGGTTCAAATAATGAAGGGCTTTTATTTAATCATTAATGTATTTTGCCAATGTACAAAACATACAGACTATGTAGACATTCAGCCATGAAGCGACAGTCAAATTGCAATTTTACAAAGCAAGATCAAATACAATGGAATATAAGTCAAATAACTTCAACACAAACTTTAATTCATTATCATTAAAGAATAAATAAATGAAACGTCCTCATATCACAAATTGTAACTTATTGTTTTTAATGAGGTTCAATGTCTCCACATACAAATCAAATGCAATAACAAAGGACTTAGAAAACCTTGTTTTATGAATGTGACATTTACCAATTCTAAGTATAAGTTGAATCTTATCTATCTTATCTTTCTTCATTTCATCTTTCAGTCACTCCCATCTCGTAGAGCGATGTCTGCCTCCTGATTGGCTCAGCGGCTGACACGTGACACAGGAAGTGGGTTGCACTGATCGCCGCGGTCGAAGCTGTCAGACTGTGAAGTGTTTGTGTGTAATTGCTTGTTGTGTTATTATTCTTGTGTGTGTGTTTCACTGAGCTCTTACTCTCTACGCAGCTCAGACTGGTGCCGTCCTCTCCCTGAGAGTCTGTGTGTGTCTGTGAGCAGCAGCAGTGTCAGTGGTGGAGCTCCATCTGTCAGGGGAGACATCATGAACTCGCTGGTGACTAAGTTAGATCACATGTGGATCAGCTTCACCTTCAGACAACCTCGGCTCCCGGCTACAGCAGCGCCCAAGGTAAATATAGTCCCAGTGCTACGCTGTAAACACGGTGCTGTTCGGCTGATGACCCGCTGTCTCTGAAATCACTGCGCAGTCACTCACTGTTAAATACAACAGCAAAACTGAAGAGACTTATTTTCACTGCACCACATTACAGACATGCACGCGTACAAACATACTGTGTAGGCAGTACTTTCAATCACCTTGTACTTAGAATATCTGTATCGTCAATATCTCCATTAGCACATTCTACTTTACAGCGACAGCTTTGTAGTAGTTCTGGTGGCGAGACTGTCTCTATCTATCTATCTATCTATTTATCTATTTATTTATCTATCTATCTATCTATCTATCTATCTATTTATCTATTTATTTATCTATCTATCTATCTATCTATCTATCTATCTATCTATCACTATACTGACAGTATGTAAAGGAACTGTGGATAGTGGGGCCACCTGCCAGTGGTGGATCTAGGATTTTTCTAAATCAGGGGCCATTAAGGGGCCACAATTTACACAGAGGGGCCAATGATGTGTCCAACATCCATCACAATTCCGGATTCAGTAAAATGCACATTTAAGTCATTCCTTGTTCACTGTTGCCTCTATAGCTTTGAGCAAAGACACACATTATTAAATATATTTTGAAAATTGCTCTTTGTTCAAGCACATTGTTTTCTTAAAAAAAAAAAAAAAAACTTTGAATATAATTGTAAAATGTATTGTTAGTATTGTTAGTAAGTGACTATTGATAGGACAGGGGCACTTTAGGGGCCAATCATATTTCAGCTTTAGCCAGTATCCCCTGGCCCCGCTCTTGGGTCCGCCCCTGCCACACATTTGCAAATGTGAAACAGATATCGCAGGTCAAGCTCAAGTTCACCAAAGTTGAACTCCATTGCCATGCTGCCGTTTGCCTCGCCACAGGAAGTCAATGTTTTATTCGACCCCTCGCCCACACAGATCGGGTATTGATTGCGTATTTGGGAATGGGCCTTAACACTTCACACATGTTTTCTATCAACACCTGATGAGACCTCTCCTATTGACTGTTGCACAGTAACTCAGCAGCTTTGATGGACCTGTCTCCGGCCGTTTTCAGATATGACCTACGGAGGATCTCAGGAGAATTGGGTCCAACCTTTCTCCGCAGTTTGTCTTTCACACACACGGCACAACAGCAACAAATCCTCCACAGGATTCAGACAAGGGTGGTGCAGCAGGCAGGATGTAGTTTATGAATTCTACCACAGAGATCACGTGATTTTGTTTACAACACATCGACACTGCGTCTGAAGATCTGACACTGAAGATTATTAAATTAACAGTAGGTAAACTTAGGTGTTAGTAATGACACTAATGAAGGTTCTGTTGGGTTCAGGTAGAGCTTTAACTGGTGTGACTACTAACACCTGTGTTTATCTCCTGTTTCCTGTGAAAATGGCTGCTCTGTGGGGAAAAAAGGTCCATTACTTATATTAATAAATACCTGTGTTTTTCTGAATGTGCTTTGTCAAAATGCCTCTCATTAAAACAAAAGGCCTGTCTACTAAAGGCGTGGAGTTTGGTGTGCACTGAATCTCCACTGAGGTTCAAACCATCTTGACTTACAAAAATATCTGATAAGATGAAATGTTTCCCACCAGCTGATTGGCTCCATCCGGCCTTTATTTGAAATACAGCTTGCTCTAGTAGATTAGATTTAGCTCAGGTTAATGTCGGGCTAGGCTGTTAGCTGGGGTAACATGAACATATAGACATGTTTTACAGCAGACACTTGTCAGGGCAGAAACGGCACAGATGAAACATCTCACACCATGTTAAAGCCCTATGAGACAAACTGTGATTTGTGAATATGGGCTATACAAATAAAATTTGATTGATTGATTGATGAAACATGGTAAATGGTTTTAATTGATATAGTGCTTTTCTAGTCCTGATGACCATTCAAACTTCTTAACAGTACAGTTTTACATTGACACACACATTCATACAGTGCATCTATGTGCAGCACTTTCTCTATTTCTCAATTTGGGTTTCGGCATCTTGCCGGACTAGGGAAGACTGGGATCAGCCACTGACCTTCTGGCTAGAGGACAACCGCTCTAACCTCTGAGCCACAGCTTGAACGGTGGCTCTGTCCCATCAGTTTCCCTAATGAGCCAGCATTCACAATATCAGGACCTTGGTTCTACTGTAGATCACTTTAATGGGGGGCAGCCACCAAAGAGGCCATGTTTTCACCCCTGTCCGTTTGTTTGTTGGCTGGTTTGTATGCAAGATCATGCAACAACTACATGACACATTACTGTGAAACTTGGTGGAAGGATGCAGTATTGGTCAGGAAAGAACCCATTACATTTTAGTGTGGATCCGGATCAGTGGGAAAATCCACTATTTTCTTTAATTTACTTTAACATTGCAAGATTGGGCACTTTTCAGCATTTGAAATGGATATTGATGAAAAAATTCAGGCTTTAGCTACGTGATATTTATGTAAGTGTGTGAAATTTGGATCTAGTGAGTTTGATTGTGGTTTCATAAGGGCACTGTGTGACCTTGGTGGGGGTATGTGTTGTTCCTGCTGTGACCTTAAAATGTCTGTGGTGGAAAAAGATCTGAGAATCTTAAAGATGCAAGTTGTGCCACCTGAACTGAACCTGAACTCACCAGTGAGTCAGGGAGATGTCCATTAGACGAGGCACTTGTGAAAGCATGCAGGGCTTCAAACTCTATCATATTTAAAGGTTTGAAGGTTAATACTTATTAACTTGTATTTCAGCAAGCTTTCAAAGAATGGCGTACTATTTTAATCCTGAAGTGTTGCAACACATATCAAAAGAAACTGAGAACACTGTTGAAATGTGCACAGGTGCAGCTCTCCACCCTCCCTCCGGATCCTGTCATCCCCTCTAAGAAGCCTTTCAAAGTGGAGCTGGTTGGTGGAAAGCGTTACTCCTGGTGCACCTGTGGGCACAGTAGGAAACAGGTAAAATGTCTTTATTTCTATTTAAATCACTCAAAAGTTAAATCCTCGCAGTTTGATCACACCTTTATATTCCAGCCTTTCTGTGATGGAGCCCATAAACTGAAAGCCCCAGGCCTGTTCCCGCTACGTTTCGTTCCAGAGAAGGACACGTCTGCTTGGTTGTGCGGCTGCAAATACACCAACAACCCCCCGTACTGCGATGGCACGCACAAGCAGGACTTCATTGTATCTGCAACACTACACGAGCAAAGTGACTCGTAAACCACCAGGATCATTGCCAAATGATTTTTGGTTTTGGTTATAAACCTCATCCTGGTCAAGGAGCATTTACTTTGAACATTTTTTTGCACATCAGTATGATCCTTGAACACAGCTCACATGACATGAACTGCCATGTTGGGTGTCTGAATATTGTCAGTATTTACATGGGATGTATTCTGGGAAAGATTTGTAAATAATCTAGGGACTGGTGTTCCTGAAGAAAAGTGTCAGTGTCAGCTAAACACTGAAATATGTGAATGAAGCAATTTATGAATTCATCCTATAGAGACAAAGGCAGGGTGTAACTGTTTTCTCTTTTATCAGTTGGGATATGTGTTCATATGCTTTTCTTCATTGAAATGAAATGCACTGCATAAACACTGAACTGTCAGATTGTCCTACCAGTAAATAAGTTACTACTGTATCAACCAATAAATACATCTTTATAATCGTCAGTTTCTACCAACACTGTTAGATGGAGGCTGACTCCACCCATTTTTGAGTTGGGTGTTGGAATGAGGTGTAGTGAGCGCTCTGCCATTTAAAAGATTAATACATGTCATTAATATCCGGGTTTAAAGAATTCACTATATCTGGTTACATTTCATGTTTGCTGTCAGATGCTTTGACACCTGTTGTCTGGATCATTTCACACAGAGCCTCAGTAACCTTCACTACACAGATTGCGAGAGACACTGAGTCATGTATCAAAGCATAGTAATGAGACTGAAGATTCAGACCCTAGATATATTGAATGTAAAAGTGAAATGTAACTTATTTAACTTGAATAGTTGTGTTCTAATCTGTAAAAAAGTACACACAAGCTACTGAGTTAATCAGGGAATCAAACAGGACAGTCGGCTCAGAAAAACCTAGTAAGTAAACATTTTATTGACCTAAAACATGCACATATGGCTGATAAAAAAAGTATCAGTTTGTTGAAAAGAAACAAAGGGAATGTTGAAAACGATGGAACTACGACATACATGGCCAAATATTCAAATCCCTTTTGAGTTCTTCGAGTGCCATGAGAGAGGGAACATGGTCTTCTGACAGACGTTATCAGCTTGAAAGCATGGTAGTGCTTGGAAATGTGTACATATAAATGCTTCTCCTGCTGGAAAATACTGGTTTGGATTGTGTGATCTGACCTTAACAAAGTGCATTGACAGTTTTATGTCATGGGTGTGTTACCTGATGAGCTTTTACTGGACATTTATACAGCAGTTATCAACATGACTGTTCAAAGGCAAGGATCAGCTTCTTTTTTACTTTACATCCAACTGGAGCAGTGACGTGCACTTTGATGCCTTCCAGCATTTTGTTGCACGTTTTTTTCTGGAAGCCAAACCAAAGTTGAAAGAACAATGGAAATGAATCAGACCCACAGCATATACAATACAAAACGATTACAATATCTTGTATAAAAGATAAGTTTATACATATGTATGCACACATGCTCACATTTGATACATACTGTACAGTTTGTATGTGTGCACTGTTCTAGTCTAACACACATAAACACACGCGCACACACACGCGCACACACACGCACACACACACACACACACACACACACACACACACACACACATACATACAAGTGTCTATTTGGCTGCACTCTCAGTCTTTGCTGTTGAAAGGTGATAACAGTAATCTGGCCCCCATTTGTCCAGAAGGAGAACTCAAGCTCCTCCTTTTGCTCTGAAGAAAAAAAGAAGGGAGCAATTCAAACACTGTCCTCCCTGCTGCCCCGTACACGCGTTAGGTCGCTGGGGGCAAACCACTTTTGTCGCCTCCCCTCGCCTCCTCTTTGCCAGCTCCGGAGCTTGTGCCATTGACAGTCACCTTGCGAGCGCTGGCGCCCTGTTTGGATGCGAGAGTGTGTCGCTGAGTGTTGTTGGGCACAGAGGTACCGTTGGAGCTTTGGATGGCAGGAGAGGGGTTGTGGGAGGCGGGGCTGGACTGCGAGGAGGCTCGGGGCGGCGGGGCTGCAGCGGGACTGTGGACCTTGTCACTCTGGGAGTCGCTCTCAGATGTCGGACTGGTGTTGACGCCGTCAGAGTGGCCCTGAGTGGCAGACTGGGACGGCCTCCTGCGCTTCCGGTTGGGTTTGACCAGATACTGCAAGGGGATGGGTCCAGTCTGCAGAAGAACACAGACCATCATTACATTACCTCAGATTTTGTTGATTACTTTAAATAAATTGTTAAATACTAAAGCTGGCAACAACTTATTGATTATTAATATATTGATTGATCTTTTTAACAAGTACTGCCTGTGAAGCCAAAGATACATGTATATCTCATGTCTGTTGTGCCATATAGCTGCATTGTTGTCCAACTATTAAAAACGTATGGATGAGCCTCACTGTTGCACTGGGTGACAACATGCATCATACATTGAACACATTTCCACACTTTGTTTGACACGGTCTCACTCACACCATCCTGCTGCAAGAAACACAAGCACCAAATGTGTATTCATCCACTGCCGAAAACAGTTAACCACTACTCACCCCTTGTTTGAGTAAGGTTTGCAAACAACAGCAGTGCCCTGCTGTTATGCCTCATGTTGTTTATCACATCTAGATGTAAATACCAGGAAATAAAAGCTGAAATTCTGAGCTCTTGTCCCATGTTCATCTTTTGATTAAACCCAAATGTCTGTATTCAACTAAATGAATTGGCCTTGCCTTTCCCATTCTTACATGGTAAAGTAGACACGATTTTTAACATGTATGTAACAGCCAGCAACTGTTGTCCATGTAAAGCTAAAGGAGTAATGGCATTCCGAGCACAGAATTCCGTGTGTGTGTGTGTGTGTGTGTGTGTGTGTGTGTGTGTGTGTGTGTGTGTGTGTGTGTGTGTGTGTGTGTGTGTGTGTGTGTGTGTGTGTGTGTGTGTGTGTATATTGTATTAGTACAGCCGTTGCAGGCTCACTTTCTTGTTAATGCATGTGCATGCTAGTGCCTGTGAGTGAGTCCCTCCCTGTGAAATCGCCAGCCCTCAACATTCCAGTTTAGCTTTTAGGAAAAGTGATAAAAGGTCTGTATTTATATAGAGCTTCTCTAGTCCTGATGATCACTCACAGCTCTTTATAGTTCAGTTTTGCCATTCACCCCTTCATACACAAATTTATGCAGTGCATCTTTATTGCCCAAGGACACTTTGGCATGCAGTATAGGGGACACAGGTATTGAACCATCGGGAGATGGGGAGACTGGGATCACACCAACAACACTCTGGGATGACCTGCTCTACCTCTTAAGCCACATCGACCTTCCAGAATTTCATCCACTGAACAAACCACGTTCCTCAGCTAAAAAGGCAGAGGAACAACAAAGGACAAACACCCCACCAACATCTGGCTATTGTCTTCAGTGTGAAAAGGTGCTATCATCTTTATTGCAGAATTAAATAGCATTGCAGTTGTCTGCCACCGCAGCACAATTAAACCAAAAACACTCCAGTTCCACCTTTTATTTTATTTTATACAGCCTATGGGCGACACACAGTATGGCAAGGCTATGCTATCGATAACAGCCATGCTGTCTAGCTGCTAGTCCCCATGCAGATCTGCTGCAAAAGTGCAGGAACACCAACCTGCGAATGAGATGTGACTGATCCATTTTACCAATGAGCAGAGCAGCTAACTGGACTGTTTTCTGTCAGCTCTACTGTCTTCAGGGAAACTTTGCTGACATGTGCTTCTGTGTGTTTAGGAGCTGCTTTCACTGGCCCAACATGTAGCTGAGGGGAGAGATGTGGCAGGGGAGGCATTTGTTTTGGGCTGAAATTGCTGGTGTTAGGGCGACATCTAGAGGCAAAATATATTGTGTATATAACCTCAAATCCTTTTCCCTGCCACTGAAGCTACAATGTAAATTATACACGCAACTACAATATGAAACTAGAAATTAAAAACAGCAGAAAACACTCACTCTTGTTTGGAATCTGTATTACACTAGTCTGAAACACTGAACATCACAATCATCACCTCTCCTGCTCTCTCTCACTCTCAGACACACTCACTCAGATGACTTCTGACCAGATACAGTTTTAATGTTTATTCAATATCAACACTGATCACCACATTATAATCGATCATTTTCTTCAATGAGTAAAATATTTCTTTATAGCTCTGAGCGCATTAATCAGCCTGTCCGGCTCCTTCTCTCTCTCTCTCTCTCTCTCTCTCTCTCTCTCTCTCTCTCTCTCTCTCTCTCTCTCTCTCTCTCTCTCTCTCTCTCTCTCTCTCTCTCTCTCTCTCTCTCTCTCTCTCTCTCTCTCTCTCTCTCTCTCTCTCTCTCTCTCTCTCTCTCTCTCTCTCTCTCTCTCTCTCTCTCTCTCTCTCTCTCTCTCTCTCTCTCTCGTGCTGACCCAAACGCAAACGCACACACACACATGCACGCAAGCACGCACGCACACGGTCTAAACATGTTGAACAAGACCCAAAATGAACACTGCAAGTGGATTACCTGATCACTATAATCAAATTATGTAAAGAGAATTTGTATAGGAACAATTCTTCATATACACATTTGATCACTCTAGCCATGATCACTATATCCGGTTATTACGTTCAGCATGCCGTGTGCTGAATGTAATAAATCTAAAAAACATGCTTAAGAAAGCTGTCACTCACCCGTCTCCACTCGTAGAAGTAAGCAATATCCATGAGTGTGTAGTAGTCCTTCAAGGGCTCGTCCCCGTACAACACCTCCACCTGTAGCAGACAAGTCCCACCATTCAGAAGCAAGGTTAGGAGAAGAAAACTGCAGTCTGCAGCTCATCATTTCACAGTTTTCGTCAGTAAGACGAGCTTCAACCACTCATGAGCATACACCGGCCATTTCAGTAACCCTACAAAGTGTCACATTAAATTCGGACTTGTTTAGATGTTTCCCAGAGTGTTTCTAAACTGATATGTTGTAGCACTATTCACTGTCAACTCAACCCCACTAATTACTGCTTACAACTTGTAGATACACATTTTAATACTAAATACAAAATAAAATATTTCCTTTCAAACAGACCAACTTAAATCTCTTGAGATTCCAGCATCACCAGTGTGTCAGACAGTAACTGGCTGATATTCATCACTCACTGAAGAAGAGGGGTTCTGTGTTTCTGTAAAGCTAAAACATGACACTGATGCTTTGTTTCCCCAACTGAAGCTCAGTACTACTGCTGTACAGTAAACAGAGTAAATCCTCATTTGAACACAACACTTACTCAGTCTACTCTGTGAGGTTTTGATTTGAAAGCATTATAAAGGAAAAGGGGGAAAGAAGGAAAAGGGGAAAACCCAAAGTGCTGCACTGGGAGACAAACTGGAGCCAGTTCTCTTTATGTCAATATAAATATTCCTCACATCAACATCAAACTTTATCGACAAACTTATCTTTTACCATTTTAACCATCATCCCACAGGCCGTCTATAATAAACCACATGTTAGACAGAGAGAAAACCAATTCAGGTCAAGGTTATAGTGATTCCCCCTAATGTGAAATCTTACTGGCTCCATTAAGACACTGATTGACGCACAATTTCTGACCAAACCTTCTTTACAAGAATAACAAGGGCAGTTACATTTCTGTGTGAATAATGAGTAAATATATGAAACCATTGTTAGGTTGACAACTTCTATAACATAGCGTATGTTCTTTTTTGTTTGTATTGTGGGATTTTGTTTCGAATTTTTAAAATGATTAAATGTTGAACCAAACAAGGACAAGGTAGCAACTCATCATTTTAACAACATGAAGACGAATACTTAGTTAGCTTTGAACTACAGCGACCCAGAGACTCATGGGAGAGAGTTACTGAATGGTAAATAGGTAAAAGGTGAATAATAATATTGTACCGATGCAATGCTGGTTTCACGTGTTAACCACTACAACTAGAACAACTGAAGCACTGCAGGTTATTTAGACAGGGGCCAGGAGGCTAGTAGTGTGGCTAACTGTATTTGCATAGAATAATGCATGGACAAGAGCAGCTCTCACTTGTAGCACATAAATATATTTGATAGATTTTCCAGACTTACTACCCTATCGTTTTATTCACTGGACTCTATTATATGTTGTGATACTGTAATCTGGGAGCTTCCTGATTCTTAACTCATCTCATAAATTATAAAAATGAATGTTCCTGCTCTTGCTCCCCGTGTAAAAAGGATGATCAGACATTGTACATCGACCAGTGGCCTAATGCAGCAATTTGACATCTAATTAATACACTCTTCTTAAAACTATTCATTTTGACATGTCCATTCACTGTGAAGCAATGTCACTCAGTGTGAGCACAAATTGTAAGATTGGAACCTCTGTTATTTATCATGTTGCACTGAATGCACACACTACAATGCTGACATCTGTAGTGTTTGTGGGTGTGATTAAGTTACTTTGGAATTAAAAGTCCCCCCGATGTATTTATTATTATTGTGTCAGACCCCTGTAGTTTGCTACAGAGTCAATATGGCAGGAGTTGCTGTGTATGGATGCACTGCGTCTAATTACCCGATAGTTGTTGGGAATGTCCATCTTGCTCCGCAGGAACTTTGCTAAGTGCATGACGGACATGGCTGCCGGGCACTGCAGGAAGCGTTTACCATTGGTCTGAGAACAAAGAGAAGAGTAGAGAGGGGACATATTAATCCAGGGTGACAACAAGAAGAACCATACCAAACATGTGGCGTGGAGGCTTAAACTACTGCTTGACCCAACATCTTCTCTGAAATGAGGTTTTACCTTGTCTCCCTCCATCTCTGAACGCTGCATCTCATTGTTTCTGCAGGAAAACATTAAATACAAAGACATGGGGTTAAAACTATTATTTACAGTTCTTTCCACACAAACAGAAAATCTGATTTAGTGAGACGTACAGCAGGATGGACTGGAACCCTTTTGTTTACATGTGTCTCATTAGCAGTTTTCAGGCATGAACTCTGGAGAATGTCTTTCACACATGAAGAACGCAGCAGGAGATTCTCCGCAGTGTAAAGGTGAGGGGAGCCGCAGCGTGCTGGTCAAAATCCACTATGGAGAGCACATGTTTTTTGTTTACAGCACATCGAGGTGAATGGAGGAGGATCTCCTGCTGTATTCTCACATTGCTCATTTGCCCATTCGTTTTTAGGAGGGGGCTGGCAGGAGAAACTCCAGAGAATGTCCACAGCAACTAACTCAGACATTTGTGTCCTCAAATACAGCCCCTCTGGATGATTTCAGGAGATTATCCAGAGTTCAGAACTTGTCTGAAAGCAGCTATACAGAGTTTACACAGGTCTTATTCCAGTGACATATTTCTGCAACTTTATCGGGAACAGACCCAGAATTTATTTATGTAAAAATGAGAACTGAGCGACTCACTTATTCCTCTCGTAGAACTGTATGGACAGACTGATGATTTCATCCTCTGCTATGTTAAACGTCTCCACCACTTCCCCTGGCTCCAGCACACGATTCTCTGCGTAGAAGTCTCGCCTCCGTTTCATCTCATCTAGTTTCAGAGGGAAAAAATGCATTATTACATAGAACCCTACGACAAAGACCACCACTATAGACTAGGAGTTTGTCTAAAAATAATATGTTGACTAACATCCTCATAAACACGGTCTTACCTTTGAATAACCCCGGAACAAGCTTATATACAATATCTTGAAGAGTTTTGTCCGCTCTTGGAAAACAAAGAAAGATTCACGATATTAGACATGATACACATTGCAATCAGTGATGTGCGTGTGTGTTGTTTTTTAAAGAACCCCATTGTAAGCCATCAATAGTTACCTGATGCTGAGCTGTGGACACGTCTTGTGGACCTGGACGTCACATCGAGGACAGAACTTATTTGTCTCCAAGAAGGCAACGATGCATGTTTTACAAACTACGCAGAGAGAGAGGACCCAGCTGTTAGAACACTGACCTGTATCATCACCAGTTATGATAACTAGTACATGGACATATGACATATGAACACATTTTAGATTTGACTGTTGAAATATTGACAGAAACCCTTCAAATATAACCCAATAAATGCACCACCTGCCTCCACAGTTACAACCAAGCTAAATCAACACCTAAAATGCAGCATCAATACAAACATGAATGCTAGTTGTCATGCATTACACTATTATTATGCACACATGTTCCTTTCCAGTGGGCCTGGCTTGAAAATCAACATTAATGGTGGGTCACATATGAGACTCAACATCCCACAGTGTGCAGGAGGCTCTGCTCACCGTGCACAACACAGTAGGCTCTGTGCCTAATCCTCGCTGGGGTTAATAGTGGAAAAAGCTGTGTGCATGCATGTAATGCAGTGTAACGCTTCAATGAGTGGAACTTACAGGAGTGCAGACACTCTACGATGGTTGTAGCATCGATCAAGTAACCAGCGCACAGTGGACATGTGAGGTGGGGGTTCACGTCTGTGATTTTAACCCGGTTGGGCTGCATTTTATCCATCAGGACAGATCTGCAGGGGAAGCACACGACAACATGAGAGCTGCTGGCTGCACAGTAGAACACTGTGCATGATGTTTGTTGGGACTATGGGTTCTCTCCCGTGTGGTGAATGAGTGGCTGCTCTCAGACAATGTCTGCAGCTCGTCCTTGGGACAGCAGCAACAAAGAGAGGGAGCTGCTGCAACAAGAAAACTCCTCGGCTGACATGTTGCAGCGATAAATAACGTGGAGAGAGCAGCAGCCGAGCGGCTGCATGCAGTCTGCGAGGAGGTGGTGCACAACAGTCGACTACTGAATCACCCTGTGTGGCCTCATCTTGTGCATCAGCTCCGCTCCTCAAGCAGCGGAGCAACAAAGAGCGTTTCATTTCCCCGGAGCTCCGGCGGCCCACCGAGCCCCGAGTGCGAGCGCACCCGCTGCGAACAGCAGCACCGAGGGGTGCAGAGCCACGGGAAAATCACAGTGGTACACAAAGCAGCCATCTTAAATTCACTGACAGGGCTCTGTATGAGGAGGCGAACAAGAGACTGAAAATGTGACACCGTCCACAGTGTGTGCGCCTCAGCAAACAGCGGCGCGATGAGTCCGACAAAGAGCAGCCGCCGAGGCGTCGTTCCTACCTGATCCGACATGAAAGCTCCGCTCTGCTCCCACACACGATCCAGATCAATTATCTGGACTTGGGCAGAATTTGCAGCAGCGCCAGAAAATGGCTTTTTTCAGCCCCGTCAGAGGACTGCCCATTTTGGATCACGTGATATTATTTTGTCGCCTCGTTCACGGGGCATGAGGGGGATCCTCTGCGGGCCCTGCTCCCTGTCTGCAGCTTCGTGTGTCTGCAGCCTCACACCACCTCACTCATCTGTCTCTGCTGCATGTTGCTTTGATTCGTTTCAGTCAGGAGCCGAGCTGCTCCTCTGCTTGTCTGCGTGGGACTCCCAGTGAGTTAAAGTGCACCACAGAGGAAGGAGGGGAGCGGGCCTGCAGGCCTCACGTCCAATAACTGCACAACTAGGAGTCGTGTTGCGTTTTTATCTCAAATCTTAAATCTTAAATATAACACTAAAATTGATTAGTATATAAATAATAAATAAAACCCAGAGATAGTTCTATAGTTACAACAAGAAATCATTTGAATGGACAGAGAAAGGGCTGCAAATGCTATTGAGGTCACTGACGTCATGTTCTGTATATTTGGGGTTCTTCATTGAATTCTACAATTAAAAAAAAAAAAGATTCCGCTGTTGTGAGACTACATATTTAAGGAAAAGTCATTATTTCCACTCTGGAATCATGTTCATGGTGATGTCCTCACACAACACCTCCATGTTTGTAACTAACATTCAGAGGATAAATAAATAAAGTACAACAAATTCTAGCACCTGAAAACTTTTGAAGAGTTATGTCCTGGCCAAAGGGAATACACATAATTTCAATATATCACTAAAATTGATTAGAAATACTAGATATAACCATCAATCCAGTGATAGTTCTATTTTTTACAAAAAGATGAAGAAATAATTTGAATGT
Source organism: Verasper variegatus (assembly GCA_026259375.1). NCBI lineage: Eukaryota > Metazoa > Chordata > Actinopteri > Pleuronectiformes > Pleuronectidae > Verasper > Verasper variegatus. Next base: position 22,900,747 of record CM048044.1, read on the forward strand.
ACAGAGAAACATTTAGGTTATGTCTGATCAAATACATGACTGTGTAAATTATTCTTAGTATGGTATAGAGTAAAGAATAACATAAAGTGAACTGAGTTTTACATTATACACAAAATACAGGTTTACATTACAAAATGGTTCTAACTAACATGATACATGATCGAGTTAGAACCATTTGAATCTAAATGAGATAAGATATCTCTTCCTCCAGGTCCCTGCTAACTACAAACAAAGCTCAGATTTACAGACAGGACAGCAACAATAAAATATGATGACTACAGTGAAGTGTTTAAGTGTCTTCATTTGTGACCACAATGTAAAATGTATGATGAGAACTTTCTCAGTCACAAGCTGGAAATGTGCTGCAGTTGTGTTGTCACAAACTGAGGCTTGAGAAATGAGACAAAAAAAGTTTTACTAAAGCAAAGGAAATATTCGTGCTGGCATTATTGGACAGAAAATTAAAAAAAAAATGAAAATGAATCTACTAAGCTATTACAATTGTTTGCATGTTGTAGTGTAGCTGTGTGTTCATAAATATGTGGGTGGCTCACATGAGACAGATTTAAATGAGAAATGGTTCAATTCAAAGCAGCAGAGGTGTCCTAACTTTTAGTCCCTAAAATGTGTCAAGACCAGAAAAAACACTGGATCCTACATTTCCCATCATGCAACTCGAGAGCATCTGTTTCTAAACCCACACATAACTGCTACTTGTGGCCTAAAGCAAGCCCAAGGTGAGATGACCCTGAGGACATCTTCAGCCACCGATGACATCATCAGGGTTTTTTCCTCAGCCTTGAAAAAGCTCTTACAGAGTCACAGAAGTCATTGTGCAACTGTAAAAATGAAATAAATACATGTGAACAATGTTGGAACGGTTATCAGTATAGTGAAGAATATAAGACAAATCTAACTTTACACTTTATAACACACTCTCTCTCTCTCTTTGAAGAACCTATACTCTTATTTAGAACGTTTGTAACTCACTCTTATTCCCAATATCAAAACTGAAATATTAGAAATTAAATATTAGAACTATTAGAATAGAGTATTATCACTTGCTAAAATGTTACCTTGAAAATGTTTAAATATCATCATATCCACAAGCAATCACACCTCACCAGGCGAACTTTGTCAAACCATTTGTTTATTTCACATGGCTGAATCTGTAATGTCCCATATTCACAAGCTCAAGAGATGCAAATGCTGCTAAGGACACTGACCTTATATTCTTTGTATTTTCTCCTGGTAATTTGGGTTCTTTCATTAAATTATACACAAACATTTTTTTTGGAAGATTCACAGTTTTCAGAATACATATTTAAGCAAAACACATTATTTCCACTCTGGAATCATGTTCCTGGTTCCTGGTGTCCTCACACAGCACCTCCATGTTTGTATCTAACATTAAGAGGATAAACATAAAATTTAAAAAAATTCTAACAGGTAAACACATTTTGGTGTGTCCAGGGTTATTACAATTTTAACATATTAAGTTATTTTTTACAGTGGAAATAAAAGCTTGTTTTATCAGCAAAATAGAATTAAAATGAAATTCTACACTATAATAATTATAAGTTATTTGGCTGAATAATGTGTTGGTTCTACCTTGTTTGTCACTGAATGTGATGGTTGTGATGAACTTTAGCACAATCATGTTATTATAACAAAAACTCAGGCTACCAAAATAAAAGAAAGAATGGGTCTATTAAGAAAACAGCCATTTAAACTGGGTCACCATAATAAATAAGTTCATGTGTTAACATGTCTGTATATATTGTATATAGACTGCGCCTTTAATTTCCATATGTGCAGTCATACTATCATCAAGTTATTATTCTTGTTATTATTCTTGTTATTATTCTTATTCTTATTATTGTTATTATTATTATTATTCTTGTTATTATTATCCACACTACATGACCGTGTTTTCATCCAGATTTTAGTTTGAAGTGCGGGAAACCCCGTAGTTCTGTCGGCGGCCTGCTGGAGGCGCTGTTGCCTGTGCAGCGCAGCGGAGACGCCATCTTGAGGAGACCCCGACCAGCGGCGCTGCTTAGTGACTGACAACAATCTGAGGCGCATCATGACGGGATTACTGGCTCCGAGCGAAGCGGCCTCACCGCAGTAGTGTGTGTCTGACGGAGAGGAGCTGGAGGACGACGGTTCACCTCTTGCCCTGCTCACTGAGTGTTCCTTCAGTTTCCAGAGAGAGGCTGCTGGAGCCTGATGGCCGGCTAGCTGCTCCCTGGACTCCACCGCGGCCTGCTCGGGAGGAGGAAGGGTGGTGACGGCGCAAAATGCTCTACCGCTGACTCCCCGGCAAGACACCCATCCAGCCCGGAGACTCGCCGCGAGTCGGACGACGAGCACGATGCACTTATAGATTTTTTTTTAAACGCTCTTAACTCTCCGATATTTTTGTTGTGGTTGTCTGTGGAGGCTGTGGACGACAGTGAGCGCCGCCCTGCGTACCCCGAGTCCCCCCAGCCCGAGACATGTCATCCAACTGCACCAGCGCAGCGCCTGTCAGCGCCAGCAAAACCAAGACGAAAAAGAAGCATTTTATAGGACAGAAAGTGAAACTCTTCCGTGCAAGCGAGCCCATTCTCAGCGTTTTAATGTGGGGGGTCAACCACACGGTAAATACACCCTCAATGTCTTGCTGTAGCTGGCGGGCGGTTTGTTTATGCTGCTGTTTTGATTTAGCTAGCCTGCTAGCTTGCTAGCCAGCTGACCTCATCTGTCAAGGCAGCTTGGATGCTCACAGTCGCCATGTAATGTGTCTAATTCCCACTGTAGTGAAGTGCTTGCTCACATATCTGCGGGCTGAGTCAGTGCTGAACCAGCAACCTCCACCCGGCTGATAGTTGACCGCTGCTGCCGCGGGACTTAGCCGCGGTCGGCTCATATTGGAACGTGCTTTGCAGGGATTTAAAGTGCTTGTGTTAAACTCTCTGCAGCTTTGGCCCGACTGCCAGAAAAAAAAACCGGTGCATGTTCGCGGCAGCTTGTGCAGTTGCGCCCTAAAGCTGTGCGACGACACTCTGCAATCATAAATCATGGATGGTGGTGAAGAATGTTTGGAGCCAAGTCGCGAGCTGCTGTAGTTCGTGCAGGCGCGGAGTGGGAGGGGTGTGACAGGTCACACTCCTTTCCAGATCCACAGACAGCACCCGTACTGTTGTTCTAATGCTTCCGAGCTTCCGTTTGCAGCTCCCGTGCACCCGCATGTTACCCATTTGCTGCGGCTTCTTCCATCACACAATTCCCCTATAAATAGAGCGGAACGTATATCACATTCACTTTTGGCTCAAGCTGCCAATTGCTATGAAAAGTTCAGTGGAGGGAAGACGCGACGCCTATAGATGGATGGAGGGGTTCTGCCTTATATGCAACACACCTCCTGCTGTTTTGTCACACACACACACACACACACACACACACACACACACACACACACACACACACACACACACTCTGGCACAGTCTGATTCAGTCTGGTGAAAAGCAGCCTGTCAGATGTGACACATCTACATTCAGTGTGGAAGCGGTTTGACTTGCTCTGAGTAGGAGAGCATCTAGTGTCTGAATTGTAGTTGACTTGATAGAGTTAGGTGTAATTTGTGCCCATGACACTTTCATGGTTCCTCCAGGCTGCACAAGATACACGCATGCTGTATGATGCAGATACTGATGCTGAGGGGATCAGACCAGTTAACCCAATATGGGTGGTAAACTGACTCCTCCCCCTCTGTTTTTGTCTTGTTTTTGGTCAGTCACATACAGGTTTGAAAAGCTATCCTGATTAGGACTTTGTATTGACTTCCACTCGTGAGCAGCCGAGCCAGAACCATAAATCCAACCATAACCATGTCCAGTTCATGCTTAACCTAACCACGGTTCACATCTTACCCCTAACCTTAACCAGGACCTCAGCCATTAGTTTAGGCATAAGCTTTTCCTCATTTGGCCTGGGCTTTGGTCCCCAATGAGGCTAACTGGACCGAACACGAGCTGCTTTCAGACATGCACTGAATTCCGCAGATTCCCTGGATTTTCTCCGGGAGGAGGTGCACGTGTGAACGCAAATGTCTAAGTGTGAGGTTCCAGATTATCTGCGGACTCTCTCCGTCTGGCCTCCTGCTATAAAGTTTGTAGAAATTCAGGAGAATTCGACGGGAGAACACAGCAGGCAGTGGAAATTAGTTGAGGCATAATTTTTGCCTCATTAGGCCTGGGCTTTGGTCCCTAATGAGACTTACTGGACCTAACACAGTGTTTATGCTGGGAAAGTCCAGAAGAGGTAACAAAAAGATTACACACACACATATGGCCAGTCATCCAACATAAACTTTAACTAGTTGCAGCTAGATGGTTAAAATCCAAAGCTGCTGACAGCAGACTGGACACACTGTGGACATTTGTGTGTGCGTGTCTCTCTGTGTACGTATCACAAACCCTTGTTCGTAGCCTATTGAATGAAAAGGTGTGGTGGATAAAATGCATTCGAGCACGGAACTAATGAAGCAGCTAATGATATGGTTATCACTGCAGCATTTCCACAACTCAGTGGGTGAACTTTGGCAGTGGCTGTGTGGGTGCAGCACACAGGCCTGGTGATTTGAGGTGTGGGTGGAAGCTGATTCAAGACATCAAACAGACTTCTCATCAAAGCAGCGTTCCTCCAGTCAGAAAACGTATACATTTTTAATCGTGCCTTTGCCGTGATGCTGGGGGACTTCATTTCCACACACTGTCACTTGGTGTTGAGGTGATGTGCTGTACACCACCTGTTTGATGCTGTTACTCGTCTGAAACTATATTTGTCAGCAAATAATTAGTCACTCTGATTCATCAGTGTCAACTTGAGGGAGTGTTTGTATTTTACTGTATTGTCACTGCTCTTTCAGTGTGACTAGGGTTGTGTGATTAACATTTCCAACAAACAACAACTGTGGAATAAGATATTCTTTAATTTGTTCTTTATATTATGAATCTGGGAGTTAAAGCAAAATGTAATATTGTTCCATGCAGCTATTGCAGTGGTAGAATATTTCAATGTCATTATCTGTGTGTTATTTATTATTTCCTTAACAGCTGTGTGGCTGTGTTCATGATAATCTACTCAGATTTTTGTGAAGTGCTTGTGCTTTGGATGTGTTTGAGCAGATAAGATCAGTGTCCAGGAGTTTAACAGCAACAGCAGCAGCAAAGCCAAGCTGTCAGTTTGTTCTGTGGTCTCAAAAGTTAATGATTGCTGCTGGTAAACACTCGCAGAGATTTGGCAGAATGTGTGTGGCTCACATGAAACTGACAGTACATATTGTTTTTGCAAACTGCGGCGTGTTACCGGTAGACAGCGCTCTGTTCTGCACATTTGGTGTTTCAAGCATCTTGTTGTTTGACTGTAACTGCACTGCAGTGAAGTGAATATTCTCCTAGCATATTTTTAAACTGTGTCAGTGTTGCTGCTTTAATTTCTTATATTTCTAATCCTACTTCCTAGTCTGTTAGTGTGTATGTATCACCTGTTTCTTCTCTCCTTCAGGCTCTTTTCTGATTGCTCTCTCTCTTTCTCACTTCTCTCCCTCAGATTAACGAGTTAAGTAATGTGCCTGTACCAGTAATGCTGATGCCAGATGACTTTAAAGCCTACAGTAAGATCAAAGTGGACAACCACCTATTTAACAAGTAGGTACATCACAGTTTATGCACTGTCAGCACAATCTGTTAAATCTGTAATCCAAGTGTAAACAAAAAGGTCACCACACTATTCAAAACACCTACTTTCATTCCCAACATGATTGATAGCTTTGTTTTGTAAAATGATGATGCTCCTGTTATACATATGTGGTAACACTCCTGCCAAGCTATTAAATAAGAACACCTGTACACCTGCTCATTCATCCATCCAGCCAATCATTATTGGCTGCAGCAGTGTGTTGCATAAAATCCTGCAAATACCGGTCAGGAGCTATCTGTCAGTATCCAGCCTCATGTTCATGTCAAACTTCAGAATGATGACAATCTGTCTAAACAATATGTCTAAAATTAAGGTGGGTGGTCTAGCCATGCTGATGGATTGGTCCGACTTTGGCCTCAATAGCGGGACTCCATGCATGTGGTTTGGTTTCCTTGTGTCAACAGTCCAGGTTCGTGGTGGTGTGGGGAATGTTTTTAGCACACATCTTGATCATCCAATCAGTCATTATTTAAATGGGATGTGTTTATATAGCAGTTTTCTGGTCGCATCAACCACTCAAAGTGCGTTACATTTCTGGTCATACTTACTACAATTTGGGGTTCATTGCCCCAGGTCACTGTTAACCATCCTCTAATGGCGGCTTCCAACAGAATAATGCTACATGTCACAAAGCAGAAGTTGAAACTGCTTCTTGAACATGGCAGTGAGTTCAGTGAACTTTAGTGTCCTCACTCAGTCACCGTCATTCAGGCTGTGGTAGAACAAGATATTTACGGCATGAAAGAACAGCTGACAAATCAGCAGGAACTATGTGATGCTTCAATGGAGATATTACTGTGGGGTCATGTTGCAGTGCCAAAGATTGTTGTCAAAGCTCCAGTGAACATTTAACTGAGCAGCTTTGCAATTCAAATCATCCTCCAGGAAAAGTAGCAGTACAGAACTGAAGCAGGGGGGTGGTGTTAGAATAGAAGAGAGATATCTCCATCATTTGTCCCTCACATTCCTTTAGTTTCATCTTGATAGTCCTGTAGCTTTCTGTCTGTGATGGAGGTCAGGATTTTGAAGGTATTTACTCTTGATACAGCTAATGATATTGGAGCTTGGTTTGGTGTCTTTGGCCACATTCAGCCCTAGTTTCAGAATGTGTCGCCACATTAGTCTCAAGGGACCGCTTCTCACCAAATCCAAATAAACATAATTTCTGTGTTCACAGACCAAATGAGAATTAGGGCTATGCAGAAATGCACTTCCTGTGTCTAGTTTGCTGGAACAAGAATTAAATCTGAATACAGATTGGTTAGATTTCTTGGTGTGTTTCTAGCAAACCAAATCGCCCAAGATGTATGAGGCAATCGTAATGGGTTTATTAAAAAACGTTCATGTGTGACGGAGTACAATCTTCCAACTGAGTTGATTAAGTGTAGTCCAGGATACGTTCATGTGCACACCTCTGAAGGTGGTCAGCAGGATTAATATGTTAATATGAAATACATTTTGTCCAGGTAAAGAGAAACTGTGTGATCACAAACCACCAATCCATTATTATCACCAAACACAAATAATTTAAAATTTTAGTTTTTTTAGCCATAGTTTTATCATCCCAAATTCTCAGTTTTCAGAGTGAAGTCACATAGTATATGAAAGTTTATGAAACTTTGATGTGTGCAAATCCAAATCTTTCATGTTTCAAACTTTAAATCTTTATCAATTCAGTAATAGTTCTGGTTTGCTGGTATAGTTTATTGTTAAGGAAGCATACATTTCTTTACTTGGACAAAATTAATGACAAATGCTGAGAATACAAAATATCCACAATAGAAAGAGTCTATATAAGCAAACACACTATATTTTTTTAATTGTGATTCAGAATTAATCTAGATTCTAAGTTGTTATATAACATGTAACATGTTTAATTTGTAAAGCTTAATTTCATCCAATGAACAGGCAGCACCATAACTTTTGACTGGTACACATGAAATGTCAACTATGCATTTTTTTGTTGTTGTTGTCCAATCCAAATAAATTATAATAAAAATAATGTCAACAATGAGGCTCCTTCTTCAATTTCACTTTGTGCTCCAATTTGTTCTTCCCTGTCAGAGAAAACCTGCCTAGTCGCTTTAAGTTCAAAGAGTACTGTCCCATGGTGTTCAGAAACCTGAGGGAGAGGTTCTGCATCGATGACCAGGACTATCAGGTGAGACACTGGTGGCTAACATGCAACAATGTTTGATGAATGAAATCAATCAAAAAGTCTTAATAGCTGTTGACGATTTTGAAATTTTGATGATATGTCTTTGTCAGAACTCTCTGACGAGAAGCGCCCCGCTTAACAGCGACTCCCAGGGTCGCTTTGGCAACCGCTTCCTGTCCAGCTATGACCACCGCTTTGTAATCAAAACAGTGTCCAGTGAGGACATCGCTGAGATGCACAACATCCTAAAGAAATATCACCAGGTAGGGACCCTCTCACTACTGTATTTTTAGTTTGATTTAGGCCGTTTTCAGACATGGACTCCGGATATTAGAAAAGATGCATTCACAACAAAACAAACATCTCCAGAGCGTTCTGGTGAGGGGTTGCGCAACCTGTAATAGGCAGCACATAACATCAATTCCACTGCGGAGATCACGTTTTTGTTTACAGCACATAAACACAGACGTCGGCTCTTATCGCCAAGAACTCTAGAATCCTTCTGTCTACCCAAGTTGACATCTTCGTCTGTGTCGTCTATGTGTATCGCACCTCTTTTTCATCCTGAGGTATTTGTACTCTTTTTGCTTTTTCTTTTCAGTTTTGCGCCCACCTCGTGTTATAAAAGTCATCAACACGCCCCCTCACTTGCAGTGAATCTTCCGGATAATCCCCTGCTGCGTTCTGACATGGGCTCATTCAGACATTATCCAGAGCAGAATGTCCAGAGCAACTGACTCGGACATTTGCTTTCTCACATACAGAAACATCCGGAGTTTACTGCATGTCTGAAAGCAGTTATGTTTCAAATAAGTACTGTTCCTTTCATTCAGTATTTAAACAAAAATTGTCAGTGAAAGTAATAAAACATCTGTTTTCTCTCATATTCATGCATGTAACTGATGCGGCGCTGCAGAAATGATATGACTGTAAAAAAGTGCTGTGTCCAGTTTAAATCTGTTTTGTATATTTGATGCCTCACTCCCACGCTTGCCGTTACACTCTGTGCTCTCCTGCCCTGCCTCTATCCAGTTTATAGTGGAGTGTCATGGCAACACGCTGCTCCCTCAGTTCCTGGGTATGTACAGGCTAACGGTGGACGGGGTGGAGACCTACATGGTGGTAACCCGGAATGTATTCAGCCATCGCCTCACTGTACACCGCAAATATGACCTGAAGGTAGGATATGTAGGTCACTGTATATGTTTGATATTGGATAGTTAGATCAGGTTTTCTCAAAGGGGCAGGACTCAAGATCTTATCATTTCAGCAAAATGTTTTTAAAATGCTAACATATATTGACTGCACATTGATCTTTAGTTTTAAACTATCACACAGTCAAGTGAATCACACGCGAGAATCCCTCATTACACCTGTAACCACACACTGAATGAACCTGTATCAGAGTAATGAGATGCATACATGCATACAAGCAATATATATGACAAGTAAATAACAACAATGGGAACTAGAAAGTCACTCAGAGCACGTACCTCCCCCAAGGCCCAACAGTCTCCCTATGACACTACATTGAAATTCTCTAGATACAGATTTTTATTTGGATCGGCACCAAATTGCAAACACTCATAAATATCAGTCCCCCAGCTTTTCCCACAGAATTAATTCAATGTGTGACAGTAACAGGGGCGCACACGCACAAAGGTCACTCTCACAAGCAACAGATTCCGAGTGACAGGTACACAGACTAAATAGTGAAAACAAAGTTCTCGCATGAGAGGGACAACTAAATTGCTTGTGACAAGTGCAGCTGAAATTGGGAGTGGACAGTAAAAATGTGTTTGCCTATAGCTGGTCAAAAACTACATTATCTCAAGACACTTTAGATAGTAAAGATATTTGGGTTCATTATGAAACTGTGGCAGAACAAATTTGAATATGGTGGTCAAGCACATTTGAGATAATGAATTGGAAGCACAGAGTCCCCTAAATATGCCTGAACTTGTTTTCATCACGCTCCATTAATTCTTTTATGAGAAGTCAAGGAAAATGTTGATAAACTCCCTCTCTAAAATGTAATGGGTTCTTCATCAAGTTGAGTGGAAATCTGTCTTGTAGATTTGCATAATCTCTAAACAAACGAAGAAAACATAATCTCCTTGGTGGAGGGAATTTAAGTAAAACAAGGATTTTCCTTGTTCGGAACCAAGATGCTTGAACATTAGCCTCTGTGAAAGTCAATAAACAGATTATTTATTGGTTTAAACCCTAATTCCATTTAAAGGGAGATTGAGAACAGTAATTTCAGTATATTGAATTATTAATGAAATTATTAAATGTATTGCTCAAATGGCTACTTTACTTGGATTCTGCAGTGGTTAAGGATCATGGAATCATGTTAAAAATGCTGTTGTTAAAGTATAACATGCAAGTTATATTGTGTAATAATATTTAAATGATAAAGCCAGGATGTGGAGAAAGTGAGCAGCATCAGACCTGTACCCTGCTCCACATCTCTGCTTGAGGCTAGATTAGCTGCTGCTAACATAATGTTCATAATTTCATGATAATATTTACTGGAGATTACAAATTCAGCTCATAAAAAAAGTCTGGGCTAAAGCTGGATATGAAGATGCAGTTTCCAGCAGCTGTGAAAACAGCATTCAGACTGCACGCTTCTTTACTCTCCCCTTACAAAAAATCCTTTATAGCATATGGCTGCCTTCCTGCCAAGTATTCTCTGGAGAAAACAACCTTGGCTTTCTAACACTGACAGTTTAAAAAGAAGCTGAGGATAAGAAGAGGGATATGCTAACTCTCCCTCTGATGTGTCTGGAGCTGCTTTCACTTTTTAATTCTATTTTTATTCTCATTTCCCCTCGTTCGTAGGGTTCTACGGTCTCAAGGGAAGCCAGCGACAAGGAGAAGGTACGTTTTATTTCTGTGAGCTAACAACTGCTGACATGATGGAACAAAAACCCCTGAGGCGAACTTGTCAAATGATGGCTAAAATAAGACATTATAAGTAAGCAGGTGTTTTTAGTTGTCATGCTGTCAGTGTGTAGAGCTCTGTTTTTAGACAGTTGTAAACTGTCACCACAGCCCCTCAGTCAGACCTTTGTCTTTATCTATTGGCTATAATATAACAGTTGTAATAGAACTTTTGTTTTTATTCCTGTATCAACTAATCCTCCTAAAATCTCACATCCATCTCTATTTGTGCCATTTGTCTCTATTATCAAGTAAAACTTGGAAAACCAAACTCTCTTTCTCTTTAGGCTAAAGAACTCCCCACTTTGAAAGACAACGACTTCCTGAATGAGGGTCAGAAACTGCAGATAGGAGATGACAACAAGAAGTACTTTATGGAGAAGCTAAAACGGGATGTAGAGGTAATAAATATAACCACGTACTCCTCTCATCTGATCTGAGCTGCCTTACAGTATAGAATTCATTTTAAACTCCTTTAAGTCTAGTTACAGGGCTTATCTGAGAATTTGTCAGCCCTGCAATGAAATACTCTGCATGACATTACATTTGTGAAAAATGTATTTTCTTGCCATGGGTGCCAAACCTCATGTATCATAGTCAAATACACCCTGAATGTGTCTCCTGTGATCACTTGTGTTCAGATCTCACTTTCCCGCTCTACATGAAAATAATCCTGTCTGTCATTTGTGTTGTGAAGACCAATGAATAACGCACTGGCATCGGGAAAGTTGGTCCAGTATCCACCTCCTGGGTTGGGTAGTAACAATGTGGTTCTTTGTGAAATCACATCAGTGTTATACTCATTGCTCGTGCTGTTTTTAAAGCCCAGTGGTTCAGACACACTGAATAAAAACTGTTTAAAGGCTGTCATCTGGATTTTTGATTTGTATGACTTCAACCATTAGGGCAGAGTTTTAAGTGATCATATCATTATTTAAAATATGAATTTGACTACATATTCCATATGGTTGGCTGTACTGACCATCTGTTATCTGTCACAGTAAAAAATACAAAGGATCAGATGTGCTAATAAGACATTGGACTGAGCGTTTTCTGTGTGTGGCACATGTGTTTATCAGTTCCTGGCCACCCTGAAGATCATGGACTACAGTCTCCTGGTGGGCATCCATGATGTGGATCGGGCGGAGCAGGAGGAGATGGACGTGGATGCTGCCGGAGAGGAGGACGAGTACGAGAACGATGGCATGGGCGGAGGCGTGCTCACCGGCTCCTTCGGCACGCCTCCCGACAGCCCCGGAAACCCTCTCAACTGTGGAGGATTCTTTGGCCCTGGGGAGTTTGACCCCTCTGTGGACGTTTACGCAATCAAGAGCCACGACAGTGAGCGTTGTCTTTGACATTCATCTGACATAGTGAACATGGCTGTAGATTTATGTTACCACACAAACAGAAGACGTTTTTTTGGTTTTTCACAGTGTGTTTATTGCAGCATTTCCCTTGAACTGCAGGCATTTTGACAGTTTTAACAATCTGTGCTTACTTACAATAAAACCTAGCTTCTTGTATTGGCAAAGTAAAGATCTCTCAAAACTATTGTGAAATTGTCAAAGTAGTAGTAATAGAACATTTGTCACACAAAGCAAAAGCATAGAAGCGATAGAATTGCACCGTTTATCCCTGTGTTTTTCCGGTGAGAGTAAAGTAAGTGTTGTTTTTTGAATAGGTGCTGTGAGGAAGGAGGTATACTTCATGGCGATCATCGACATCCTCACGCACTATGACGCTAAGAAAAAAGCTGCACATGCTGCCAAAACTGTGAAACACGGGGTGAGTGTAAACACAACTTAATAATTCTAACTTTCAACTTATTTAAAGAAGGCAAAGCAAATGGAGTCAGTATTAATTAAATAAATTGTGTAATAATAGAAAAATACACAAACAATTTAAAGGAAACATTTTGAAAAATAAACGCATTAATACTTAAAGTAAATAAATAAATGTATAATAATAAATAACATTTTATTGTTATTTTTATGCTGTATTAAAATAGATTGTATCAAGTGGCACCAGATGAATCATTGGTTACCTGTGTTATACCAGTAAATTGGATTTTCAAACTGATCGTTGGGTGTTAGGGTCCCTGAAAGTGCCTTTTAGCTGATGTAACACAAAACAACTTTTTAAATCATAAGATGTTTTTTGGTACAATGCACATGCTGCTTCTTTAAACTCAAATTTCCTTTTTCCTTTTTGCTGTTTATTTTTCAGGCGGGGGCCGAGATCTCGACAGTGAACCCGGAGCAGTACTCCAAACGATTCTACGAGTTCATGTCCAACATCTTATCATAGACTCATCTCTCATGTCCCAGTCCAGCCGGTCACTTCCTGTCATAGATCTGTCAGAAGCCACGCACTTAATTCTCCTCTCTCAACTCGGTGTTGGTCCATCTCCCCCCTGCTTCTCCACCCCCTTTAAAAAGAACCCTCCAGGTCCCGCAGCCAGGACCAGTTTGGCAGGATGGATGTACCAGGCCTGTTACTGTCCCACAGAAACACACCACCACCTGGTTCCTCATCCACAGCAAAGAAAACTCATGAAATCCCTCCCTGAATTTGGAATGAGCTCCCGATAATCTCCCTCTCCTTTTTTAAATAATGTATCTGCTCCTCAGCCACCTTGTTGCCCCTCACGCCAGCACGGAAACTGTCTCACTAATGCCTTGAATGAGTGTGTCAGCTTCAGCAGTTATCAGTCTCTTAGTACAGTCTCTTCGGTTCCTGTTCATGTTGTTGTTGTTCTTATGTTTTCTATTACACACACAGATGTAAAGACTCCCAGATGCAGAACGGTCAGATTGCATGACAAACCCTTCGACAGTCGCCATCAGGCTTTTCTCTCAGTAACAAAAAAACCCCACAGCTGATAAATTGGAACAACAGTGGATCAACATTAATATATAACAGTGTATTAAGTAAATTAATGCAATATCAAAAATGCATGGCTGATGTGTACATGAGACTCCACCAGTAAGTTGAAACATCAAACCACTGAAACTTAGCATCTGAGTGTGATGACTAAAATAAGAAAAGAAAAAAGAGAAAAAAAATAGCTGTTTGAATGTTACTGTTGCCATATTGTTTTTGAATATTTTTGAAATTTTAACCGTGAGCTTGGTGGAGGTCGGTCTAAGAAAAAAAGAAAATCACATTAAAAGGGGAATTCTGCAGCAAATACTTATTACCATAAGGATCATTTTTATATCTTGTTTACATTAATGTAGCAATTTTGTGTTTGTATACAGTATTGTTTTGTTACCAACAGACATTAGAAAAAAAAGGTTACTTGAAAATGATTCATTGCATATTAAAGGGAGTTTTATCTTGTTTTTGTTGTTTGGCTTTGCTCATTTCTTCTGTAACAGTTCACCTGTTTTCACTCAAAAACTATTTGGCTGATGTCCATGAAACATTGTGGATGGGTGGGACATGACTCAGGAAGACCTCATAACATTTTGGAGCAGATCCAGGATTTTGTTTACTTTCTACCACGTGGTGAGATGGAGCATTACCCTTGGAGGTATCCACTCTGAGCTCCTCTCTACTTTAAAGTGTTAAAGCTTTTTTGTGTTACTACTGAAGGACCTTCAGACAAGTTGTTAAGGCTAACTTTAAACCTATCTAAGTTTTATATAACTTTTATCCCACCTCACTTGTACATTTTTGTACAATTACTTTTTTCTTTCAGTATCCTGGGTCCCAGCTTGGTGGTGCGTCTGGATGCTGCAGGAAAACCACAGAATGTCGACAGTTGTTAAATGAACTGAAAATGAATGAGGAAACAGGTTGACAAAGCCTCCATTCATGGGCATATGTATGAAATCACGTGAATCATATACAGTTGCCATCGTTATCAAAATAGAACCTGAGGGAGTGTCTTTTGGGAGTCCAGGCTGATGAAGTCCGTAGAAACCACAGAGCGTCTCACTCGGGCGTTTGCGTTCACATGCACAGATGAATGCTCCGGACAAAATACAGAGGAACTGCGGAGTCCAGTGCATATCTGAAAGCAGCTTATGTGCTTTTTTTCCTTTACTTCAGAGAATTGTCACATTATTGAGGCAGGTTACATTAAAGGGCACTCAAGTCATTTAGTTTGGCACTTCTGTTTCTGAGATTTTAGAACTGAAAGAAAAGAGACCAAAGTATCCAGAATTGGATCAAACTCAAAACATTGCCAGATCCTACACTTCCCATAATGCTTCTCAGTAGTCTACTTTTGTTAGATCCTCTCTGCCACATATATGAAACTCTTAACCCATTTCTGGAGGAGGCTTTAATTTGTCATCTCACTGTGAGATAACAAATGCAATGTTTATTTTTATAGACTCAAGCAATGTTTTTTTTTTTGTGCTAATCCTGTATGACAAGGGGAGTTTCGCAGTCGCTGGCCTGTGTCCAAACAAAGTCATAAGAAAAAGAAGAAACTTCTAAAGCATTTTGATCCTCTGTTGTCTGTGAGGGTTGTGTTTGGACATTAGAACGGACTCCTTCAGGAGAATCTGTGTTCTTGGTTTTAAAACCAGTTATAGAGGATGCCTCTGCAGTGAGTCAGTCTGGTGCTGCCTTAGGTGTGGAAAATATAATGGCAGAAAACTGAGTACTCATGTCTGTAATCACACAATGCATAAAGAAAGGCCACAAATACTCCTCCCTGTGTTGTATGTATTAATTCAGTTATCATGTATGGCACCTTTGTTTGATGAAGACAGTTTCCAAAAAGACCGGCCTGATAAGTGGTGACAAAGAAGTCTGGGTTCTGAACAAGACATGAATCGAGTGCAATGTTTAAACCTAAATTGATTTATTGAACAATATCAATAAGAAAAATGAGTACAGGCATTGGTTATTACTTTTATACAAAACATCTGTGGTGGTGACGTGTGGAGAGAAACAGAAGCTCTAGTCCATCCTGGCCTTCAGGGTTCGTGTGGTGATCTTGTCTTTCTCACTGACAGACAAAAGAAAAGACTGTCAATCAAAGCAAACCTGAAACTCCACCCTTTCTGAACCTGTATGTGTACTTGTTATTAGGGCTGTCAATCTTCCTCCATAGCTGGTTCCTATTTCATTTATTTATATATGGTATGGGTATGGTCTATTTTCTCTGCGAGCCAATCACAGTTAACAGCAAAACAGACAGTGAAAACTATCTGTTGATGGTCATTTAGACGTGCGTGTGCATGTGTATATGTCTCTTTCTTGGAACATGGGTAAACAAAACCACATTGTTAAACATAAAGACAGCTGGCAGGAGAAGCACCACACTTGGGCACATTCCCTGTGTGGACAGCAGCAGATCAACTCATTTATGAAATAAATACAAATATGCATTCAAATAGTATACAGCATTTTAAGAGGATTGATTTAACTTAATATTCAAATAATATTCCCAAAATTCCTTCCAACATCCCTACTTGTTATCACTGTACTTACATGACATTAACAACAACTCCCATGCCGGACACTGCATCCCTGTCAACTGCATTCAGCATCGCCTGGGAGATGGTCTCAAACAGGTCCTCTGGTTCCTGCAGGATCAAACAGATCTCTCTATCAAAGTCACAAATTTTAACCAATTTTCCACTAAAGAACATCTGTAACCAGAATGGTGAAAACCTAGATTAAACCTAACAAGTTACCAGTATCAGAAAGGAGAGTGTCTAACAACTAGCCCCTTTGGTTCAAGTGGAAAAAGCCGACAATAGATTTATCTGCCATTGGCTGTGGAAACAAACCTATGTAACTTCCCCCCATACAAATGTTAATACTAATTTCATTTAAATGTCCAAAAATTAACCCACGGTTCCCAAAATACAATGAAGGACACGGCAAACAAGATAGGTGCAAAAACACTTGTTGGCATTAATTGCTTTTTAACATCCCACAGACTTAACACACTACTTACCATGTCTGGCTCCCACAAAGATTCACACATGCCGTACATCTGCTCCGAACAGGTGCCACTCACGACAAAGTCTTCTGTCACCATGGGGCAACCAATCAGATCCAGGGAGCAGATGAATGGCTCAAAGGTTTTGGGATCTAGTCCAGCGATCACAGGCTCGATGTAGTACGGCCCGAACCTAACCAGAGCATCACACATTAACAACACTGTCTTTACTTTCCATCTGAACACAAGTGGACAGAATGAAGCTGAGCTCAGCTCACTCACCTCTTTTCATACAGCAGGTTGGACACCATGCTCATGAAGGTCTTGGGCTTGATCTGGCGACCCTCCTTCAGTTCATACAGGTTCAGTCTGAATTTTAGCCTCTGGGATCTACACACAACGGGAAAATGTGCAGTTACAATTAGTGTTGTCACAGAGAAGCTGCCCATTTATCAGCCCTTATAGATTTTACATTGTATATTCCTGCAATTATAAATAGTGTACAACTACAAACGTGTCTTACTTTCTGATACAAGCGCTGTCCATGTGGAAATAAACTTGAGACTCTAGGTCTTTACTGGATCAGTTTGTTGGAACCAGTATATACCATCATTTCACACTCACACTGTCTGAACATCAGTGGCCAGTCCAGCCAGCCCAATGTGCAGCCTGTCTCCCATGGGAAAGATCTTCTGGAAATCTGTGGTGACCATCTGAGCCTGAATGCCAAATCTTCGGTCCGCTGCGATCGCCACGCAGTTCTTCCCCCTCATGGCCATGACAGCCCCTCCATTGTAGGACATAATAGACTGTATGAAGAGAACAAGGAGACAGGTATGTCCATCAGCGAGGAGTCGGTTAATAAATCATCTGATAGGCAATAACAGCTCTGATGAATCAAATCACATATACTAGAAAAGGAAAAAAGACAAACTAATTGTGTCAATGTGAACCCTGTGAGCTTTTAATAAGCCTCTCACTTCGCCCTTATGTTTCATTGGCCCACAGTTTATTGATTATTTGATAGAGCAAATGATTGTAAGTCCAAGCCCTAAAATGTATTTGCAAAATGAAACACATACTTATTATACCATACATTCAAGAGCACAAATATGTCCACTTCATTATTTCTAACGTGCGTGTGAAACTATGCGGCTATTAGTTATTTCAAAGGGACACGAATAAAATAAATGACAGTCAAATTCTAATTGAGGCAGGATACAACGTTAGCTCGTGTATGCCAAGCTAGCCAATTAGTCAGCTTTCCGACTGTCGTTGGCTACTACTATTACATGTTATTGTTCTGTGCTGTTAACTTAAACGTTCCTTAAAATTGAGGGAATTTATTTTTGAACTCTAACTTCGTTGCTAGAAAATAATAGCTACCTTAAAGTAGCACGCTAGAATTGCCCATGAGCTAACGTTAGCTTAGCCAAGCTATTGTAGCTGTGAGCCGTAATAACTGATTTGAAACCTTTCTAGACAACAGGTCTTACACGGATCATCTACTGTGTGGTGTTCTCACCATTGTGGCGGTGTTGTGGTGTTTTCCAATCTACCGGAACCTGGAAACTCTTCTCCTCACTGTTGTTAGCTTCAGCTTCCCACAGTGACTACACGATTTGGAAACACTGAAATCACACTAACGTCCTTTCACTGCGTCATCGCGTACTCAAAAGTAATTGGCTGGATGAACGTCGCTCAGTGCACAGCGCTACGCTCATTGGACAACAAGGGGCACGTTGATCCGTGCGTGCATAGTTTGGTTGAGGCGTGTTAAAAATGAAATTGAAACCGGTATATTTATTAAAATTGTCGTTTTATTACAGCCAACTTCAGTCCTCTGCTGACCCTCGGGTTAGCTATGCTACCAACACCTCAGTTCACGTTCGAAAGAGAAATCCTCTTTCCTCAAAAGTAAAGTATTAACACTTATTTAACTGGTACAAACATTAAGTTGACATGGACGAGCATTTATTCATATTTCTACAACTGAAACCACAGAATTCAGTAAAAAATTGGCTTGTCTATTCACTATTTACTAAATGATTGTGCTCGACACCAAGTGCTGAGATTCTTAGGGAAACAAATGTTCTGAAAATGTTTTAGAATATTCTGATAATAGCAGCACTTGTGTTGAAAAGTAACCTGAGCTTCGTCATACCTGACATGTCTGGCACAGGCAACAACACACAAGTCATGTTATGAAACCTGGATGTGATCAGGCGGGTCTCTATCATTTTTAAGGTCCTGACCTTCTATGTAAAGTGCATTCAAAAAATGTATATTATGATTTGGTGGTATACAAATACAATTTTATTGAAGATTTGGTTTCAATATCAAGTTAATGCAAGCAGAATCAGAATGGCAAAGTGACAACATGGGTTTTTGCTTAATAAACAAACCAACAATGGTATAGTGGAGATGTTTTGGGGATTCTAGTTGCTACTAACAGTAACACACCAAGTAACGAACATATATTACAAAAACATTTGAAATAAAATCAGGTCAAATTATACTGTAAAAATAAAAACCCTATATACTGTACAGAGTTCAGAAAACATTAAGCTTAAAAAGGACTTCCTAGAGTGTAACTAGAACAAATCAACCATCACAGACCGTTTGCTTTAGTATGAAATATAAATTATTTTACCACTGTGGAATCTGCTTTTCAGAATAAAAGTCAAGTGGTTCTCTGTTTGAACTCATGAGACTCCCACCACACCATCCACCCTAAGTACATTAGAGAGACAGATAGAGGAGTGGGTGGTATACTCTTGAAAGGTTTTTTTAGTCACTTCATACACAGTATAGTAAATGTGTGGTGTCTTCATCTCTTCATGAAGTTGTTCAAGGAGGCTGGGGTCCTCTGAATGGAATGGATATTCCTCCTGACTCTGTCTTCTAAGGAAGAGCTGGCAGCGCTTTCCAACTTCATGTCACTGCAAAAGAACATGGTGAGTGTTATTGAGGGTAAAAATTAAAACACGCAACCAAGTAACAAAATTAAGATATCTGGTAAACTTTACGAGCCGATTTCAAACAGAATAATAGAAATGACTCCAGAAACATCACACTGTCATGGTGCTCAGAAACTTACTGGATGAAGCCAGCATGGCGCTCATGCTTGACGCTCTTCTCCAGCTGCCGTTCCTGCTCTTCTTGCCTCTCGTATCTCTTCACATTATTCTCTCTGTCCTCATCCCTCTGCTTGGCCTCGTCCATCATCTCCTGCCTCTTTCGCTCTAGTTCTTCTGCAGAGAGCTTCCTAAATCAGACAGAATTTGTTTTTACTGGAACTGATTCAGCATGATTGATTAAGACAATGCTCTGGAAAACAGAGTGCTCCGAAGACAGTATTTTCTCATTTCCTTGACAAAAACATCATAGTCACAGTAAGTACAAATCAATACATGTGGAGGAATTTGGCTTTTGTTGCGGTAGCTTTGAGAAGCATTTGTACATTTCTAGAGCTTCGTTAATCCATGATAACCAGAACCGCATTTTAGGACAATCAATGTGTGTGGTGGCACAAGCTCAAAAACTTTGAATCTACGTGTACTTACAATTTTGAAATAAAGGTTCTAGCAAATAAGCAAAAAGTATCATAGCTTTAGATTGAACTTAATAATATCATAATGGCAATATGAATGACACAGATCCATATACATGTAAAGATTTCAATCAAAACAATGCAGAATTCTGTTTCTGAAGCTCTGTGAACACATACTTAGACACGTGGTTCATCTGTCTGCGATAACTCTTCGTCTGTGGGCTGGAAGCTTTGGGCTCCAACTTCCTGTTGCTTCTGTGTGAAGAAGAGGAGTGCGAGTGACTGTCCCTGGAGCTCCTTTGAGGTGATTGGGACCGGCTCCTCTCACGGCGCGAGTGATTGGAGGGAGCTGAGGACTGGTGATGTCTGCCAACATGGACCTGAGAGGAAGAAATATCATGTTAGGACTTATCAGGGTTCTGCTTGATTGAGAAATGAATCATTAAAGTCACACATTAGGTCTCTTTTCCTTACTGACCTGTAGACCGTAGCCTGGAGGATGATGGGAACGATACTTTGTGTTTGATGAAGAGTCATCTCTCGCATGTGACCTAAAATATACAGACAATAATCAACACTATTGACTTAATTGAAATAATTGACTGTATGTGTTTATAGAAAACATGGTATTTTAAGTCACATGTTTTGCTAATTGAGCACACATTAATCATATACGCAGTAGATTTTCAAGTTATATATTTAACAATCTCATTACAAACCTGTGTTTTTTCTCATCCTCCTCATCAGAGCTTGAATTTGAACTCCTTCTCTTGTGCTTCTTCTCCTTTCTCCTCTCTTTGTCTCCTTTCTTCTCCTTTTTTTCCTTCTTCCTCTTCTTTTTCTTGTCTTTCTTGTCCAGATTCTGGCGTAACTGTGAGAAAACCGACAAACATTTTAACTAAAATACTTAACAAGCTCCAGCTCCTGATACAGCACTTCTTTATTATAACACAAATGAAGGAAAGAACATTTGTCAAAAAATAATACAAATTTACAATGACTGTTAAAAATTTGTTTTAATTCATATTAAAATAGTAAATTTACCATTTCTTTGATCTTCCTCATCTTCACAGGATTAGTCAAGACTTCCCTTTTCTTTTCTTCTTCACGTTTCCTTCAGAACAAAAACAAAATATGAGCTAATTCGAGGCAGTGAAACATAATTTCAGTGGAACTTACGCTAAACTAACCTGATTTCAAAGAGGGGGTCTTCCCTGATTTTGGCAGCCAGGTCGAGGTTGGAGGCAGTGGTGGTTAGGTTGAAGATGGACCCGGGTAGGAGGCCGGTCTCAGCTGATGGACCGCTCTCTGGCTCCTCGTATTGGTCGGTGACCTGCTTGTCGATGGAACGCCCAAGCAGATACTCATCTCTGGACACCTGACCAGCAGGGCCCTGGTACATCCAGTCCAGGCGATCGTCCTTCTTTCTGTCATCATAAAATAACATAATTTAGAGATTCTTCTGTCTCAACCACCAAAAAAATTGATGTTGATAATATGAGAACTTACTTGATGGCACCACTTTTCTCTGCATATCTGGTCATTTCTTCTCGGGATCTTTCCTCTTTCAGCTCTTTCTGGAGCTCCTCCATCTTCTTGCATTCAGCCTCATGCTTCTGCTCTGCTTTCCAAACACGCTCAATGTTTTTCATAGTCTGGGGATGCCAGCTCTTTTTCAGGTTCTGGCAGAGGACAAATGACATCAGGTTTGTTGTTGTGTCAGCAAATACAATCAGATGCTACGTTTACTGTGAAAGGTAGTTTTGATTGGGTTTCACAGAATTACACTGAAAGCACTTTTAGTAGCAGAATGGGATCTGAAAAACCACATTAGTTACATTTTAATTTAGATTCTAATCAACATGACCTCACACCACGCTGGTATCCCCCCTACTCGTGGGCATTCATGATTTGACCTAATGATAATATGAACAATGGTGATTACTCGGGAATCCATAACACCTTCAGGTGAAATCTGAAACTGAATATTTCTGAACTCTATTTCCAACTCTCGACTCTAATGCTAACTGTCATGCTAATATTAAGCTAATGCAACCTAGGTTGGCTGTTGGTGTTAGTAACAGCTATAGAAATATCTACTAATTCGAAGATTAAGAACATGAGTGTCACCGAAGTTAATTGTAGCTAACAGTTCATAATATGTTTTAACAGACGATGTAACTAGCGTAGTGACCAATAATCAAACGAGTATCTTTAAACATCCACATTCTAAGTGGAGTTTGGTGTGATCGGTCTCTAAACGATGGAGAAAGCGCCAATCGTGAATACAACATCTTGTACTTACCAGGTCGCCTCCCCCCATCTTGAAATATTTGTCGTTTCAGTCCAAAAAGAAATGATACTGGTCAATTTAGTGGTTTATAGAAAGTGTAACGACGAAAGTTGAACGCGAGCTAAAAATCCGATCGTCCGAGGTTAAAGAGTGACGTATTTCCTGTTTGTCTAATTTAGTTCCGGTTTCAGCTCAAGGTTCTTCGTGGAAAATCAGACGGTAAATAAAATAGGCACAGCACGATATGTGCGCGGCTTTTGATGACATTTAATTAACAAATGATAATTGTTACAGTTGACGTGTTTAGCACGTACGTCCAACGTTCTGCCTTTGAAGATGTTTAGGTAGGAGAAAAAAAGAAGAAGCAGATCCAGTAGATGGCGGTAATGCACCTTGACGTTGGTTGCCACTCAAATATAAACCGAACAAAGAGGTTCCTCACCCCATAAAACAAAGATTATTTTGAAACATAACGCGTTTTTAAAATGGACATACCTGATCCAACAACTCAGTGGTTTGTTACATCAGAGTAAAGTCAAGAAATGTTTGAAAATGTGATGCAGGACCAATATATGTTTTAAATATAAAATACATTAATATATATATATATATATATATAATATGCGGCTACTTTCCCCTTTAGATATGTTGTGAACCCATAGATTCATCTTATGATCCCTTGGGGTGTCCAGAACCCCAGAGAGGAAACCACCCATTCAACTAGAATGAAACCACATTTAAATCCAATAGATTTTTTATTTT
This sequence comes from Verasper variegatus, assembly GCA_026259375.1. Lineage (NCBI taxonomy): Eukaryota > Metazoa > Chordata > Actinopteri > Pleuronectiformes > Pleuronectidae > Verasper > Verasper variegatus. The sequence goes on from CM048044.1 coordinate 22,924,122, forward strand.
ATTTTTATTATCTGTACCAAATTGCACACCCTCATAAATATCAGTTTCCTAATCATACCTGATTTTATTTATGAAGATACATTAATTATTTAATGCGACAGCAACTTAAATGTTGAAAAACACCCTCACAATATTAAAGATAGTGAAATTGTTTCCCTGTATCTTTCCTGACCAATACTACATCTTTCTACCAAGTTTCCAGTAGTTTTTCCATAATCCTGCTAACTAACAGAAAAACAAACAAAGATGAATGTATAACCTTCTTGGTGGAGGTAACGAAGCTACTACATTGAAACAGTTAAGAATCATTATAACTTTAGATGTAAGAGCAGCATTTAATTGTACAGAAAATACAATTTTAGTATTATCTACATTGCAATACTTGATTCATGATAAAATAATTAGAGACTCTAAAACATACAAAACTAATACTAATGATAATAATAATAGTAAAACTTCACAAAATAAATGGCCTCTTTGTCTTATCTTCTCCTGTAGATAAAGGTTCAACACAGACACAGAATATAGTTTTTTTTATTTAATAAAGGACAATAATAGATTAAATACAAGTTATTACACCATGATGCTTAACTTAATACAAGTTTTTGAACCTATTTTATAACAGTTTCCACAACTAAGACATTCACTACAGCAACCAATTCGAAAAAGGTGGTACATTTTGTTCTACTGAACATAATAAAAGAAAATATCACGAGCCTATCTATAATCACATCAACAAACATAATAATAATAGTCAATATGAAATAATTGACTAATGTTTAAGCACTATCTTCCTCATCTTATCATCTATACATAAATACAGCAACCATGAGCTTCCAATAATGCAGGCTCGCTAATGTAGAAATCTCAACCTAATGTGTGTAATGGTTTACATACATCCTAATAGTGTCTTAAAGTGTAAAGCTGCTCACACTGCTTGCTACAGAACTACTGATCATACAGGACTGATTATGAGGGTTAACTATCCAGAACAAATTAGCCTACCTAAACAATTTCCGCTGCGTGGGACGTTCAAAATCCTTGTATTTCATACTCGACTGCCAACAGCACAGTCTCTCTCTGCATGTTGATCGAATAAATGGTCTGTCATATTGCAACAAAGCATCTTGTCAAATGATTTGTGTTGTGTTGAGCATGAGAAACCTGCAGCTTCAGATGGACCAACATCCGTTAATAAAATGTGTCGAGAGATTGGGACAATAGCTTGATCCGACATGCAAATGATTATGATGTTTGGGAAAACTGTGTACAGTCACTGATTGAGGTTTACAGTTATAGTATTGGTAGTGGTTTGCTTCCTCAAGGTCGGGTCCTTTAAGATTTTCTGTTGCACATTTATGATACCAAAATAGTATCCATTCTTTTTGCCACAGCAGAACAAGTTGTAAACACAACATTGACACATTATCACCACGTGAAACTGTAATGGCGAACAGTTGCCAAATGCAGAAACAGAGCAACCATAGCACTGATATGGAGCTTTTGTTTTGTTCTTCTGCTCTTTAGCTGCTGTACAGTATACTCCATCCCTTCCACCACCTTGTCTGTCTGCTGTTTGGCTGCTGGCGGCTTCACCAGTTGCTTGCTGCTGAAGACATGGTCGATCAGAGCAGTGTGACTGAACCGGCAACAGTAAAGTTGCGGCTGCTCAAATATGATAAAAGTGCCACTGAGAGGAACTGCAGTCAGATGATAATCTGTTAGTTTGTCACTATGATTAACACCTTTCACATTACACAGTCATTTGATCCATTTGTTTAACAATATATTAATAAGTGTAGCTTTAAACCTTGGGACTGCATTGGCCACTGGATGAAGGTACGTTCCCTTACCCATGATGTAATGAAGTTCTGCTTTGTGCTGGAAGTTTCATTCATCACCAGCAGCTTGTTGTGTTGACAGGGTGGATCTGTGGAATTGTGTTTATATCAGCATGTCCCAACAGAAACAAGGATTCATTTAGCCAGGCAGAATTTTCTCCCCATGCCTAACTCCATCTTCTTGTTCTTACCCAACGGCAGCGGAGGTGCCATCTCCAGCTGCTGGGACCACTTCTACATTAGGATTTGTCATGTAGAATTTAGTGGTTTCTTTGCTTTGTTCTGTTCCATCTGGTAACCTGAATAGATGTTTATTATATGATATATATATTGTATTATATTATATTGTATTATATTATATTACATCAGGATCACATCACATTAGCTTTCATTGTGGACACTGTCACAGCACAGCTTTGTTGTTTGTGCTTTCCTTTTGTTATGAACTATTTTAATTATTTAAATACCAGCATACACACACCCAGTTCAGTGGCATGTACTGTCAAGTATGCAAATGCAAATTGACCTTTTAAAAATGAGAAAAAGCTGTTATTATATTCCAGTGTCTCATAACAAATTGCACAGTAGGCTGCACTCACATGGCGACAGTCTGAGACAAATAGAAAATATTGTCACTGTCTACTTTCTGTGTGATTGATTTCATTGTAAACAACATAATAAGCCACCTTCAGTGGGACTGTAGCTCTAGCAGCAATGAAAGTCTAGCAACTAGTGGCAGCTTCTGCTCGGTTGCCTGCTCAGCCACTTTCCACCTAAAGTAAACAGAGTGGAAACTTTGATCCATTCGTTAAACTCATGCTTTCTCTGTGTGTTATAACGTTTAGGTTCACTGAGTTGGCCCAGTTGATAAATTCACGGGACCACAGACGTGTAATTCCATCCTGCTTGCATCAGTAAAAGTCCAAACTTTTCTTCTTTTCTCTATTCTATTGTGAAACTATGACACCTCTTATGACAGAGGTGTGACAGAACTGATGGTGAACCTTTGATATCAGATGAAGTTAGCTGGACTGCCCTGTCACACTAGAGACTGACGGGTCTGTCTCACATTTCAGCTTCATCGGAGACTCTGTGGTGTCAGAAACAGACACGTTTGAGGATGACTGAGGGGGAGTGGATGCATCAAAGCCCTTATCCATCCTGCCATCTCCGTTTACCCTCTCCTCCCCGTGTCCTGGCGGGGACTCGTGTGTGCGCATGTGCTTGGCCAGGTGGTCGTTGCGCATAAAGACTCTGGGGCATAATGCACAGCTGAACTTCTTGGCTCCTGTGTGCGTCTGCAGGTGGCGCTGCAGTTCATCAGAGCGTGTGAATCTCTTACCACAGAAGAGCCAGTTGCAGACAAACGGCCGGTCTCCGCTGTGCCATCGTAGGTGCGCCTTCAAATGGGAGGTCTTAGCATAGGCTTTTCCACAGCCGGGGATGTGGCAGTTGTGCATGTGCTTCCTTCTGCTGTCATCAGTGCTCTGGCCCAGCTGCTCGGCATGGACGCAGTTAGGGCAACGACACACGGCCTGACCGGCGCCTCTGGAAGAGGAGCGGCGCTGGGGCTTGGGACGGGCAGAAACAGAGGTCTCTTGCGGTTCCTCAAGAGAATATGGGTCTTGCTGCAGCATTTCAGGGGCCAGTGGCTCCATCTTGAAGCCATCCTGGGTGTAGAGGTGAGGGGAGTGTGAGGCTGGAGCGTGTTGAGCTGAAGGCAGGTTGCACAGCTGTGGGTCGGAGCCATAGGGCCCTAAAGATGGCTGCAACCCCATGGAACTCCCTGGACTCACTGAAGGCAAACCTACACCCTGGCCCGTCTGCAGGTCTATCCAGCTGCCTGGTTGGACGTCCCTGTGGAGGTCCCACCACGAGGGGATGTTCATGTCTTCTGAGCTGCCACTAGGTGGGGCTGTCCGTAACCAGGGCTCATAAGGGTGGGCCATGTGAGCAGCTGGTGCAGGTGCAGGATTGTTGAAAGGGTCAGCCGCTCAAGTGTTGTATCTTTCTGGTATGGCTGAGAAGATTACCACATACTGGAACGGTAATGCATTGAAAACCCCTAAAGAAAGAAAGAACAGAGAAATAGTTAAGTCCTCAAATCTCTCATCTCTTTCTCAGTTACATTTTGTCAATGACTTCACTAAACCAAAAGCTGCAACTTTGAAGTCTTGAGGTCATTTTTCTCAATCTGACAGACTTTGAAGTCATGCCGCTTGTGGCCTAAATCCTCCTGTCTACAACATTTATATGGCCAACCCCGAGCACACCCCCTTCATAGCCACGGATACTGGCGTTCTCACGCTGCGTGGCCGAGGAGGCAGAAGAGAGGGGGAGACAGACGTGTCCAGGCAGAGGCCTGCCACATGCATCCGCTGCCAGGTACTTCCCATGGAGGACAGTCAAAGACAAGCGCAAAGAAAACATCATCGGCCCTGAGCAGAGGTAGTGGCAGCAGTGGGGGGAGATAAATGCTTGCTAGATCGGGGGAGGGCCGAGTGAGAAGGGGAGTGTTGACAGGAGAGCAGTTTGGTGAAGGAAGAAGTTCCAGGGAGGTATGGCTGCAGGCCAAAGTCTATTTGTACATCTCAGAGGTTTGTGAAGCTGAATCCTGGCAGACAGGAGAACCAGTTTTTTTATGAATCACACATGATTTACAACAACAGCCCTCAAGGCAAAGCTACAAAAGGAGCCCCGTAAAATGCCCCGCCTCCTACACACTGGCAGCAGAATGCATCAGCAGTTGCAGACTGACGGCATTCATGAGAATGGGAGTCCAACAATAACACACAAACAATTCCTTTATGTGTATAATTATGGGCGCATGCTCTGAAACAGCATACTGTCCCCAACACGCTCCAGGTATGTACACTTGTACATATCTCAAAAGCGTCAGTTAGCCATCCCATAGAGGAGGAGGGGCTCTAATTTTTAAGGGTGACACAAAGCTTGTTAAAGCTCAACAAGTCTGTGGAAATTTATGACAGAAGGTACCAGCCTAAAGGACTCGGCTCCAAACATGTCCTAGCCCCAAACAATCTTGTTGACTTCCACCACACCCCCATCACATCTACAATTATCTTTACAGCAGGAAACAGTAAAGTAGTCTGAAGCTTTAGAGACTGGTATCTTAGTCTTGAGATCAGTTGGTTTACTACTACTACTACCATATCTCACCTTACAAACTACACAAGCTCAACTGGATGACATACATCACGTCTGATATGTGGATCCATCAGAGGCATGTGGTTCATCTTACAGGTGCTGTCACTCTGACAGTGAGACACCCCCTGAGAAGATGTCAATTTGTTAATTCTGCTAAACCAAGAGGATTACAAATCTTTACAACTTCAGTCAAAACCACTCAAGAGATGCTTCCTGGTTGCAATGAAATCGTAAAGCAATTAGCTTGAAATTCCCAAATGAAAGGTCTCCTGCTAAAGGCCAAGCTGATTTATTTCATGGCGGCCTGGAGCCATAAGTAGTGCTCTGTAATTTTTTGGGAATGCGACTCAGACGCACAGCAAAATGGTCCAACCCAACTCTGTTCTTACTTTAAAACCGTAAACAAACCTAGACAGCAGCAACCTCCTCTCTTTGCTTAAGTGCTGGGAGCGTTGCGAGCTCCGAAGGGAAACAGCTGGCATAGGGGGGCCCCCAGGGGGGACGGTAGCCTGGGAGGAGTAGGATGGTACAGAGCAATGACAGAGCTCTGGTCATAAAACCTGCCCGACCAAGACCCAGCATATCCCCTGGTTAACAAGGCTGCCATCATGAAGGTGCACAAAGAGGGAGCGATGAAGAAAGAACTCCATCTGTGATTTTTTTTTTTATTTAAACACAGTTGCTCTCATGGATGTGATTTTCAAATATTTCCAAATTTGGAAACCTACTAGGTTTTTAGGCTTTTCCAAAAGTGGCTCCCCTTTCCAGCCTTCTTAAATTGCTGGTTATTGTTTTAACATGAATTTATTTTGAAATCCGTTTAACAGCATCATTTACTGTTCCAGTAAAATCCTCAGTCCATCCACCACATGTCTCCTAGCCCACCTTATCTTATCACAGAGGTAGAATAACACAATGGGAACAGCAATGCTGACTGTCTGTGCGTGGACACTCCAAACAGACTAGTTTGAGTTAAATGGCATTTATAAGTAGTTTGTTTTAACTTGCTCAGAGTACAAGGTGGGTGGAGCAGGGGTCAGGTCAGTTGACAGAGGTACTGTGGCGAAGTGCATTAACAAGGGGAATGAATCTGACTTTACAGTTATAATGTGCAGTGTTTGGATTTAAACTACAATGTCACCTGCACAGGATCAGGATGGTGACATACAAACCTGGAGATGGAAGGTTTATCAGTTTCTCTGTACTTTAGTTTGACTATGATTGAGAGCAGAGTCAGTTTAGATATGGATGACAGCTTTACATCCTCAGTGATTTAAGGGTGTCTGTCTGATGCTGATTTATACACATTTGTGTAAAATGCCGTCCTTACTTCATATTTTACTTACAATTTGTACAAACTGCTGGTGTTGTTTCCCCTTACAGCAACATTTAACCTCATTTGTTATCCTTCTGTAGACAAAGTGCAAACAGATATCTATTTCACATGTGATTGACAAAGTGTTGAGTGGCCATTCTCTGCTACTTAAAGTCTGAGTGCTGGCTCTGAAACTCAGACTATTTTTCATTGTAAAAATGCACAAAAAACAGTTGCCATGTGAACACAATTCTATGCTGCTTTATATGTTTCAATATTTATGTACAATGTTAAATTTAACTAATGTAGCTATCAATATTGTCAAGATACACATATCCAATCATGGAAAGATAAGTACTTACGTTAAGTTTCCTAAGTACGTAGCACTTTCGTGTATTTCCATTTTATGCTATTTTTTTTTAATATATATGCTTTAACTGCCATTCAATTTCTTAAAGTTTATTTTAAACATAAATGCATATTTTATACATAAGAATCTCTTTAAAAGATATAAAAAATGTTGTCGTCCAACATTATACAATGTAATTAAAATTACTTCACCTCACCTCCAGACATTACAGCAGTTAAAGTACCACTTCTCAAAACATCAACAATAATGATCCGATAATTTGATCATATAACACTCCCTGGAGCCATTCCGCATAATGTTTTTTTCATTTTTAAAACTATAACTACACTGTAAGTACCTTGAATATAGAGCTTGAATATTTACAGTGTGGTATTGATACTTTTAATTAAAAGTACATAGTTTCAATACTTCTTTATCACTGCATATATCTTAATAGTGGCTGCATTTTAAATACTTATCCATCACCACAATCAAGCTGTTGAATGAAACCCTTCCTAAAAATAAAAAAAATTAATAAAAAAAAACCTCCAAATGAAACACATTGAATCAATTGACATTATTAAACCCAATGATGTGGACTTTTTATTTTCATTGAAAATCTTCTGTTGAATTTACTCTCTACATTTGCCTTTTATTGTACAGTCTGGGAAATGCTTAATTTGTCCCAGGTTTTCATATGAATCAGGATTTTGTTTGTTGTAAGAAAGAATTCTACTTAATAATAACCTAAATGATTTTATAGCAGGAAAAAGAGACACAAAAATGACTAAAGATCACAATTTAAAATTCACAGAAACGAATGTGTGGACTTTTCTCAACATATGCAGATTTGCTTCATTCATCTTAACAACCGATATTCTCTCTCCATTGTTGAACATTTCAAGCGACACATTATTTAAACTTACCGTACTAAGACGTTAATAAATAAATTCTGAGTAAATGAAATATAGCATGCGACATCCCATTGAAACTCACCCTTCCACACAGAAAGGTCAGTCTGCTCGAGTTTAGCTGCAGAAAACATAATCCACACTTTGACGCTTTTGTACCTGAAAAACCTGGACTTTATATTTATACATTCAACACATATTAGTAAAAATAACACAATAATTACACAAATTGAAATAAAGTACATGATTTCTTGCAGCTCTCAAGCACTCATGTTTCTCAAGTTAAAGTGGTTTATACTGTGTATGTTGAGTTTACTAAATGACCTGTTTATTTTAACACATTATTAACTTTATTTTATCTTCTTTAGTCATGAAAGGACTTTAACTTCTCTGTATCTGAATTCAAGCCCAAAGGATGTGGCTGTATCATAATGAATTCCCGATGATATACTGTAATCTCTGGTAATATGAATGAAGATCATTTGATTCATAATCCACATGTCCTAGTATAAACAGATGCATAAGAGTGACAGGAGGCTGCAGTGATAGAGAAAACTCAAACTCCTGAGTTACCTGTTGTCTCTTGGAGCCGCTGCCGCTGCTGCTGCTGCTGCTGCTGCTGTTATTTTCTTTTTGGAAGAACGTTGGAACCCTGTGTGACGAAACGCGGTCTCAGCTCAGCTCTGTCGCTTCTCCCCTGCGTAGAAACGTGCCCAGAGAGAAATAATATCCTCATCATATTTCAGCGGCTCCAGGTGAAGGACGCTTGCAGGTAGACAGCGTTCTCTGCACTGACTCACTCTGTGATCACGTTCGAGTCTTTGAGGCTCTCCAGGCTCCGCCCCCGGCTGCTCCGTGTGCTCCCCGGCTCGGGATGCGCCCTCGGCGGCTGCAGGTGAGGAAGTGGCTTTCTGCGAGACAACACAGGTGCCAATAGTGGAGGTGCAAGTACTTTTACTGTATCTAAGTACAAACCTGAGGTACTGGTACTTGTACCTTTATTCCACTGCAGGTCAGATAAGAGTATTGTGCTTTCTTTTGACTTTGCTAACGTTATTTGATAAGCTAGTTTCTTTACCACAGGGGGAACACTGGGGTCAGAGGTCAAATGGCATGGTCAATGACTGGATCATTTCTAAATGATTATTTCAATGGATAATCGCTTGATGCACCTTAATAATAATTCAATAATTAAATTATACCAAATCTCTACCAAGATCTCACATGATGAGCTTATGCCATAAGACAATATCTACCAACAGTATAGCTACAGACAGATAAGCTGCAATACTGAAATGCTACTTAATGCATCAACAATAATATTGTCATATAGGTAAAATACTCACAGGGTCCATTGATTTATTTTACTCTATTGGCTACTTTTGGTACTTTGGAGTACATTTTCTTATAATTGCATACAATCTTTTTAAAATGTGTTATTGTTATCAGTGGTTCCAAAACTGGGAACTTGCAGCTAGATTATAAATAATCAATTTGAATTTAATTTAATCCTCCCATCTTCCAAACTACAGCGTTGAAAGGTGAGTGATTCTGTTTGAAGTCTGACAACAACTGCTTATCCATAAAGTCTAAAAGTCAGAATCTTAAGAAGTCAACAAAATTATTACTGGGATAATGACATGCTGATCTGAGGAACATCCACTTTGTATCAGCTGGGAAATTGACTAGTGGAAGACAGGGATTTATTCTGATAAAGATCGAACATTATTTTATCAATATGTCCAAATAGATTCAGCAAGTTTAACAAATATCAGTGATCACAGCATATACGTGCAAGAGTTAGGGACCTTACAATAATAGTTTGACGTGAAAATATGAAATCAAAGACCACTTGCTAGCTTTTCATTGTACGCCCCCACCCCCCTCCCTGAGAAAGAAAGTAAATTATCATTTCTGTCAAAACACAATGTCTGTATTTCCTTTTTCGTGGTTGATATGAGTCGATGATATTCAGTTTGTGAAATAAACTATACATATAATTTTAAACATCATATTTGCAGTGGCATTATTTCAAAACTACAGAGTATTTGTTACTTCACATAAATGCAACACATTATTTATTTGACATCAGGTAGAAGGTACATCATAATGACTTATCATTTTACACTTTATCGTTATATGGATGTATCATCTTTACATGTTGTACAGCACTGATGCAGTGACCGAGTCAGGGTGGTGACCACAGAGTGTTGAGACCTGGAAATCCTTTGATTGCAGACACTCCTGAGAGGTGGTTTGACCCAGGCTACAACACATGCACAACACACACATCTGAATATCTTACTTGGCAAAAAATAAATAAGAAAAACAATCACTTCTGTGTGCACAAGTTCTGTGAATCAAATCATGTGGACCCTTCAAAGAAACAGATCACATAAGAATGAACTGTTTTAAATAAACTGTTGTATAATGTTTACGCCAAATGTAGATTTTTTTTCCTGGTTAGTCATTGTAACATACCACAGTTTATTCTGTAAGTTACTTTGAATGTACATCACAAGTTTAATAGTTTTTAACATCATCTTCCTTTGAGGTTTTTTTTTTTATTTTGTCTCATCGCTGAGTTAATTCCTTTCCTGTCACAGCATGTTGGTGGAGCAGCTTCAAATCAACTGACAAACACAGACCACAGACAGGCCGGCGGGAAGTGACTTCCTACCCTCTCTGCTCTCTTTTACTGAAGCAGCACTTTGCAAATGCTCAGTTTAAACTGATTACATGACGGCCATATAAAAGAACCACTTGGCGATCTGCAACTATTGACAGAGGATTCAACATGCGCCTCGATAGATTTATACACTCGATCATTTCATGAAGAGTGATCCTGCTTATCAGGAAATTTAATTTCTCTCTAAGATTTTAGCATTTAAAAAATCTTGAAAGTGTTTTATGTGTAAATAACTGCAAATAAAAGTCACACATAGCGAATTTAAATCTAATGAGATGAATTTGTTTCCAACACAGTATAGTTCAAATCAGTGTAATTAGTATAATATCTCCATGCCTCATTACTCTTAGTATAATGTCTTTGTACACGTAGAGATCAGGCGGCTGAATTGAAGACCACACACCACGTCTAAATGGTGTTTACCGACGTCTTCAAATAGTCAAGCTTATTTCCTCATGAATACAATGCAGCACAATCAGAAAGAGACTGCTTCGTAACATTTAATTAGGGCACAGTTTCAACCAGGGGCTTACAAATTCTCTTAATGATTTAAATGTGTTTAGATAGCTTGTTTGACAGTTTTTATTTCTGTCACTGCTAACATTTTAACAGTTTTTGTTTTGTGTACATGAAAATGTTTTTGGTTCTTTCAAAACTTTCACAAGCAGGCTTTCCTACCGATATTTAGGACATTGACATTGATTCGACCAAATCCCTGTGAATTTCAGTGAGGTCAAGTAAGTGATTGTTTTGTATGACTGCAGCACCTTTGACCTTTACTGTTTACACCTAATCTAACGACCTATTACAAATTACTTTTCCATAGGTGTAACTGATCAATTTTATCATTCTCGAAGTGATTCATTATCAAGCAAATTGTCGAGATTGTTTTTACTCTTGGTATTAATCACGCTACATTCACAAACCAATAGAATGATTTCCTTTTAGGTGGCATTGTTGATTGGACAAATGATATCCTCTCTATCATAGGGTCTCTGTCATGTGTAACAAACTTTTATGTACAACAATTACATTTGACTATCTTAAAATGAAGCATCTGAGGAAACATGGTGAATAAGTCTTGAAAAAATACCATAAGGAAGCAAACATTGAAAAGAGGTGAACGAAATGGTCACCTCTACGAGGATATGGTCCTGTTCAAAGCTGTGGACAAAGATACTGAGATGCTTTGAGATACTCATGCATGGTATGATCTGCCAGTGTATTTAATGCAATACTGTGTTTTAAATCAGGGCAGAGTCTAAACTGAACATTTCAAAATTGGAAAGAAAGATCACAATATGGACCGTGATTGTGTATTAAAAAGATCTTTGGAAGATTGACAACTACGACTACTTTTCATTAATCATAGTAGAAACCACACAACACAGTGTACAATATATTACACTTCATTATCAAGGAATGATGCATGGCATGTTCTTACAGACATCAATCAAACTGTCAAATTTTACCTACTGCCTAATTTAGTTTTGAAAACTTCACAAAGGCCTGGAAAACCAGTTTGAATGTGTGTACAGTATGTAATTAAGATACAGCATTATAGCACTGGAACAGGCCAAAAAGCTTGACTTATTTGGAAATAATTATCTAATGAATAAACTGAATCTCCACAAACTGAGCAAACCCTCTCAGTAGAGGGAGAACATATGAGGTGAAATACTCTTTGAAATCTAAATTAAAGGGTAACATGATTTCAAGGCCAACCTACAAAAGGTAGGTTGATTTCACATCAAGTCTGCCCAGTCAGAGAGACAGGGAAGATGTCATGTAAACTGTGGATGAGCTACAAAGGGTCAAGGAACATGAAGAACAGGCAGAGCAGCAACTCGGGTTTAAGCTTGTTTACCCTTCTTCATTCTCTCTCTTGGACTGAGGACGGGCTACAAAATGGAGTGATTCACAAAGTGATGGAGTGGGCCACAGCTTGTTGGTTAGCATGCTAACTCCAGTATATATTTCTGGAAGCAATACATTGATGTCTTTAACGCAATGTCAAAACAACCATCCATCCATCCTAATTTTCGAAACAGTTATTGCTTTACATTCTGGTGAGAGTTTTATCTATTTTTTTGAATGTTTTAAAGTTTAGTACTTACATATTGCCCCAATAAAGAAATATTATTACCCCTATTAACTTTCCACCCAAGGATTAGATAATGGTTGACACTCTAGTCTTTAATATGATGCTAGAGCCAGCTACTGGTTAGCTTAGCTTAGCAAAGATGGAATAGGGGGAAACAGCTAGCTCTATCCAAAGGTAAACAAATCCACTGAGCATAACCTTCAAAGCTCATTAATTAAAACATATTTCTTTTCTTGAAATTATATGTAAACGCTGATTCAAAAAATATACATTTTATGGTCTGGATATGGTTCTACAGGGGTTTGTATGAAACTGACCATGAAATAGTTCAGCACAGCTCATTTCCTCATTGAAATAGCCACCTTATTTGAGTTAAATAAACAAGAAATAACATATGAATGGGTGAGCTTTAGGGGTGCTAATGTGTTGATTTCCCCAGTCTTTGTGCTAAGCTAATCAGCTAATGATGGTACTTTTATACTTAACTCTTAAACATGATGGTGGATTTGTCCAGTATTTGAGATAGTGGTATTAAGATTCTCATGTCATGTTTCTGATGTAAGAACATGTCAATGGATCTGACCTTATATCTCGGTGTAACTATTTGCCAGTGTTCTACACACCCCAAAGACATTGCATCACTGCTTGTTAGTATCTATTGTATATTTAATTACAGTTATTATTCAGGAACAAGTTTGAGGAGCTTTTGCTTTAGTTTCCCTAAAGGTTAAAATAGTTTACGTGAGAGATAAGTTTGAATTCTGGAGCCTTCAGTTTATGTGCTTGTGTGCGTGGGTGTGCGTTTGTGTGTGTGTATACAGCTTGGGACTTTCCTTTAAGGATATGTGTTTTGTACACAAGATTCCCATCACATGAAGTTGGTTCTGATTCTGATTCACTGGCCTGTGGCTGGTTTGACTTGCCTGTTGTCCCACGGGAACCACACTGGTGTCCCAGACAAATCCCCCTGCCAACACGCCAGCCTCCAGAGAACTAGGCCGGCTAAAGCCCTACTTCCCCTCCAGCAGCAGAAAAAAATCCAAGCAAAGTAAACAGTAAGCACCTAGTAGTCAACTTCCTTATCCTTGTTAATTATTCAAAATCCCAAAGGAGAGACCGGCCCACAGTTGTCTTCTGAGTCTTTTTTTTTCTCATACAGGCACTCACTCAACATAACAGCCCCCCTCTCCTCCACCCTCCCCTTTCAACTTCAAACCCAGTCATTTCTGCAAGCAGCGCTTTGATTGTACCGAACACCTGTATTTTTCGAGGAGAGACTTCCTTGTGAGCCCCCGCCTCCCATCTTTGATTGTTAAACAGCAGTGGCGCCGTCATTACTGTCTGAGCGACTGATGCCGCCCAGCTTCCCCTCCCATCTTCCACCTCTGCCTTTTAACCGGAACTTTAATTGCTCAGAGAAAATTTGGATTGCTTTATTTTATCTAATTTTCAAAACCCCCCTTTTGTGTGTGTGTGTGTGTGTGTGTGTGTGTGTGTGTGTGTGTGTGTGTGTGTGTGTGTAGGGTTGTAAAACTTAAAATGTGCCTAGGTGGATTCATCAGATGAGGCAGAGGTGATCACAGATTTCCTAACAGCTATAAACTGAGCCTCAACCCAGAAATGTCCTCAGGTTTGTTTTAAGAAGTGGGAACTTTTTTAATGTTCAACATAAAGTTGGTTTTAACCAGATGGACACAGACACCCAACATGTTTTCTATTTCACCAGTAATCCTCCTGGAAGACAGACAGACAGACAGACAGACCGACAGACAGAGACTTACACACACACACCTTTGCGGCAGTAATACTATGCTTTATTAGACAGCCTCTCCTGCCATCCTGTCTCCCCCCTCAGATTAATATCCCCTGGGCTTCTCACCAGCTGTTTCCGTCCCTTAACACCCCTCATCTTCCTCCGGCCAGCCCTCCACTTCACATGGCAGGGCTTACAAACTGGGCCACAGCGCCTGAGTGGCTTTAGGAGAGGCTCTTGGCTTAGTGTGTGTGTGTGAGAGAGCTGAATGGCAGATGTCTGGTCTACAAATCTTGAACTATTTCATGATGCTGAGTCACTGTGTTGATAAGTTGATGAAATATTTGAACTTGGGTGGTTTACAATACCTTATTTGAAGAAAAACGAAACCAGACATATCGTACATACTTTTATACTCAGGATTAGATTTTTTAAAATATTTTTTGGCTAATGCTGCTGTCATTTCAGCTACCCCTGTACCTTGAATATCAAACCCAAGTTTTTTAGGAGAAGAATCTGTCAATCTGATTTTCATCACTTTAACGTTCAGTGCAACGGTTTCTAATGCATATTATTGTTTTTCACTGTGTTCAGTTTCACTCTGAGGTTGTTTCTGTGCTTGTGAGTGTGAATGTGTTTGTGTGTGCGTACTGTATATGTGTGCAAGGTCTCTCTTGGGTGTGTCAGCCTTTGGCTCAGGTGGGTGTTTACTTCTCTAGGTGTTTTTACTGTTTGTGTGTAAGGGCAGACAGGATGTGCGATGCTTGTCAGCACACTCCAGGAGATGAAAGGACTGAGAGGGTGTGGAAGTAGCCAAGTGCTGTTCAGGTAACAGGTTGTCTTCTCAGAAATCTCTCAAGAATTTACTTGTGTTACCATCAGCAGACCGTGTGAGCCACGAGGGAACAGCATTCACCACCAGGCCGCTTCAAAACATAACTCAGCACCTTCCACAAATCTGGACATAAGTGAGCACTGATAGGGTCCAGGTGCTAAATCTCAAAACACAGCCATTAGTCAAACTTTTGGAGCAGCTAGGTTGGTGCTCCTTGTTTCCTGTGTGCTCAGATGTGCGTGTGACCTGTTATAAGACTACCTACATTTAATTTATTGCATCATCAAAACTTTACAAAGACAACATGAGTCAGTTTTAAGAATGGGGCCTACTGACATGCATAATAATGAGCAATAGTTGTTGACACGACAGCACTGGTTTGGAGGACGGAAATTCCTTACTTAATGTTGTCACTCACTGCAATGCAGCCGGGCAGGTTTTAGAACCTACGTAGACCATACCCATGACAATCTATTCATATCACAGTCTAGTTATTTGTTTGACTCCATCATGTTAATTTACTGCTCTGTCTATGCAATGTTTTGTGTAAAAAAAATGTTGAGCCAAAAGAAGACAAAATATTTTCTTTTGGAGTCATGTTTTCTTCTGCATCCAGCATCCATGGGGCGACATTTACATTTATCAGGAGTTGTGTTCAAAAGTCCACCAGCTGGTTGCTAAATTTGACTTTTGCTGCTGGGCAGGTACAATGTGTTCTTGGAAAACAGCTGCATGCTGCTTCCTGTCACTTCTTGGCAATGTCTTTGACATGTACGTATTTGATCCATTGTTAATATAAAAATTACCAGTGTGTCAACTTTTGTTGCAGTTTCTTGTCCATGTTCGAAGCCTTGATTTGCACAAATGGGCAAACAACCAGCAGTGGGATCTAGAGGCCTTGAACCATTTATGTTTGTATTATTATAAAAAAAATCTACAGTAAAGTAAAGTTGACAGATGAGTGTGCAATAATAATAATAATAATAATAATAATAATAATAATAATAATAATAATAATTGTGGGGGAGTTGACCCCTCCCTCCCCATTTTTCCCTTTTTAAATACTGCCCTCGTCTAAAAGTGGCTGAGAGTCCCTCCAATTCAGCTGCCCCAACACCCTGCAGCTGACTGTTGGAGAGTGAGCCCCCTCATCTTTTAAGAAATGAAATAATAAAAAGAAATCTACAGCAATATAACCACAGACCTGACTGAGCTGTTTTCAGATGTATTTTCTACTGAAGAAATCGTTCAGATTAAAATTATTTTCCTGATTAACTTCTGGAAATGACATATTAACCCACTATAAATGCTAATTCCCACTGTTGCTCAAGGCAGGAAATGAGACAGATATCTCAAATACTGGACAAATAAAGCCAAACCTATCAACATGGCTACACCACCAGAGTTGATTTAGAATTATTTTAATATTTATTGCTATCTGGTTAAAGCAACCATTTCAAATGTTGGATTTTTTGTTGACACAAAGAGCAGGTGGAAGGTGTTGGGAAGTTGGTGTCTGTCTGGAAGGACTGAGCCCACAGACAGGAAATTTCAGCGACATAATTCAGTGAAAGACCAGTAATGGAAGACACCCACTCGATAAACCCACTGACAAACAAGAATTCACCCAACTTTAATTACACTGATTAGCCAACATGGGATCCAGAGTGCTGGTAAAATGCAGTGGTGTGCAGTGTGGTTTGCACCATAAACTGTGTCCCTCTCAAACACCTCTTAAAAACATATTTCTTTGCTGCTTTTGAATTTTTGTCTTTGAGATCAATGAACAGCAGAGACACAGACATTCTGATTCATAAGCTGTGTCTCAATTCTTGGTTTCATCCTTTGGCTGCATTTGAAGGTCAATTGCGTCACAGCGGTGTGACGAGACTGTCCCATTTCGAAGGCTCCTGCAATTGCAGTCAACAAATGCGTCCTTCCATCCCCAAGCAATAAGCAAGATCCAACCGTTGAATTCTCGGGCCAACATATCCGCGCTGGTGACGAAGCTAATAAGCTAGCTATCTTGGCGGCAGAGCTGCAATTAGTGCAGCTGCTCAAAACAGCTAATGGTAAGCGCAGGACAAGCTTATGACGCAATTACAAATTCCTTCATTGACCGGACCATCTTTGGCCTTTGTGGTCCACGTAGGCCAGATCCTTTGAAGGAGACGGTTCCTAAATTTTTATTCCCTGCTAAACCCTGATGACATGCATGAGCAGGGTTACTTTTAAAACGTATGAAAGCTCCTTTCAAAGCAACACAACACATTCTACTACAGTTTAAGAGAGTCGTACGTGACTAGTTCATGCATTTTATGCTCATTTTAGGTGAGCATTGGTGAGATCTCTCTCTCATGATAATACCAATACCAAATGACAGTCAGTGTCTTAGACTGCCAGAATATGGCCTTCTGATTTCCAGAGTAAAGCCAAACGCATTCCTAACATCGCAACTTTACTTTGTAATGTACCTTGAGATGTTATTATTGGGTGCTAAACACATACAACTGAATTGATTTGTATCACCTAAACATACTTAGAAATAATTAAAAACAACATTCATCTCTGGATCCAGGGACAGATCCAGGATTTTTTCCCATCATATTCTTTAACATGCGTGGTAATTGTTGAGAAAAATTAGGGATATTTAGGGAACTTATATTTAGACTGTGTGCAATTCGGTGCAGCTTGATTGACTTTAAAGGGATGGTTCACCACAAAATGAAAATTGCTTCATTATTTACTCAGCACTATGCCAATGGAGGGGTGGATGAAGTGTTTGAGTCCACAAACACAACAGCGTTGCAGCCAAATCCAATACAATTGAAGTATTGGTCCGCTGTCATCCACATGCGAACACGGCTCCAGAGAAGGATAACATTGGACATTTAGGCTGTAAAGGTGTGCGGTGTAAAGTGCTTTGTGGACTCAAACACTTCACCAACCCCTCCATCAGCATTGTGGTGAGTAGATAATAAATACATTTTCATTTTTGGTGAACTATCCCTTTATGGGGACTGTTGGGTGACATGAGCTCCGCGGAGTGCCGTTCTAGTTCCTACATGCAGAAAGGGGAACTCTGCTGAGAGTAGACATAATGACTTTAAATTGCGCAGGATTATAAAAACTTTCCCGGTGTGGCAGAGAGTCCCTTGAACTTGGGTGCAGTGCTAAGCTTGATAATCAGCTATTGAGTGGTGTTGCTGTCCTGACCAACACACAGACTCATGATGAGGAGCTACCTCATGGCTCGGCTGTGCTGTGGCTTTCCTCCCAGGTGTGGGGTGGACGCAGTGAGACGGTGAGCTGTGCTTGTGGCCAGACGAGACGAGACCTTTAAGTACAGACCTTTGGATCTCTCCGTCACGTGACTCTATCTCCAACCTGCCTGCTCCCCGCCGGCCGTCCGCTCCCACCACTGACAATAAGAAGGTAAACATTTTCTACAGCAACACACGCACACGCACACAAACACACACACACACACACACACTAGCTGTAGATGACACAATCCCGCAACTTCACCCTGTCGCCCAGTCCACGGTGAAAGGCGACATGACGCGCGGGGACAGAGGCGTCGCTGCTCCGGGCAGAGACGGGCGGTGACGGCGGGGATCACACCGCTCACCCGGGCCTCGTCTCCGGCATGAACACCCTTCTCACGCCGAGCTCCACCACGGGAACCATCCGTGTATAGGCGCACAGACGAGGGCGACATTATTTCCGGGCTGAAAGCGATTTTGTGGTCGCAAAACGAGAGCGATAAAGGAGCAACGTGGCGGTGGGATTTGTGGAGATTACAGTGGGTGAAGCGCTGCCTCCTAATCCCAGTGTGAAAGGGATGGCTGCAGCTGACTCTCTGCTAAGAGCCGGGTGGGGAATGGAAGGAGACTCTTCCTCTTCACTCCACACATGCACATTGTGGTCTGAAAGGGTGGAGGCTCACACACTGGATGTCAAACACACTGTCAGACAGATTAGTTGGAAGTCAGAGGCTAATATGAGCTAGTTAGTTGGTTGAATTAGTGCTTATTTGACATCCCATTAGTTTTAACTAGAGCTTTTTAGAAACAGTCTAAGGTGCATATTGAAGTTAGAGAACTGGAGAAATGTTCATTCTACCTGGTTTATCTGCATTGAAGATTTTATTTAGATTTATTATTTAAAAATAATTATGAAACTGAATTTGCCTTATAACTGTTCACATGTGTTACATTGTATGTCGACTATTTTAGAGGTCTGTTAAGCAAAGTATCCAAGTGCACAACTTTTCAAAAATAAAAGCTCTTTGATTCAGCTCGATATAAAGCATGGCAGCAACTAAACTAACGTGCTATTACTTCGTAGTAATACCAATTACCAATTTCCAAAGAGGAAGTGATTCTATGAATGTTTGTGTCATGACAGAGATCAGCACCCGTCTCACCTGAGATTGTCTGCGTCAAACTGATATGGTGAAATAAAAATATTCCAAATATATGAAATTATATTGTGGTGATTTTGGTGTCACCCAGTTGTGTACCACTGCTGTAGTTTATCTGAGGATAAAGAAAAGCACATGTTCAACTCTGTCCACAGACCCCACATACTAATATTAAAATTATCACATGTCTAAATCATACTAAATTGGACACTGATCTTCCCTGGGCTATTATAAATACACATGCCTAGTGTGAAGCTGATAAGTGGAAGGGTTCGTAACATATGTGCTCCATATACAGACAGACAGAAAGACAGACAGACATTTGTGGAATTAGAAGGTAGCTTGCTGTCCCCAGAGCCAATGAGACTTCTGAGTGTTCACCACTTAACTTGTAGCTGTTTCTCTGTTGCAGGATGGCAGAGGCTCCCATGTCATGTGATTGTTTTGTTTCCTTGCCCCCTGGATCTCTGGATGACCATGTGGTTTTTGGGAAGAACTCGGACCGTCCTCGAGATGAGGTGCAGGAGGTGGCCCACTACCCTGCGACATCTCACCCTCCAGGCTCCATGCTGGAGGTAAACGACCCTGGGCCGCCACTGACTGTCCCGCAACACCACCACTGCTGCCTCTGCGGCTCATGCATAATTTCCCCTGACACCTACACTGCAAACTTCAAATGATTTAAGACATAAAAAGATTTTAATTATCTATCAGCTGAGAGCATTAATGCATCGGTATTCAAAATGTCTGAGACTAGTTGAAAGCAGAACATCATGTAGAAATATCCTGTTTAAGTAACCTAAAACACTGATGAAATGAGCTCAGTAGAACTAATAAGATCAGAGTCACTGAGCTTCACATAAGCTGGGAAAGTTATACAGTTTGTCACCCAGTGCTGTTATGCACCCTTTTTCCCAGTTCAAAAGTTTTTTGGGTTTATCCTCACTCTAGTCGAGGGTTAAGGGCCAGAGGATGTCACACCTTGCTAAGCCCTGTGAGGCAAATTCTGATTTGTGAATGTGGGCAATACAAATACAATTATAATAGATTGATTGTTATTTTATACACTGTACACAGTCGCCTACCTGCAACTCTTTAAATATGTGTACTTAAATACAATTATTTTCCTTCCTCTGCTTTGTTTTCTGAACGTAACTAATGAATACTATAATATGATTTTATCAGCCATGCTCTACCTTCCCTGCTGCATGTCGTGCACATGACTCTAAAACCATCTGTGAACTCTAATGTGACTTAAGTATAATGAAAAGCATTCTTCTCTCAGTCCCCCTGTTTCTGATGTTTGTTTGTTTTTGACCTGCAGTGCACATACATCCAGATCCCTCAGGTAGAGCAGACTCACGCTGTCGTCCTTAGTAAACCTGCTTGGATGTGGGGCGCAGAAATGGGAGCCAATGACCAGGGAGTCTGTATTGGGAATGAGGCGGTCTGGACCCGAGAGCCCATCACCCCCGGAGAGGCCCTGCTGGGTATGGACCTGGTCCGGTGAGCACCAAACATCTTTTACTATTGTGGTTATTCAAAAAACGATATGGCTCATAAACAGCTTAAATTTTAGCAACAAAGAAAAATACAGTTTGGATGATGTAAATTCAGTGGAAGTATGAATTTGAGTTTTGAATAAAAGGGTGTGTGAATTGTGACAAGCATGTTATGACAGGTAGTGAGTACTCAAACTTTAGCACTTATCTCTTCATCTCTGTCTATAAAACTAATCATCCAGTGTAAACAGTGTGTACACATCGCAAAGCAACTCAACCGATCTCTTGTTTCTATCTAATACATAAAAACATTAAAATTATAGAAAATATTTTGCCGTTATTACGTTTTTAACATTTGTAACAACATAAATGATGATTAACAAAGAGGAACCCCTAGTGTTACATCTTGAAGTACCACGGCATGACTTTTGATTATCAGACTGGGGCTTGAGCGTGGTGACAGTGCCTGGGCAGCGCTGACCGTCATCACAGGCCTACTGGAGCAGCATGGCCAGGGGGGACAGTGCAGGGAGGATCCTCAACCCTTCTGCTACCACAACACCTTCCTTCTGGTGGACCGCAACGAGGCCTGGGTCTTAGAAACTGCTGGGAAGCTGTGGGTGGCACAGAAGGTCAGAGGTGAGGATGGAGGGTACCTGTGTAATCTAGGCAACACATGTGCTGATCTGTTTATTTACTTGTATAGTACTGAGAGCAGAACCCAAATATCTTTACAGTTTAAAGACCTTTAGCCTGTTGTTTAATACATGGCTTGTAAAAACCTCAGATATGTTGCCTCCTTCACACTGAACACATTTGAGCGCTCTGTTTTTTTGTGTGTTTATGTGCGTCATCAAAAAAGATATTTTGTTTGTGCAGATTAGAGATCAGTTGTTACTTGTTAAGGGATTGTGTGTGCGTGTGTGAACATGTGTCTTAAGTAATTTCTGCAGGTAAAACATCTAAGAGGTTGAGGTTAATGGTAAATAATGAGGTCTAATCTAATCACAGTATCTAGCTGGGCTGTGTGTTGTTTGATGTTTATACTGGGTGTGCAGCATCATCTCCTGCTGTTGAGTCAACTTTAGTTATAAAGCTCAGGTTCACACAATTGTCTGAAAGGGCTTTATGAACCTTTACAGCACATGACACCCTTTTTCCCATTTTCTAAACGAGCAACATTTTATGAAAACCTGCACAACCACGTACTACAAAGAAGCAAGGACAAAGGATAACAGAAGATTATACAAACAAGAGCTGAAACGCTGACTGACAGCTCAAGGGTAACAGGTCTTCAGATTTAACTTTGAATGGGGTGATTTATTATCGTCACAAGACAAGACTCACTGTCAGTGGTTGAAAATAGTTCTCAGTAAATTAGCTATTTACACATCTTTGACACACATTTTCTAAAAACTACAGTTCCCACAGTCTTGTAGGGTCTATGTGACATGCCAGCAGCTCTGTGAGGCTGTACTTTCCATCCCTCCATCCATCCATCTATTACCTATACTGCTTATCCTCTGAGGGTTGCAGGGGGAGACATTGGGCGAGAGGTGCATCCTGGACAGGTCGCCAATGAATCTCAGGACCAACATATAGCGACAAACATCATTCTCACACACATTAACACATTAACAAACAATTTAGAGCCTTCAATTAATTTAACCCCAATCTGCAGTACCAGGACAAAACCCACACAAACAAGGGTAGAACATGCAAACTCCACAATGAGAGACTCCAACCAAATTGGGATTCAAGGCGGGGCCCTTGTAGGTCTTCCTGAGGTTTCAATATTTTGTGTCTAAGGACACAGGGTGATGTATACTGTACCGACCGTTCAGCCCCTTGAGGCTAATTTGTGATGTATGATAAATTGTTATTCAGTTAATGTTGACTTGAGACTTGTATCTGCTTTACACAACCAAAGTTGGGTTGTGACAAAGCGTCATCACTTACTAACAGCCCCCTGCTCCTTTCAGAGGGTGTGAAGAACATCTCCAACCAGCTGACCATTGGGGATGAGATCAACGCAGAGCATCCAGAGCTGCGAAGCCTGGCGCAAGCTCAGGGCTGGTGGGACGGTGAGAGGGAGTTCAACTTCTCTCAGGTGTTCAACCCTGAAAACCCACCTGCTCGGATGGAGCTGGCCAAACAGCGTTATAAGGGAGGCACAGAGCTGCTCCAGCAGCATGATGGTGAGAGTGGTCCACTACTACAGAAATCCCAGGATGTCCAAAGGCATTCTAGGCAGTGTTTTTGGGTTGTCTGTCCTTCTGTACGTACGTCTGGTCACGGTGGACTCATGAAGTATGTTTATGTTTTTCTTGAACATAATATCTTAAGATCAGCTTGAGGGAATGTCAAGTGTGGTACAAACTTTCACATGGACTCAAAGATGTAATGATTTGGTGCCCGGAGGTCAAAGGCCAAGGTCAGAGTGACCTCACGTTCCTGTGAATGTGATATATTAAGACTGCCCTGAGGGAATTTCATTGCATCTGGCACAATTCACTTTGACTCATGGAACTGATTAGAATTTGGTGGTCAAAGGTTAAAGGTCACGGTGACCTCTCAAACACTTATTTTGCCTTGTGAATGTAATATCTCAGAAACACCTTAAGGGAATTCTTTCAAATTTGGCAAATATTTTCACTTGGACTCACTGATTAACTGATCAGATTTTGGTGGTCAAAGGTCAAGGTCATGGTTGCCTCAAAAAACATGTTTTTAGCCTCTTGAATGTGATATCTTAAGACTGCCCGAGGGAATTTCTTTTGATCAGTTGTCACTTGGATTCAAAGATGAAGTGATTACATTTCAGTGGTCAAAGGTCACAGTGACCTTATATGAATCTTTAATTCTCTGTTTTTAAGGTGACTGTAAACGGTCAGTGCGGCTGAGTATTTGGATGACTTCCACTTCCAATGTCATAATCAGAAATCGTAAATTTATTGTTTCAGACTTTTAATTGAAAAGTTAAGTTATCCACTGTGTCATTTCTGGTGTCAGGCTCAGTGACAGCAGAGGTAATGATGTCCATTCTGAGGGACAAGCCCAGTGGCATCTGCATGGACTCTGGAGGTTTCTGCACCACAGGCAGCATGGTGTCTGTGCTGCCCAGAGACTCCAGCCTACCCTGCATCCACTTCTTCACTGCCACCCCAGACCCCTCCAGGTTTGTCACTGACTAACCTAAGAATTCCTCTAGACCGTAAAAACATAAGGTTGAAACTATAATAACCTGCATCACAATTTATTTGTATTCACACATTGTACTTTATCTGGAAAATCACAAGGCCTCCTTTTACTCTCAAATAAGCCTCAGTTCTTCATTGCATGGATTTCACAAGATGTTGGAAACATTCCTCCTGTGACATTCTGGTCATTGTTGATGTGACTGAATGACTGACTAATCTGCACATTTAAGCTGTCAACCTCCTGTTCTACCACCTCCCTAAGGTGTTCAGTTAGATCAGACCTGGTGACTAGAGGGGACACTGAAGTCACTGAACTAGTTTTCATGTACATAAAACCAGCTAGAGGCACTTTGTGACATGGTGACATGATCATTTATTGTTGTTAGGTTTACAAAGTGTGCCAAGTAAACATTCCTTGCACCATTATACCACAACCGCCATCTTAGACTGTTCAACACGGCAGATTGACGTCATGGATCTTTACACTAAAATCCATTTTCCAGTTACAGAGTGTACAGAGTGGTTGTCTGATTTAAGGCAGCCTTTTTGTCAGCTCCAACAGGTCTGACCAGTCTCATCAACAGTGCGTTTCCGACTACTGAGGTGCTGCTCGCTGCATGTTTTTTGGTGTTTTAAAACCATTCTAAATAAAATTTAGAGATTGTTGTGTGTGTGAAAATCTCAGGAGAGGTTTCAGAAATACTCAAACCAACCAATCAACCACCAACAATCATGTCAACAGTGATAACTGAGGCTCCAGACCAAAAATTCTATGAATAAGCAGTTGTTCCTATTTAAGTACTTTTGGAGTGATATATATACACAGCGGTTAAAATAAGTATTGAACACGTCACCATTTTTCTCAGTAAATATATTTCTAAAGGTGCTATTGACATGACATTTTCACCAGATGTCGGTAACAATCCAAGTAATCCATACATACAAAGAAAACCAAACAAATACGTTCAGAAATTAAGTTGTGTGTAATAAAATGGAATGACACAGGGAAAAAGTATTGAACACGCTTACTGAAATTTATTTAATACTTCGTACAAAAACCTTTGTTGGTAATGACAGATGCCTCCTGTATGGAGAAACCAGTCGCATGCATTGCTCAGGTGTGATTTTGGCCCATTCATCCACACAAACAGTCTTCAAATCTTGAAGGTTCCGTGGGCCTCTTCTATGAACTCTGATCTTTAGTTCTTTCCATAGATTTTCTATTGGATTCAAGTCAGGTGATTGGCTTGGCCATTCTAGCAGCTTTATTTTCTTTCTCTGAAACCAATTGAGAGTTTCCTTGGCTGTGTGTTTGGGATCATTGTCTTGCTGAAATGGTCACCCTCGTTTCATCTTCATCATCCTGGTAGATGGCAGCAGATTTTTATCAAGAATGTCTTGGTACATTTTTCCATTCATCCTTCCTTCAATTATATGAAGTTTGCCAGTGCCGTGTGCTGAAAAACAGCCCCACACCATGATGTTCCCACCTCCAAACTGCACTGTTGGTATGGTGTTTTTGGGGTGTATTATGGCATCCAAAGAGTTCAATTTTGGTCTCATCTGCAAGACTATATTCTCCCAGTATTTCACAGGCTTGTCGAAATGTTGTGCAGCAAACTTTAAACGAGCTTCAACATGCTTTTTTCTTCAGCAATGGAGTCTTGCGTGGTGAGTGTGCATACAGGCCACAGCGGTTGAGTGCATTACTTATTGTTTTCTTTGAAACAATTGTACGTGCTAATTCCAGGTCTTTCTGAAGCTCTCCACAAGTGGTCCTTGGCTCTTGGACAACTCTTCTGATCATTCTTTTCACTCCTCTGTCAGAAATCTTGCGAGGAGCACCTGGCCATGGCCAGTTTATGGTGAAATGATGTTCTTTCCACTTCCGATTATGGCCCCAACAGTGCTCACTGGAACATTCAGAAGTTTAGAAATCCTTCTGTAACCAATGCCATCAGTATGTTTTGCAACAATACGGTTGCAAAGGTCTTGAGAGAGCTCTTTGCTTTTACCCATCATGAGATGTTTCTTGTGTGACACCTTGGGAATGAGACACCTTTTAATAGGCCATCAGTTGGGACTAAACCAGCTGATATTAATTTGCACTGACAAGGGGCGGGATTGCTTTCTCATTACTGATAGATTTCCGCTGGTGTCTTGGCTTTCCATGCCTTTTTGCACCTCCCTTTCTTCATGTGTTCAATACTTTTTCCCTGTGTCATTCCATTTTATTACACACAACTTAATTTCTGAACTCATTTGTTTGGTTTTCTTTGTATGTATGGATTACTTGGGTTGTTACCGACATCTGGTGAAAATTTCATGTCAATAGCACCTTTAGAAATATATTTACTGAGAAAAATGGTGACGTGTTCAATACTTATTTTACCCGCTGTATATCAGTTCCCATACACAAAGAAAGCCACCATCTCACAAGTGATGGACTTTTCATTCTTATATTCTAAATTCAGTTGCACACTGTAAACATGCAAACCCTTTCCATAGTGGCTGCATTTCTGAGGCTCTGCCTGAGGGAAAACTGCAATGTAAGTGATGTGTTGTACCTTTGTGGCATCAGAAACAAAGTTGTTAGCTTGAGCAGAAGTATTTAATCAAATAGACAATGAAAGGTCGAGACGAAACTTTGATTAATGGCTTTTATACAGATTGAATGGTTGTTGCAAAGATGTAAAACACATGTTAACAGAATACTGAAAACATTTATTTAAAACACATCACAAATATCATTTACGAATCATGATGGATCCATATGTTATGAAAGTGTTTAAAACCTAATATTCTTTCCCACTTTATCTCCGTTTTTCTCACATTCTGTCTGTTGGGTGGATTTTTTTAGTCTTTCATTTCTCTCTTTCCTGTTCCTTTCCCTGTTAACCGACCCCACCGGCACCCTACTAGGTCTATATTCAAGCCTTTTATCTTCTCGGACTGTTCTGCTCCAGTGCCGAGGGTGGTCTCCCCACAGTTCGGCCCAGACGACCCTGTCAGGAAGCAGCCACGCTTTCAGAGCCAGGTAGACCGCAGACATGACCTGTACAAGGCTCACCAGGTGGCGCTCAACAACATGGAGACCAATCCGGTGGGTATGATTCACAATCTACTGTAGGTCAATGATTGTCCAGTGCAGACCGTCGGGATGCTTGACATCCACATTAATTTCATATAAACTCAAAGCAGAATCTTTCTCTTACCGAGGAGTGGAACTTGTTCAGTTGTTGCTGATAGATTACAGGAAAGTGGCAGAGCACAGGAGGGCCACTCCCAGCAGTGGACAGGACCTCACAGTTAGAGCAGACAAGACACACGGCCTCATGAGTGTAGACTAAACATAAACACACTACAAGTACACATTCAAAACCAAAGAGCAGGGTTTAAATCACAACTGCACTGCAACCAAACACCAACAGGAGAATACTGGTAGGTCAGTGCTTCACAACAGCTGACAATCCTGTTTTAGAATAACTTCTGTGTTTTGTCAGCTCAAGGCTGGACAAAGAGACCACACATGAGTTTTAACTAAAAATAAGTTAATCTTAAAGAGTTGAAAAGGAAATTAAAATGTAGAAATCAGACTGCAACCAAAAAACAACAACAAATGCTGTGGAAATCATACTGAAATCATATGGGGGTGGGGGGATTCTGACTGAAAGCTGAATTGCAGCCACAAGCTGATAAAGCCAGACCTGGGGCCTCATTTATAACTGTTGTATACGCATCTGTCAGACCCCATTCTGTGCGTATGCCACTTCTCACGCAAACCTTGGGATCTATATAAAAACAAACTTGACAGTGTGCGCACTTGTATGCAAACTCAAACCCATGCGTACGAACATTTTGGAATAAAGAAAGTGGGGAGGCAGATGTGAGGAGGTGAACTGAAGCCACTTGATCCAATTGATGATCCACATTTAAAGTACAACAGCGTTATTTGTGCTCGTGCAACATAACTGTTCCATAAGAACCTTCAATTGAAAAAGATATTAAACAACTTAGAGCAAAATATGGTAGCATAGCATAAAAAAGAAACATTAATAGTTTTTATAATATCTTCTATAAATGTGCCTGTTTCACCAAGTACAACTTACGTTTTCATATTATTTGTGCGTGTGTATGTGTGTGTAAAACCGCTGCAATGAACATGTTTGTGCTGACCAGGCGCATAGAGAGCACAGAGCAGTGCACTGGAGAACTCTTACAAGAAATTAATAAACTGTGTTCACCTTTAAACTTCAATTTCCAAATGATGTCCCAGAGTGGAGGTTAGGATCCCACTTATGTGTGAAGTAATCGGTCCAATTGCTGTAAAATTAAATACTGCGGTGACAATCGTGCGTAATGCTGTGTGATGGATGCACTGGCACTGATAGAGGAGTGCGGATTTGTAGAAAACGAGTGTTTAGCGACTATAATGATGACTCATCAGCTGATACATATTCCAGAGAGCTGTGATCTCGGATCTTTGTTTTGAACTGAGTCCAGTATTTCACAGACCGATTCAACGGTACAAACACAAGTACTCACCACTCTGAGATCATTAGCCGAAAGGTCTGTGTTTGATACAGTTAACACTGCACAATTGTTACTGTTCTTCTTAAAGCTCCTTTCGGGAATCAAGTGTTTCTGTTAAATTTTATAGATTAAAAAACGTTGCAGCTGTCTTTGAATTTCACAATCCTGCACATTTGGGTGATTAAAATACGTACAGGACATAAAAAAAGTCCCATCTAACGATGAGAACCTTTTTTTTTTTCTTTAAATCTGTCTTCTTCTTTATTTCAGGCACTGTCCTCTTTGTCGTATTCACTCTCACTCACTGCATTAACCGCAGCAGCACGTTACCACTCACTGCATTTTCTTTTATGAATGACATCACTGATGTGGCCACCAAACAATCTGTCTTTCTTCACCTCCACCTCACTCACAAGCTCCTCGATGTCAGTGTCAAAAAGTTGAGCTATCTTCTCATTGCTTGATGCCATGATTCTTCATATAAACTGATTGGTCAGCAGGTTAATTTAATATTCATGAGGTGCTTTGCATTGACCATTTATGGTTGAATGTGGGTGTGTAGGGGGCGGACTTGAGGCAGATCCACGTGCGCACGTTTCCTGTTGGGTTGAAACATTGCCTTCAGGTGTGTGCACGCATGGTTTTATAAATGGGAATGTTTTTTGTGTACGCCATTTTCCACCTTCCCTTTATAAATAAATCACATTCCACATTGAAACATGCGTACGTGAATCTGCCTCAAAGTCCCCCCTCTACACATGTCCCCCCTCTACACGTGTACATTCAACCATAAATGATCAAAGCAAAGCATTGCATGAATACTAAATTAACCTGCTGACCAATGGGTTTCTCTGGTGAGTCACAGCATCAAGCAATGAGAAGAAGAAGCAAAACTCTCTGATCCCGACATTTAAGTGTTTGTTAGTAAGGTGGAGGTAAAGAAAGACAAATTCTCCTGTACATATTGTAATCATCCAAAACAGCAGGATTATTAAATATAATCAGACAACTGTGATATATAACATTTTACAGAATTTTATTGTTATTTAATGATTAAAAGAGGCTCTACACAGAAAGGTAAATATTACACAGTGTTAATCATACCACAAAGTGCACCAGCTATGAAAATACTACGGTTGGTGGATTAGTATTTAGTTTATTTAGGGTACTGTATATAATCAAATTGTAACAAAACAAGTGGCTGCTGTTTAGAGCAGCCAGACTGTGTATTAACCCAGATTAGCTTGTAGAGGAAATGGAGGCGTGTGTGTCATTACATCTTCGTCCCTCACTATAGTCATCATGTTGAATTAGACTGTTGAAGATTGGGTTCTTTTACATGTACATTGATATTACACTGAAATAATATTCCATACAAGGGCATTACCATAAATTGGTTTGAGCACATACAAGTGTTACACAGTTTGACATCTCTGTGTCTGTCTTTTTCTCTCTGCACAGGACGAGGGCTCAGCTGTGTATGAGATTCTCAGGGACCTGGAGTCACAGTGTCTCAGTGAGATTTCAGCCATGCTCAGTGGAGACATACCAGCAGAAGAACTGGGGGACTTATTTTTCGATTGCGTGGACACAGAGATTAAGTTCTACCAGTGAGGAGGTAGGAGGCTTGGAGACTTGTACAGTGGAAACGTGGTTACAGTGATCACGTTTGTCTGGGCCAAATTGATCACTATAAGCCTTTGATTACTATAACCGAATTGCGTAGCCTCTGTATGATAGTCCCTGAGGGAAAGGTAACAGCTGTTTTTAAGATAAGGGCGATATATCACATTGCCAGCTCACACTCTCTCTCTCTGTCTTGTGCGGACTCGCAGAGACACACACCGACACCAACTCAGCTGACGTCTCTGACCCGCCACAGTTTAAACGTTGATATGTTTGAAATGACGCCGCAATATCAACACCGATCACCACATAATGATCGATCCTTTTCTTAAATGAGTATAATATTTCTTCATAGCTGCAGGCATTCATTCATTAATTCAGCCCGTCCTGATTGTAATCGCTCTTCCTCTCTCTCGCGCGCCCGGTGACATAGACACTGGCACGCATACACACAAACAGTGTCATGAACAGAAGTGTAAACTCTTGACTAGGTAAAAACATTTAGAAATAGACAATTCATTCTAACCGTCTGCCAGTGTATTTCTGGCACAGTTGAAGATTTAAGCACACATAACAAACACAACATAGACTTTGAGATCATTAGTGAGTAATTTGCTAATGTTTTAATTACACTTCTCGATCTTCACATGCTGAGAGACAGATATCCCTGTGTGGAAGTGAGAGTGAGTGTTTCCAGTGAAGTGAAGTCAGCGTCTAACCTGTGCTGTGTCAACCTGTCCTCTCTTACAGTGCCCTCAGGTGGACATCTCGCATACTTGCTAAGTGGCAGGAGAAGGCCCTGGGATCGTCAAAAACTCTTGTGTTCCTTGTCTTCGATTGGCCTCAGCCTCACTCACACAACACACATGCCTGACACCATTCCATCATTAACACAGACTAAATGTCTCATGTGATTGGAGCATATTTATCAGCTGTATCACCCAGGGAGCAATGACTGCACCTCATTAGTGAGTATAATGATGTAGATTTCACAGGCGCATATGTAGAGCTGTGTGACGTTGTACACATACTGTAAGTATGGAGTTTATTTAAGATTCTGTTTGTCGCTGCAGATGATGGGGCTGTCATTTGTTTAATGGCTTCCTGTCGGGAAAGATCTAATAAAAGAATGTGCATAGTCTGCTCTGAGTGTGTTGTGAGCTTTCTGACCACACTGGTGAAATGTGGCTGTAGCTACTGGTTATTTTAGTTGTGCATCCACATTAATCTTTGGTAAACTTCAGTCAATTCATCTTTTTCTAACTGTGTTCTGTCCAGACTTCCTGATCAATGCCAGTGAAGTACAATCAAATCAATCAAACAAATTTTGTTTACAAATCACAATTGGCCTCATTGGGCATAAGAAGGGAAGAAGACAACCTGTAGTTGCCTTCAAGTTTGTCTGATCGCTCTTTCAGTTTAGTACGGTCTATTTCCTCTTATATGATGTCATGCTTGTTAAATAAGGATTATTTCACTGTAGCATAGCACCATGGGAATTGGTGTCTGGTTAACATAGTGTTTATGGGTCCCTTACTTACTGTTTCATACTTCAGTTGTTTTCAGAAAAGAATGTAAATGCAGACAACAGAGAGTAAGTGACTGTGAGTGTAGTTAGGGTTAAGAAGAAAACTCTGTCTCTACACTTACTTGTGGTTGTTCATTTTAAACATCAATATAGCTGATCACACAGCCCAGCTGTTACCTCTGAACCGTGTTTATGTTGATTTTGTCAGACCAGATCAGGTCTGTCCTGCTTGCGTTGACAGTGATGTGCAGTTTCATTGGCTGTTACCTCCTAAGAGGCAGAGAAAAAGAGATTTATCTCTGAACTCTTGAGCTGCAGTCAAATATTTAAAACAATTTTCTTTTCTATTACTTGACCCCGATGGAAAACATCATAAGGTCAAGGAAAGATGTGAAGGAGAAGCCTTGACCAGATAGGAAAGGATAACCGTAGTGCGAAGAAAAAAACTACAGTTACACTCAGCATTTTGTTTAAAACCAACTTTATGTATAACAGAAGATGTTTGCAGACTATACAGTTTATGCTACAATGACAAACTCTGCTGTCCACCTACAGTTCAAGAAAAGCTTTTGTCCAAAACATAATCAAGTGTCAGATTAAAGGGAACATTAAACCATCAGTTACTTACAGGAAGTAACACAAAATAAACATTATTGAAAATAAACAACATGACTGACTTGGTGAAATAATATAATAACATGAGGAATATAAAAGTTGAGAAAGTTGAGCCATCAAAATGATAATTGAATCAAAATATAATCAAGGGACCTGAGTAAATGATATTCAGATTTATAGTTAATAGTATAGTTTCCTTTAGGTGGTTTATATGGTTGTAAATTGATATGCATTTGTTAAGTGGAGTTTTTTGTGCAATCCTCAATTGGGGGGGATTAAAACGATGATTTCTATTTATTTCTGATGATGATATGATATTGGGAATTATGAATTCAATCCACTTGTTTTCTCTGGGACTACTGACTAGGCAGATGTGACAGAGAAGAAATCAGGAGCCCAGACGATCATGTGAGACTTGAACAGCTGTTCTGTATTTTTTCTTTATACCGTATATACGTGCATTGTGAATGTCATTATTGATAAATGATGGTCCTGTGTTTCCTATGTGGAAGGAAATAAGATAGGAAGAATTTAACCTCCTGTTCTTATCATTTAGAGAATTCGAACATCTAATCTTATTATGGCAGCCGCTGAAATACTTCTGGGTCATTTCACTCACCACTGGACCGCACCACTGGTCTGAACATTGTACCTGCTAAAGTGTTGTTTGAGAATCACTGGTAGTTTCAGAGTGAGGGGTAAGGAGGGGGTGCCTAATTAATTCTATTAGTGCGAGCACAGGAGGTGGGTGTGAGAGATTTGTTGATGGGCCCCGGCAGTTTGCTGGACACCTACTCCACCATAGTCTTTGCTGTGTGATGAGTGGGAGGCATTGTTACACATTTATTTAGTCTATTCTGCTGCAAATTTCTAGGACTAAGAAGAAGAAGGATTTCAGGTGTTTCACAGTGGACAGGGGCTTCAAAACAACTGGAAACATACATTTTTTTACATGACAACTGCATTTTTAAATGTTGACAGCTTAACATGTCTGAATCAATGTTTTGGTTTATCTAAGAAATCTGCTATTGTCAGACGGATTTCCATGAAATTTTCTACAGAGTCTCATGTTCCTCAGAGGATTGTTGTGGGATGTGGGTTTATAATAATGTTATAATACCAATTACACTGATGATGACTAGTAATAGTTTTTCTTTTTAAGATTTGTTACTGTAAAGTAATTCAATATAATGACATATACATAACATTTCATAACAAAATCCAGTTCACAATGTTTAAGCTAACCCTTGTTTGCAGCCACTTTCACAGGATTAAGTGATACAAAGCAGTAACAGTAATTTCCAAAATACTGTCACATTATTAATACTAAGATGTTTGTTGATATATTGTGACATTGGATTCAATTCAACCTCTTTCCTTCTTCAAATCCCACCTTTTTTTATATATATCTTGAATTCTGGCATGGTTGAAAGAGGCTTGGTTTCTAAAAGGTTTCTAAATCAGTAAATACATATTTAAGATTAAAGCCCTCAAAAAGCCTCCCACCGTCGGTGCTCGGGCCCTAAATAACTAAAGTACTATAATACAAAATAGAGGAAAGGACCCCAAAAGAAGAAATATACTTTATTATTATATAGCTGATATGTGTGACAACCCCTACTGTATTTAATGTCAAGGACTTAGTAAACAAATACAAACCAATATAACATAACAATAATATAATAATATACAAATAAAATGGGTTTTCCCTGTAGCGTAAGGCTCTGTTTTGCAGCCTCCAGCCAGGAGGTGGCAGTATATGAAAGCTCGTTTCTGTGGTGCAGAGCTGGAGAAGCAGTGAAACAATCCATTGGTGATGGTCGTGATGTATCCGGCTGCCAGTGAACCGTCAGCTGTAAATGTGAGCTAACTTCAAGCTGTTTGGTTTTGTTTTGACTTCTATAAGTTGACAAGTATAGTTTCACTCTTTTCTCCTGGTTTCCCCCTTAAAGAAAGTGGAGTCGCCCGGTGGAGAAGGTAATAGAACCATTTGGTTGTGCACCAAAAGGTTTCGTGACCATTGCTAACTAGCTAGATAAACCATCCCTACGGTGCAGCTTTCACTGCAGCTCATTTACCAGCTCACAAAGGTTGACTTAGCACACATGTGTCGCAATTACCTGGAAATAATCTTAAGAAGATTGTCGATGATAAGAAAGCGGTGAGTTGGATATTTATCGCACCTAAGCTAACTCGCTAGCTACGTATCTACATGTAACGGATAAGTAGCTATCTGCAAATGGGTAGAAGTTGTAGTCTCCTTATATCAATCAATCAAATCAATCAAATTTTATTTGTATAGCCCATATTCACAAATCACAATTTGTCTCATAGGTCTTTAACATGGTGTGACATCCTCTGCCCTTAACCCTCAACAAGAGTGAGGAAAAACTACTAAAAAACCCAATATCACCAATAGTTAGATCAAGGGAACGGTGATGCCATAACTCACGTTTTCATCACAGCCGTAATGAAACAATTACAGCTGGTTGGTTTTATTAGTCACTGGTTGAACGCTGCAATGTGCAGCCTGCGCCCCTGG
This sequence comes from Verasper variegatus, assembly GCA_026259375.1. Classification (NCBI taxonomy): domain Eukaryota; kingdom Metazoa; phylum Chordata; class Actinopteri; order Pleuronectiformes; family Pleuronectidae; genus Verasper; species Verasper variegatus. The sequence continues at coordinate 22,959,059 of CM048044.1, forward strand.
TGTCCTTTACATCGACTGGACCAATACGATCCATGTTCATGTGGTACAACTTGTGTTTTAATCTCATGATTTTAAAGTTGCTTTTTCTTTCTTGCTGCAGTCTTTGACTTTCATTCAGCTGCTGAAGTTGCTGTGAGATGATGTACTCAAACAGGGCTGAGCCCAGTAACAGGCGGCAGTACAGGGACAGAAGTTCAAGGCAGTGGGACGACTATGATGACAGATGGGAAGAGAGGCGTGATCCTCACAGGGATTCCTATCATAACCATGGTGGGGATGGACACAGCAGCGCAGAGAAGACAAACAAAACTAGAGGCTACAGTGACTCACCTAAGAGGTGGTACGGTAAAGACGCAGTGAGCAGAGACGGGAGCAGAAAGAGCCCAGTGAGAGGACGCATGTCTTCACCTGATTGGGGTGCTGCTGACAAGACAAGGCGGAGGTATGAAAAGGATCATGAAGACGATTACAGGTACAGGCGTGAACCAGATGATAGAAAGCATAGGCAGTCCCCAGACAGTTTTTCACATAAACGTGTACCCAAGGACTTCGAACATGCGTTTCCACAGGAAGAAGATCTAAAATACAGGAAACCCTCTCAGGACTCCAGACACAGGCACAGACATGAGGAGTATCCCTATAGACAACAACACGATGATTACAAATCGTCTGTATATTGCAAAGACAAAGATCATCACAAAGGGAGATGGGATCATTCAGAAGAGAGGACTGGATCACAAGAGCACTCTACAAAGGTAGGACACAATAAAAACTGCCTGAGCATTATGAGGACACAGTATGTCTTTTAAAATCCTTGTGCTGTGTTATCTTACGTGTCTATGCTGTTTTCTTTTAATGAAACTCTCCTCTACATTGAACAGAGTTGTGGCAAACCTGGAGAGAAGAATGACTGCCGTTCCAAGGGACATGAGTATCATCATCAACATAGAAAAAGGTTTCCGTTAAATGAACCTTGTGGGCAGGTGGGTTTTTTCACAGGTGACAACTTGTGCATCCCCTTCTGAAACTATCTTTCTTCAGCTGTTTTCAGACATGAACTCTGGAAAATGTCTGGACCCAATTGTGCAGACTTTCTCAGGAGTTCAGGAGTTTGACTCTCACATATGAGATTCTTTGATCAACCACGTTCACAACAACGCTGAAATCTGTGGAGGTCGGGGTGCAGCATGTAGAGGCGTGACGTTATGTTAGCATTACACTGCGGAGATCACATGTTTTTGTTTACAGCACATCGACCCTGGCATTTGTCCGTATCACCATAAACTCTTAGATCTCTTTGTCTTCCTAAAGCTGTTTTCAGACATGGACTCCAGAGAATGTCCACAGAATTGGGTCCAGACTTTCTCCAAGGTTTGCCTTTCAAACATGAACAATGCAGCAGGAGATTCTCCGCTCAGACACATTCATTTTGCATATTCCGATGATTATTGATGATTATTCAGCTGGCCCAACTCGGAAATGTCTCATCCTTTACCACAAATTTTCCTGATCAGCTGTTGCCACAGTAACAATGGCATCAATGAGGTGTTTCAGGCTCTTTAGGTGCAGAGTTACGTGTGGGAGTGAGACACTCTGCTTTGCTTTGCCCCTGGACTTTGTAACTCAGCAGAGCATTTAGAAGCACAAAACAAGTATGATTGCTACCATGATGATCTTTGTGTAGAAATGGCCATGGTGCTTTTTAAGATTTTAGACTGACAACAATTTAATGTAAAAGAGGTGCATGGCTGAACTGGGGGGCTTAAGAGAGTAGCCTTAATCATTAGGAATGAAAGTGCAGTAGAACATTAGGTTTGCAGAATTTAGGTTTTCAAGAGACTAGGTTTTTTGAGGGTTGCCTATTTCTTTGTAGGTTGTTTTCCAGGCCTCCCTTTTCATGCAAAGCACCAGACCTCTAGGTGGTAAACGGTCATTGTGAATTGAAATTATTCTGTGGAAACAGGTAGTTTGTTTTCAATATCAATCTGAATCTACGGGGGGACAGTGAAAATACAATATTTAAATTTACTTTGAAATACTACATCAGAATGTCCTGATATTGTCTGGGTCACAATCTGAGGTGGTGAACTGTCATTGTGAAGGGAAATTAGTCTGTGGAAACAGGTAGTTTGTTTGTCTGTTATTTTGTTGCTTAAATTTTACAATGTGCACCGTGAAATGAGTGGAGACTGGTTTGACCATGTGTTTTGAAGTGGAGGCTGGTTTGACAGCAGTCCTGTACTGCTGTACAGTTTGAGTGTCACTCGACTGACCTTGTCCCTTCCTGGCGAACATGTCGCTTATGTGGCCCTATTCAGCTTCATCTGAGGCAAGAGCTTTTCTCTTCCTAATTCTCTCCCTCTCTGCTCCACCTTTCCTTTTCCTCTGACCATAGCTGGATTTAAAGGTCAGTCAACTCATTCCTGCTTGCAACATTATAGCTCATCAAGTTCTCAGTTCAAGGCCAAAAAGACCATCTTGTCAGCGGGAAATGTCCCGGTGCTCCAGATGTGCAGGCCGCCACTGGACTGCAGTTATCAACTCTGTAAACTATGGTTTCTTCTTTGTGTTTCTCCTCAGTCATTCGAGAGTGACATCCCCAACCAGGGTCCTTCTGTTCCTGAACAGAATTCAACCAGGGGTTTTCAGCGTTTCCTCGATTTGCTCAACAAGGGTGTGAATGTTGCCATGCTCACCAAAGTTGTGGCTCAGACCCCTCCAGAAGTCAAAGATGGACCACGTTCTCCAGTTTCTTTCAACACTGCAGAACGTCAGTGGTCACCCAGTTCTGCTAGGAGGCAACAAGGAAGCCACCAAAATAACCACTGCTGGACTGAGAGCGAAGGATCCCAGAGACTGGCGTCTCCACAGCCTCATCACAGGTCCTTCAGCCCAAAGAGATGCTCTCCACCTGATGAAAAATCCTTGCTAAGGAAAGATGCCGGACAAAGCTACTACAGCTTGAAAAGTAGATCCAGGTCTCCTTCAGTGGTGGGAAACATCACCCTGACCCCTGAAGATGAGCACAAGCACAGGCAGATGCAAGATGTTCTGCAGGCCATCGGCATGGATTTGGGATCTGAGGAATTGGGTCAAATGTCACATCGAATCCAGGAGCGTTTATACGGAAAGAAGGACAGTGATAGGGGCCACCATTATGGAAGAAGTACGGAAAGGGACAAAAGGCGAGCAATTTCTCAGAGACATCGCAGTAGATCATCGTCATCAAACAGATCTAATTTCAGCTCTCTGACTCGGGACAGTTACGTGAAAAAAGACTCGTGCAGTGGTAGTGCTCGGAGAGATGTAACAGAAGTACATCAAATACAGGTACATCAAGCTGTTGAATATGACCAGAATGATAGCAGTAGTTCTTTAAAAGACAGTGAGCAATGTGAAACTAACTCCCAGGAAAGCACTGCTGCATTACAAACATTTTCTCCAAGCACCACATACAGTTTATTACAACCACCTCTTACACCTGCGATACCGACATACTCTCCAGTGAACTATTCACAGCTGCCATACCCAGCTCTACGTCCATCTCTGCCTCCCAACCTGGCCCCGAATTTCCCCCATGTTAGACCTGGGCTTTTTTTACCTCCCTACCTCCCTTATCCCATCATCCGGCCTCTGAACATCTATCCGGCAGTACTCACCCAAACCAGTCATCTACTCCCACAACACATTAGTAATCCTCAGTCAACCCTTTTTAACCAGGAAAGTATAAACCCACTTCAGCCACTGAACACAGCACAAAAATCTAAAACGCAGGCAAGGCCCAGGTGTTTGCAGGTCATTGAAACCAAACAACCCGGATGAAGAAAGATACACAGTGTGAAATTCTGTGAACACTGACATTGACTGATAGTCACACAATTATCTTAAACCTCTGTAGAATAGTAGATGTTTTTTTTTCATAGAGTAAACAGTTTGGGCCTTCAGCATGTCCTGCTTTAACCCCAAATCACACGTTTGAATATGAATTGGAGAGTAAAGAGTAAAGCGAGGAATCATGAGGACAAGAGAAGCTGAGGAAATTAACAGTAGTTGATGACAAGTAATTACCAAAACCCTTTATGCTGTCCTTTAACCACAGCACAGCATCAGGCTAAAGAAAAACACTGTGAAGGTTTTTTGAATGTTACTTCCGACAGCGTCAGCTTCTTCATTCTATGGTTTAAAATTTGTTTAATAATGTGATACACTAATTTTGGTTGAAATTCATTTTGTTTGCAAATGTCTTATTGTAGGATACCGCCTTCACCCTAATAAAATGCAACATAAACAATGTGTTTTTGCAGCTCAGAAAACTGTTGTGTTAATATCCAACTTGCATAATAAACACAGTGGTTCTAAGTAAATATCTACCTAATTGTAATTGTATTGATACTGAACAGTGGCCCTGGGTTTACATCACTACATCATCTCAAATCCTTGGAACCAAAGTGCCCTTGAGCAAGACACTGTCCTTGCTAGCTGTTTTTTGCAAGTTGTTTTTATTCAGTCTTCACTGAGTTTATTTCACTTTTTAAACACATTTTACAAATTAAAACATTCCAAGGTTATTAGCTATTAGTGAAAGTAACTTTTAGACTTAGTTTTGAGAGTCTTCAGTTCAGCGCTACTATTATAGTGTTACAAAAAAAAAGACATTACAGTTACTCGCAAGTACTGAGCATATGTATTTTTAGGGGTTGGTGCCATCACTGGGTTGACTGAAATGTCAGGAATGCTGAGGGAATTTCTTCAAATTAAGTAAAAAGTTTGACTCTGATAAAATGATGAACTGATTAGATTTTCCTGGTCAAAGGTTTTGAATCTGTTGTGTCCGTATGACCCACAGTGCACCAGGAGAAGGTCTATAAAAGATCAGAGACAGTTCAGACAAAACCATCCTATTGGCCTGTAAGGTTGCATCACTACCTTTTGGTTACAGACAAACTCGCGCTGTCACTGATGGTGGTCACTGATTTAACCAAGGCCAGATTTTGAAATGTGTTGATACTGAACAGGACTCAGTTGCATAAATAGTTTTATTATTCATCATCAAACACTTGGTGAACTCTCTTCGCAGAAAGGAGTGTGACAGGACGTGTTGATGTCCACCATGGGCTTTTAGTGAGGTGGATACGAGGTAGAAACAAGAACATGTCAACGCCTCGTGTATCTGGTTGTAGTCTGCCCTCCCTCCAGGAGGCGGCGCTGCTGTGGTGTCTGTCCACGCCATAGCGAGCTCCCTGCTTCCTCTCTTCTTCACTTAAAGCTGTTTTCTACTTGTTCTCGTCTCCTGCAGAAACTCATCACATCCCACTTTGGACTCCTCACTCTTAAATAACAGTTTTCATTGTGACATTTTCCATAAGAACAGTATTTTCCTCCGCGATGTGAGACAAGAACCATGCACCGCTTGACGAATCGTAGCAGGTAAACAGTCTGTTAGCTGCCGAGCTAAGCTACACAAACTGTTTAGTGGGGTTACAGTCTGCTCGGGCCATGATTAGTCAAACCATGAATATTAAAGCATACATAAATGTCATTTAGCTTTGGTTTAGAAACTGTGGCGTTGATTTCTCGACATACAAGCCAAAGTAATGTCTGGGTCCCTGGAAGATTGTGTGTCTGTGTGAGCACATCTTGTTTAGACCGAGTCAGATGTAATTTACAGTAACTACAGGTAACTGCTTACACACTTCAACCCACCTTCACAGGAAGTTCACACACTGATCTGACTGAACCATGGATCCACTGCAGTGGGGGGATGCCCTGCGAGGACTGCAGAAACATCTGGACCCAAGTGACGGTGATGTTAGTAACAGCATGAGAAACACCTCAAGAACTTCTAATGGCTGTGACACATACTGCGAATACTCAAGACACCCAGCTGATGAAGCACACAACCGCAGCAGAGGCAACGTGGCTAAAGAAAAGAACTGACAAAGAGCTCGCAAGAAAGTGTGAAGAGCTCCGAGAGATACAGCAGAAAATAATACTCAAGAAAGCTGCCATCGCTTTGAAAACTTTGGAGCCAGGCCTTTCCCCCTGATGCTGAAACAAGCAACGGTGAAAGCCTTCGAGACAGAGTCAATTTCATTTTGCAGCAGCGGCAATCTCTCAGCATTTGGCCAAAGGTGAGTATTATCAGACAGTTGCAGTGTGTAGAATTTCCAAACATGAAAGAGAACCTGTGGTAGCCTTCAGGTTTCGTAAAAACTCAAAGGGTGTTTAGTTTGTCCAGACTGGTCTACTACAAGAAACATGGCAGCCTCCATAGAGAGGACCCCCCTGATGTAAATATAAACTACAACAATTTTTATAACGTAGAAGAAACACACTCGTGAAAACATCACTAGGATTGTTTTCTATAAAATTTCTGTCAATAGATCCCTTTCACCTAAATCTTACACACTGGACCTTTTTAACAGTTGTAGATTGATCAAGTAATCAATCAGCTGTTTTATACCAGTAGCTTACTGTGAGAAAACAGTGCTTTCGAGGTAATGGACTGTCAATTGATTCATTTCATTTTAAGGGCTTAACAATGTGTGACATCCTCTGCTCCTAAAGAGTGAGGAAAAACTACAAAAACAACCCTTTGAACAGGAGAGACCTCAGAGAGAGAGTGAGGGATCTCTCTCTCGGGACGGACAGAAGTGCAACAGATGTCACTTGCAGCAAAGCACATCAACAAAACAAAAATATTTATAACATCGATGAGAATAGACAGTGTCTAGCATAAATTGACAAATGTATTATCATGTATATATCTATATTGTACATTGTCTTATTGCTTCATCTGTTTATGCTCAGGTCCTGTCACCCAAGAGGAGAATGAACTCATCCAAGGATGATTTGATCCTTGAAGATCATCCCCTGAAACTGAGAGTGAAGGCATTAATGAAGCAGAGATCTAGTGACCCCCACGTGTTGCCACCAAACACAGAGGTTTGTAATTTGTTTTAAGTAAACACTAAAACACTTTCAATTCCCCTAATTACAGCTTTCTTGAAAATGTCCATAACTTCTCATAACTTTTTGGGGTTGGTTATACTTTGGAAACACTATGTAATACTACCGTAAGACCTCAGAAAGGTCCAATTCACATTCAGACATGGCTGAACAGTTGAAAGTTGCTCAGTTTTGACCCTTTTCTTCTTTAATGGGCCTAGATAATGAGCAGAGTTCCCTCAAACAGAGAATAGGCTGTCATTTTCAAACACTCTCATTGTTGTTGAATTAGTGTAGCCTTTTGCAGTCACAAGCTGACATTGCTATTTAATAAATTGAACAGTACTTCTTGTTTCTTGTCTCTCTACTGCCTCACTTGGGCTCAGAGCTGGCAGGTGACTCCTCTGATTTGCTGTCATTGAGAAGCAAGGCAGCTGCTTCTGACAAATGGTTAGAGCCCAAAAACACTTTGACTAACAGCCTATAAACACCTGGGTGTCCTGGTTTCAAATTAAAAAGCACAGCCTTAATCAGAAATTCTGTATTGGTCAGATAAGTTCAGGAAAAAACATCAAGAGAAGAACTCTTGGTTCTTAAATGTGTAATACAGCACTGTAGAAGGAAATGATTTAAGACTCCGCGGGACAGAGATGTCTATACTTAAGATGGAATGCTGTGAGTTTTGTATTTATTTATTTATTTTGTCAAAAGCTAGGTGTCAAAACCGGCTTAATTTGTAGTGTTGGAATTCTCCTGGCAGCTGATAAAAATTTTTTTAAAGCAAAAACCACCTTAGTGTAATGAAAAACAATATTATCCAAATAACAGATGATATGGTGCCAAGATGACTTAACAGACAACATAGAAGTTAATGTTTTTACAATAAGTGAAGTCTCTGTATCTGTGATTTTTCCCAGGTCCCTGATGTTACACCGCCTCCTCCCAGCCAAAGAGTTACTTCACCAGCCAAGGAGGAGACCAGGGACAAGGGTTTCCAGCGCTTCCTTAGTGTTCTCAACAAAGGAGTGGACATTGACTTGCTCAGCAGGATTGTCAATGAAGATGGTGAGAATCTTGCTTTAGGTGAGGAGATCCTCAACATTCAGCCCTCTGCTGTGGAGGACAAGTCAGAAATGGGTGAGAACCGGGGATCACACAGCAGAGACTCCCTGCCGGGATGCTGTGGGACTGACGATGGAGCGAGAAGGACCAGCTTGCCCAGTAGAGAAAAATCCCTCAATGACAGTTCCTCTCTGCGTGGGGATGAAGAGAAAAAGAAGAATGACAAAGGAGATGGCTCTTTATGCTCCGGCAGAGGATCACAGTCTCCTCCAGCAGTAAAAAAGAAGAAGAAGAAGAAAGAGGAAGAACCCCCAAAGGTGGATGAGCAGCATGAGCAGCTGCAGAACATACTTAAAACTCTGGGGTTGAGCCTGGAAGTGGAGGAGATGAACAAACTGGCAGACCGGACTCAGGAGAGGCTATATGGAAAGAAGCCTGAAGGCAGGGTTGATGCTGACAGCCAAGTGGAGCAGGAGAGTCAACAGAGAGCCTCCAACAGACATTGCAGGAGCTCATCGTCTTCATCGTCATCCTCTTCAAGGTCGACAGAGAGGAGCTATATCCCAAGCCTCTCACGCCAATATCCCTCTCACACCTGGTGCACAGAACGAAAGCGAGAGTCTGAATGCAGTAACTCAGGAGATGGCAACCAGGACAGCGAGGAAGCTCAGAGGCCCAGAGACATAGACGAAGACACAGGAGAAGACTCTTCTTATCTTTATCAGTATTTACAAGAACAAGCTTATTGCAATGCCCACCCTGCTTCTTTGTCAGAATTTTCAGATTACACTTTGCCCCAGTGCTCCAGGTACACTGACTACGATGGTGCTACCACTAATTCTTCCTCCACATACACGCAGGGGGTTGTTCCTCCCCCCCTTGATGTCAGAGGGTATCCTTATCCACCAGTCACAGACCATTACTTTCCTGAATCGGTAGCACCAAACATTGTTAACCCTCATCATAACCGGCAAAGAAGGAGATCAGCATTTAAGGACATTAACTTGCTTGTGAATCCGGACTTGTCTACAAGTGAAGGCCAGGCTGGATCAGCTGGCCAACGCTGCCTGCAGGTCGTCAGCACCAGGTCAACCCCTCAGTACTTCATAAAGAAGCATATATCAGAGCGTAAGATAAATCCAGATAACACAGGGATGCGTCAAACGTGGATTCGACCAGTTCCAGAGGTACCGAGTAGATATTCAAAAAAAAAAAAAATGACAAGAAATTTCAGTCTAAAAAGAAGAAGGCTTAGAAAAAAGCTTTTAAAAGAAGGTAATTTAAAAACCTTGCAACCAATGGAGGAAAAAAGACTGCCACCGGAGAAGGAAAAAAGACTGCCACCGGAGAAGGAAAAAAGACTGCCACCGGAGAAGGAAAAAAGACTGCCACCGGAGGAGGAGGAAAAAAGACTGCCACCGGAGGAGGAAATAAAGGTGAACCTGAGGAAAAAGGTGAGTGGAGTATTGGTCTTATAAACTTCCTCATCCTTCTCATGTAGGAGGTGTAGTTCTGTCATTCATTAGCAGACAAGTTTCAGTTAAGACTACTGGAAAGTTAAGTCATGCAAGGAAACAATATTTTACATTTTATGATCAAATATGGCAACTACTTGATCTGTAAAAAAAAATTCTAATAATTCAATCAATCACACATTAATATGCGATTGTGGGTTTTGAGGTGCTCCAGATGGTCCTGTAGAAAATAAGCAGATATTTTTCATTGCTGAAACAGATCTAGAAGATTGAAGGAAATATGGAAATTATATTTTGAACCAGTGCCAAAACATAAATAAGACTAGCTAGCTGCATGGCTCTGTGGATGATGATGTCAGTCTGTGGGCCCACCAGGACCAGACTGAAAACTTTTTTAGTTCAGACATTCATGGTGCCCAGAGGATAAACCCTGTCATCAATAATGTAATATGTACAAAGTAAATTTAGTGTATCAGTACTGCACACAGCAAATTGAAATTGACTGAATATAAAATGAAACGACTCTTCACTTTTCTTTTCCTGTTTTTGTAGCTGGAAGCATTTAACCAGAAGGTGAAGCGACAAGTCACACAGCCAGCCAACTCCCGAACCCCTCACAACGAGTAAGTACATAAAGTCAATGTTAAATGTCCCTGAGAAAAGTGCAGTGCCGGGTTCAGTGCAATTTGGATGTGCAATATGTTTAATATTAATACAATTTGAGCACCACAACTTTATTTTGTGAAAAAGATTGGCTATAAAATCTTAATTGCAGATAAACCAGGTAGAATGAACACAAAGTTGTCTACCTTCTATTTGCACCACAGACTGTTTATAAAAAGCTCTGTGCACAACATCCAGCACACAAACAAAAATAAGTGACAGTATATTGTAGAACTGTTTGAGGAGGACTCATTAATGACAAGGAATAATTCAGCACTGTAGTATTAACACAGGACAGGAGAACAGGCAGATTTTGAAAAGGAACTGCATTAGTTAAATTCAAATTTCTTTGTAATCGGTGTGGTGATTAAAATAATTAACTTGAGGATCCTCAGTTGGCCTTACTGGAATATTTTCGTATATTACAACATGGATGTGTACACAGAGAAGATTCCTTGTCCATCATGCATGCAAACAGGTTAACCAAACTGAATGAAGTGCAACAGTTCATCTGATCACAACACCAGGGATGGTAACTCTGAAAACAAAACACAAAACCTCCTGATCTAAAGCCTTCCTGCAGAGGCCTTCTTCACACCTCTCTATGAGACACGTGGGCAGGTTTAATATTCATCAAACACAATATTAAAGGCAACAAATTTGTCACAAATTCCCTGACAGCGTTTTTGTAGTGCTGTGTGATGATGACTTTAATGGAAACTTTGCGACTCGCTGTCACCTGGCCTCATGTAATTGTTTCTTTTTTTCTGTAGATCGGTGGATTATCAAGACCTTATATGAATGTACCTTGTGTGATGACAGACCACATGGACCTTGCGTTTAACACTCGTCATTTACACATACTGTCATGTGTCATGGGACTTTGGGGATTGGTCATATTTCCAGATTCACGCTGAATCCTTCTCCAACAAGTGAATGACATCTTTGAAGGAATATTTTTGTGAAAAATATGCCAGTTGGAAAGGCAGGATTTACTAATTTCATCGCTGCATTTCTTGACTTTGTTATTCTGTTTCATTCTGCTTTTTCTTCTCTTGGTACTGTATAAACTTGATAAAGAAAAATCTATTCTTCTCTTATTTCTCTGCCTTAAACGGATAGTTGACTCAAAAATGAAAACTCACTCATTATCTACTCACCACCTATGTCAATGGAGGGGTGGGTGAAGTGTTTGAGTCCACAAAACACTTTTAGATTTTCAGGGGTAAACAGTGTTGCAGCCAAGTCCATGAATAGACAATGAGTGAATTTTCATTTTTGGATTAGCTATCCCTTTAACTCAATTCTATTTGTAGTCATGCATTCACTCAATAATGGCTGTTCACACACTCAGTACAGTGTCTAATAATGAAAATGTGAAAGCTGTTGACAGAAATGATTTAATTTTTTTTTACCATAGACTAGACCTGATTTTTTTTTTGTGTGGTCAAAAGCGATCTTGAATTGTCATTTTTCAATGTACATGTTTTGAATAATCACCCATTAGAGGATCCCAGTGACTTTGTGACTCTACTTTTATTCTAGCGCTACCACGAGGTCTGAATTTCCATATGTCTGAGACTTAATTTCTCAAGATAATTCAAAAAGGAATTTGTTGTTTTGGTGAGGTTTTAGCATAATGCTATGAATACTGAAATGCTAAACATTAAACCTGCTATAACTGATTATATGTGTGGCTATGTTGTGGGCAGCAGAAACATGTGAACTCAAAACTGACATGACATCAACATGGAAGTTGCTGCACTGAACCGGACTATTTGGACAGTCTGGCCCCAACAGCTGTTGAGTACACTCTCAGACTGTGCGGAGATGTGTTTGTACAGCCTGGCAGAAGAGGTCTGATACTGGGGTACGGATGGTGAAGAGGCTTTGCCTTCGGTGGCTGAGGCTGTTCACACAGTTTGCAAATTTTCACATGTATCATAGAGCAACAGTTTCTTTCATTCAGAATTGTGTTTCTCAACACCTGGTAATTTTATGTGCAATATTGCCACTGTTTTAGCTCTTGTTTTTTTTTATTTTTTTATCTATTCAGTACTAATTTAGCATTGAGCTCAAATAGAGCTTTGGCAGACAAAGGACAGGTGAGCCTGACAAAACAGAGCTCACTGGTGCTGGGTGAGCCATGTTTTACAATAAAGTTGTGGAATTGTTGTTGAATGGGCAAAGCACATATAACTCACCATTTAATTTGAACACAAAAATCATTAAGAAATAATAAATCATATAAATGCTTCATAGTTCTAAATATTCAATTATAATTTGAGTCTCAGTCAAATTATGGATTTGAAATACAGTGTTACTGGGTTATTTTCTATTTTCCATGAATGGCCAGAATTGCTGTCACTCTCTATGTTACATGTAGGTGTTCACATCCTATTGGATAGTGAAGTCTAAATATGCATTCCTAAATCACGTTGTGTACTCACGTCTTGCCACTGGTGAAATATGTAAAGGAGTTAAAGTTGGTGCCTCTCTGTCTGTGTATCTGAGTTAGATATGAAAGTCCCTAAGCATAGACACTACAATGTACTGTTGGTTGGGCCTTTATCTATAACCTGACCTTGGGTACTGCTTAGAGAGAGAAGGGAGTATCTGTGGAATTAGAAAGGCACTATTCTCCTGTACAGATATATAGTGTAATATACAATATACATAATATACAGTGGCATATACAGTAATGTGTGATTATTATATCCCCATCTAGTGGTGAACTATCTACAATAGTGTTTCATACAACAAATGATCATAATAGTTTTCTGAACTGATAGGAGTACCTACTCACTAAGTTCACTGGTTAATGCAGAATACTGATCTCAGAACTGTTGAATGGTGTTGTCTATAGTAAACCAGGAAATGAAAGGATTCATTCACAAATGTGTTAACATTTATTCATACAGTGGATTATCCTCAGTAGGACATGGTAACACTCGAAATGCTGCACAGTAGCTTAACGTTAAGTGAAGTTCATGCCTCAGGCCATTTTCCTTTCAGTCCACAATCTGCTGTATAGGTGCTAATACCAGTCTGCATACATGTAAAAACAAATACATCCAGATTTGGCTTACAACTTGTGTACATTTGAGTTTTTAAGCAATCCACAAACAAAACAACAGCCTAAAACAAAACCATAACCAAGACCTAATGAATAAATTACTCAAGTAGTCACACAGCAGTTTTTGCACAGCTATAACTCAGAGTACCATCATCAGACATCAAGTTGCTGCTGTTTTTACATAAATAGGAGAGTGGGTTTGATGTGTTAATCTCATTTAAAGTTCATCTTTCTCCTCTCCTTGACAGTAGCATGCTGCTCTCTGGCTGTTCATGTAGGATCTGCAGCCCAGAGTCCACACTGTGTTGAACAAGGAGTCTGCCACCATCTCACATGCTGAGGACAAGAAGGGACAGAGAGACACAGACATGTATGTCAGTCAGCACATGGAGCAATACACTAATAATGAAGGTACAATGTTCATCAGTATCATATAATGTCCGATTTACTCTGCTTGCAGTTGAATTCGTACACCACTGGATTGAAGCACTTGAGTATATTTTTTTGTTTGAAATCAAAGGTTCAGTGTGAAGGAATTAGGAGAATACATAGAAAGAATTAAAGTATATTCTTTTTGTTAGTGTTCAATCACCTGAAAAAAACATTATTGGGTTTCAGTTATGAGCTGGTCCTCTTCCACGGAGTCTAAACTTTATTTTACCTGCTGTATTTTCTTTTACATGCTTGAAGGGGAAGATGCAGGGAGGGGTTTTCACCCTCAAAGCAATCTGCTACTTCACCACTAGATGGCACTAAATACTACACACTGAACCTTTAATTATAGTTTTAATTAAATTTGAATATCTGGCGTAGCTGATGAACTGGAGAGGGCTCTGTAAACTGGCATTCATAAATGAAAGTTAGAAATGTTACCAACCTTCAACCTTTGAAACAAAGCCAAGGCTCTTCTTGAGGTCGGAGCAGATGCTGTGGAGGCACCAACGGAACTTGGAGTCACAGCGGTACTTGTTGGAGCCGCAGGTGTCGTAGCACATATCCAGTTGGTTGCAACACTTGGTCATGGCAGGGATCCCCATATCCATCTGGCACACAACAGATGGGTGTGAGTGAGTGTATGGTTTTGAATATTTTGATACTTTAAACATTGATGTTATTAGTAGGCAACATAATCTCTCTCAGGATCCATTATTTCACCAGCAAACAGCTGCCTTCACTGTACACAGACCTAGTTCTACATGTCATCTTTGGTAAAGATGCTGTTAGGCCGATAGAAAATATTGTTCCAAATGTTAAGCTAAGAGATGTTACTAGTGAAGTTATTGTATTTTTTCCTGAGTCAAAAATACATTTCAGCCACCTTCCCTACTCCACTCCAGTCATTTTTCTCATGGCCCTTTGGAAGACAGATTCAGCTCTACATATTTGTATCTATTTACAGTTTATGTAATTCCTATAAGAATTTCCCTGATGCAGTCAGAGGAAACATACCCCTTCTGGAACAGGAAGTCCAAAGAAGTAGGAGCTGCATCCATCAGGCTCTGGCATCTGGTATCCAGGACGAGGAATAGGAGGTTTACCTGAGAGCAGATCACATGTAGGTCATGTTTCACAACATGCACAGTACACACATGCTGGATTCTGTTTGACAACCAAAGAAATATCTGACACATTCCACATGAAACTTCTCCTATCACGCTGGGGTCACAGTCCAGTTTCCAGGCCCACTCCCCGATGATAACAAAGATGATAAGTGGATGAATTTACAATATCAGCCTATAGTAAATCCTATTCAACTTTTCATGTTTGAGTTCCGTAAAATATGTTTAAATTATTACATTTATATCCAAAGGGTCAGTTTTCACCCAACTATCATTTCATGATGTAATATGAAGGCAGCATCCATTTAGTCCTATATACTCTTATTTATCATATTAGATAATCCATGAAACAGCAAGAGAGATGCATTTACATTCTTTTAAGTTATTCATGTTTTTTTCATTGTAATAATGTAGCTAATAGAAACATTAATTTCTGGTTAAAAAATTCTGATTTTTATCTTTAAAACTTAAAACCACGTTGAAAAACATACAAGACAGATGAAGGTCTCTGGTCAAAATTGGGGTCAAATGAAGATCCATATAGTGACAGACACATCAGTTAAAAGGCTGATGTCAATGTCAATGTCAATGTAATCCAAAAAGAGAAAAACTTATTTTGTGTTGGGTTGGTGTTTGTCATTCTGCATCATGCCACTGATCTGTTGAACAGACTTACCATATCTACAGCTGTATTGGCACACTCCATCACGTCCGCCCATGAACTCCAGCATGGAGTCAAAGTAGCCGCCAACGGCCTCAAAGCCTCCTCTGACCGAATTCATTCCCCACTCATCGTTCTCAGTCTTCTGCCTGCGTGCCGTCAGAGGCCTGGCCCGGCGGTGGAGGTGGTGCTGCTGCAGAGTCGTCAGTCTCCTGACTGACAGCACTGTGGAGGAAGAGGCCCAACAGGAGCAGCAGGGGAGTGAGAAGGGCCCAGCGGGTCATCCTGAAGCTCAGACAGCTCAGTGTGAAGACAGTTAGACTTCAGAGACTGAAACACAAACACCCTCGCAGAGCCAACACTGCAACTGTCTGTGTGACCTGAACTTTGAGCCAGATACAGGGATGGCCTCATATGTGGAGGAACAAAGTCCAGCTTCTATCATGTCTGAGCTTTTTATCGTTCTCGCTGATTGACAAAAAAGGCAGAGTGTGCTTACTCACCATTGAGCCAAATAGATTCAATTACACTTTAATCCCATTAATATTAGACTTAATCCCTCTTGACATTAACATCAAGTGAAAATGTGAGAGGATCCGCCCTGTGGGCTGTTAAGCTGCTCAGCGAACCTCTCTATGTGGGATGAGAGATGTAATTTACTGCGTGGACAGGAAATTTAAAGAAAACAGATTAAAGAATCAGGAACATCACACTTGAACTCTGTAAAACAGATTGTTGTAATGAAAATAATTAGAAGTCGCATGTTAGAAATGCTTTCCTGTCATTCCTGTTTTGAGCAGTGATTTAAAGATCTGTAGTGAGTTGGCGAGCACACATAGTGAGAGTGAGTGAGTGAGAGTGTGTGTGTGTGTGGGGGGGGGTACATTTTATAGAAATAAAAAAAATAAAAAAAACAATAAAACAATTTTCACAATAATGCTTTATTCAAGAACATGCAAGGTTGAAATTAGGGAATGAAAGACGAATACAAAGAAAATAACGACTTCACACAAAAGTCTTATTATATTGGACTAGTATATATATATATATTTGGTTTAGTTCAGGGAGGAGACATTTGTCGACAAACAGAACAACTGGTCATTTTGTTCACTGAAGGAAACAGTGGAGCTGATACATGTGAAGAAGACGACACAGATTTGCTCAACTGTAAGTGACAACTACAGCCACAATGAGGCAGTAGAGGCCAACTGCTGTAAAACCTCAAAGGAGAAGAAGAAGAAGACGAAGAAGAAGAAGAAGACGAAGAAGACGAAGAAGACAGAACTGTCTAAAACATGGAAGAAGAGTGAGACTGTGCAGTGACGTACGAAGGCATGTGAGAAACCACTGACTGCAGCTTTTGTCAAACTGTTGTAGCCAAGACAGAAAAACTGCAGTTTTTCCCAAACAAACAACAAATATCTGGCGAAGAAGAAATCCAAAACATGGCTTTCGCGAACCTGTTCACGGGATTATCTATGGACCAAGACGTCAAACACAGGTACGTAGCCACACTTGAGTGTGCAGCTTTGTTGTGTTTGAAGAATCCCTCATGTTTGTCTACGTGCTTGTGTTGTTCCTCAGTGGAGCTGGAGAAAGAAAGAGGAGAAGCCAGGCTGAGCTGAGAGGCCCTGACAACAAGGTGAGTTTAGCCTCATTCTCAAGTCTGGCTTGTATGGAAGAACCCATATGAATAACAACCATACATTATATACAATCACAGAAGGCCATAATGTCGAAAATGAATTACGAAGGATAGAAATAATAATTTATTAAGAGGAGAAAATTACACTATTTCACTTCATACAAGAAACACAACTAACACAAACTTATTTTCTGCTTCTGTCCAATTCCTGACGTTTCTTGCCTTCCTTGATGCAAAGTTATCAATTACACATCATATGAAATCTGCCCAGCAGTTGTATGGTTAATACTAATAATCACACTGACTGATTTTACTTATTGAATACGTAGGCTACTGTACAAACATGGATGCCCCAGATTCCCCTGCTCCCCCTTCTTCAGGCTTTCAGTGGAGAAACCTGAGGTCGACCTCCCCATCTGCCTCCTCTGTACCTCTGACTCTCAGCACATGATGACTCGTGCTTTTCTCAAATTGGTCAATCGTTCCTCTTAACTGCACAAGAATCAAGAATCTAAATCTGCCACTGCTTAAACATCACAAATTAGAATGGCAGAGCTCATACCTCCACCAAGGCCCGACAGTCCCCTTAAAGGGATAGTTCACCTCATTATCTACTCACCACTATGCCGATGGAGGGGTGGGTAAAGTGTTTGTGAAGTAAATGTCCACTGATATCTTCCATAGACTGTAGATATCTTCCGACGATGTGCATTCAGAGACCGTCGGAAATGCTAAGGTCCGCTAGCTTAGCCACTCCTGCTGGACATTTAGGCTTAAAACACAGTGTAAGTGACGCTGTTTCGAGTCGAATATGAATGTCGGGTCTTGTGGACATTTGGATGACACCACACGAGCATTATGGAGGCATGTTCGTTTTTTTCTGTTTTATTACATCTGATTATTTGGTCACTAGTTACGGTACTTCAATTGTATTGGATTCTGCTGCAACACTGTTTACCCCTGTAACTCCGAAAGTGTTTTGTGGACTCAAACCCTCCATTGGCATAGTGGTGAGTAGATATTGGGTGAACTATCCCTTTAAATTAAAACAAGCTGCACCGAATTATGAACATTTTAGTCCCCTAAATTTGAAGGATTTTGTTTTTCATCAAGATCCATGAATGTCTCTATTCTCTGGGATATCGGTGAATGTGTAAAAAAAAAAAAAGCCAGCTTCTTCCCTGACCCATAGCATATTCTTCAACGTGATGTGGTAATCTGTCCAGTAGTTTTTATGAAGTCTTGCATAAGAACAAACAAACATAACAGATAGTGGTGAAAACATTATCTCCTTTGGCGGAGGTGAATATCTTCATATCATTGGGGGGGAAACAACTAATTTCATACATTCAATGACCCAGAAGTTCACTATTCATTACTTTATTCACTACTTCATGAACACAAGGACAAATTCATCTTTTCATATCAATGAAATATGAAGTAAACAGTCTGGTATTATAGAAAACATTATTTAGAGGTCTGTCAGTGGTATAAGTGTATTAGACAAAATCTAACAAGCTCCTCTGGTAAAAAGTCTATTCTCTAAAATGACCACACAGTTTAATCTGTACGTCTTTTAGAAGGATTTGAATAAGAATGAAACAATTAAACTGTTTGTGCTGAATTAAACTGCCGTATGTTCTCGGTCAACCTGTATTTTATAATGAAGGTGTGTGGTTTGTGCTGCTTGTCTGCACAATATGAATTTGTATTTATGGACTTGGAAATGTTATGATAAACTTTACAATGTGTAACCTCTATTATTTCCTTTTCCACAGAAACAAGGTTATGAAGCCCAGACTAGCTGGACGTACAAACCCAAATCCTTTAAAGATGATGATTCCCCTGAGCAATCGAGGACTGGCTTCTCCAAAGACTTGATGCACAACCACAGTGATAATTCTGGCCACAATAACATGCATCACAAAGGTCAGAATGCTAAAAAGAACTACAAGCAACAGCAACAGAACAACCAGTGGAATGGCAGGAAAAACCAGCATCATCAGAAGGATAGAGGAGGATTTTCTAATAGAGGTGGCCACTATCAGACTAGATTTACTTCAAGAAAATTTGGAGGACGTGGTAAACGAAAAGATGCCAATCAGGTAAGCAAGACTCTTGACCATACTGTCAGGAGAGATATGAATTATTAGCAGCCTGTTGTCTGCTGCATTTCAGCTGTATACTGACAATTAACTAGGCCTTATAATAAACAGCCATGGGTCTAAAAAGCTTTTGACAATCAAGGGAAACAATTATGTTAAACAAATTATAAATAAATCAGTAACAATCCAAATGTATTGTTGTGTGGTGAAAGCTATGGACATATCTGAATGTAGATTTTTATTTCCTGAACTATTCACTCATATAGTCCAGCTGGGTCCCTGTAAGTATTTTCCTACAGACACATCAGATAAGGGAAACTCCTAATTGAAGCATTTAAAAAAACTGCTCTTGCAAAAAAAAACAATTGCCCCAAAAGAGTTAGGGGTACACAAATGTGAGAGGATATGGAAATGTATTTAAAGAAATATTTAATATATATAGGTTTAATGTGTTAATCTAATTGTCATGCTCATCTTTCCTCCTAGGATTTTAAAGTGCCACCCACAAGACTTATGACACAAGAGTTCAGAGAGCAGAATGCTTTGCTGGTGGATGGACAGTTACTTTGCCGACATTTCCTTTGGGGACGGTGCATCAAGGCAGGTTATAACAAACGTTGACAAGTTTCAGTGACTAAGATGAAAAAAATGTCTCATTGTAAGCTGCCCTTTTCTTATTTCCTGTTTGCAGGGTGACGAGTGCCAACTGAAGCACATTCAGGGTTCCAACGATATCATCAAAGAAGTTTGCAAGTATTACGTCCAAGGATTCTGCACAAAAGGGGAGAGCTGCCCCTACATGCACAATATCCTTTGGTTTAACTGCAATAATGAGTATATCTTGTGTAGTGTCCACTGTAAACCTGTCTGTTTGGATTAGGCTGTTTGTTTGGCCTGTGGTGATGCTGGTTGCAGCTTTCTTTCTAAAACTGTAAGTGACTGCTGTATTTGACACCTGCTGCAGGACTCCTGTTTATTCAAGGTTTTCGACTCAGTATGTGGACCCCCGAACTGGAGAATGTGTTATCTTTGCCGTTGTCCTGATCGACAACATCACTTAAGCTGGTGGCACTGCTGCAGAGCGCTGGTTGCTCTTTATTCAAAGCTAGTTCATTTTGAAAATGTTGAGATTGCAAATGGCAGCAAATTTGACACAGCACTTCCTTGGGCCTTTAACAATGCACATGGCAAGTGTGAAGCTGATCAGATGAATGGTTCTTGAGACACAGAGATTTCTGGAATTGGTGGATATACTGTATCATTCTGTCCTTAATTCCTGCTGGTAATTATTAGAAACTGGAGGCTGTTGAACATGTGATATTTCCTTTACTAAACAGAACAGTCCTTTCCCTGCAAGTTCTTCCATAGAAAAGGAAAGTGTTCTCACGGGGTAGATTGCAATTTCTCCCATGATCCACTTAATGAGACCACTCGCCCACTGTTCGAGGAGGTGTGTATGTAAATATTTCTGAGTATTTTATATGCTGTATATGTACAGCGTGTGTGTGCGTGCTAAAATGTTTGCATTTACTTCTCACTGCAGGTATTAAAACGGGACAAGGACCTCTATGAACTTTCAAAAATAGACGAGCAGAAGTCTTCAGGACAACCAGCAAACACAGACGAGACTGAAATTACAGAGTCAAAGAAAACCCCTGATGTACTAACACAACCACTCAGGTATGCAGATTCAAACTCACACCCGTCATGGAAACATTAAATTCATTCTTGTATCGTATTTCATCTAATAATTAATCATCCATACAAGTTGTGACATTTGGGTTTAACTATCACCTGATGCTTTTAATTTTTAGGCCGATATTTTACAACAGTGGAGAACCAAAGACCGAGCAGGAAGCGTTGTTATGTAAGACTGAAGAACAGCGTGAAATCCCAGAGACAGCTGTCCCACCAGAAGCATCAGATAGTGGCTGTCCTCACAGGCCCCTGTCAACTCAGCTTAATCACCAGGAGCCAGTTTGTTATTCAGTTGAAGCGGTGCTCAGACCTCAGCTATTCAAACCATTCCCTAGTTTCTTTACAACTCCTGGAAGTCAAGACTATGCATCTCTCTCTGGTCCACAGAATTCCTCTGATTGCACTTCAGGCTCTGCAGACCAAAGCAAAGCTCCCTACTCTGTTGAATCAGAAGCAAGTTTTATCGTTGGCCACATATCTTCCTCTCCCACTGCACAGTGTGTGTCATATACTCCAAAAACTGACCGTGAACAGCGCACTGATCCTCTGCTGAGCTCAAACACTGACAAGGTCTTGTATTCTAAGAATACCAGAAATGAAGCAAATATATCCCAGGAGAAAAAGTTCAAGTGCCTGCCATCCTTCCACACGTACTCTGACCTTATATCAAAGACATGTCCTGATCTTACTGTGGCCAGTGGGGATGACAAGAAACAAGTTGGGGAAGTAGCTGCATCCTTGAAACCTTCTCAAAGAGCTTCCCGTGAAGTTAAGTCGGAGTTGTTCTACTCTCCTGCCACAGTGGCAGAGAAGTCTGCGTTGTCGTATAGAAAAGTAGATATGCAAAGAAGCCCCCACCTGCCTGTGGATACTTTACACTCTGTGAACTGTAAAAGAGATGGTGTTTTTCCTTTTGCACCCACTAAGCTCAAAAGCCGGACATTTAATCCTCCGCAGATGCGGCCATATCTCTCTGGTCTGATATCACATGCCTTAGCAAAGCCTCTTCGTCCTTCTTCAGGTTTCTCAGTGTTTAAAGGTGGAACTGCTGTTCCCACTGAACCTGTCACCAGCTCCGCCGAGACAAATAATGCTGGAAACTCTGACGTTCATCATCTTCTAGCAAAACAACCCACTGAGACCCATGAGCCTTCCAAACAACTCCAACCCATCCTCCAACCTGGCACACAACAACCTAATTCCTCTGAAGCCACAGCAGAGTGCAGCAGCAACATGGAACATTGTGGCGATTCTTCATTTGGACGTAATAAGACATTCTGTAGCCTGTTTGCAAGCCCCATCACTGACAGCCAGAAGCGCACTCCAGATTTTGTGACAACCTCCACTTCTCTTCAATCGTCCTGCTCTACTCCGCTGTCCGCACATTCCAAGAGTGAAGATTATCATGTTAAAACTGTGGATGAACCTGACAAGGCCAGGTCCTTCCTCTGCCTCTTTTCTGCCCCTCTCAGTGCTGCTCCTCTGCCATGCAAGGAGACTCAGCCAGATTATTCAAAGACTGCCTCCTGTACTCCAGAGTCAAACCAGTTGTCTGATAACGTGACTCATTCATCAGACTCTAATCAAAGAGCTTCCAATGCAGAGACGCCTCTTCCACGTCTGGTCAAAACTTCTCACAGACCAACATCTCCTAAATTCTCCCCTCGTTCGAAAAATGAAAATGAAGATGATTTGTCTGAGGCTGTGAGTCAACCTACAAAGCAGCAGGTGAATCCCGCCTGTCGCGAGATCTCTTGCAGTCGGACTCCTTGTGGTGACAGTGCAGGATCATCCACAACCCAGGCTCATCGGCTGCCCGACATCTCATCACCCAAAGGTAAAGCCATGTCACATGTCTTGTGAATAGCAGCATGCAGAGACAGGACTTAATGTATAAATTCCATTGCGGAGATCATGTGATTTTGTTAACACCCCATCAACATCGTCATTTGCCTTTTATCACCAAAATCTCTCTTGACATCTTCGATGGCTTTTTCAACCTGACATATTTGTAGTCTTTTTAAAAAAAAAATAATTAATTTTGCGTTTGTTGCGTGTTAGAAACGTCATCAACACACCCACTCGCTCGCGGTTAATCCTGCGGTGGATCTCCTGAATGATCTCTCACACAAGCTTGCTAGCTCCTCCTAAGATGCTGGCAAGAGAAACTCTGCAGAAAGTCGGGAGCCTCTCACTCGGACAATTGCGTTCACACATACACCCTCTCCGGAACATGTCAGGAGATTATCCACAGTTCAGCGCATGTCTGAGAGCAGCTGTTGTGTTGAGCTGAGCACTAGATGTGTGCTGCTGAATGTGTTGTTAACTCTTTGTTCATGGATCTGCAGTTGAAGCCACTTCCAATTCAGTTCTGAAGACTCTCTTTCTGTGTCTGAGTCCATTTGAAGAGGGTGGAGAGAAACGGCACAGCGCTCACATCAGTCTACCTTCAGGTGCGTGCTGTGTATGCATCCCAGTGAAAGTAATTTATATTTAAATCCATGTACAACATGGTATCATCCTGGTAGAACTGAACAGAAGTCTTGTTGTTGTTATTGCTTTTTCAGAAAGTGTAAAGAAGGAGCAGAGCAGCACGGGGGATGTCTTTGTTGAGCCACAGCGGAAGAGGAAAAAAAAGAGACGAAAGAAAAAGGTATCAGACATTTTACTGTGAGAAGCACAAGGCAGCTTCTATCCCCGTCAGTGGTACAGAGATGTGCCTCATCAACAATCAGACAGTAAAATATTTAGTTCTTTATAAGTTTCACTTTATTTACCTGTATTACTCAATGCCTTGATCTCCATTGTACGTGCAAACAGATCATTTAAGGTGGTACACTGTAGTTTTTAAATCAAACTGTGGTGTGAGTTGGACTCAATGTCTTGGTACAAAGTTAGAAGATGTATCGGGCTTATACCTTAACAACTTGTTGATATTAAGTTTCATTTGTTGATTGGGGTTTTTCATTGAATTTGTTGAAAGTAGAAATATACACAATCTTGCTGCTTTTGTCAAGTGCATGCACAGTTTAGATGCTATTGGGGCAGATTTTTTTGTGTCTGCGCCATTATTATGTCGGCATCATTTTTTTGGGTTTTCCATCTGTCAGTCCCATTCTTGTGAACATTATCTATCTATCTATCTAATATTGAGGGAATATATCAATATATTCATATCTGGAACAAATGATTGCTGGAGGAACTCATTTCCTTTTGCCACGTGAACGTGATACCTCAGGAACACCTCCAGGTCATTAGGGTTGGGGGATATGCTAAAATCTTCTAATCAGCTACTGTCTGCCCAAAAATGTATGTTGTGTGTGGCAGCTGTTGACTTTGTGCCTCTGTGTGTAATGTGCTCCTCAGACTCCGTATTCCCAGCTACAGTCCACTGAGAAGAGTGTTGCCCACTCCACAGAGCATCAGACCTCTCTCATCTCTGTGGAGGCAACAGTCGGGTCGACCTTCAGCGCTCCAGCTACGACTGAGCCTCAGGTCAGAAACTCTGGCACACACAACTTGCCATTCAGACCTGTGACGCAACTGACGCAGCATCACGTCCGACCGAGACTGAAGAACAGCTCAGAGGAAGGAAAGTGGGGAAATGGGAAGGTGTCGGTGACACCACTCAAAGACCTTTTTAAGACTTTAGACACCACTGTTTTCAACCTTGGGCATTAACATTGGACTTACTTTTCTTTTATCTCTCTAACAATCTTGAAAATCTTTTATTCTTTTAGCAGCAATGTTGAGACAGTGAAATTGAATGTAGTTATTATCTGAATCAAAGCCCAAGCTTCTGATCTCTATAACCTGTGTGTGTTTACATTTTATTTGGATGTTTTAGTGTGAAAATCAAACCTGTTTACTTATCACAAAGGTTTGCCAAAGGTTTTGATTGAATCATATCAGTGTATCCAAACAATTTTGCTGCTACGTTCGTGTTTATTGCCAGTTTATTAGGTACATTTACTTTTTAAAATACAAATGCCCTGATAAGCTGGTAAATGTGAGTGTGTAATGCATTTGTTTACATTCTCCCTTGCTCTGTGGTCAGTCCTGGAAACCCTGTTTATAAGGGGTACACATATTTCAATCTTGTGTTAAATATCAAACTTACAAGCTTCTTATGCATAAGTTGTTCGAAACTATACAACTGAAATGATTGTATTCTACAGTGGAATGCCATATATAAACTGTTGTGCCACAAATCTTATTTTTGTAAAGTGTAGATAAAATATTGGAAGATAAGATACTAAAGACTTAATTAGTTCAATTATATTTGAAGATTCTGATGTAAAAAAGTCATATTCAGACAGGAAAGATGCTGGTTTATTAAGCCAAATAAAATGAATTATTGAATTATTTTTTCTCGTTGTTGTAGAGTATGTAAATTACATCTTGAACAATGAGTACCATTCATCAATACTCCACCACAAACTTTGTATGCTGTGCATATATGTAAGATATGTGTTTGATGCATGCTTATTAAAATGATTTCTTTACAGAAATATGATGTAATAAGTCAACTTGTTAGATGGTAGAGAGAGAGAGGACGGGTCATATCATGAGGTCAGCCTCAGGTATTGCCTAGTTTTTAAAGACAGTTTGTGCGCCTCCTGCAGGGGAATGGGCTGCACTTTTGTGCATTATATGTTTTTACAAGTATTTATGTGTCATTTTTATAAGAGGTGGATTCTGGTAAATTTCAAATTCAAATTGTTGGTTGAATAATTTGACTTTTCTTTCTTGAGCCACTCAAAGGTTGTCAGCTCAGATGTTGCTGCTATTCTCAATAATACTTGTGTGCAATTATCTTATGCCTCTGAGACATAGTGTTAAGTGAACCACACTTGATGGACCCTAAATCAAACTTAACAAATTTGTAAGTGCTTTGCAGTTGTTACTCCAATTATCTTTACACAGTGAAGTTTTGAATCAAAGGAGAAATGAGATACGTATTATTTTGCTGGTGTAAATTGAATGGTTTTCTCTTAATGTGAACTTTTTAGCCCAGGATTCAAACTGGCTATACCAGAAATAAATTCTCCTCACAAAGATTTCTCAGCATGGAAAGTACTAATCTTAGTATTACATAATATGATTTCATGCTTTTAAAGAATTGCACAAGTGTTGGGAAAAGCTATTTGTCTAGACAGATCAATCTTTTTGAAATTGTTGCTTGCTAGTACACCAGCAGTTCGTTAACTAGCAAAAATCCACACAACATACAGTGACACCCGTTGAATGCTAAATTTCCACACTCACCTAATCTCTCACTTTTAATTTTTTACTGAAAAAGCATAAAAACGTAACAATATTAAGGCACAACAATGCATAAACAAGGAGATAAAACCTGTGCCAAAGTTCACAAATAGGTTAAGGCTGACTAGCATTAATGTTACAGTATTTTACAGTGTAAATAAACATTAGTAGAGACGGCACCGTAGGCCAGACACAGGGATCATGTGACCTTACTTGGAATTCAAACTTTTCACATAACTTTTCTTTTTTTTGTGCCTAATATAACACAACCATGGTATTACATGGAATAACAATGCTCCAAAAACATTTAATGATTTCACAAAAAAAGCGTTTTGGTTTCTTTTGCACGGTTGTCATCATGCGGCCTACTGCAGGTATGGGACATCAGTAATGTGATAACAGGTCTGTCATGTATGGAGGGTTTTCTGTCAACAGTCTGATATCTGATGCTTCTGGTGTTGGATCAGTTTCCTGTCCAGCATCATAGAGCTCCTCACAGTTGCTGTGATGTTGGTTGTCTTCTCTGTGGGGATCCGCTCTTTAGGAGCACCGGTTATCACGTGACCAAGGTCCCATATGTAGATATCACCGTGGTGACTGAGTGAAGGTTTTTGTAAAAAGAGATATAAGATGGAAATCAGTGAGCTAGAGTAGCTGGAAGCTGAAGGTTATGTATTCAGGATGAGCTTGGCTTGGCCTCCTGTGTTTGGTTTGTCTGTCCCCACTCCAGGTCGTGTGGCCCAGGTCCCATCTGGTGGACATGTCAACATCCTCTCGCATCATATTCTCCCTGTATATTTACAATCTATATTTTGGCCATGCTGTTCATCCATACTGTAAGACTGCAATGTAGATCTATTCTGTACACACAACATCTACTGCATGTCAGTCTGTCCTTTAGGAGGGATCCCTCCTCAGTTCCTCTTCTTCGGGTTTCCTTCATTTGTTATTTTTTATTTATTCAGTTTGAGTCTCTAAGGACAGAAGGTGTCATTTTGTTGAACATCTGTAAAGACCCTTGAGGCAAATTTGTAATATTTGGACTGTATGTATAACAAATGTACTTGGTTCATTAGATTTAGCTACATTCAACAGAGCCATGCTACCACTTCCCTTTGTGTCTAATCTATATGCAAAGCCAATCGCACCATCTTGTGGCTCCAGCTTCATATTTGGAGTGGTATCTTCTTTTAGTCTCAGCTAGGAAGCAAATACGCCTATTTGCAATAATGACAAGCTGTCCCTTTAGTAATTTTGCTCACTAATTATGATGTCCATAATGCCCCCTTCATAATTCAGGCATTTGTCAGCCCACCTTAATGGTTGTTAATTACATTTGTATACTCTTCATCAGCTGCTGTGATGCTGCCATTGGCCTCGTCATCAACAAGAAGCGATTTCTCCTCTGGTTGGTCAGATTTGCCCTCAGTCTCTAATTGGCTGACGACTCTGGGGTCAAAGGCAAACTCAAATGGAGTGTCAGCCTCAAGAACAGCACCTGTCTCCTCTTCTTCATAAAACGTCTTCCTCTTGAAGCAACCAAGCTTGTGTTGGAAGCAAGCAAAAAAATCATTAGATCACAACCATCGTTTAGATCTCCTGAATTCAGTTACTCACATTCAGGCATCAACTCTGAATATGAAGGTTGAAGACTGTAACTTATATTTCATGTGGTGCATGGGGAACACTTGGATTAAGAAATGATCTCTTACCTTACACATGATGATTGTGGTTATGATGAGAAACAACACACCCATTCCAACTCCAGTTAAGATGATCAGCAGTCGATTGGGGAGAATTATGAACTCAACCCGAACTTCACTCTGTTGGCAGAAAAAGGTTTTGTAGTGAAACCTGAGCTTAAAGTCTGTGGATCTAAAAAACATCATAGTTTGAGCTGTTTGCGAAAAGACTGAATTTACCCATTTCGTGGTTGGATCGTTGTCTTTCCATGAGCAAGTTTTATGAGACGTCTCCATAAATCCATCTTTTCTCTGTTTTTAATGAATATGATAAATTAGGTATCGTGGACAAAAATTCAAATCAGCATCTTTGAAAGGATAATACTGTGGTCAAATATCAGCAAACCTCTTGTTTACGAGAATCCAGCACGTAGTGTCGCCTGTCAAATTCTACATCTATGAAGCTTTTGAATTTCACCTCCCCGCTGTCTCCGGTGTATCGTTTCAGAAAAGCAATATTCTGCAATGTGCACATTAATTAGATATATATTCACCACTTTCAATGGTTTACTGTGGTATGTATTCTGTCAGTGTATGTTGTCGCTACATACCTCGGCATGCTTTTTGAGATCCCTAAAATGTGCGTCTCCTGACAATGTGAACTCAGTGGTTGACTCTTTGTCCAGGATGAATGTGTCACATGCAATGATTTTCCAGGGTACTTCTGGCGAGCAGTGCTGTAACACAGCAGCCGTTCATTTGAGACTTGTAGGTTCATTAAATGTTCATTGAGAATATTTTGAGACTGTGTATGTTTCACTTACATCAGCTTTGAGATCAGTGATTCTGCATTGGGTTTTGTTCTTAAAAGAGAGAAAGTAAATGTGGGTATTAAGAGTTTGGAATTTCATACACAGCACCATTATCAGTTAGAAGTGTTGTGGTAGTTAACAAATTACCTGCTGGACAGACACTTGATAATCCTTCAGTTCAAAGTTATGGTCCAGTTGCGTTGGGAAGAACAGAGACACGTTGACAGGAAAAGCCTTAAAACTTGGATTATCAATCTGTGAATGGTGAGAGACAGTTGGTCCATTTAAAAAGATTAGTTCAACATTTTTGTGAAATATGCTTATTCATATTCCTGTCAAGTCAGATGAGAAGATTGATGCTACTGGCGTGTCTTTGAGGAAACTGCTAGACCGGTTGTTGTAACAAAACATAGCTACAAGCTCCTCTAAAGCCCAGTGATTAGCATTTTGTGTCTTTTTTAGTTCATACAAACCTACATAAAGAAACACATGTTAGGTTATAGTTTCATGATTTATTCAACCAGCCCACCCCCAATCTGCAAATCCAGCAACCAGCTAGTGAAAGTTGAGTTGGTAAGTGGACAACTGTTTGCTGACACATTCACCATAACAGTGTATGATGTGGTTAGTGTTTACTTGTCATGGAACTGTTGGGTTTCTCTATAATTTTGTGAGATTTCGACTTTACTATGTAAATTGCCTTGAGATAATGTATGTTTTGATTTGCCACTATTCAAATACAATAGACTTGAACTGAATGATGAGGTTGATTGTCCACTAACCAGAAAGTCGGCAGTTCGATCCCAGTCTCCCACATTCTGTGTGTCCTTGGGAAAGATACTGAACACCAAATCGCCTCTGATGGCTGCTATGCTAGTGTGTGATTATGTATGATAGAGAAAGTGCTGTACATACAGTATATGCACCATATGAATGCATGTGGATGTAAAATATGTACTGTAAAAAAGCTTTGAGTGATCATCAAGACTAGAAAATCACATATAAACATGTAACGCCTGTCAGAAAGGTTGATAGATATCACTAGATCCTGTCTTAAATATTACACACCTATCAGTAAACCTAACTTATTGTAACTTATCATTTGGTATTATTTGTCAAGCTGCTTATTGATTTGAAGATAAATCTTCTTATCTGAAAAACTTAGGCTGTTGTGACAAGTGTTAAACTGAAGAGCTGCGAATGGTTGGTTGTTGGTTTGCACATTCACAATACATGTCTGTCTGGCTGATGATTGGTTGATTGAGTATGCTACTATTCTTACACTATATTTTTTAATAGTAGTTAATTGTTGCTTGGCAACAAGCCCCCCCTCCCAACTAATAACTATGTTATGTGTAGTATTGTTAACAGACAAAAGGTTAGGGGTGGGGAGGTTGAGTCTTAACAGCTTCTCACCCAAAACACTTGACAGTCCACACAACTGGAGCCCATTGGGTAAATGTTTGTTGAGAACATTGAAAGACAGTTTTTTACCTTATATATAATCTCCATTTTTTTAGGTGCAGCCTCTTCTGCTGTGAAGTTCAGATATGTGGTGGTGCCTTCTCTCCTGAAAAGACCACAAGATGTTTACATTGTGCTGTGGGATATATTATGTAATATAACATTTATCAAATAACATTTTTGGGGCATATAAGAGCTACCATTACAAAATGGTATTTATTTAGACAGCCATACTTACACTGTTAGTCCCATTTTAATTTCAAATTGCACTGGGATGCTTTTGGTCGGGGTATTGTTCTCGGTGATGTTCGCGTTATCACTGAGGAAGCAACAAAGCAATTCTTGTGAATACTGGTAGTTATGTATTCAGGCATACTAGTCATCTGTAAAGTCTCTAAAAGTAGAATAGGAGCCAGAGTTTTCAGTCATCAAGCGCCACAAAACCATCCACCAGCGCTCTTTCGCTCACCCTCCCTCCCATCACTTATACACCCAACCACTGCAGAGTCATCAGAGAACTTCTGCAAGTGACTCTGAGTTGTACTGAAAGTCAGAGGGGTTCAATGCCGAGTCACCTTTGAGTCACGTGACCAGGCCTATTACCGGTCTCATTCTGGCGCATTCACTCTGGTAAACACAGCTGAAAGTCACGTTGTTATGTTTGGATACCGCTATAGAAGACCAGCCACGTATTTACAGTAAGTTACACCGTCCTCATGTTTGTTCAAGTTTTCGCAGGACAGTCGTCCAATGTAGGAGTAACGTCCTGAGTTACAGTACGGAGTTTCAGTCCTGAGTAACGTCTGCGTTACTTCGTATTGAGCACACCTACACGGCACGTCAGAAGAAATAAAGCGTAACCGCTGGTCTCGAACAGTAACGTTCTTTGGAGGAATGTGCATGGACACATTCTCTTCCTTGCATCCCTCCATGCTGCCGTGTTTCTTCAGTGTTGTTTGTTGTAGTTAGCCTGTGGTAGCTAACACAGCAACAAGTCTGATTGGTGTAGCGTTCGGTGTGGAGGGGAGGAGGGGGGTGCTGGTGGAGGTGACGAGGAGCGGATGGGTGGGGCTGAGAGACGAGGGCGACCCCGAATGACATCATACGGGGGGAGGAAGTACGAAAGGAGATGTTTCAATAACATATTTCTTAGAATGGACTGAGTGAAAAAGTCTGTGGAGTGACTGTTGTCATACTTTGAGGGTCCCTACTGACCCCCTTCAATAATTATGGATATTAACAGCCCAGAAAATGTATTTTACATAATATGGGGCCTTTAAACTTTGACACACCTCTCCCTTTATCGACACCATCTTTTTTCATGAATGTTGTAAATGTTATTTTGTTGATGTTCTCTGTTGCATGAGGCATCTATTGCACTTTTGTCCGTCCTTGTAGAGGGATTCCTCACGTGTCTCTCTCTGAGGTTTCTAAATGTTTTCCTCTGTTAATGTTGTTTTTGGTAGTTTTTTCCTCACTCTTGCTGAGGGTGAAGGGCAGAGAATGTCCCACCTTGTTAAGCTCTATGAGGCTACACAAATATAATTTGTAATGATAGTAAACGATATTTTGATTAACATGTTTGGCTTTGTTGTGTGTTGGATTGCATGAGAAGGCCTCTACCTTCTTCCAGTAACACTCATCACGATTGTGTCGTTCCACTCGTACTTGGTCATGATGTAGAAAGAAGTTATAAAAGTTGCCTTCACAGAAAAAAAGAGAGAAGTCACCAAACGTCTTCAAAGGTCAAAGTAGTTTGAGTTCATTTATAGTAGTTCACTTCTGTCTGCTGTGAAGTGGGTGCAGTTTGACTCACAGCAGATCTGCTGCGATACACAGGAAGGCTGACGCCACACACAGTTTTGTCAAGCACCCCTTCAAGATCACGACAGCTGTGGAGCGTTGGTCTAGTCGCCTGTTTTAAGGAAAAACATGAACAAAGCAGGATGAGCTTTACATTTAAATACAATGCTGTGATACTTGCACAACCTTGACTGTTACTTAGAAATCTAGGTGAGTTTGAACTTTTAGCCTTAATTGTCAGTGCTGGATGCTGCGATTGAAACATTTTCCCCCTCACAACCCACACATCCTGTGTGGTATGCAAATCCTCAAGACAATTTCAGTTCTGTTTCTGTTTTGTGACGGTGGAGGTTTTGTGGAGGTTTTGACAAATATAAATTGAATAAATGTTATTTTTCTTAATTAATATCATTAATTCGGGGCCAAATCCAATATAAATAATCATGTCAGTTTCATTGTGAAGGTGAATAACTGGACACATTTGGGATCAATCATCATGTGCACAGCTTCACATACAGTTACATGTTTTTGTTTAACAAAATAAACATTTCTTTTGCTACATTTATATGTATATATATATTTATATTTGTCATGTGTGGCAAAAGAATCAACCAGACACAAAGATGCAAAAAATATGACAAGATCTTATTTCTGTCTTTGTATAGAGCTGGTCCAGTGCCTGTTCTCAACCTGTCTGTTTGGAATGGGCTGCTCTCCGCCTGTGTTAATGACGTGGAGCTACTTCAGAATTAATCCTTGTCATTAGTGGTTCCCCCCCAACAGTTCTACTATATACTTTCACTTTATCTTGTTTGTGTGCTGGACGTTGTGTGCAGAGCTTTTTATAAACAATCTATGGAGCAGAGTGAAGTTGGAAAACTTTATACTGATTGGTTTATCTGCAATGAAGATTTTATAGTTAATGTTTTTCATAAAATGAAACTGAATTTGCTTTGTTACTTTTCACCTGTGTGGTTCGCAGACAGTAAAGTGGTCACTGAGTGCAGATCGATGTTGGGACATGATAGAACATAGGACAAGCTGAAGAATATCCATTGTATGTTTGAAGGTCTATTGCGCCTATTAGGATGCCAACCACCAGCAGACATTAGGGACAAATCTTTAGTTGTGTACCTTAGAGTCATCAGGTGTCTTTTAATCGCAACAGCGTTACAAGCTGACCCCGAGGGTACGCAGCGGCTAAGGGTAAATCTGACTGGCCACTGGCTGTATGACAGTACTATGAAAGCCATGATGCTAGCTCAGAAGATCAGACATCATTACCTCTATGCCTTTTTTAAACTGAACACCTACTGTCGTTCAGCAGAGTCAAAAGCTGTCCCATTTTAGAACATAGGAAAAGATGGAGAATATCCCTCGTATGTAATTAAGAATTAAAAAAAATGATATGTTTACGTCACCTCTGTAATAGTCATCCTGGAGAAGGAGAGGCCAGGAGGATAGTACATTGTGAGGCTGGTGTTGTATGAGTCATCACCATAATTGGACAGTTTTACAGTCACGTTGAAGTAGTTATCTTCTGCCACCAATAAGGTCGGGGTCCTAGGAGACACAGAGTACTTCTTACCGGTCGCACAATGCCAACATTACATTTGCTGACCGGTGTTTGATCACATATCGAACGTACGTGAAGTTGAAATCCACCTCGAGTTCAGCAACACAGCTGTCGTTTTTTGCACATTGCTTTTCAAAGGGAACCTGTAAAAAAGAGATTGCTGCTTATTTGAAAATACAGGGCAAGAAGCAGATAGTTGCACTACATTTTTCATTTTGTAAAACGGAACATGCAAATGAAAGTTAAACACGAACAGTACAAAAAAGGTTTAGAAAACTTGATGTATGGCATTCATGTTTATTTCATGTATCGAATTGAGGAACTATAAAGTTTTCATATCGCTCCACACAGATATGTTGATGTTCCTGTCTCCTCAGCAGAAGCTTGTGTGAAGTTTTAAGCCACTTGATTCATATACATCATGATTTATTGAAAAAGTCCACATCACATTTTGCTTTTATCGATAGAATTGTTTTCCACCACAATCGTTCGTAATTGTTTTCCCATTATATTTCAGCATTTCCACTCCGGTTTGTATATCTGAAAATTTAAAATATGCTTAAAATCAGGAGGATTTTGTGGAACATCCATTTCACCTTAGTTTGGAACCTGTTAAGAGAAAGTCTGTAAGGATACAACTCTATGTGACGGCCTGCAGCCATCTGCAGTGCACATACCTCAACAATATCCAACCTTTTGCTGTCCATGTTCAGGGCGGCACTCGCACTCTCACTGTCGACTTGGGAAAAGTTGAATTTGATGCTGATGGGTGATAAAGTGTCTTCCAGACATTTCTATGAGAAAGGAAGATAAGTCATCTGCATATTGTTGAAGACATATTCACAAAGCAGAGCTTTTTCATTTTAGAAATTGATTTCAGCATGAAGATGAGAAAAGAATAAATAAATTAAAGATTTTGATGGCTAGTGTTACTGGTATGTGACTTGAGAGACAAAAAAGGTATTGCTACATGGAGAGGTGGGTCGGTGAGTATTTGAGCTTGAATAACAACAACAACAACAGAAAACAAGTAAACTAAAGCATGCAGCAGATTTCCATACTGAAAGCAAGGATCCCCTGTGATCCTCACACATATGTCCCATGGAATAATTAGACACAGCCTACTTTTCATATTTCTACAAGTTTTGTGAGAACAACTAAAACATTTCTTAGAAAGACGTTCAACATGTATTAAAATTATTGTCAACACAGAATACCCATATATCATGATCATTTTAATGAGCGAATTTCCATCAACCCCCCAGGGTCCAATGATCCCAATTTGAGAACCACTGGTGTTGGTTATGGAAGCAATCTACAGTGTAGCGACATGGATGATATTTATATATAGGTGGTAGGTGCTCTAAAACATATGTGTAGAGTATGAGTGTGAATGAATTGGTCTCCATACAGGCATGTTGACAGGGAGCTCGAAGCAAGTTTCATTAGCCGTCAGGTTGCATGTGGAAGTAAGACTCCTGGCTTTCTTGTCATTTCCAAAGAAACCTCGGTAGGTTTGTCTCACTGGATCCACATTAAGCATGTATGAGATGTTCAGTCCTGAGCTCATCACGTCTATAAGGACACACAGCAAGATTAAAGTACCTCAGTGATAGGGTGTGCACTATTAGCAGCTCTTAATAAATCAGTTCATTGGCTCCGGTCCTTACCAGCTTTACTCTTTGTGCTTTCTACCATTTCA
Source organism: Verasper variegatus (assembly GCA_026259375.1). NCBI lineage: Eukaryota > Metazoa > Chordata > Actinopteri > Pleuronectiformes > Pleuronectidae > Verasper > Verasper variegatus. Next base: position 22,994,255 of record CM048044.1, read on the forward strand.
AAGCAGACTTTTAAGGTCCCCATGGATAAATTTCCATTTGTTTTGTCCACACAGTTAATCTTCTCAGTGCTTATTTTCCCAGGAAGAAAAGAGAGATGTGCGGTGACGTTGAAGACAGGACGGGACCTGAAAGATATTGATTAAAGTTTCGAATTTATTAAATTCATTTTAAGAAATAAAAAATGTATTATTAGACTGTGGTGGAAATTGGTCAGCAAACGAGGAACTGAGACAAGTTGTCTTTGTAAGTTTGTTTGTAAAAGCTTTCTGCAGAAAGGATCACACAGGCAAGTTGGAGGTTGCAAGTGAGATGAAAAGTGAAGTGTGTGGGTTACCTCCTGACCCATATAATCTGTAAAGGTCCTTCCTAAATGTGCTAGAGAGGAAATAGTATCACGTATGGTTTGGGTGTTGTGTCAGTCAGCTGAGTTCTTCAAAAAAAAGGACAAACGCAGTCCAACCACAGACTAAAGCAAAGGTCACTAGAATTCAGATGACCTCAGGATCAACTTTTGCAAGGCATGAATAGACAATGGGCTCACATGCTAGAAAGTGGGTGCACCATAAAGTTTATGTCGAGCTGTGCCCCAGATGGAAATGTCTGTTGTAAGCATAAACTAAGAAGTTATTAAGTAAATTTCCATTACAAGACGCTTATTTCTAAAGGATGATGGTACACTAGTGCATAGAGTTGAATCATATTTTGGTAGGTCGTATAGGAGACAGTTGATATTAGTTCCTTCAGTCCTACTTTACACCTGCCTGGATGAAAACTGACCTATATTTTGAAATCAGCTTATCAATTTTCTAGATATATTGTGTATTTGTTTTCTTTTTCTTTTATTTATAATATTTAATTAATATGTTCTCAATGTTCAGGGGCTTATAGAGCTCTGCGATGTAGAGCCTCGTCATGTACTATAAAAAACACTAAGTGTATTGATCTGGTTACTTATAGTGCTTAGTAGGTTCTCAGATAAGGTGTTCACTCTTTCTGTATAGCGATTTGTGAGCAATTGTACACACTTGGCCATAGAGCATGCACTTCACAAAAAAAACCTTTTTATCTGATTCTGATTCAGACTTGGCCATACTCTTAAAGGTTCAGTGTGTAGTATTTAGTGACATCTAGTGATGAAGTTGCATGTTGCAGCTGAATACCCCTCACCCCACCCTCCCCTTATAAACATGACATAGAACCTGTGGTAACCTTCAGTTGTCATAAAAACCTGGTGGCCTCTGTAGAGAGGACCCGCTTCCAATGTAAATATAAAGTATTTAAATATAAAGGTTCCATTCTAGGGTAGATAAAACAATGATTCGTACAATTTAGATGAAACACACGAGTGAAAACATCACTAGGATTATTTTATATTCAATTTCTGCCAATAGATCCTTTCACCTAAATCTAACACACTGAACCTTTCACGTACACAGTATCCATACCTCATGACAACAGCCATGCCCTGTGATCCAATCAAAATATCTGGAAGTCCGTCCTCTCCGAGGTCAATGCTCCCATCAATGGCCTGTCCGAAGAATCTCATCTCAGGTTTAATTTCCTGTCCCATGATTCTCTGGAATAACAGATTGGAAAATTGAAAGTGTGCACGGTTTGCCTACAAATTCTAAGTTACTCATTAGAGAAGTGGTGGAAACAGATGATGCTTGATAGATGGGGCAACATCTACGAAACCACACTGCAGCCACTATGCTCACTACCAAAAAAGAGCCATAAGGATCGTACATAATGTTGGATATCAGCAACAATCTGATAATCAGATTTTAAAGTCACATGCATTGAAACTCATGGATCTGGTGGAATTTAAAGTTGCAGTGTGTAGAATTTAGTGACATCTAGTGGTGAAGTGTCATGTGCTGAATACCCCTCACCCCACCCTCTCCTTCCAAACATGAAATAGAACCTGTGTTAACCTTCAGTTTTCATAAAAACTCAAAGGGTGTTTATTTTGTCCAGTCATGGCTACGACAAGAAACATGGCGGCTTCCATACATATGTTGTTGATTAATTATTTTGTGATTTTTCCTATAAATGTATTTTATTCTATATTTTTAAAACATTTGTAATTAACTAAACTAAACTAAACACAAAGGTTTTAGAAGTTATAGCTGAAACAACTGAAAAATGTTCTGATGATATCGTCCTCAAATAAATCATGTCCTTTAGAAGATGTGAGTTTTTGTTTTATTAAAAAGACACTTTTATACTGTGTAATGGGGAATAAATACATATCTGTCAAACTCTTACTCTTATGACCTTCTAATAGCTTCAGATCAGGGATTTGTGTCTGTCCTTGTTCTGTTAGATCTTAGTGCAGCATTCAACACAATTGACCATAACATTTTACTACAGAGACTAGAACAGTTAATTAGCATTAAAGGAGCCGCCCTAAACTGGTTTAAACCCTATTTCTCTGATCGCTCCCAATTCGTGCAAATTAATGATGAGTCATCTGTGCGCACCAAAGTTAACCATGGTGTTCCACAGGGCTCTGTGCTCGGCCCAATTTCATTCTCATTATATATGCTTCCACTCGGAAACATTATCAGGACACACTCTGTAAATTTCCACTGCTATGCGGATGACACCCAGTTATACTTGTCAATAAAACCTGAACAAAGTAATCAAATAACTAAACTCCAAGCATGTCTCAAGGACATAAAAACCTGGATGACCCGCAATTTTCTCTTATTAAACTCAGATAAAACAGAGGTTCTAATACTTGGCCCTTAACACCTTAGAGATACATTATCTAACGATATAGCTGCGCTAGACGACATTGCCCTTGCTTCCAATGAAACAGTCAGGAACTTGGGAGTGATCTTCGATCCTGATTTATCCTTTAATTCACACTTAAAACAAATTTCTAGCATCGCCTTTTTCCACTTGCGTAATATCTCCAAAATCAGACATGTCCTTTCTCAAAAGGATGCCGAAAAAGTAGTCCACACCTTTGTTACATCCAGACTGGATTATTGTAATTCATTATTATCAGGCTCCAGCAGTAAGTCGTTAAAGACCCTGCAGCTTGTCCAAAATGCCGCAGCACGTGTCCTGACAAGAACAAAGAAAAGAGACCACATTTCTCCAGTATTAGCTTCGCTACACTGGCTTCCGGTTAAATCTAGAATAGAATTTAAAATTCTCCTCCTCACCTTCAAGGCCCTTAATGATATGGCACCATTATACCTTAAAGAGCTGATGGTACCTTATCAACCCACTAGAGCACTGCGCTCCCAGAATTCAGGCTTACTTGTCGTCCCTAAAGTCTCTAAAAGTAGAGTAGGAGCCAGAGCTTTCAGCTATCAAGCTCCTCTCCTGTGGAATCATCTCCCACTTTCAATTCGGGAGGCAGACACCACCTGTATATTTAAGAGTAGGCTTAAAACCTTCCTTTTTGATAAAGCTTATAGTTAGAGCTGGTACAGGCTTGTCTTGGACCTGCTCTTAGTTATGCTGCTATAGGTCTAGAAGGTCGGGGGACACATGACACACGGAGCTTCTCTTTCCAGCTTCTCATTCCTCTTCTCAATCGTTATCATATCAAAGTAATTCATGTCTCATCAATACATGTTACTGACTTGACTTCTTCCCCGGAGTCCCTTTGCCTTATTGTCCGCAGATCCAGGGCCGCAGCTGTGGCCACATCATGGATTAGGATCTGTGGATCGCGTATCAGAGATCGTAATGGTGGATCCAGTATGGTGGATTCTGTATCGTGCTGGCTGATCGTGATAATAAAGGCGGATCCTTTATCGTTTTGGCATCGGAAAATGGTGGTGGACCACGACCAAGGTGGCAGCTGATGATGGATCCTAATGGTGACAGTGAACAATGACTGTGGACTATAGTGGCATCCGATCTTGATGGTGGATCATGGTCTTGCTGGCTGCTGACCATAGACTATGATTGCAGAAAGACTGCTTGATACATAGTATTTCTCAGATACTTGACCCTTATTGACATTAATCCACCAATTCACTGACCTTCAGTTATGCTTCAGAAAGGTCTACGCCTATCAATACTGCTAAAACCTTGATGATGTTTCCCTTCACACTTGACATCTATTGCACTTCTGTCCGTCCTGGGAGAGGGATCCCTCACATGTGGCTCTCTGAGGTTTCTACGTTCTTTTTACCCTGTTAAAAGGTTTTTTTTGTAGTTTTTCCTTACTCTTGTTGAGGGTTAAGGGCAGAGGATGTCACACCATGTTAAAGCCCTATGAGACAAATTGTGATTTGTGAATATGGGCTATACAAATAAAATTTGATTTGATTTGATTATGATTTTGACAGACAGTATGGAGATGACATGGTGAAATTGTGGTTCATCTCAATGCTGTATTCACTGGGTTTCCTTGATGCACTACTGGTTGATGTGTGGTTGATGAATCTACCCACAGCAAGTCAGTGATGACAAAGATATAATATGTCAAGATTTTCTCAGGCTCACCTGGCTGAAAGTGTTGCGTATGCCACTGTGTCTGTCACCAAGGTAGATGTACACAGCCCCTTTGTTATCATCCTCAAGGGGGGCTCCAACAGCAACGTCTCGGAGTTCGTCTCCATTAAGATCCGCAAGGCTGGAAATGGTGGTGCCAAATCTGCCCATGGATGGTGCTCTCACATCTGGTACAGCTTCCAGTTGCATCTGTAGAAGTCAATTCATTATGAAAACAAATGCATTAATAAAAAAATAAGAAGCATCACAGTTTACGTGAAGCTTTATCACTGCCCCCACCTTCTCAGACAGTCTGTAGACATAGATCCGGCCTTCTTTCTTCTCATAGGGCTGATAGAACAGGGGAGCTCCCACCAACAGGAAGTCAGTGTTACCATCTGTGTCGATATCTACTGAGCACAGCTCTGCACCAAAGTAGGAGCCAATCTGAAAATGTGGGGCATACAAATGCAAAGTGTCTAAACATGCACTTGCTAAAACATTTTTGAAAAACCTACATGTATTTGAGTAGAGTAAGGATAATCATGTATTGTGCTTCCAAGAGCTCTGTCATTTTCTCACACGTTTCCTTAAAAAAATTTTTTTAAAAAGAGTGGCCAGTGCAAGGGAGTTTTCTGGTTTCCTCTCCAAAACCTCAAAAATAATGCAACTTTGCTGCATGATGATTTAGCTGATGTCCTTGATTGCTCAATGAAAAACACTACTAACAGAGCCTGGTCACCTGTTAAATGAAGCTTTTTGAGTCCCTTTGCAAAGTAACTGCTGATGTCTCTTCACAGCAGATGTATATGTGAGGGGTTCTAGCAATGCTGTCTCAAAGGTGAAAGCAAACCTTACACACCTTACATACCTTGCATACATTCTTGTTCTTCATTGAACAGCTACTTTAATGAGAAATGACCCCAAAAATGATTGAGACGGCCTCTAAGGGCTGCATAACAAAAAGACGTTTGTCAGCTTGCAGTGGCAGATTTAGCAGAATTACCACGCTAAGCAAAACGTTCATGTTATTATGTTTCGATAACTCGTATTATAAACATCCTTTTCAAGACAGTATACGTACCTGGGTACCATTTAGTGTTTGGGCTGCGGCCCAATTACCACCATCACGTCTGAAAAGTACGACCTGTCCTGTGTGCTCAAATCTTGGTGCGCCCGCAAAGTATAGAGAAACATTGTCCCTCTTGCCAACAGAAATGGAGTATCCTGCAACAATGACCATCAACATGAAATGTCATTCACATGAAATGTTCATTTTTAAGAAGCCCAGTGCTTTACAATACAAAGCTATTTTAACTGTCAGGTACATCGCTATTTACCTTTGCATGTCTCCTGCCAAATTAAACTATTTTAATAAGTTTCAGGTGATATGGTAATGATTTGTATATGACTTTACCCATGTAGGAGTCCTTCTTCATTGGTGGATCTTTGATTTTTGTTTCTTTTCCTTCATGGATCTCTTGGAGAGAGCCCCCCCAGCTCTTTGAGCCCACTGAACCCAGGATCAATGTATTCTGCCAACAGAAAAATGCAAGTCTAGTCAGAGCACAGAGAAAAGTGGAGCTACCAGTGGGTGCTATGTCTGCTGCTGTCAAACTGGTTGGTCCACTGAGGCAGTAGAGAATTGTTGTTTCATCCAGAAAAAACAATGGAAGATTGTAAACAGTGGTCCCTCAACAAGACAGCTGCTTTGTTCAGGGGGGAATTAACTATACTGTTTGTCTGCGCCTGTGTATAGAAAGCACTGTGATTTTGAATGTGCTCAGATTTTTGTCTTTTTCACTTTACTCACGTTATAGAAGACAGCACTGAATCCACTCTGAGCCATTTCATCCATCAAGTCTCCTCCCCGAGCCACACTGGAGCCTTAATATGGAACAAAACTAGTTCACTAGTATTGGTGTGTATAGGCTATGGTTTTTGTTATAACATTGTTTGATAGAGAGGAAAGATAAGAGGAAAAATATCCAATATCACCTTCCATTTTAAAAATCCTTTCTTGAAACTTTTCCAGTATTCCTTTCAGTCCGTTGTAGTTCTCGATTTTAAAGGCATATTGGTCTGCTGGTTTTGAAGCAATGGCTGTGAATTTTTCTAACGAAGCCTCTTTGACCTGAAATCAGAATGCAGTTTCATGTTATGACCCACATCTAAGTCTGAGGTCGTAAAGAGAAACAGCACAGGCTGAAAGGCTGAGCTCTAACATGATTGTTACACTACCATTTAAAGAGAAAACACTTTAGCGCTGCTGGTAAAACATTTCAGTTCTTTTCTGAGAAGTGCAATTGTGCCTCTCAGTAAGAGTTCCATGAGCTGAATGTCTGTCTGTATGTGGAATGCATATACTGTGAACTGGAATTTGGACATGCAATGCGTTCAATATGAATAAAAATGGGATAAACAGGTGACCAGCACTCTGTAGCAGTCAGAAGGGGCGGGACAGTGTGCCCTCAGTCTGTGGACCAGATTCAACCTGTCTTCCTCTAAGTCTTAGAGTCTAATTCCTCTGATAAACAACAGCAGCAGTCAGCAACCGAGGGAAACCATGGGTCAAAACCACCACCAGATCATTTTGATGAACTGAGGCAAACATTCATAGCAGTACCATTCACAGATTCACTTCCTTTTTAGGAGTTTGTCTTTAGAGTTAAAGCACAATGTTGGTTTCGTTGCTTCATTGCTTTATATCAAGCTGAACTGCAGCGCTTTTGGTTTTACAAGTTGTGAACCTGGGTCTGAAGATGGATTGCTTAACAGACCTCTGTAATAGCCGACATGCAATTCATGAAATTATAACAGCATGCCTTTTTTTAAAGCCTAATACAAATGTCCCAGGTTACCAAGGGACCTGTCGCAGACTATCAAATTCAGGCAGGATTTTCTTTTTTGGCACAAAGAACAGTAGAAGTCTCCTCTATGATATCTCCATGCTCCATTCTTTCTTCAGGAATAAGTAGCAGAGGTCAAAATTAAAGAAATATCACATATTACCCGAATTCACCCTATATATACAGTATATAAACCACACACTTGAACAGTAGCTCAGCAGTATGAACACAGGACAAGAGAACAAGTGAACTAGTAATATAAATAAGACAGAGTAATAAAACATATCAAATCACAGCTTACCCCAATGACAAAGCGAATGATCTGTTTGTCATCATATTGTTCAATAATCCCTGTGTTTTCGTCACTGGGATCGCCATCTGTGATTATTACCAGAACTTGAATTGCATCAGGAGAGGCACCTGCAGCTGGGTTTTCCAAGATATTTTTCCTGAAACAAACAAATAGCAAAGTAGTTTTTTAAATGCTCAGAATAATTAAAACTCCATCCACAAATATGAATAAATCAGCAATTATAACTTAAATAACATGCTCATGATCTTAATGTGTCACTGGACCAGCTCGGATGTTAGGTGATATCCCTCAACAGTAATGTTAACATGATTCCTTGAACATCCCAGAGTTTGAAACTGTATGTTTAATGTCACTGAACTCACAACACAAATTCGAGGGCTCCATGTGTGTTGGTCAGATCCTCCATGTGGGGTTCGTCCCTAAGTTTTCCAAGAGCGCTGCCATCTTGATAGTCTTTGAAGTCAAATACCGTCTTGTGCTTTGAGGAGAACTGAACTGCTGAGAACTGGAAAAATGCATGAAACAGACAACACAATACAATTGAACATAACACTATTTGTATATAATTCAACAAATAAAAGTCATGAACTCTTTTATGTTGCAGTGGAGCAGTGACCTTGATTGATGTGTTCTTAAGGCTGTCCATTATATCCACTATGAAATCTTTATTTTTGCTGAACTCAGTTCCGGTCATACTGCTTGATCCATCAAAAAGAAAGACAAGGTCCACTGTCTTTTTGGTACATTCTGAAAAGAAATATGCAGAATAAAGAAATTGTTTGTTTGGACAAAAACATGAAGAACAAGATGTGAGCAATGGAAACATTTCCAGTCTTTCATCATCTCTTACCTTGGAAAGCAGGAGTGAAAGAGGAGATTTCCTGAAGCCTATAAGTCATCTTGTAACACACACTGTTCAGATAGGAGTTTTCATTACATTCATGGGCTATACTTGGGCTGCAAACCTATGTCCAAACATAAGAGGTAAAGGAAATTAGATTCATCACATTGATTTGTAATGGTTTTATCTTTTTATTGGCCTTTGTGATTTTCTTACAAAGAACTGGGAGCTTGTGGAGTCTGCGGCAATTGACAGGCCGAGGAGCTTCACTGGTAACGTTTTGTTTTTCACAGTAATGTCTGAAACAGTAGCATTTAATTAGTACTATAATAATACAAAGCATTTCAGCTATATTATCAAGTCTCTATTTTATGCTTCCTATTTTTGTATTGTTGAGAAGTGTACTTTGTGTGTGGTTAATTGTGTAACATCGACTGTATTCAACACTGTATTTTTATACCTTCAGCATTGAAACACTGGTTGCTTTGGTTTTTGTCAGGTCTGCATACTCCTCCAGATCCATTGAGCTGCAGTGGAGCAGTGACGATTATCCTGAGAACGAGGTGAACAACCATGAATACAGTCATCTGAACCATTGAAGTAATCACGGTGGCAGGAGCAGCACCATTTCAACACAAAGAAAATGCTCTCTGTGTGAAGCAGGATGTGAAGTCATGCTTTTGTGATGAACAGCATAATCTGGATGCATCCGTCAAAGTGATCAACAACAGCTCTTCACACGTCTGCAGTAGAGGCTCACCTCATTTATCTTCCGCATCTACTTCTTGAGTCATAAGGATTATGGTGATATCAGCAACAGTAATAATCAACTGAACCTTAAGGCTGAACATGCAAACTTACCCTTTGTTTGTGCCAGACATGAACTGAAGCACTTTGTATCCAAAGAAATCTTTCTTTTCACCAGCATAGACATCAGGATTTGTTGCATCAATGTTGAAAGCCAAAGAAAGAGGGGCGGCTGCAATTCATAAAAAATTACTGTTTTTTTTTCTTGCAAGCTTTAATCTAATTCGGTAGTAGTAATAATATTCGACAGTTTAAATATTGTATTTAATCTTTTTTAAGCCTCAACACTACACCTGTTAAGAAAACATTGATCTACTATAGGTCTACAGTGTTTCTACACAATAATTTTTTCAGATTTAACAAAAGATTCTGCACAAATGATCGTATTCAATTTTTATCAAAGAAAAAGTAGATCGAAAGTAAAATGATACCCAAGTGCATCTGAGGCAACTGGTTTCATATCCATCCAACTTCATGCTCTTGCACGTATTCATATTTATTTCCTAAAATACGAGCACATACTTACATACTTACCTGGATAGTTTGATTTACATAGTATACTATAACATAGTGTTGCTCTCTAATATCACAGCCAGTCTCACAATAAAAGTTTAAAAAAGGATCAGAATTAATGCAGCAGAAAAAGAAATTGCATTTCTACATCTTCTTCCTTGTCCAAACCCACTGCAACTCAAATGGTGACAGTTCCTTTTCATTTTCAAACTGATCTTCGGCTGAACTGACACTGGCATCATATGATCTTCTTGACTTTTCACACATGCAATATTACCCCCTGTAGATTAACTGATGTGAAAAATAACGTTCACAGCATGAAAAGCAAAAAAACTACTTTCTTCTCCTCAAATTTTCCAATTGTTGACCTCAATGTACAATTAAACCTTTCATGCACTGTTCGCAAGCAGCATTGATTTGGGAGGATATGAATATTGCAAATGTTAAAGGAAATCTGGATTCACCAGAACCTTCCATTCTTTGTTATCTTTATTTGCCCTTTTATCATGTGATGTATGTATTGTCAAATAAGTAGAGCTTTTAAAAAATGTTTTTGCTTGTCTATTTATGTTGGCTTGAAGCTGTACTAATCATCTTTTACATTTTTTTAGTTCAAATGACTATGTATAAATAGAAAGGTGTCGTAAACAAACTCATGGAGAATCCACAGCCCAGCTCTGCTGTTTTGTTCTCTCTCACAGGTCTCATAAGTGTCGTTTCCAAGAACAGCAGTAGGCAGCTATTTTCTAAAAGCCCTCAAAACCCATTATACGCAACTATATCTGCTCAGCAACAAATATTCAAGTTGAAAGAGTCCATTTATAAGGTTTTGCAACTTTACATAAAATAGATTTTTTGGGGGGTAAAATGACAACAAAAAAAAAATCTATTAGTTTCAAGCCTGAAATACTCAAATACACATTCTCCCACATTTCTCCAAAACTCACAAAGAGCACAAACCCCCTTTATCTAGTGGAGAAATTCCGTCCGATAAATGTAGGAAATATTATTTTCTTACCAAGCGCCACCATGTAGGTGAGCAGGAAAATATGACGCTGGTCTTTCATCTTCCACATCATTCTTCTCAAGGCTAAAGATGGTGTTGCTTGAGACTTATGTACCCTATGTGCAACACTTCCTGTGCGCTTTTTAAATGAGGGCGTTTCCGTTACAGGTGGTTGTGACACTTCTCCTCTCACAGCAATGTTCTCAGCAAAATGTATCTCTTCCCTCACACTTCCCCTTTTCTTTTGTTTCTCTGAAATACTTTATTTCTCACTCACTGTTTTTTTACTTCTGTAAACTGGTACAACAAACAGAGAGGATGATGATGTTAAATTAAAACATGTGAGAAACTTTCCTGTGATAGTGAAACCATCATCAGAAAAGTTGTACTGGTTTACTTCCAGTGATGGAAGAAGTATTATATTTAAGTAAAAGCTATGGTGGAATGTGACAAAATGTATTTACACAAAATCTCTACTTGACATTGAACATGTCATTTTTTCTTCGCCCACCACGTTTTAATCAATTAAAGTTAAGAGAGAAACATTGTATATGTGTAGTGACAGTTGTTGCTATTTTTCTAGATCAGGGCCATAAAAGGGCCATGTTTTTTGTTTTTTATCACACATCATTGAACATATTCTGATAATTGTTCCTTGTTCAAGCACATTGTGTTCTTCAAAAAAGCTTAGAAAATAAAAGCTCTTTTAAAAAAAGACTACTGACATTACAGGCGCACTTAAGTAAGATTTCATCTGTGGCCAATGCCCCTTGGCCCCACCTCTGGATCTGCCCCTGCAAAATAGTAATACCATGTTTTACCTTTCCCTAAGCAAAGGAAGTGAATTAGCAACATCACAGTATGAAAATGTTTTATGGATTACTCAAAAATGAAAAAAATAGTTTTTACCACACTGTCTGCATGACTTGACAGCACTTTCTAAAAAAAAATATTTCCAATAAGAATAGTATGTGTTTGAGTGTACCAAACTTATGCCTGAATCTGAATTTTCATTTCATTTACAAAGTCTCTGAAACCACTTGGACAGTTTCAACTTGTGAATGCTGTTTGTTGTTGTAACTGCAGATTTGAATATTTCGTTGTGTACGACATGACACTGTCTGTATGGCCCTGGCTGAAAAAACAGTCTAGTTTCTGTTCTCCTTCAATCCTTATAACAAAATCAGGAAACAGGATGTGAATTAATCAAGCACATTCTTCTTAATCTTTTGCAACTATAGATCACTGTATAGCTGGATGTTAAAAATTCTCCTCTTTATTTATCAGAAAAAAATCTCACAATGTCCTGTTTGTGTTGTGGTGGCTTGAGTGAGCACCAGGATGTTGAACCTTGAGAGAAAAGTCCACAACAGGACAGCCCTGTGTTATACAGCCCAGGGAAATAATGTCCACGTGTGGGGAGAAATACAAAGCTAAGTTCTCTGGAGTAACTCCTCCACTGGCTTCTATCAGTAGCGCTGGGAACTCCATCTTCAGGGCTCGAGCTGCGACATGGAGCTCCTGTCGGTGAGAGGTGGGTTATTGTGGAGCAAAGTGGCAGAGTGAGTGGAAACTGAGCAATGCAAGTGAAAAATGACTTGTGTTCTTTTCAAATTCTCTACCTGAGCTTGAAAGTTGTCCAGCATAACAATGTCTGCTCCTGCTGCGGCTGCCTCTCTGCCCTCGTCTGCAGAGCGACACTCCACCTCGATCTTACTGCTGAAGCCACACACTGAGCGGGCAGCTCTCACCGCCTGCACAACAAACAGGATGTTGTCTTTTTGTGATACATTTTTCAACTCCATTGCTAACTTTAGCCACTATTGAATCATTATGTTAGATTTTTGATCCAGATTTGACCACAAAATCTAGGCAACTTGAATTAAACTTAAATCTGTAAATTATTTAGATTTTAGGTTTTAAAATTCCACTATTTATTAAAAGGTTTGTCATTTAAATCCCATTCATTTTGATAGTTTTCAAAGAAAGATATTCCAGTGCTATAAATTCAGAAGTGCTTGTGAATCAGTGTAAACAAATAATAGCTTAAGATCTGTGGAAGCAATACTTTCATCAGAATTTATGGATCCTGAAACACAACTACAAAATGTTTTTCGGGTTTGAAACTATAAGACACATTTTCATATTAACTGGATTTTTGCTTCAGCTTCTCACCTCTGTGATACTTCCTGACGCCCAGACATGGTTGTCCTTCAGCATCACCATTCCACTCAGGTCCTGTCTGTGCATGGACACCCCACCAACCAGCATGGCGTACTTCTCCACCAGACGGAAGCCCGGGGTGGTCTTGCGTGTGCCAGCCACCTCTCCACGCCACCCCCCTGCCTTTGCCATTGCCTGGAGCAGAGAACAGCGAGTGGCGATCCCAGAGGCCCGGGCCAGGCAGTTGAGAGCTGGCCTTTCCCCAAGAAGGAGGCACCTTGCCGGCCCTCTCACCACAGCAGTCAACGTGACAGCATCTGGGCCTGTGCAGGTTAAACAGAGGACATAGGAGGACTGAGATCTAATGGTGAGAAGCAAGATATCAGGTGAATAAACATTTAAGCATTTAATACTGTGGAACTCTACTTTCTTTCAATTTCAATTTCACACCAGGTCATGTGAATAAAACAAGCAGGACATCTGCAGAGTGGGTTCTCTAAATCAGTATTTCTGAACAAAGGGTTCATGTACCCATAAGGGGGTACTCCTGAAGTGGCCAGGGGATACAGAGAAAGACTGTGGCATAGCTCAACCAATATGAAAAAATCATGTAAAATGATTTGTTAAAAATACAGCGTGTCCACATATCTGTGTTCAAGAGAAAGATATTCATCTCTGATCCGGGAAAGAGGAAAACAATGTCAGGGTTGTTTTCTCTGACTGCGAAAAGCTCTGTTTTCTCTATAAGCCATTAACTGATCTAACTAACTGATCTACTTGTGTAAAGTACCTGTTATTGAAAAGGCTGGCTTCATAATTACCTTTCTGACCAATGTCTCCCCTTGAATGCCAGCACACTCCCTGATGGACAAGGTATGTGGGACATACTGAATTTTGATATCACAACACAATGGTGGATATAGGATTTTTCATAACGGGGAAAGATTTACACAGAGGGGCCAATTATATGTCCAACATTCCTGATTCCTTTTAAAGGGCTTTTGGGGCCTCTATTATGATAGGACAGATAGAAAGCTAGTGGTGAAAGGGGGGAGAGAGAGTGGGGGACGACATGCAGCAAAGGGCCACGTTTGGCTCAAGATGCACATTGAATTAATTCCTTGTTTACTTTAAGCTCTAAAGCTTTGAGCAAAGACACACATCATTCAATTTACAGTATCTTGAATGTTTTACCTTGTTTAAGCACATTGCTTGGTAAAGCTTGGAAAATAATTTCTTCACAAGTTGTCACATACATTGTTAGTATTGTTAGTAATATATTGTTAGAAAATTACTTTATTTTTTTAAAAACGACTATTGACAGGGTAGGGCCTTCTACATGTTGGCCCTGTGATCGACACACCCTGACACCCCATCCAGGGTGCCTTGCCTCTCGCCCAGTTTCCCAGGGATTGGCTCCAGCATCCCTGTGACCCTTGATGGACAAGTAAAGGATGGATGGATATTTAATAAAACTAACTGTCTTCATTCTGTGACACCTGGTCTCTGCTTCCCTTTGTGTTTAATGAGCAGAAACACTGTCAGAGAAGTTTAAATCACAGATACCTGGTCACATTTGAAGAAAGTGTGCTGTTCCTACCAATCTTGGCCCCCTCCTGATAAATCCAGTCCACAGTGCAGCCGACCTCAGTGAACACTGCTGTGAAGAAGGGACTCCCTGCCAGGAGGCTGTGTGGCGTCTTACACAGCAGCCTGGCCTCCACCTCCTGTGACCCCACACACACCCCTGCAGCGTCAAAGTTGGGTGTGTCCTCTGCCAGCCACTCTCGTGCCAGCCGGGATAGAGTGGGAGGTGGGATCGAGTGAGCTGCCGTGTGTTTGGGGAGAGACATTCTGAAACAAGAGTTTGTGGAGACAAATTTGTTTCTGGTTGACATAAAAGTTCAAACAGATAAACAGATAATGACACCTCATAACCTTCACAGAGCTTTCTTGTCTCTGTCACTCAGAAACTACCAGCCCATGAGTCTGTAGATTTTAAAGATTTTAAAGTTTCATGAAAGATTTGAATTGTTCCCCTCACTCCAGAATAGAATGATCACCAGGGCAAAGATTACACTTGAGAGGCAGCTTTAAAAACATCACAGAGTTTATTTATCAGAATTGGCATGATTTTATGATTTGCATCCAGTAGAGTACTTTCAGATCATCAGTTTAATAGTTAATCAGTTAAACTATACTTATTCATGGAAAATCATGAACAAATGAATGAAGCGCAACTAATTCAAGTGTTTTCTGACAGAATATTAGGGATCTGAGATATTGGAGTGATGTGTTCGACAGCGTTGTCCCACTTATCACATTTACAACTGAGGGAATAACATCTGGAAAAGGGCTGTTAATTCCTCCATTGGAGACTCATATAGTCTATGCATGGAAGTACTGAAGCTGTTCCATATGATTCATGGTGGACCAGCACCTTTCTAAGACACTTAGTTTGTTGTCTTGTTTTTCATGCATCTGTTCTACATGAAGAACCTACTGCTTCTACAACAGCGCTCTCAAATAGACATTATCACAACTGCATATTCTGTCAAGGTTGGACAACTAGTCCAAGATTGGGCCAGCACTACAAAAAACAAATGATAGATTTACTTACTTCCATCAGTGGCCCTCCTCTTTCTGTTGGTAACAGACTGTGGAGTTGTAGCACTGTGCACACGGAGCCACAGCAAAAATGTGATGTGGAATTTGCCCCCGTGTCCATGTTGGAATGTTGATGAGCTGAGAGCCAGTATGAAGCTCAACATTGATTGTTGTGACCAAGGCTGATTGACAGGCCACGGAGGTCAGTATGATAGAAACATTTCTCCCAAGATTAAAGAAAATGGTTTAAACTCAATGTAACTGAGAGACATTAATGTGCTGTAGGCTTGTTAACCCACAGACTGCATGAAAAATCACGATATTAAACTTGCTTGTGTCACAAACTTTTATTTGACACTTCCATTTCATTTTTATTTTTTTGTTATGCTTTGCACCAGTGATCATTATTTTGGGGCATTTTCTCTCATTGCATATGGCCCGAAGTAGTGGTGGCTGTCACTGATAACTTTATAAAAGGTTAACAGACCATCAGGGGGAGACATGCACATTGCAAGTATTTTACCTTACAATGTAATTAACCTATGATAAGATCATCCTTACAATTTAGGCCGTTAACCATGTGTAAAGAGAGTACTGTTTGTAAATGATTTCTGTTACTGCCCCTACAGTCCTGTGACTGAATGAGTTTGAAGTAGGGATGTTTCTTGGTGGCGGGTTCTCTGTCAACATGTGTCTGCGGTGTCAGAATAAGCACAAAGACAGGAAGTGTCCTGCTCTCGGTGCACAGCGACTTCTTCAGCGTTTCCCGTCAGGCTCCGCTACTCAACAACAGCGCTGACGTCACATGGCCTGGCCCTGCGCGGCTTTGCGCGCTCCCGACGCCCACGAACGCGAGCAGAGGCTTCCTCCACATCCAGAGCAAGAACCAGGAAGTGAAAGTATACACATGGAGGGTGTGTCTTCCCCTGCCAGTGTATGTTTTATTTTTAAAAACACAGTCCTCCTCGGATAAATAAATGGGGGACTCGGCGAAAACCAAGCGGCGGGAGCAGCTAAAGCGCTGGTCCGGCTCCTGCACGGACAAAGCGTCGGCCGTGCCCCGGCGGAGGTGGCGGGGCGATGCCGAGGAAGGAGCAGGGGAGCCGGAGGCCGAGCTGAGCGACCCCCACAGGGAGCAGCCGGAGTCTGTGGGCTCAGAAGAAGTCAGCCCCCTCCTCAAACGACGGTGAGGAAACGACTCCTGTCAAACAGTCCTACATCGAGGGCCACATAACCGCTAGCTTAGCTTAGCATAAACATCTCGAATTATGCTAAAGGAGGAATTGTGCGTGGGCTTGGACAAAATACCAGAAACACTACCACTCACGTACCCCCCAGCTACTGAAAAACCACTGAGTTCCCTGTTTGATGAAGCTCGTAATGTTTGTGTAAACCACCAGTTGTCAGTTGTCGTTTCTCCTTTGGTGTTTATCCTGTTAGCTAGCTAGCAAAGAGTCCTACAAAGGGTATGTGTCAGGGTCTAGTAGTATCCCTGTTTGACTTTGCTTATCGTGATCCATCAGACTGGTGTAAATGATGATGAATGACCATCTCTTTCAAAGCTTTTAAACTATGTCCGTCTGCTAATCTGTGTTTGGGTTAACATCACTGTCTAGAACTGCAGTAGTGTCTGTCACAGCTGCGGGTCCACCTGCCACAAGGGCTGCAACAATATGATAATTGATGTCAAAAAGTCTCCATCTATGATGACATCAACTGCATTAGCACAGAGGGCTCACAAGTAGACCCTCACCACCACTGACTGCAGCACACTTAAAGATACATTTGCGTCAAAACACTATTAAAAGTTAAAGGCTTGCATTATTCTACATCTGTCTGCCCTACCTGCATGCCCAAGTGTCCTGGGGCAAGATACTGAACCCCGAATGGCCCCTCATGGGAAAAAGTGCTGTCCATAGATGCACTGTATGAATGTGTGTGTGAATGAGGCTATATTGGTCATCAAGACACGATAAAAAGGCTGTATAAAATACAGAACGTTTACCATCATTTACCTGTTTTTAAGGGTTCACTTCTTCAGTAGGAAGATGATGGGCATGGGGCTGAGAGCCACAAACAAGGATCGAACTCAGACAGAATCGAGAGACACGTTTTTGGTTTTTCACATGATATGTTTCAAATAGCAAAACTATACAACCTTGTTCTTGTTGTCACCTAGAGGATATTTGCTCAGTGTCATGAGGTGTTCATGTTCTGTAAATTCCCAGTTTGAAATTTAGTTGTGTTACAATGTATGGTTGTTACAACTGCTACCCAGTGACATTATCTAGTTGTTTATATTATGTCTTTAGGAAAAGCGTGAGGTTCGACAGGGCTGCAGAGTTCCTGGCTTCCTGTGCCAGCGGGGACACGGAGGAGGCTCAGGTGATGCTGAAGGAGGCCAAAGACACCAAAGGGACAAACAGGGAAGATGTGGTAGAAATTATCAATTGTTCTAATGCTGATGGAATCACAGCTCTGCACCAGGTGAGGCAGCTTCTCCTCCCGAGGTTTCATCAAAGTCATTGGATGATGAATAAGAAACATTTACAATTGCTTTCTTTTGGTTTCCTCTCTTGTCCACAGGCCTGCATAGATGGCAGCATGGAGATGGTGATCTTCCTTTTGGAGCAAGGTGCCAATGTGAACCAGGTTGACAGTGAGGGATGGACGCCACTGCATGTTGCTGCCTCCTGCGGCTACTCTGAAATTGCAGAGTATGTAGTATAATATAGTGACGAATAAGATGTGTAATACAATAGTCTTTGCCACTGTGGGGAGGTCAGAGTGCAGTGTGGTTTGCCAGAGTATTTCTGCATTCAACAATACTAACATTGTTGCCTTGTTTGGAAGCTAAAGCACGAGTTGGCCTGGCACACAAACACATGCAACTCGAAAGATTTAAGAATTGATGCACCTTTTCTTTGTGTGAATAATTCCTTACTGCTTAAGATTAGATGTTCTCTATTTAGAGTTGGTTAGCTTCTATAGTTGAAACGAATTCTCACTCTGTCCATGTTTGTTTTGACAGTTTCCTTTTGCAGCAAGGTGCGTCTCTCTCTGCTGTGAACTGTGATGGTGACGTTCCTCTCGACATTGCTTTGGATGAGACCACTGAGTCCCTTCTTCAGGATTACACTCAGAGACAAGGTGAGTGATGTTCCTTGACAACAATTTACTTTTTTTAAATGGTTGTGCTTAATCTGGGGGTTAATTATGTGTGTGTTTCTTTCCAGCACATCTTCTGTTGCATTAACAGAATCTGTTTTTATGTATGTTTGTTGAGCTTAATCAAAAGTACCTGATTGGCCTGTTTATAGTTTTATTCGCTGTGCTGGATAAGGTGGGGAAAAAAGGCCGCCTATGCACCTATGTCTCAACATACAAGCCGAGTTTTCATAGTTTAATGCTTTGAAAATGAGTTTGAACGTTTTATGGGATTCTGCCTGTTTTTTATGAATTACATTGACCTTCAGGAGATATTCCAAATAACGTCTTTTATAAGGATTCCAACCGTGTCTGGGTCATTGTTAATTATAGTGGGCTTCAGGGTCTAGAGAACACAGCATTTAAGGCAGTTTGATGCTTGGAACAAACTAGTTGATGAAGTGTGTTGTCTGATGACGCTGGAAAGGTTTTAAAGCTGTGTCACAAGGAGATAGTAGTGCACGTTTTTGGACATGCTTTCCTGGAAGGTATTTATATTGCTTTTGCTTAAAGTTGCAGAGTCTGTGTTGTAAAAGATGGAAAAAGAGAGAAGTCTTAACCCTGGATACTACTAAGATAAAGCATTAATAGCTAAATGCAATGCACATTTAATTTGTCTGTCATATTGTGAGCATGGATATAACAAGGGATGCGTGTATTTGACATGTTCTGTTTGATTCAAGGTGTGGACTTGGAGGCAGCTAAGCGGCTGGAGGAGGAACAGATCATGAAAGACGCCCGAACCTGGCTAATTGAGGGCCCACCTGCCGATGTGCAACATCTTAAGACTGGGGCCACCCCGCTGCATGTGGCTGCAGCCAAAGGCTACCTGGAGGCCCTCAAGTAAACACTTCTGACTTGATTTTTAATGGATCTATACCCAGAACGCTTTCTCGATTTTTCTTGTCTAGATTTGAAAAACTATAAAACAAACAATGTCGCTATACCAGCCACAAGTATATTTTGGTTTGTATTGTCTCATGCAGTTCTTCCCTCTCTCCTGTTGACACCTTGCTTTGTGTTGTCCAGGATACTGTGTCAGTGTGGGCTGGATGTGTCAGCTATGGACTTTGATGGTTGGACACCCCTCCATGCAGCAGCACACTGGGGTCAGGACAAGGCCTGTCGCATTCTGGCTGAACAGCTGTGCAATATGGAATCCCGCAGCAATGCGGTAAAGGCCCTAACAATACTGAACACTTTTGCTGTTACATTATAGTAGTCTTCTATTTTCTACTACTTTTATATAAATCAAGATAAAGGCATACTTTAATTTACAGGGAGAACATTTATCATGACAGAATTTACATACTGATAAGTATGTAAATCTTAACAACACACAGGTTTTCCACTCTGTTTTCCATTTCATGTTTTATTTTTGACATGTTGCCTCCACTTGATATGAATTGGACCTTGCAGGGTCAGACGCCATTTGATGTTGCTGATGAAAGTGTTGAGGAGCTGCTGGAGGAGTTATCACAGAAACAAGCCAATGTGAGAACGTGTTTATCTTTACTGGTGTCATGTCCATTTACTTTGTGTAATTTAGAAGACCTGTTGTCTTGATCTCACTCTGCTGTGTATCCTCCTCTCTCAGTGGCGTAATGAACAGTCCATACTGGATAGGCAAAACCAGCAAGGCTCCACCACTGCAAATGCACAAAACAGACGGCGGAGGTTAGTATCTATCTGTTACTTATCCTGAATTATACACATTCTTACCCATTTAATATATTTCTATTGTTCCTTTCCTCTATATTTTACTTAAATTAACAGATTTTGGACATATGATAATGAAACAGAAAATTATTTATGGTGCCATGTTTTCCTTTCCAAAATCGTATTGGGTTGTGTTATCTTTTGAGGTCAACATCTGTCCTATTTAATGCTTCCAGGAGCTCAGTGTGCAGGATGAGCAGTAAAGACAAGATGAACGTGCAGGACCAGTCTAAAGAGAGGGGCGTCTCTGGAGACCTGGAGCTGAGCGAAGAGAAAGAGAGCAGCCCTGGTAACAACAGCGACTGGGCTGACACTGACCATGAGTTCTACAACTTCTCTGTAAATACCAGAGATTGTGCTGATGACAAATTATCCTCCTTCTCTTCCCTCAGAAAGCTCCACAGTGTCTAGTCCAGACACAGAGAGTGTGACCACATCTACAGTCAGCCCTGCTGACAAGGTAATACTCACTGAGCAGTGCAGGCCTCAGTGTTACACAAGAGCAATCATTCTCAACCAAGTGTTGTTATGCATATGTAAGGGTGATGTAGGATATCTCAATGTAAAGGACAACATGTGATTAAAAGAAAACATAACCTCAGTAATGCAAAAAAACATTTTATACCCCTTGTGTCCCCTTTTGTCAGTTTGTGTCCTAAAAAGTATTTTATCGAAAAGTATTTCTTATTCATTATATACATTTTATTATAAGCTATTATTTTGTGCAAAAGGCAGCTCACAGTCGAACTGTTTGTCAAACAGAGAAGAGAAGTTTTAAATTTCTCTTCATATATGGCGACAATTACCATTTATCAATATCAGGAAATGAGAAGAAGAAAGTAACGTGTATGTTGTCTAATATATGTACATTTTCAGCACCAACACTGGTTATAAATAATAAGTTATAAAGGGGAGGTTTGTGTATTTCTGTCATGATACACCGTTTATCTAATGTGACCTCACATGCCAGCATTTCACCAACTGTAGAACTAAATTGTGTCAGGTGGGAAGGCTTTTTAGAAGGGTAAGAGCATGTCAAAAAAATTACTTAATTCCATCATTAGTTATGTGCCCTTACTAGGAGGATAAATCCAAGATTTAACTGGTGTGAGCTGATGACAGTGAAGAAAATCTTTCTTCTCTTTTCTTCTGTGGTTTAGACACCAGAGGAGAAGGATGATGAGGAGAAGGAGCAGGACAAGGCGAACCGCACTGCAAGAGTTCAACCCACTCCTCAGACGAGGGACGCCTCCGCTGAGAGTCCCAACGCCCCCAACGCTGACAGGCGCAAGTACGAAGCAGGAACCTCAAAAAATGTTCACAACAAGATAGTTTTTTACTGTACACTGAGAACTGAGTTTTTGAACAATTTTATCACGTGTTTTTTCTCTGTAGAGTTTCATACAATTGCATGGTGCATAAAGGCAGTTAAGTTGACATAATGCTTATGTAATATATAATTTGTGGATGTTTGTGAGTTCAGGTTCCAGGCTCCAGTCAGGGACGAGGAGTCTGAATCTCAGAGGAAAGCTCGTTCTCGACTCATGCGCCAGTCTCGCCGCTCCACACAGGTATGGCTTACAGGTGATGGGTATTGTTATGATTTTGTGTCAAAATTGAAAACATTTAGATGAGGATTAGAAATTAGTTTGATTTTAATACTAGAGTGGCACTCCACCTCTGCCAAGGCTCAACAGTCCTATTATGAAACCACTAGAATTCACTAAATTCACTAGATCAGCATTTTATTTTCGAACTCATAAATATCACACCCCGAAACATGATCAGGATCCATTTGTTTTTCTTTGAGACATCAATGGAATGTGGAATGCAATGCTAACTATAATTAAAAAAAACAATCTGGATCTGCACCAAAATTTTGTGAGTTCTGTGTGAGTCATGACCCATCCCCTACATACAATTTCTTTATAAAGTAGTTTTTGCGTAATCCTGATAAATAACAAACAATCAAACGCAGACAAAAACATGTGTGGTGTGTGTGTGTGTGTGTGTGTGTGTGTGTGTGTGTGTGTGTGTGTGTGTGTGTGTGTGTGGTGTGTGTGTGTGTGTGTGTGTGTGTGTGTGTGTGTGTGTGGGGGGGGGGGGTGGGGGGGGGGGGGGGGGGGGGGTGGTGAAGGAGCTCAGCTTTGCCCCTGGGGGCAAACATAGACATAGACACACCGAGCTGATCTCACTCCCAGGTTCCTTCAAGCACCAATAAAAGAACCAAACATACAAATACAGAACCAGTTCATATCCAGAACTGGGTTTTAGGGGACATCCCTACTGCATACAAAGGGGTGGAATCCTTGAGTCTCTGCACATCTTTCTGCATTGTACACTCCACACCTTTTAGATTTCATGTCCTTCACACAGAGCTGCACGGTGCTGTTTTTGTTGCCTTTTATTGACTGTTGCACACTTGGCAGGTGTTAATGTCTTGTGTGTTTAATGCTGTGGGGCAAACAATGTACTGTATCATGATTTTGAGAGACAGACAGACATCACTTTACCAAGTGAACAATTTACTGTGTGATGATGTGGTTAACCTGAATATTCCACTGTAGTAGAACTTTGCATCTTGCTGCACACATACCATGGTACACATGTACTGCATCATTAGCTTTTCGTTCACGATGGACAGGTTGTGTCTTTTTTGGCAAAATTGTTGCAATTGGCCTTTGAGTTGTTTTTATTCTTGCTCTGTGTGCACAGGGTGTAACTCTGACAGACCTGAAAGAAGCAGAGAAGACTGTGGCTAAAGCTGCAGATCCAGCACCTCGTAACGTCCAGCCTGTCAGCCCCATCGTCACCATCACGCCTGCTGAAAGAGGTGAGTGAGGAAGAACAGCTGCAACAGCGAATGATGATGTTAATCTCTGCAGAAAAATGCAAAAGCTACACAATTCTAGAAACATTATTACCAATGTAAATATTGTTAATGCCTCAAAGGTCTATTATTTATTGTTCTGTTTACTCTCACCATGTGAATAGTCTCACTTCTGTTTACTGTAAGAATGAGACTAAGAAATAAAAGTACATTTTGGAGGGGTGTTTTTGAGAATTGCAGTTTAAAGGAAATGGGCTTCCTCACATATGCTCTATATCCTCTAGCTGTGAAGTACAGCATTAGGTGTGGTTAAGCTTTCAGGGCAGTTATCACACACATACTCTGACCTCTTACCACACTCCACCCTTGTATTTAGATGCGAACCGAGCAACTCCCCATCTGACATGTTCATGTTTAGATAAGTCAAACTGTAAGTTCAGCAAACATATCAGGTCAACCTTGAACATCAGCTCATAAATAGAAGAGGAGCACTTTGTTCATGTCAAATTAGCTAATTTCTCTCAAGCCTCAACATGCACTGAACTGAAGCAAAGAGTGATGCCAAAGATGAGACAGCCTCCTGCATCTTACAAAGTTAAATTTAGAAACTGATCTACCCCATGTACAAGTTACTTTAATCAATCCAGCCTCACAGAAAACAGCTCTGTCAAGCAGCGTTTGTGTTTAAGCTGTGTTTGTTAATGATATTGTTTCTTCATTTTTAGATTTCCACAATGACCAAGATACAGTTAGTGAGATTTTTGACTCAACAAATAGTCCCACAGACCTCGGGAGTGTTTACTGTTGATCTCCATCTTTTCCAGATACAGACCCAGTAAAGAAGTTGGAGCCGGAGGGAGAGAAGCGTCTGGCAGTGAAGGACAGGAGAAAAGGGAGGAAAGAGAGGCGCTCCACTGGAATCGTCCAGCTGGAAGGAGAGGTAAGAAACAACCTCACATCATCGCAAACATGGCCGACCGTTCACTGCCAAGCAAATTGTAGTTTTATTTCCGTTGGGACTTCATTTTAGGGAACAAATTATTTTTTTCTCCTGTCTTTGCAAATATACCTGCACACTGAAAGTTGGTGAAAGGTCAGCAAAACTACTTCCTCTTTGACAGGATGTAACTTAATGTTCAATGAGCCCACTTCTAAATCTTTTTTAATAAGGCAACTTGAAGTGACAAAAAAACAAACAGATTTTTGTTTCTTGTTAAATGTTTGTTAAACTAAAATGCACCGACACTAACGAAACATGATCATAAGCTGGTAAGCCCCACTGAGCTGCCTGAACGCCACACAGCATGCTGCGCAGCCAAACTTTGTTTTAGAACTCACTGAACTTTATTGGACGTCTATCAAACCCCAAACTCTACAAAGATGCCAAAAATCTCAGGAGTTTAAGAATGAGGACAGATGATGCAAAAGTCAGTTAGAATGTTTTTGATTGGTGACACAGCCATTAAAACCAAATGAACAACAAATCAATCAAATCCTGATATTACTCAGTGTGAACTTCCTTAACCTTTGATAAAATGCTGCACAAGCTGTTACAGTATACATGATGCTGTGGGATAAGACCATTTTAACAACTTTATTACATCATTCTGTATATTAGGTGTTTTCTGCAAATAGTATTAAATGCTTAACCAATACTAATAATTAAAAAAAGCTATATATGACAATCAATGGTCAATTATGATATTGTGACAAACTACCACATATTTAATAAATAGCAGGTGCTCTGTAGCAGCCATGGCTGGAACATTAGTGGTGTTGTTGATCATGACAACAGCACATTCACAAGAACAGCATGTTCAACACAACGGCGTGTTCACGACCACGGCAACTGATTTTCTGAATCGAGCTTCAGTGCAGGTTCTGTGGACTGTCCAGCAGCTGGTCTTTCTGCCGCTGTTCAATTTATGCAGGTCTCTTTTACAGTTTCAAAATGAAAGCGGCCACCAACATCACCACAGGCCAATCAAACAGCCTATTCCAAACAGACAACAAGCACTGCACTAGTGTTAGTGCAATGAGAGCATAGGTGTAGGGATGTGTAATGGAAAATGTGAACCTGTCTTTTTTTTTTCTTTTTCTTTTTTAGAATGAAGAAGAGGATGCTTATCTGGATGATAAGAACAATATTACCACTTCCAAGTGAGTCAGGCTGTCTTGAACTGCCCCAAACCTTTCTAACTGTGTACACTGTAAGATTTTGCTAATATGGAGTTTTATTTCCAGAAGGTAAGTTTGAGTTGTACTGAAAAGTTTAAACCTGTGTTAGATTGATGGATACTTTCTTCATCCCAGAAGGGAAATTACACTGTTGGTGTTGACTATTCTGAGCTTTAAAAGTCCCTTGTGTTTCTCTGCAGTGAGAGTCCACTGGAAGACTTGTCAGCTGACTACAGAACGGTAAGACCTGACCCCTCCTCAGAAGATATCAAACATTCCTAGTAAAAACACCTGAGGGCTGAAAGAGAGCTGTAGCTGAGGTCTTGACAAGCGAGGACAGGAATTATACCTGACAAGATCTAGAGAGAAGTGATCAGAAACCCTAAGCAGCCAAACTATTCCCACCTGCACACACAGAACTGTACGAAAAAAATGTTGTTGTGCTCTGAATGTCTGTGTTGTGTGTTTCCTATCAGCTGTACTATAAGGTACTGCAGGAAAACCTGGCTCTGAAGGACAATGTGCAGGAGATGGAGCTGCTGCTCAGCCAAAACAAAGTGGAGCTGGAGAGACTCCGACAGGTTCGGCAGGTTTGCTGCTTCCTCTGACCTTAAAGATTTAAAGAGCTGCATGTGTGTGTGACTCTGTGAGACAGAGTCACTCTGTGTGCAAGAGTGTTGTTGTTTAGAGCTGCTAAAACAGAGAAGTTTGGAAAAGCTGCTGGGCCTGTTTCATTTGAAAACTCAGGGGCTTTGTTTTAGTCTGGTAGGGAAGAAACTTAGATGTGTGAAAGTTATATAGGAGACACTCCCAACCGCTTGCTGATTGGTTCTTTTTGGTTAAAACTAAGCCTTTGCTGATTTGTCAGGCTTCTATCACATGACACTCTTCCTGAAGAAAACTACTTACGTCAGCCACTGCTACAAGTGTTGAATGCAACATGGATAACCAATTACAAGTGTGGCTGGCCCTGTCGTCTTGGCTAACAGCTGTTGTGCAGCTAAATTCTGTATTTTACAATGATCTAACTGTTATCATATGTAGGAGATGAGATCTTATTCGAGCAATCTCCTGTGTCCAGCGTCCTGCACATGCCCAGTGTGCTGTGCTTTTTCAGGTGTATTAGTATGGACAGGGATTAATAATGATTCGTCGCCAATACGCTTGTGTGGACAGTTTGAAAACACCATTTTTAAATAACATATATAGTGTGTTTGTATGTGTGGTCCAGGTGTTTGTATAGTTTTGTTCTTGGGAACTACAAACCGTCACATTGTGCACCTTATGTGCACATACAGCGACTTGCCAGTAGGTTAAGGTTAGTTATTTAAGAAGTCAATGGAATGTCCTCTGAAGCTATGGAGACATGACTGCATGTGCATGTGAGGTCTGATGTTTATTTGATCAGCGATAATCAATGACTGTTAATATTAAAGAGAGGTAACAAGGCAGCTCCCAAAAAGGTGAGGCCAACGCAGCTTGATTGCCCCCTGGTGGCTGGCTGCAGTATAGGTCATAAACCTCTCCTCTATGTTACCAGATGGACCGTACTTAAAAAGTAATTTTCGTTTCTTATCGGCCAAATATATTTATGTGTCATTTTAGGTAATTTAGTGTTTTTAATTTTTGTTTTGTTTTTACTTATTAATCTGATAAGTTTGGTTTCGATAAGTTATTTGTCACCATAAATAGGGGGCTAGAAAAATGACGCTAACAGCCTAAAATACATGCAGGATATTTGAGTGTGGACATGTCATCCATCTTTTTATACACATTGATCATAACAAGGAAAGCGTGGTGGACTGGATGTGTAGTTTTTAAATGATTTTATTAATTCAGTGTCTGTTGTTGTGTATTTCTGCAGTCGCTTGTATGAAAACAGTAAATGAATAGTGGTTCTTCCTGTTGCAGAGCCAAGAGAGCAGCACAGACAGACCGGCCCTGCTGGAGTTGGAGAGATTTGTGAGTCTCAGCTTTTATTTCACTTTGTCTGGTGGAATTCACCTCCACTGGTGCCCTACAGACATATTGCAATGATGCAGAAATAATATTTCTAAATGATAGAATGTGAGTTAAAACAATATCTTTTTTACAAACCAGATACAGCTTTTGTCTCTTGAGTTGTGACTTCAAACTGTGAAGCCGTAATCACTGACACCTCACTGTATAAGATGTGATGGAAATATATAAACTGACAAACCAAGGTGTTAGAAACGTTTGAAAAACTGCAGGCAGGGAAAATGTCTGCTCACGATTTTCACACTCTTGTGCTCATAGGAGAAGTTGGCCCTCCAGAGGAAAGCAGTGGAACTGGAAGATGAGCTGAAGGTATGTTCACTTCAATACTCATCACAACTGTTCTGAATCAACGTGACTGTAATCATACGATGCTCTAATCCCAAAAACCCGTATTCCTCCTGAGTTCTACATAATATCTAATAATAATAATAATAAAAATTACTGAAAAATGTGTTTTACATGTTGTTATTTCACTTGGATGTTAGAGCTTCACTGTGCAGGATGATGGATGTGCAGAATTTGACACTCAGAGGCTGATTTCACATTCACCTGCTGAGGGGGAAGATGTTTCTCTCCACTCGTCTTCAACGCCAGTTACATTTGTATATACGTCGCAATTCTGTGACAATTGAAACCTGAAATACAGAAAAAAGTTGTCAACCTGCCACTGTTATTTGGCACCGAGCAACAGTCCCATCCTGTAGACTGACCAGTGTTATGTTGGAAAGTGTTCATGTTTAGAGGAACCTCAGGGGTTGTTGCTCCGGAATTAGCTGAGATGTGGTTTAAGGCTTAAGCTGGTTTACACTCCCACTCTGAAACTTTCGTCTCTCAAAGTTTTTCACGTCTGTCAAAAGGTGTTCCACAGTTGTTTGAGCTTTTCGGGATCAGATTGATCAGAGAAGTGTGTTTTATTTTTAATATGTGGTCTCAGTGCCCCATGTATCAAATTGGGCCACTGACCATCCTGAAATAGACTTGGAAGTGATCAGGATAATTACGGAGCTCCTTGATCAGAAGATTAAATTCTGCTTGCTCCTGGCGGTTTCTCAGGATTGGATGGACCCAATATTTTCAAAAAGTGAGAGGACCACAAAATCATCCTCACTGCTCGGCTCCATTTTATCTCGTGCTGCAAATACTGAAATGGTTCCAGTTTTGATCTGGTAAAACAGTCACAGAGCTGCCGCAGAAGTGAGCCACAAAGAACGCTGTGTCACGGTTCCATTTCAAGGAGAGTAAAATAATCAATGTGTGATGGTGTTTCTGTAGGTTCTGGGGGATCTCAGAGCAGACAACCAGAGGCTCAAGGACGAGAACGCCGCCCTCATTCGAGTCATCAGCAAACTCTCAAGATGAACCTGGAAAACACACCTACATGGAGATGAAAAGTATTACAGGATTTATTTGTCATCCAGCTCAGAAGACACAAAACAAGGAAGAGAGACGCAGCATCAAACACCTGCAGAGCACATTTAACAGTAACTGGAAGAGCGTAGAGATTTCAGGGTTTTTAGCTTGTGTTTGGGCCTTTATGATTTGGCAGATCTACTGTATAACAAGCTGAACTGCACCTCCTGTGGACTGACAGGGTGTCCCTGCTCACATCCACTTTTATATTAAGTTTTTATTGTTGTATTTTTTAACTGGAATATTTTATGTGCTTTGCTTCTGCAACACTTTGTATAAAAATCTGTATTAAGAGACTTAAAGCCATGCACAGTGTGAGTTCATAGTCATGTTTTAGATAGATTAACAAATGCCAGTCATGAGTGAGGGGGTGGTTATTAGAAAAAGAAAAAGACAGTAATGTGCCAAAAACCCAGCCCTGGTTGTGCATGTCCTTTGGGGAACGCTCCTTGTGGTCAGTGCTGTTTCTCAGGATGAGTGTTGGGTCGATGCTTCCTGCTCTAGCTGACCGCTGTAAACGTGGACCAAATCTGCATGCTCATTCCTCCCCCGCTCCTCTGAATGTATATTTAAGATGTATATTTATGTACAGGGGCCATCTGTCCGGACAGTGATGTAGACGTGTCGTCGTGGTCTCTGTTGTACAAAGGGCGCAGAGTTTCGGGTGCTAAGCAGTGGACGTCAGATGCAGCTCATGTACACGGGCATTCTCACAGAAACCGTTTGTTACAAACGTCACATCTTTCAAGAGGTTGTGGAGAACGCACGCTCTCTTCTTAGTACTGTAAGTCGGTAGGAATTTCACTTTGCCATTTTGACTGGATGCTTCTGTAAAAGCAACAACCCCTAAGCTAAGTATTCGCCCCCGTGACGGACAGCTGTTATTTTCTAACAGACAGGCCAGATGGGTCAACGTTTGAATGTTTACTCCTGTTTTAAAGAAAATAACTCTCGCATGTCAAATTGTATTTTGATGCCGTGCCTTTCGATATGCATTTGTAAGTAATATTTCTATTTTGCTTTGGTAAACGTACACCGTTAAGTATAAAAATACAGTTTGGGCAAAAACAATTCAAGGCTCTGTTTTTTTTATATGTGAAAATTTCTTTTCCACCATTGACTGAATATCACCTTTCATCTTTTCTCTCAAAGGGTCAGAATAGTCCTTCAAAAGTTAACACAACATCATAACTAGTGGTGCTGTTATGTGTGTAGAGACAATAACTGTTGACACTAGAGCCAAGTCGGTATATCTTTATCAATATTAATCTTATTGCAGATTTATCATATTGTTGAATATGGCGGCTGAACGGTAATGAGAAATGACAGTACAGGAATTAAGAAAAGATAACTCAAATATTTATATTGGGCTTAAAATCATGTATGTTTTAGAGTGAAATTCATTCACATACTTTAGTGGTCTACTGGTGCAAACAGTTCATGAAAGATAATATGACAGTGAATATGACAGGTTTTAATGGTGTGATTGGTCTAAATGTCATAAAGAAAAAGTGACCATTTAAAAAGGAACCCCTGGATCTATCGTTTCTTGAGGAGAACTGCAGCATCTGATCGCTCGGCTCAACTGATGTCACACGAGTCAGTGTCAGTTGGGGCTAAAGACATAGTTTGAATAGTTGAGTGGAGTTGAGTCGTCCTTTAAGGACCATGTCTCTGGGACAACCTTCCTGAAGACCTGGGGGGCAGCAGAGGGTTGATATTTGTAATAGCAAACAAAAAGCTACCATTTTCCCCTCCTTTTTACTCTAACTTTCATTTAATTTTATTTATCCATTTATCCATTTATTTAGCCTGTTTTATTGTTTGGTATATATTTGTGTAAAACTGCTGGAATGTCCCTTAATCAACACTATTACCCACATAACATTTGTAAATATATACACAGCTTGTCCAGGTAGGAACAGTTCTACAATCTGTAAAACATCACAATGTTAGAGGCCACGTTGAGCAAAATTTTTATTGACTGAGATGAGCAATCACAAATGATGACAGACTATACAACCCCACCAGCATGCCAGCGTTTTCATAGAAACTGTACAATGTGAAGGAATGTATGGAGCAGGAATACACCGTTATCATTATCTGAAGAAACAAAACAAAACGTTTACATCCATATGTTCTGGTACAGTACAAGTCGCTTTCAGTTTAGTGTAACAGGTCAGTTGTGTTTGTCTAGTAGTCTCATGTGACCCTTCGTGTCACTGAGGTCTTTCTGAGAGGGTCACTGGGTAAAAACACTGAAGGCCTGGTCAGTTTTTTTATTTCCTCCTCACTGCCAGTTTCTGTCTGCGGGTGAGGCCAGACACCGACGAGGTCTCCGGCAGCAGCAGACGGTGCCTGGCTCAGCTGCCTCCTGTGCTCTCCGGTTCTACTCCACACTTACTTCCTGACTGCGGGACTACGAGTTATGAAGCTATCTGAGGGGGAGCACTGAAGGGGAATGATGTACATTAAGGCAAAGGGGAAACAAACAAAAACAATAAAGACTAAAATAGTAATGCTTGTCGCCGTTTTACTCCACATGATCGAAGTCAATGCTAAGGCCTCATGGCTAAATGGAATGAGAGTGCCAATACTGATATTCACAGGGTTTGGTTTTTTATCTCCAATTTTTAACATTCAGTCCCCTCCAATTAGGAGGTCAGTTTATTTGGGGGGTGGGTGCGTGCAGATGTATGTGAGTGACCTGTAGAAACAGTCTCTACTACAACAGGGCTAACAGAGAAGTTAGTAGCAAGAGTAAGCCCTTGATATCACAGATGACTGCTCGTGCACACAGGGCATGCTAAAGACAAGAAGTTTGAACATTAGTCGATACATAAGGCAGCTTATTTCTATACCCTTGTACTTTTTACTCCCCTGTACACTTTGGTCCCACTCACCGCTTAAAAAGAGCGAGTGGGTTAATACATTTAGGGCAGGGAGGGAGAGGCTGAAGAGCAGCTCTGAATGAATTCTTTTAACAAGGCAGGTTCTGGTAATTCTATCAAAAGACAGCGAGCAAAGTAGGCAAGCAAAGCCATGGGAGGGGAGGGGGGGGGGGGGGGGTGGTGCGGGTGCGGTGGATGTGGTGGGGCCCGCTATGAAAACAACAGCTGATAACACTGATGTGAATACAGTCACGTCACACAACGATTGATACAATTATATAAAAAAGGCAAACAAAAGTTGATTGTACAGTTGCTTTTCCACATGTACTTGATACTGAGAGAGGAAGACACCATTCTGGAAAGGTGGAGGGGGGTAATCTCTTCAAGCAGCAAAAACGACTGGGAGGAAAGGAGGGGGGGGGGGTGAGAAAGTAAGGTGCTACACGGCGCAGCACAGTGTGGGGGTGAGGGGGTGAGTGAGGATGGCAGGGTGGTGTACGATGGTAAATCGTGTGCAACCAATGAAATGTTGAGCAGGTGGGGAGATGCTGGACGGAGTGACGGGTGGGGAGGAATAGGGGAGGAATTGGGGTAGGGGGGGCTGCTGCTACTTCTGCTGCTGCTACCAATGCTGACGGAGAGGTGGGCTGGATACCGGGGTGTGTGTGGCGACTACGAGGCAGGAGCTAAGGCATGAAATGAATGAAATGCACAACCAAGTAAAAACAAAGAAGGCAGAAATGGTGGACGCAGGGCGGGGATGAGGGCAGCGGCTGAGGAACACACAGGGGCGGAGGGATTTAAGACTCCCTCGACACCCCCCCCCCCAGACACGAAGGCCTCTTTTAGTCTTTCCAGTCCTTCTTGATGTTGAGGTTCCACTCCCAGGACAGGTGGTCATGCTTGTCATCGTCGGTGAACTTGGATTTGATGACATAGTTGCCGCGGGCCATCAAGCCTGTAGGAGCCTCCTCCACCGTGGTCAGGAAGTCGTATTCATTGGGACGAGGCCCGTAGCTGCCAACCATGTAGTCGGATTTATCAACTGTTAACAAACGGAAAACAATGTTGAGACACTTTATTTGTCTGCATCAAGAATGAGCAATAAGTTTGTGTGCAGACGTTAAATTCACTGAGTGAGGATTAACAAAGTCCCAACCAAAGAAATCATTGATAAGCATGAAGAGTTGTTCCTGAGAGGTAACTGTCTATCACTCGCATGTGTGGTCGAATAAAGGAATAGCATTGACACGTCTGACTTATTATCAGATATCTGACTTGGATATTATGGAAACAGGGTGAGAGAAGAGAAATGCCATACAGTAAATGGTCTGAACCAGGGATCTGCTGCTCCACTGGTATCCGTCCTAACCAATCAGGTCGTCCCATACATTTTGAACAAAACTATGAAAGGGAGGGAATTTTAAAAATCTCTGTTTGTCTGTATGTCTCACATATCCCGAGAACGCTAAATGATCCCTATTTCTAGTCTTGATAACCACTCAAAGCCACTTTCTCTATGGGGTTCAGTATCTTGCCCAAGAACATTTCGGTGTGCGGAATGAGGAAGCCTGGGAAGAAACAGCCTGATCTCCTGGTTAGTGGGCTACCCCCTCAGCCACAACCGTCCCAACCATCTCATGGGCTTCACCTGTACCTTGTGTATTGTTAAGGGCCAAAGGAAATGCAGTGTTGCATTTGGTGCGACTTGAACACGCAAGTCGTTTAATATGAATAAACTTTGAATAAACAGACAACCTGTGCTCTTTAGCAGCAGCGGCTGGTACTCACTGGTAACATTTCTGCGCGGTGGCTCGCTGCAAAGATTTTGGTTCCACGTGCAGTGTAACATTTCCTTGGTCGCACCAGTGCACCTAACATTTAGCTGCTCTGTCTATAGCTGATTTCATACAGGCACTGAACTCCGCTGATCCACAATATTTTCTCTGGAGAAGGTGCATGAGTGAACGCTCCAGATTATCTGCAGACTTTCCCTGCCTGACCTCCTAGTACATAGTCGGGAAGAAAACCAGGAGAATTTGATGTGAGAACACAACAGGGGATCCCCTGCTGGATTCACCTCGAGTGAATGGGGGGGGGGGTTGATGGCGCTTCTAACACGTGACAGACGCAAAAATGGAAAAAAAAACTAACCAAGACAACAAATGTCTCCCAGTGAAAAAGCGGTGACACACACATAGAAGACACCACACCGAGCCCCTGGGCCTGCCACGCTCCCACTCACTCACACACAGACAGACAGTGAAGCAGTGATAAAAGAAAACGATAATGTCAATGAGGCGGTATGACGAAGTAGTTTAAGAAGCGTAGCAAACAAAAAGTGTGAATACTGGGTTTCCCACTGTGGCCCACCGCTGTTATTAGGACCTGAACAGTACTGAAGTTTACTTTGTGTTTTGCTCCAGAGTTTATGGGGCATGCATTGAAACACATTGAAAAATGCTCACAGCCAGGACATCAGTGTTGACAACTGATACTGCACTAGTCATACCAATACTGGGTGGGGCTCTGTCCGCTCTGACCAGTGAGGCTGTTCTCCTCTGACCTTTCTCATCAGCAGAACAGCTGCTCACTGGATGTTTTGTGAACATCCCAGGAGATCAGTTTCAGAAAACACAGAGCAGCCTGAAGTCACTGAGATCACATGTTAACGCATTCTGATGTTTGAACATTAGCTTCTGACCTGTATCTGCTGGAATGGATGTAAGCACTGCTACGTGATTGGCTGATTAGTTCATGGCATGAATACGCAGGTGTACATATGTTCCTATTAAAGTGCTCAGTGTATGTACTATAATCTTAACTGAACCTTGTTCAGTCTAAAATCTCACATCCACATTTGCTTCTTATATTCAATGTGTTTATATTATTATTTCCATACTTAAATTTATTGTTAATATTTTGTGATAATTGATGAGCAAAAAAAAGTCAGAGATACAGTTGGTTCCTAAGTTACAGAAAATACTGACGTGACTGATAAGAAGCGAACAGGAAGCGGATGTTATCATAGCCACAGATTTTTCTATCAAAATGGGGCCAGCAGCATTTTTAAAGTTCTCCATTTTTAGGGGCTCGTAAACTCTGGAGTATTGTGCACGCCAGACAAAAATAGAGCAAAAGTGTGGATACAAAATACAAAATGTGAACAGACCTGTGGAGGAAACTGTTTGCAGTGGCACTGAGAATCACATTTGAACACATTTAGCATCTAAACTGAATGTAATAAACGTTTGCAGGTACAGTGTTAAGTTGTGCAACATGCTACAGCTGTCAACATACCTAACTGACCAGCCTACAAACTGAAAAAGGTAAATAAACCTTTGTTTGTTTGGGTGCTCATTTAACAAGATGTGCAACATAAGAAAGGTGTTCATGCTTGTGGACACATAACATAGAAAGACACTGTTAGTTTTTGAAAGTTAAGACTCTTTGTGTTGTGCAACATGCTGCTGTCAAGGAAAGAACTGATTTGATTGGCTATACTCAAAGGATATTTTTATATATCCAGGCAGAGACCACATTATAACATCATTATGGAACCCCAAAAAATGTAAACGCAGCACATATAAAATAAAATATACATTTAATAGAACTGGATTTTAGGAAGACTAATGACAATGCATTTCCAGGTGATCATCTGATACTCCGTATTTAACTGGGCAGATAAATTCAAGCGGAGCAAACACAATATGTGTAGGGGAATAAGAAGTGTGAAAAAGTGTTTACTCACTCTTCATTCCTTTCCTGTATGTTTGCTGCACATACTTCAGACCCGAAACAATCTCCCTGTTCACCTGCAGAGACATACCCACACATTGTTAAAGACATATGGCAGAATGACAGATGTTCTGTATTTTGGTACTAACCAGAGGAATAGAAAGACAAGGAGTTGAGTACTGAGACTCCAGAAGTGTTTTGTGGACTCAAACATTTTACCCACCCCTCCATCAGCATAGGGGTGAGTAGATGAGTGAATTTCCATTTTTCAGTGAACTATCCCTTTAAAATCTGCATACATATATATATATATATATATATATATATATATATATATATATATATATAATCTGTGACACTATTTTCAGAGCCCACAGCAGACTCAGTAACAGTTTACTGTTCTTCATATGTTCTTGCTATTCATAAATTAGTGTTCAGCACCACATTCAAGTTGCTGCCTTTTCTGTGTTACATACTGTGATGGCATTGGCAGAAAAACAAAGTGCTAGTTAAAACATGTAAACAAGCAATTTGTTCAATGACACAAATACCAACATCATTATTTGTGTCACATTAGATTAACCATTACTGGTGTAGCAGGCTAGTCATATTTTCAACATGGCAACAAATACGAGGGTCAGATATACATGGAATGCTATGGAACATCATTGTGTGCATATCGTTGTGGCTGCAGCAGCTCTCACCTTAAAGCTGATCATTATTTTGTATTCGACTCCCTCCTTTAGGACAAAGGCCTGCTTCTTAAAGGGTTCCAGGTCTCCTGTTCAAAACCACAGAGGAAAATAATTCTATTCAATATTTGCAATATTTGCAAAGCACCAAATCATAATATACATTATCTCCAGGCGCTTTACTTAGAAGGTCGAGACCTTATAAAGGATTAACAAAACCAACAGTTCCCACAATGAGCAGCACTTTGGCGACTGTGGAGTGAAAAAACTCCCTCATTAACTGGAAGAAACATTGAGCAGAACCAGACTCAATGTGGGCGCCCATCTGCCTCAACCTTTTCCTAAATGTTTGAGCACCTTTAACTAGAATAGTACTCAGTAGAGCGAAACCACATTATTGCCAACAGCCCCCTTAAATTCAATCAAGCTGCACACACTCAGATATCAGCTCTCTAAATATGCCAGACATGTATATTTTCCTAAAAATGCTTTATCTCACAATGTTAAATAAAGTGATAATAAATTCCTGGAGATCTACACGAAAATTTAATGAGTTCTTCCCTGACCCATACCTCATCCTTCTACTTCGTTTAGTGGTAATGTGTCCTGCTCAACTGCACTCACAAACAGGATGAGCAAAAACATCCACTGCATGCCCATACACAGGAAGTCCATTTCTAGCTTACCGGTAAATGTTTAGCACCATCACCTGAATTGACCGCTCTATACAAATAGTTCTAATGTTTGTTTTTGGCTTGTGACACATAAAACATTGCCTGTGCATATTCAGAGGGATTTTTGCTGAGTCCTGCATGTGATGTCCTCTCCCTGGTTCTCCTTCTCTTCAGAGTTTCACAGGGATCCTTCATCAGACGTGGGTTGGCTACCGAAATCTGGTTTCTACACAGAAATACTTGTCCTGCTTACAGGAAACACAAACATCAGCACACGTGTCTAGTTAACACTGCACTTAACTCTGGTGGCAACACACGCAGTATGTGGCTCTGGCAGCACTTTAGCCTGCAAGTAGCTGGAAGCTATCTCAAACTCAAGTCACACAGCAACTAAATGCCAAAAGCTGAACTGTTTAAAGTGTGGTTGTATTTCAAGTGAAATGATTCTGACACTGCGACGTGCAGCAAATGTTTGAAAACAGTTTACAACCGCTTTGGAAAACCCAAACAATACCCAACCCTACATCAGACAGGTCAGTCATACAGAAGCTGCACTGATTCTTTTACTGGAACTGACCTAACTCACTGACTAAGTCTGTATGACTCATACACAGCAGGCGTGTGAGGGTTACTGCAACTTCAAAACATGAAAGGTGCATGTCATCCCAATTCATCAATAAGATAAAAACCATTCTGAAGCCATTTGCATCATCTGCAGGAACCTTGATATAGTTTTAGCTTCATGCTTCTGTGGATATGAACTGGATGAACTGAAGCCTCACAAATGTCACAACTTGATGAGAGCATTCACTCAGGTTATAAACAACCACCTCTCACATCCATATTTGAACTTCAGTGACATTTATTATTGTTACGGATGTTTATATATCAGTTCTGTGAAGTAAATAACTTCTATTTTTGCATGAAAGTTAGAACATAAAGTTAGTGGGTGTACTGAGGCCGAAAAACAAAGAGCAGATCATTTCTACTGTGAAGACAAAGTGCTCATGATCTACCCACCAAGTTCAATCACAAATACACTAGTATCTTATTAACTTTATAGTTATATTTAGTTGAATTATAAATAGTTTCATAGTTGAATAATCAGCATCACTCTACGATATTTGGGAGTAAATTAATGACAGGGACTTGTATTTACTGAGCATTATATTTAGCTGAGAAAGTGGGAGACTGAGGAGTGACGGAGGGGAAGAGGGACACAGGACAGAATGTTCTGGATGGAAGCAGATCTAGGCCAGCTGGTCCATGAGCAGCTCTCACAGCTCAAGTCTTAACTGCCAGATTGTCGCTTGAGAATTTCCACAGTCATTCAAACCTTTGTAGGCTGATCTCTAAGCAGTGCGGGATGGAAACCCAAAAAAGCAGACACAGGGCTGAGTCAATAGTGATGCTATTTTTGAATGGAACAAATATAGTCTGTGACATTGTTAAACAGGGAGTATAATCAGGTAAAAGATACAGAGGAGAGATTTCTGTGTTGAAATGTGTGGAGCACGTGCTGTTGATCTTTATCTGCTCAACCTGGTCTCAAGTCTCAGTTCGATTATTCATTTTTGGTTTGTTAATGACAACATTTATTTTGATGTACAAGATCCAGTATCTGTCAAAATGATTTGAGGGCAATAACATTTCTAGTGTATCAGGGCTCTGTGGTGTGACTTGAGACCAGTGTTTGTAAATGCGACACAGAACTGCCGCGATATATAACAAATTTATCACTGAAGCACCGTACGATACAGTTTTGTGTGTGTTTGAAACACAGCCACTTTGTGTGTTGACGGGTTTGTGTACTTGCCTATGTGTGAGTTGAATTGATGAGGCTTTGCTATTCTACTTGGTAGTTGTAGTCTGTCGTGCGAGTAAAAACCATGTCCCGGTCTGCATGGAGTCTATACAGACAGACAGACCTTTGTTCTCTCATTGGTGATTCAGACACTTTTCCAATCCAATATAAATATATATGCATATTTATGTTTGTATGAATAAAAGAGAGTTGAGCTACTAATTTGAATATATTGACGTTTTTATACAGTTGTAATGTCCCTGCAATAAAGACAACGTTAATCTGAAAGTGCTTGTTAAGCTTTAGTATTTGTTGCCTAGAACGCCATTTGCTTTTCACATACCTGGTTAATGCGCTATACCTGTGATTGTTTTCAGAGATGGTAAAAGATGTTTACCCATGCTACAAAACTATCCACCTCTGTAGCACCAGTGCCATGTGTGAAAGAAAGTTGACATAGAGCCCTGTGTATACAGAAGGCAGTACAGGGACTCACCTTGCAGGTCCAGGACCAGGGGGTTTGGAGCACTTTCACACATCAGAGACATCCTGGTCACTTGGACATTGGAGACACTGGGGTCTGTGACAGGAAACAGATGGTTCAATACAGAAAACTAACTTGCTCTCAGACATGAGAATCTTAGACTGTTTTATTACCCTGTAGGTTTGTGTAGGATGCTAGACGCAGCTTACTTGACCTACTTCATCCTGAAACCATAACTTCCATGTGACAACACTAGAGCAGTCTCCAAACATTTACAAGAGGGCCTGCAGCCGTCCAAGTGCACAGCCTCGAGGGAGCTGAAAGCAGAACATCTCTGCAGTAGTTGGGACAGACTCGGCATTAATTAAACTTCAGGTTATTCTCAGTCACACTGAAGAAACCTTCCATCTTCACTGAGCCCGAATACTGATCCTCAGGGGCTCAGCATACCAGCAAATTCTGCACCCACAGTTATAATGAATGTATGTAGAGAGTGTTAAGCTATACGAGGTGAAAGGTAAAGATGGTCCCTCAACCATGTGCTAATAAACATTAACTTTGTTAGAAATAGGAACATGTTGTTGCCTGGTTAATGTGCTCTTTTCATGCCAGAGTCTGTATTATTCACATATGGTGATTGCAGGTATCTGTTTTGTAAGGGGTGGCAGCTTTTTGCTGTTCATAAAAGAATACCTGAGTATTTGTCCCCAGTAAGTGTGAAGGTGATGGCTGCATGTCATTGATTTCGGCTCATCACCTTAAAAGCTCTGAATGTGGAATACCAACATTCAGGGCTGTGAATCAGCCACACCCAGGAGGCGACAGGCACCAGAATTTGACAAGGAAGATGAGTGCATGGAATAAATAAAGATGACATCTTTGGTTCTTCTGACTTAGCTTCTCTTTTTAGACTGTCCCCTAAGTGTCCAATGCTAGGACTGCAATGCAGAATGGGGAGTACTTTTAACTATCATCAGTCTGATATCAGAACACTATCAGATAAGAGCTGTATTAATCAGTAAAGTATCAATAAATATATAACCAATTTATAATGACATTGTGGGTTTGGAAAGCAAATAGTGAGCTTAACTAACACAAACCCATTTTCTGCCTAAACTTTAAGGAAGCTTAATTAAGAGTTGACTTTCCAGAAACTAGCTGAACCAAAACAATCCCTTCATATGCATCATTTTATCTGACTGTGTTTATGTGACGCTTAGTATTAGCATAACTTATTATAAACACATCTTAAAATATTGAAAATTAAAATTTAAGGGAAAAAATAACAATAAGATTTCCCCCTAAATTCTTCTGCTACAGATGAAACCACAAGATAAGGCTAATCAGAGGCATCCATACCAGTTCACATAGGGGTAGGCTGTCCCAATACCTGTTGGAACGGAGGGTAGGGCCAACAGTACAGTTTTACATTCACCCATTCACCCACACATTCATACAGTGCATCTATTAGCAGCACTTTGTTGTTCTATGGGGGGCAATTCAGGGTTCAGCATCTTGCCCAAGGACACTTCGGCATGCAGATGGGAGGACTACCACTCTACCCCTCAGCCACAGCCGCCCTTGTCCACCACCCCTCCTATTTCTCTATCACTCACTCACTCACTCACTCACTCACTCACTCACACACACACACACACACACACACACACACACACACACACACACACACACACACACACACACACACACACACACACACACACACACACACACACACACACACACACACACACACACACAATTACCAGCAACAGAGACCCCAGCGCCGAGCAGGGCTTCCTTATATTTGCGTAGGCTTTCATCATCCTTATCCAGCTCGTGGATTTCTTGCACCGTCTTTTGGGCTGGTGGCTTGTAGTCCACCGGCTCTGGCTCCTCATTTTCAGCGGCGATGGCTGCTAGCTGCTCTGGAGTCACCTCATCCTCAGCCATGTCTGGACAAAGATTATGTTCAGGGGAAGGGAAAGATATGGGACATTAAAAGGATATAGCAAAAATATAGCAGGTAAGGGTTGAGAGGAAAAAAGAGGAATACAAAAATTGGAAAAGCTGTTTGAGATGGACAACCTGGCGTTAATTCTTCTCTAATTCCCTAATAGACACTTGCCTCTTTGAGGAAAGGTTATAAATCACTGGACAAACAGATGACCACAGCAATGATGTCAGCGAGGAATGCTGATGGAAAGCGTCCAGCTTACTGGATGTGCTGCTGCTCTGTGAGGCTCTGCTGGTAACACAGCAGCATCAGCATCAGCGTTTCTCTTTATGCTGCTGTTGATGACCGAACTCTGCTATGTGATATCATCTGAACATATTTCTCTGAAATTACATCACTGCCAGGAGAGTCGAGAATGAGACGTCATGAATCACATGATGCAAAGCCTCTCCCTCCAGGGGTGGTCCTTCACAGGCCTAGACATTATTTAGGTCACAAAAGAAGGACTGTGTTCCTATGGTATTTTTTATATCTCCTTACATTATAAGTATTGAATGCTAACTTATTATTACTGTAATGATTATTTTTGACTGCCCTCTTGCTGCTGTAACGTTGCACTGTGGGACTAATAAAGGATTCTCTTATCTTATCTTATGATTCGTCACTTAGTTCTCCTGCAACAACTTAATGTTAGCCTTTTATTTTTAAAATTGTAAAATCCCTTACATATGTGACTCTGAGGTTTCCACCTCTTTCCCCAGTTAAGTCATTTTTTGTAGTTTTTCCTCCCTCTTGCCCTGTTAAGCCCTGTGAGGCAAATTGTACTTAGTGAATATGGGCTATACAAATGCATTTGATTGAGTCAAATGATTGATTTTAAACAAATCTGATATTATAATAAATTGTAATCTTATAAGCAAAGATTCTATGGTTAACACTCTTAAAAAAAAAGGATTTGTTGCTTTTCTCTACTTTTTATAATTGTAAACTTTATATCTTTTTGGTTTTGGGCTGTTGCTGGTCAGACCAAACATGTTATTGGATGATATTACATAGGACTTGAGTCAACTGTGTTGGACAATTTAAATTTTCTATTGTTTTATGGACAAAATGTATACCTGACTGATCAAGAAAATCATTGGTTGCAGTCAGGGGACAATAACTGTGAGCCAAGTATTATTTGACATCAATTTACATTACACAACAGGAAACACAGGCTTTCTGCAGCCACTGTTAGACAAGTAAATTGTAGTGAAGCGATAGAAAATATTTGTTTTGGAGCATCTCTGCTTTTAATTTTGCAAGAGTAGCAAGAGTAGAGATAAAAAGGGATGGTGCAGGACAGAGAGGAGATGACATGTAGCAGAGGACCGGGGCCAGATTTAACCCAGAGCCACTGCAGTGTATGAGGCCTCACCTTTGATAAATGGTATGTGTTAAACCAAGAGAGCTGACAGTGCACCCCACATTGCCAAAGTTTAAAAGCACGCTCTGCTGCACAACTAACTGTATATCTAAAGTAAAACGTCAATTATTGACGGACACTGAAAAGCTGGACAGAGGAGACAGATATTCCTATGAAAGATTTATTATCTAGAGTTGCCATAACTAATGTACATAACATCTGTAAAATAAGGCTGGGGACCAGTGAAAGATGTGCAGAGACCAGATACAGATGGCCCCGTCTGGTGCAGAGTGAGAGTCAATGTACGACTGAGTGGTTTTAGACTGTAGCTAATATGTGCCTGAGCAGGTGCCAAAAACCTGCACAAAATTGTTTCCCTTTTCCTATTTAAGTTGTCCACCACTATGTGCATATATTTTTGTTCAATATTCAAATTTCAAACTCAGGTTAAATAACAGTGGTTGTTTGTGATGAAATGTCACTTTAAATGGTGCATTTGAATAATAAGAATGTGGCTTCAAATATCATTGAGCCTGGGGGGGGGGGGGGGGGGGGGTGACCCAGTGAAGATGGGTCATATGACACTAGGCAGTGAAGAGTCCAGGCTCTTTATTGAACATCCGTTGGATCTCCCAATCTGACTGGTCATCTGCTTTGTTTGCACAGTGCAAGGTTCACAGGGACGTGACTTAAGATGGATCTGAGCAAAAGATACAAGGCACCATTCAGTTTTGCAACACAAAACATCGTTAAGATAATTCAGGATTGGACTGGAAGCCAGTGTGACAGGCCCACCCCACCCAGCTGGGGTGCAAGGAATCAAACTGCTCCCAGAACAAGACAGGAAGCTAGAAAGTTCTAATTCACAGACTGGAGGCTGATTCACCTCTGTCTGCAGGGGCCTCTTCTGAGTGGATCTAACAAAGTGCAGGTCTGCAGGAATAGATGCCAAGTCTCTCATGAACAAATGTCAAGTTCACAGAATTTACAGAGAAAATCTCCACTCTGAGGAATATTTATCTGCAGATATCTCGACACATCGATCATAACAAATCTCAGCTGTGACAAACACATCCATGTTTCCTTTAAAAACACGAGCTGTGCTGACATGACCGTGGCCTCTTCTGAACTATGTTACGTCCAATATTGCTGTCAAGAAGCTAACCGCAGCTGCCACAGCAATAAAGCAGCTGCTCCCCATCGTGTGTGTGTGTGTGTGTGTGTGTGTGTGGGGGGGGGGGGGGGGGGGGGGGGGTGCGGCACTGCCAATGCCGACCTGCATCTCTTCAGACACCGCTGCTTCTGACAGCTCGCCCGGGTCAGCGGCAGCTCTCTGCAGAAGTGAGCTTGTCTGGGTGAGAACATTTCTATCCGACACCGGGACATAACTTCTCTTGACGCAGACCCTGACACTGGGCGGGACTGAGCCCAGACAAGAGGCGAGTTGCTGCTTCTATGGGAACAATCCAGACAAGCTAACAAGAGCCGGCGGCTAACGTTAGCTCGACAAGTTCTCCCCAGCTGACGGGGGCAGAGAGGGACTGGACGGGTTTGAGTGACGTGCTGCGGCCCCAGTCCCTCCAGCAGCGCGGTTTCCTCGCGCCGCTGCATGGAGGACTCTTACCTTAGTGTTATTGTTGGTCTCAGGTGCCTCGGCAGTCAGTGCGGTCTCTGCGCTCCGGTGCAAGTATGGCGAACAAGGGGCCGGCGCCGCCCCGCGCGCTGCACGCGCAACACGGCTCCGGGAGATAGGCACGCGCACGCAGGTGACGTACCAAGCGGTGCTGCGCGCCGTCAACGACCATGGTTCAGTGTATGTTTTGTGCACTGATGGTTTCCAGAGACTCATTCACACCAGTTCCCTCTCTGCCTGGTGTGGGCACACACACAGGTGTAAGAACAGACTACAGGGTGGGGTGACACTGATCACTCCTTTCACCAACATTTGACCTAATCAGACCACAAAGATATTTACAACGAATGCCTTGTTGCATTGGCCCCATGTCTGACATCTTACAAACTGCACATTTACAAAATGTATGAGCAACAATATTAATATTATTTAAATGGCAAAACATTAAAAACTACTGCATTCTTGGTTTGGCCTGGAGCTTGGGGTGGCTATAGATAGTGCCCCAAGTGTCTGAAGGAGAGGTATCCCAGGTTGCTCCTTCCTGCAGCAGGAGGGCTGTACAACCAACTCTACCAGTAGGACTATACACACACTTAACTC
Source organism: Verasper variegatus (assembly GCA_026259375.1). NCBI lineage: Eukaryota > Metazoa > Chordata > Actinopteri > Pleuronectiformes > Pleuronectidae > Verasper > Verasper variegatus. The sequence goes on from CM048044.1 coordinate 23,039,057, forward strand.
TGTGCAATACAATGTTTCTTTAGCAATACATTCTCTTTATACATTGTAACACTTGCAGATTTTGTTTGTACAGTGTATATATTCCCTAAACTTAAGTATTGCATGCTACTTATTTGACACTTGCTGCTGTAATATTGTAAATTTCCCCATTGTAGGACTAATAGAGGATTCTTATCTTACATTTTTCCTTTCGCTATTTTTTAACCATTGCATTACTCACTGGACACCTTTCAGCAAAATAGTCCCACTTCAAATATTAACAAAAGAGTGTATGTGTTGTTCCGCTTCCATTTGGTTCAGTTGATGTAAAAGAAATGGAGCTATATGGTAGTTCTGTCACTGTACACAGCTTCTTGTCATGAGCAGGTGATGCAGAGCTACTTCTTCAAAAGACACTGCAGATGCTCAGGTGACTTAGCGAGTGATGAAAAAGGCCGACAAGGCTGGGACTAGCTGGTTAAGATGCTTACTTCAGTAGAGGTGAGTAAGTGGCTGGCAAGTAAACATCTATTAATACCAAAATTGACTAAACTTACATGTAGCCCCAAAACAAGGCATGCTCCATTAAAAAACACTGGAAAAGACATTTCAATAATGTATTTATATACAAAACCCTTTGAAATACATTTAACATGAGTATACAGTACCATGTGACTGAGCTGATGTTCATTAGCAATTTAACAGTACATTGAACAGCAAATCAAACCACTGAATCTGATTTATATGATAATAAGTTTTAAAAAAAATACATCATGTTGCAGGTTTAAGGTAATTGTCCAAACGTTAAGAAAAGGGCACATGAGCGGATGGCCTAAGAGAAAAATAATCAAAAAAACCTGCTCCCAGACAAACTGCTACAAAAAAGTCAAAATAATCCAAAGTCCATACAATAAAACTGCTGCATAAAATGTCCAATCCACCATGTCACATTAACCTGATTGTTTATAATGTCCAAAATGTTGTTTTAAAAATTGAACGCATCAACAGCATCCTCTGTTCTTCTAACTGGTGTCCATCTGAAACTAAAACACAAGAAACGTGATTATTAAGTTATCGATAGATGTAGAGTTAAAGTATATAAGAAAACATTCTATTAGAGTAGGTACCTTGGCATTGTATGCATCCAACTGGGCATCCAACTCCTCTGCAGAAAGCTGGGGGGCTCTGTTTCCACCTCCTCTTCCACGTCCTCGGAAACCTCCACCACCACCTCCTCCACCTCCTCCGCCGCCGCCACTTTGTCTCTTTTCGCCTCTGTCCCTCCTTTCAAACTTCGGTTGACCAAGTCTGCTCCGGTCAAAACCTCTGTTTGAACTAGAAAAACACCAATGAGATAAGCCATTTGCAGGGGAGGTGTTACTTTTGCAGCAAAATAAATCCCAATCTGTTACATTGTAGCTGTTAGTAAAGCAACGTAAGTGTTTCCCCAGAATTCACAATCACCAGACTTCCCAAAATCCAACCTACAGCCAGAGAACATGACTTACCTTTGTGTTGACGGTCTATGTTCATCAACCTCTGACGTCACTTGCTGGATTTTCATCGGACGGCCTAATAAATTTTAAAAAGACAAATGTTTACATGTGTGAGACAACTTAATGTGCTTAAAGAAGCACCTCAAGTACAACAATACCGTAGTAGAATAAGACCCGATTCTCACCATCAAGTGGAACACCATTGTAGTGCTTCATGGCTTTTTGCGCATCTGCCTTATTTTCAAAGTGAACATCTGCCGTTCCTTTACTGCGGCCAGACCGATCATAGTGAACAGATGTTTTCTGTAACGGACCAAACTCTGCAAACAGCTCCTGGGGATAAAAGCAGAGCAGTCAGTCACATTCACAAGACAAAGACATGGCCAAAGTGGATTCATAGAGTTTAGTGTATTACCTTAATATCTGAGTCGGAGACACCAAATTCAAGATTGGAGACCAGCAGTTTGCCGTTACTCTCTACACTTCTTTCAGGTACTGCGCTCGGTCCCCTGCGTCCACCGACATGATCCTCAAACATGTCATGCTGCCATTTGTCTGGTAACTCTCTGGGCTGTGAAGAGCAAGAAAATACATTAATACCGACTTCAGAATACACAGAATTCACAAAGAGGCGGACTGGTGCAGAGGTTACTCAAGAAATGTTACTGGGCCACACATTCAAAAGCATCAAATGAGGCATGTGTGAATGAATCTGAGATACTTGATTAAGAAAGAATCATTGAGTTCTTAAGGTTTGTTGTACAAGTAGTTGATGTTCAGTTACTTTTGTGCTTATTTTTTAATGCATTACTTTCTTAAATAAGGACAGCATAATGTATTGCATCAAAAATAGCACAATACTACTTTCCAACTGTTGCCTCTGGGTGCAAACAGAGTTTGTGATGATTATCAGAATGTCTAGCAGTTTTAGGCCTAATAATCTAAAACCTGTGACTATACCCAGGATGGTCGTGAACGGTTTGGGAATCATCATCCAGTGTTAGGAAGATGGATATTTTTCTCGGAAACACAAAGACAAATCTTCTTTCCAGTGAGGTAGCGGTGGCGTCCATAGAAAGAACAGGCCTGAGGAAGCGGCATGTTCTCCCTGAAGCCATTGAGATTAACACCCACCTCACAGTTGCCGCCACTTCACATGACTGGGGATACGACATTAGTAAAACTCTCAAACTAAGTGAAAAAGTAAAACACGCTGGGTGAGTTTTGGCTCACTGATCTTCCTCAGCTGACCTCTTCTGCTCAAATAAAGAACCACGCACGGCAGCCATCTTGATAAAGGAACATCCATCCCCTAGGTCGGGGACGATTTTTGAAAACTATTTATGCTCGGCGGTGCTCCGGAAAGTTTTAACATGGCGATAATGTCAACGACCCGTGGCTGAAAAACACCCAGAAACTCAGTGTGGCAATGTGAGGCGATTTAGCGGCAGAACAGATATCGTCGACCATTAAAAAAACACCACGACTGACACAAGAAGGAACTACAACACAACGGTATTTTAAGTTTAAGCTCCGTTTCAGCTGCTTCTCTTTCATACCCGGGTGTACGGTGCGGGCCTGTTGTTTCTCTCCCGGTTGAAGTTATTCTGTCGACCCCGCGCTGGCCTCGACGATCCCCCAGCCCGACCTGAACCCGCACCGGGCCCTGAAGAACCTCCGCCGCGGCCGCTGCCTCCTTTCCTGTTCATCTTGATAATGTCATCCAGAGACATGTTCATCTTGTCCGACATCGTGGTGCTGGAGCCGGGAAGTGATGCCGAGGACGAACAAAGAGCTCTCAACGTGGAGAAGCGGTTCAGAGGTTATTTACTTCTCAGGCGGCGCGGGTGTTGAAACGACCGGAAACGAATAAATAGGATACGGAAGTGACGAAGTCCCGCCCCGCCATTTCTTTGAATAAATCTTTATTGAGCAACACATACAGAACAGTTCCTTACTGTGATATTAGAGCGGCAGAGTTGATGGGACTTTAAAGTTGGAAACATGTCGCACATAGTAAATATGAGATTTCCCTTCTCATACAAAAATACCGTTTACAAACAACGACTCTTTTATATGACAGCATCTGTTAAACAACTACCACACTGGCTCTGTTTCATATTCTCTCACGATATGGTTCTGCTCAGTTTAACGTGGTCCATTCGGTTTCAGTTTTAAAAACACTGGCCCATATGAGAAGATTACTTTTGAGGCAAGGTAGCATGTAAACATAAACATGGTAAATCACAATGAGACAACCAAAGACATTACAAGTTCTGGTAGTACACATGCAAAGTAAAATAGGCTGGAATTAAGTTCAGGTGATAGGAGGAACAACAACAGGTATTGTTTTTGCCCCTGTGTGTGTGTGTGTGTGTGTGTGTGTGTGTGTGTGTGTGTGTGTGTGTGTGTGTGGACTCACGTGGAGCTAGCCCACTTACACAATGGTAGATTAACACAATATTAAGCATGACTAAATGTGTATGAGTTCTTCAAATAAATGAACTTGTTTTGTCTTTGAATTGGCAAATGATGGCTAAGCCTGCCTGTTATTCCTCTCCTTCCTCATCCTATTCAAATGAGTTGATGTCCACTTATATATATGTATATATATATATATATATATGTACATATATATTCTCCAGGGCAGCCATACCTTCTCTGGCCACTGACAACTCTCCCTCTTCCAATCCCTCACCAACATACCAGCGTACATAGGCCCAACTACTGTCAATCCCCCTCTTGTCTTAAAACTAAAGGGGACATAGCTTTCTCTGTCACCCCACATTGGGTCTTGTCCTACTATCGAACAATCTTATCTTTAAATCTACCCTTTAATTTTGCTTTTCAGTCTTCTGATTCTGCTGATGTCTTTCTTATCCCGTTTACTTTTATCTTTTGTATTTTATTGCACCATTTTGACTTACTTTAAATCCATATTGCTTTTTTTGGTCCCATTTAAAGGCTCAACTCCTGTTGTTTTTAACGTGCTATATAACTAAATCTGACTTTACTCGTAACTTACATGAAGTCAAACTTGTTTAAAGACACACCCAGGCCTTAGGTATGTATAATTTAGAGCCCTACAGTTACGAGCCATGGGGAGCAGAAGAAACACAAAGGGACACCAACTGTGAGGACAAACTCAACACTGAAAAAGGGACTCACTTCATTCTTCATCTCATTGAGAACAACATCAGCAAAGACAGAACTGCCCCTTGAAAAGCGTTCGCAGCAGGTTTCATTGCCCATCTCTGCTTTAAAGTAATATGGCATTATCAAAAATGCATGGTACTTTTTTATGTTGGTGTCTTTAAAGACCCAATGAAGAGTCTCTTTGTTTGATCTCTAATGTGACATCAGCAGCGTCCAGCATAGGAGCAGCATGGAGCCCAGTGACTCTGTTTGTTTCACAGCAGGAGTTTAACCTGTGACCTATGAAGCCTCTCTAGTGTTGGTAGGTGGTTCAACATGTTTTTGGATGACCTGATGTGGGAGCAGAGTGTGAGTGGTTTATTCTGGCTCAGCTGCATGACTGTATCACTGCAGCAAGATAGACAATGCTGTTGTTGTGCTGTGTGTGATTGGTTGTGACACTTTAGTTGCAGCAGGGTTAGGTGAAACATATTCCAGGGGTCTTGAGAACGGCAAGGTAACAGACTGTGAGGGAATTCCAAATGTATTTTGAATGATATAACCTTATTTAAGGGAATTGCACGAATTACAATCATACCGTGAAATCGTAAAAAACGATCCTTTAAATCGTTTTTTTCTTTAACTTGAGTTGGTTTTTCATCAACCAGCAGGTGGTGCTAAAGTTCACTTCTTCACTATTGGCAAAAAGAGGATTAAGACATGCTCTGTGTGCTGTGATCTGGGTGTTATTGGTTATATCTCACATCTCCAGCCTTCATATGATTGGTAAGCACTACATCATGTGACCACCCATCATTCTGCCACTTTCAGAGGCCAATCACCCCATAGAGGATGTTCCCAGAATGAACAATCAACAGAATGATATCGAATCCAGTGGCACCTCTGAAGAAACAGAGGAAGGAATCATTCATTCAAAACTGGACTTTATTTGCACTTTTCCACAATAAATGTTTGCCCAACCCTCTAAACTTTAGAGCAACACTATGTCAAAATGTGGAATGTAGAGTCTAAAGGATCTAAAAGATCTAATCTTCCTCAAGAGGTTGTCTGCTGTCTCAGTGTTACACTTCCAGTTCAGTCTGTAGTTGAGCTGAACACACAGGTTTCAGGTTTCACACAGGATCCATATTTTACTATCCATATTACAACTGATAATACTACTTTGTCACAAAATAATCAAACTATTGCACATCATGGAAATGGTATAGGTTTTACTGATCATACATCATACAGAGGGAAAAATGATCGTACAAATATCATACATCTGGCAACACTGGACAGCGCCCTCTGCAGGTCTATCAAACTGGATGGCTACATGAGAATGGGGCTGTTCTAATGTGACCAGTCATCGAACACTTTTCCCCTTTTCACATTCTTATCTTATCCCACTCCTCCCTTCCCCCCACCCTATAGATAGTCTATTGATGAGTCGACATAGCATGTGGTAACTCCACATCTCATTCTCAAAACCAATGAACTCTTCCTCTCCAAAATGTACCTGTAGTCTTAGACAAACCTGCTGCTGAAAAAACTTGCACCATTATAATGGTCTGTATTTATATAACGCTTTTCTAGTCTTGATGACCACTCAAAGCGTTTTACAATTTACAGTTTTACAATCACACAAACATTACTACAGTGCATCTATGTGCAGCACTTTTCTCTATGAGAAGGGATAATTTGGGGTTCAGTATCTTGCCCAAGGGACACTTTGGCATTCGGAATAGGAAGACTGGGATTGAATGTTTGTATATATGGAATCATACTAATCGTAATTGCAATAGACTACATGCTTAAACTTAATCGAAGGAAGTTCACTTTATGCTTTATGTTGAGGAAATCTGTAAAAGAATAAAAAATCCTTCAGGTCCAAATTCTGTGGCTGATTCAGATGAGTTTTATTGTCTGAGCAGTGGAGACAGACATGACAACAAGGCCGCACAATTCTGTCCGATGGTCAACAGGTCAGCTTTTACACCATTACATCAATACAAGTCTAAACACAATTGGTAGTGGGCCGGGCTTATCGAGGGGTCTTCTGTGAAACAATAAAAGGTGAACGCAACTTAGAAAGTCTTGGACAGGATCAATTACAATACAATGCAATACCTATGTAATATCTCAGTCTGCATTTTGGGGTTCTGGTAAAGTGAATTTATATGTAAGTAAGAAAGCCTTATCACAGGTCAACTTAAAATTAGATGCGTAGTTTTGCAGTCTGTCTCAACACAGAGCTTGATCTGGATGCATAAAGAAAATATCAAAAGACAGAAAGATAACTAAATGTATTTGCTCCTATATCTCAGTCAGGTTTAAAAGATTCAGTTTGTCATTTTCATGGCAAATACCTGGATTGATAAGATGTACTGACCACGTTCTATTTGGCACAATGTGTTATGTGACAGAGACAAAGGCAAGAGGCAGAAGCCATAAGCTGTTGTCATATTGAAATGCAATACAGCATTTCATGTCATTGTGCCATAGAACACATTGTTATTATTATTATTATTATTACTTATCTCAAGAGCTGTAGAAAGGCTAATCTGAAGCTTCCTAGCTCACTAGCAGTTCCAGGAATCTATTAGACAAGTTGGCACACATTACATCATACAATAATGTATATATAATACCTTATTGTGAATATGTGACTTTGTGGTTTAGGCCAGTTTTCAAAAGGCTGTAATCAATGACATGGAATCATCAATAATGTGATAGTTCCTGATGTTGCTAAATGCTAATACAAAGTCACAAATGACAATAGTGTTTGATGCAACTCATAGAACACAATAAGAACAGTTTAAGTAACATAACACTTTAATGCAATACTACTACTACTAATAATAATAATTCTGAAAACTATTACATGTCATTTTTTTGAATGAGTCCCATTCATTTGTGTATGCTGACAGTTTAATAGTGAACATGTGACCAATGGTGCATTTTAGAGTCCCCCTGAGATCCTCCACTGTTCCTGTGCTGTCAGGATGTTTTTCAGGTATTATGCCACAATAACATCTGATTAATATACTGTAGAACTGCCGCTTCCTCTCAAAATGATACAGCAACACCAATAAAGTAATGATGATGTTGGAGTCAACACAAAGCTTTGTTTGGAGATAATTTTATAAATTTCCAGAGTCAGCTCAGAGCTTTTCATAACAAACAGTAAAAACAGTGTTGTCGTAAGTTGACCTTTGACAAATAACTGGTATAAAATCCAAGTCGAGTCCAGAAAGATCAAATCAGAATACAGATCTTTGTCACTTAAGTGATGAAACATTTGAATATAAAAATATTTCTACATAGAAATACAGACTGCAATTGACCAGCAACTGCAGACAAAATCATACAAGCAAAAATAACAATAATTAGAACTTTTACAATAGTTCACTTTGCTTCTTAAATTAATTTTTGAGCATGAAGTTTTAAATTGATGAAAGGTGACTAATCACTGGATGACAGCTGTAAACTTTCAGTAGCAAACAGGTATGTTCATCATGTTCTTTTTGAAGGCACCTGGAATAACAGCAGTTAATGCAAATGTTAGTTACATGAAATGCAATATTGTACTGTAGGACCTCTGCTTTGATGGTGTTACACACGTCCAAGAACCTGAAGAACCTTTCATGTCCATGTACCTTTTGACATCCCAAAACCTATATACCTCTATACACAATCCAACATGTTCAGCTCAATGTATGGTCGAACTAAATCAGATACATATCAAGGAGACTCGGAGGTGCATCAGAGTTACCATCATTTTTCTATTTTCAACCCATATTTGAGCCACATTTCTGAGGTGTTAGTTAAAACACCAGCACTTTACAGAATCCATCCTATCACTTCTGCATCAATATGCAGATAATTGGTTTTCTATTTCATACATCCTTTAAATCTTTCAACAAAACAAACATCTACCAGCACCAGAAGAATGCCACCTATTACAGTTTTTAAGTGCAGCAAGCTGTTACATTCTCCTCTGCTACTCAACTTGAAGGAAGTTTCCATTTTGCATTACGGTAGGCATACAGAGGTTAAGGTTAGGCACCCTCCTGTAGACAAAGTGAAAGGTCTGTGCACAGGGTCGGCTGAGGAGCTCAGACTTGATGCGCTGAGGGTGAGTGTCTGGAGCCAGCTGCTGGCTGGTATCCTCAGTAACCAGAAACAGTGCGTAGTTCTCTGTGTCAAGGATCTTGAATTTGTAGGCGCAGAGCGAGCTGACCTCCTCTGTGGTGGTATAAGAGTGGACGACCAAGGTTTTGGCCGTGCAGCCTGTGTCCACTTCCTGCAGGGCTACACGGAGATAGTTCTACAGAGAGATACAAAAGGTCCTGTTTTATACTTTGGCAGAAAAGAAAAAGACGAATAATTCAAGCAGCCAGAGAAGACATGCAGTTACCGTATAGCCACAGAAAAACATCACGTGTAGTTGGTTCAATGTTCCACAAGAGGGAGCTTTCTACCAAAAATATAAAGCCATAGATCCAGATACACATGCTGTGATGTTAGTAGAAAATTGTAGAAAAAATTCTTTTCACTGATGTGTCACATGCACCTTCCCAGTGCTGTGCGGGAAGTTTGGCTTTATATAGAATTGGTACAACTTTGACTCACTGCCTGGGCGTTCAAGGTGGGCTCAGGTCCGGCTTGATACCTGAAAGTCATCCACAGATGGCACCGAACGCTGGGCGGTGCGTCGGCAGTGCCACTGGTGCAGAGTGTTCCTGGCCTCGGAGCTCAGCACCCGGGCTGCTTGCTCTTCCTGGAAGTTCTTGATAAGGGCCATTGCCCCGTAGGCGCTGGTCAGGTAATAACCTCCTAGGATAGAGACACGGAGAGGAAGAGGTTTGAAAGCTTGAAGCTGGATGGAGAAAAAAAAAACTGGAAAGTGAAACACATCAGGGTCATTTATCTAGAAATGAAAGGAGCAAAAACTCTGATGTACAACAGGCCAAACAGTTCCTCTTTCCTCTGATCCATTTCTCCCATTATAGAAATGAGTCAGATTTATGCATAAAGTTCGGGGACAGATTCATTCACCGAAAAATTCAAATTCACTCATTATCTTCTCACCACTATGCCAAAGGAGGGTGGAAGAAGTATTTGAGTCCACAAAACACTTTAGGTGTCTCAGGGGGTAAACAGTGTTTTAGCCCAGGTGCCCTCTTCTTCAGACATAATAAAATAACAGAAAAAACACAACATGTATCCATACTGCCCGTGTGGTGTCATTCAAGTGTCCACTACCTGTGATGGCTATGCTAGTGAGTGTAGCCACACGATGGTGTGCCCGAGGGTACGAGTGCACCACCTAGGATGCTATCAGAGGACATTTAAGCGAAAACATGGTGTAAATGACGCTGTTGTGTCGAATATGATTGTCGGTATTTCAGTATGGAGGCATGTTGTGTTTTTTTCTGTTGTTTTATATTGTCTGAAGAAGCGGGCGCAATTGACTTCAATTGTATTGGATTCGGCTGCAACACTGTTTACCCTTGAGACTCCAGAAGGGTTTTGTGGACTCAAACACTTCACCCACCCCTCCATCGGCATAGTGGTGAGTAGATAATGAGCGCATTTTTTTTTTGTGAACTATCCCTTTAATGTCTTGTGGAACACTTTCATTAAATGTTTCCATATTTGATCTAAGGTATTTTTGTCAAAGCAAGAACAGATATTTTCAGATAATTAACTAATGTTCAAAAAAGGTAACATGTTCATACACATGCATTCAAGCCTTTCCTAAATAACTCATGTGCCAGACAGTTTGACGCTAATAGGAAAATATTTTATTCTGGGAAGGTTTTCTCTTTTCCTCTTAACCTGTTCCAGCCCATTCAAATCAAACACGGACTGGAATTTCCTGCCAATGATGTCAGGGCTTTCCTTCCCATGCCTGTGTCAAACTCTCTCAATGAAGCTTCCTTGTGAACTCAACTCAGCCTGTGTTACAATGAGTCTTTCCGAAAGAGAGACGTGTTTGCATTTATTTCAGCAGCATGTGATAATAGAAACTGCATCTTAACAGCGGACTCTGTTACTAATCATTACTAACATTTCTAAGAGCTTCAGGTTGAATTCTGACTCATGTGAACTATTCAGTCACACAGAAGTCTTGGACTTACTGTACACGCTCAGTAAAAGTGAGACTACAGAATACAACGTGTCGGACAAAGACCTGTTGGATGCAGCAGTTTATCAAACCTGGAGTCCAGTCAATGAAACCAGATGAAGGTGTGGATTATAGCCAATATTTCTTTTTGCTAATCATAAGCTAATCATACGCGTCATCTGCTGATGTGAACCACATCTTCATCCACATCTCACAAGACTTAAGAACTGCTGATTTGCATAAAGGTGGAAAAAGTTACAAAGTGATCTCAAACAGATGGTTCTACACAACAAACCAGCCCAAATGGAGATGTTGTGGAATGAGCTCAAAAGAACATCCTAATGGCTGATCTCAAGCAGTTCTATAAGGAAGACAAAGGGTCCTACCTCCCCGCTCCCCCCACTGGCCTGCACTGATGTTGAACTTTAACAATAAACACTAATCATAAGTTATTAGGACTTGAAATTTACTTGTGTTTGTTTGATTCCCTCTAGAATTGATCAGGCATGCATTTAAACCTACAGTCTATGATTTAAACAAATGGCAAAAAATATTTGGTGCGCAAGCAGTTCACCATCAAACTGCCATATGGATAAATAACTAACTAAATGTTATTGTCTGTTTAAATGTGAAGAGATACAAGCAGACACACAGGACACATGCACACACACACACTACACACACGAAGCTCTTCCCGCACACAGAAAGTTGGTTTGTTTTAATGTCAGTACTGCAGAAAAAGCGACGCCCAGTTTATCCAGGCTATAATCAGTTTTTTCTACCATTTTAAGTCTTTGGTACAGCACACAAGTCTTAACCTGAATGAATATCAGGATATGGAGAGCAACAAAGTAACTAAATGAGTATTGACGTGTGTGTGTATGTGTGTGTGTGTGTGTGTGTGTGTGTGTGTGTGTGTCTGCCCCCACTGCTAAAAAATCCTGGAGGAAACACAGAGGTAAATCACTTTAGGTAAACAAAACAGCAGTTTTTGTCTGCTTTTGAATCAAACTTTTACAAGGAATAGTTCTATTCAACGTTTGGAATAGATGCTTGAGTTAGCATGTTGTTAGCCTAGCCTAGCATGGAGACAGTGGGAGGCAGTACACCTGGCTCAGTCCAAAGTAAAGAAAACATACCTCAAATCATTCCAAATGCTCCGTCATGAGCAGGTTGAATCTTGCGTGTTTAATACGTACACAAACAGAAATGTAAAAACAATTTGTGGTTTTAAAGGGATAGTTCACCCAAAAATGAAAATTCACTCATTATCTACTCACCACTATGTCGAAGGAGGGGTGGGTGAGGTGTTTGACTCCAAAAAAACATAAAATGCCTCCATACTGCTTGTGTGGTGTGTTCGCTGTTATCCTCCGCCCGCGTCTCTATGCTCTCGCCAAAGGGGCATGTGACGACATCAGCGAGAACTTCCTGCAGCTATCAGCCAGAACTTGCTGATGAACCTAAACGCAGCCCCCGAAGAAGGATCACTGAGGAAATTTAGGCTAAACACACGGTGTAAATCACGCCGTTTCGAGTCAAATTTTAATTGTTGGGGCTTACGGACACTTGGATGACACCACAGGAGCAGTACGGAGGCATTTTATGTTTTTTTTGTTGTTGTTTTTTTACGTTTGAAGACGTGGTCACCAGTTACTTCAATCGTATTGGATTTGGCTGCAACACTGTTTACCCCTGAAACTTCTTAAGTGTTTTGTGGATGCAAACACTTCACTCAACCCCCCATAAGCATAGTGGTGAGTAGTTAATGAGTGAATTTTCATTTTTGGGTGAACTATCCCTTTAAGAGGAGCTAGGTGCTGGTAGCTAGGCTAACCACATGCTGACTCCAGCTCTGTACCACCCAGATAGAGAGGTAAAAGCCAATATATGTGCAATTGTAGTGTACGTTGTGTGCAAGGTTTTAAAGTTGCACACCTAGAAAGACATGGATCACTTAAAGTGAACAAATCTCCAGCACCTACCCTCTCCTTGCAGCAGGGACGGGTCCAGCAGCTCCATCATGTACTGGATCTCTGTGTCCAGCTGAGGCATGTCACACTGAGCCAGCACATAAGTCAGCATGGGCAGGAAGTCGTCGGCACCGTACATCCTCCCTGGAAGGACGCAGGATGGGAGCAGAGAGGCAGGGGGGGTGGGGGTCACAGGTCAGACGAACGAGGCAATTCGAACAAACAAGTATCCAGAGTAGACTGAAATGAGCTCTGTTCTCAGGCTGTGTGCTACGTACAGTGTTCATTTAACACTGACACTATACCTGAGTTATCCTGCATGATGGTGTAGATGAGCTTGCACACACGAAGCAGCAGAGACACCTTTTTCTCAGGGGAGTACATCGTCCTCATGTTTAAGAACTTGTGGCGGATCTTCTCAATAGCCACAGCGTCAGGGGGCACGGCCCCATCCACCCCCAGCTCCTGGGGCCTCTTGGCCTTAGCCAGGGCCAGGTTCTCCCTCAGCTGCTGCCAAGCTCCACTGCTTACCTACAGAAAAACAAACACAGACAGGCTTTAAGGAGTCACTGGAGAAAATATGTTTGTTCACATTCTAGCTAAGAGTTAGCTGAGAAGATCAGGTCTGTACATTGAAAATGAAGCTGCAGCCTGCAGCCAGTTAGTTCTAATTACTACACTGAACTCTCTCTATTATCTCCAATTTCCTGTCTTAGGCATGGTTTTGTTTTTGAATTAAGTAATGTCAAAGAGGACTAATTCACTCTTAAAGGTTCCCTGTTAAAATTTAAGGAAAGTCCACTTCTCTCATAATGGACCATGACTTGTATATATGATTATTTATCAAGCAAATAAAATCTCCTTTCTATTAATGATAATGAAATAACATCTATTATAGAAATATGAATTTGTTTTCTTTTTTAAATTTCCACAATCCAGAGTCCTACATCTGATATAATAGTAACCATCAAAAAATCCAGACCTGGAAGTCATGTAAAGCCACCTCAACCACAGTCCTCAGAGGCTTCAGGACACACTTGTGCATGGCCTTCTCAAGCACCTGGTCTGTACACACACACACACACACACACACACACACACACACACACACACACACACACACACACACACACACACAGATAAGATAGAAAGAGACAAAAAAAAACAAGTGATATTTTAAAACCTTAAATTCATCAAGGTGCATGTTGTTAGAGTCAAGACAAGACACATCACACAAAACGTAAACTGTGCTGTCTATTATTATGAATCTGTATGACTCTGGACATTCAGACAATTTATTACTCAGCAAATGACAGTCTTTACATGACACAAAGTAAGGTGTCAGCCCAACTCAAACCATTATCTAGTCATTAAACCTAAAAGGAAACAAACTGCACAGAATCGTATTCTTCTCCTTTATACTACCTTTAAACTATATCCATTTTATTACAGTAACCCCAGTACAGGGCATACAGTGAACTGACCATGGGCCTTTAAAGGATAAGACTGGCTTTTTCATTAAATGATCAACTTAATATCTGACTGTGGCTCTCAAGCCCATTCATTCTAAACATGTTAAACATAGATCTCTATTAGTCTCTGATGATAAAACCAAGTAATTATTTATCATTGCTTATTGTTGTAGATGTTACTCAAAGAGTTATACACCAAGACAACATTGATGCTTTAGATCAACAGTCATAGCCACTGATCTTCTTCTGCTGAGTGCTTTCTTTTATACATTTATACATGCGGTAAGAACCAATTTTGAAACAGCAGCATTAGAGATGCAACAATGAGCTGATAAATGAATTAGTCCATCAAAAGAAAACTGTTCTTAAAAAGGAATATACAAATATCAGTGAACCCATGTCCTCTGTGATGACTTGAATGTGCTGCCAACATGAATGTGCTTTGCCTTTATGTAAAACAAATGGTAGGAAGTTTGGGTTTATTCCAGATGCCATCAGACCGGTGTACAGCAACAGTTCAAGGGATGGTTAGACTTGAACATTTGTTTCATCTGATGCTTGCCTTGAATTGCCCCTTGGGGACAAATAAAGTATTTTGAATTTAATTATTCTCATGATTCATCGTTTCAGTCATTATTCAGCTGATGGTTCCTGGTGTCTAATGTTCTGCTTATACGACAGTAAACATAATGTTTTCTAGCTTGATCCAACAAACAATTCATTTATTGATGTCACCTTGTGATTAGCACTTTTCACAGTTTTCTTCCGTTTCATCTACCAAACAGTTAAATGAAGATTGAATTGTAAGATTGATCGATAATGAAAATAATTGTTACTTGCAGCCCAAAATAACATTCTACCAAAGTGTATAGGATTTGTAACTCCTGGGTTTCTAGGAGCAACTACATGAATAATTAACTAACCTCAGTGTTTGACATTCAAAGACTTAAAGGTCAGGTTTCACATGAAGAGTTTAAGATTAGGCTGAATCCGACCAGGTAGTTCACCAACACAGAAGTCAGTCAAACATGGAGCTCAACTCTGTTCACAAGTATTCCATTCACTCAGCTGACATGAAATCAAACGTTGAGCTTGTATCTTACAATGGCTCCATCTGTACCTCAAACCTACGTCCATAGGCTTCATCTCATTTCCTGCCTACCTCAACAATGTCGAGCATCTCACACTGAAACAATTGTGTCTTATTTTCCACTGACAGCACTGACACAAATAGTCATGGTGCACAAGAATCCCCATCCTCCAGTGTCATGCTAATGCAATGAGCTACGCAGAACAAAATACATGTTTTGCAACAGTGTAAACAAATGAGCTTGCACACACACAGGAGCTCTGTTGTTCTGGCCTGCCTTTGCCTTTGTGGCGAAAACACCAGAGGAGCACAAATACGAGTCCACTGTAAAAATGCCGGTAAGACAAATAACTTGTTCATGAACTTACTCATCAACAAGTGACGGCCTGAGTTGTTTACAGTGGATGGACAATTCCGTCAGAACCTCCTGTGTACACAAGGAGGGGTACAGAGGCTATTCAGGACACTCATTCTGGCACACACACACACACACACACACACACACACACACACACACACACACACACACTGCATACTTCCTGATTCCTTCCAGAAAGGCTCATTTCCTTTGTATATTGAGCAATGTTTGTTATTGGGCTTTATCTGGGCTACAACCTGTTCAAAGCTTCCTTCAAGTGGCATAAACTGAAGTAGAGTGTGTGATATAAAGAGAAACACATGGCAACATCAACATACATACATACCTACACTGAAAACATGAGTGAAATGCTCACAGAAATGTACATGAGAACCAACTTTACATCTGTATAGAAATGTCAGTCTCCCCTTCATTCACCTCCAGCCTGTTTGTTCTCATCCTGTCACAGCCATAATACACCCTCCCTTTACAAACACCTTATGGCTGATCATTCATTGTTAGACATTAAAGTCGCGCCCAAAATTCAAAAGTTTGGACTTTCAACTCACCTTTTTTTTCAAACTCAAACTTCAGATCAAGTGTAATTTCTTTTCCAAGACGTCACACTTTGAGCCATAATGTATAATGACACACTTCTCTCCCGCTCTATACACACTCAGGAGAGGAGCACAGACATCCAAACTGTCGGCCCCGCTGCTCACACTTTTCAGTTTTCGTTTTGTTTTCCAGGAAAAAACTAAGAACTATAATTCTGCTGAAAAAAACTACTATTTATAGCATATCAAGTACACACAGTCCTCTCATATATATTTACGTCTTTACATTTTTTTCACATTTTCTGTCCTTGAAGGGAACCTTTTTTGCGAGTGTGAGGCCATGTGCAGATCTGTGGTCTGCTAGCACAACCAGAGTGGATCACTCTCTGTCTCTGAACAAGGCCTTGCTGTTATTGTTTACAATGAACAAGGGATGTGAGATGCGTGCAGAGACGTGCTTACATATTCATGCAAATTCTATTGTCCACAATAATCTGCTTGGACTGAAACAACCTTTTGATATTGCCTCTCATGTCTGAAAACTTTATTTTTACGATCACCATATCCTCAAAGGACAGTATCAACACATCTGATATACACCACTAGGATCAGAAATAGGATATCCAAAGTAGAAACCAAAGTTATCAAATGTTACCACAAGTAGATGCACAAGAGCTTTGCCTGAATGAAACAATTAATCAGAAAGGTAAAAGAATTACAGTACAAATTTAACCTGACATTTGAAGCCAGCTTTAATACTCAAGGCTGTGAACACATTTTGACGATTTCATCTGCACTATGAGCCTATGACAAAGAACAGAGGCCAAGGATAACTCATTGGGGCACAGCACAATGGCATTTTTGTAACTCAACACCTTTAATGAGGCAGGCTAATATGGAAAACTTCAGCTCTGACTCCCAAGACAGCAGCAAGCCTGGGCACTAGCGTCAGTGACGTAAGTCATTTTCAAATCCTCTTCTGTAGAAATAGTAAAGGGGTTTTACTTCTCAGATTATACTGGAATGAAAACATGTACAGAACTGAATGCTATCAAAGATCGCATTTGACTAACCCATCACACACGTGCCCACGCATGTATGAGCAGATGTTTCAAAAAGTATGGACATACCAATGCACTTCTAACCTCCAACCTCAAAAGCCATATTTAGAGTCATGGTTTAAAGATTCTCAATATACTTGTCCTACTCACCGATCTGGTCCTCAGGTATGAGTGACTCTATAGGTGGGTCCAGCTCAGAGCTCTGGCGCAGGTAAGCCTTCATCTGCGTCATAAACTGCCTGAGAGTCTGCAGAAAATCCATCCCTGATGTGTGACAGCCTCGGTTCTCCTGAACAAAGCTGATGTAGTCCTGAACCAGGGAGCCAAAATATGAGCTTTTGTTCCTGGACAGCTCTGCAATCCTTTTCACCGCCCGTCTCTCCGGGGTCATGAGGGAGCTCAGCATGCCGCTCACCTTGCGAAAGCGTCCCTTCAACGCCCTAGGGAGGATAAAGGACCCTCCACCAAGGCTCACACCAACCTTTCGCCTCCGAGCTTTAAAGGATGTACGAAGGCGCATCTCTAGATCAGTCTCCAGGCCGACCCCATAATCCTCCTCTTCATCTTCTTCGCCGTCCTCATCCTCCTCACTGCTGTCCTCCACTGGGTCTTGATGGTTGCTGTGTCGAGACGGGCTGGGGGCCAGGCCTAGGGAGAATCCAGGGGACTGTGAGTACTCCAGTGAGTCAGAAGAAGAAGTAGACATACTCATGTCACTGAGGCGCTGATGTCCCCTTTCATTAGGACTGGATGTACTCTGAGCATTATTCTCCAGTAGTACATCAGGTAGGACAGCAGGCGGAGGCTGGCATGATGGAAGCTTGGCACGAGATAGGGCCCTGGCGATAGTCTCATCATCCATTGCGATGTGGCAGCGGTGGGCCTCCATATCAGGCTTTTTAGGCCTTGGAGGTGGTGGGTTCAATGGCACGGTCATTGGTGAGCTGGCACCTTTGGTAAGGCTGCTGTGCTTGGCACCCATTGGTGGTCGAGCAGGAGCTGGGCGCTTGCTGGGGGGCTGGTGTTGTCTCGTAGCCACAGCAACAGCCTCCGGCATGGTCTTGGGTCTGGTGGTAGCGGCTGGAGGCCCAGGTGGAGGTGGCGCAGGGCGGCGGCGTGGCATTGAGCGGGGCGGAGGGGGACGGGGGGGAGGGAGCCTGGATTTTCCGTTCAGTTTGATCTTGTCTGTGTGTTGCTCACTAGACTTGCTGCTGCTCAACGGCTTCACAGATGATTCCCCCACATTCTCTGGGTGGTTACTGGACGTGTCAGCATGTGGAGGAGAATCCTCTGCACAGTGGCGATGGTGGTGTTGATGAGTCTGGAGAAACAGCGGGTTAACGAAGCACAGAGGACCACTGGAA
Source organism: Verasper variegatus (assembly GCA_026259375.1). Lineage (NCBI taxonomy): Eukaryota > Metazoa > Chordata > Actinopteri > Pleuronectiformes > Pleuronectidae > Verasper > Verasper variegatus. The sequence goes on from CM048044.1 coordinate 23,057,675, forward strand.
TGTCTTCTCTCTAGATTATAGGAAGGTGGAACAGCGTGGGACCGTAAGGTTGGAGGCGCGCTCTCACAGTAAGACCCGGTGTGTCTCTGCTGCGACCCCCCGACCTCCCCGTTCCTGTTGGTTCGCTGGGGGCTGAGGGTACGGCTCAGAGGGCGACAGGGGCGGGGGGAGGTGCGACGCTGACTGCACAGGGCAGAGTCCCAGAAGCCTGTAACACACAGACACAGAAAGTTAAACATTACAACTTTAAGCTACACATAGTTCTCCTGGTTCAACTAAAAGTTCACAGAGAGGCAACAAGAGTCTTCAAATGAAAAGATGAGTTAAAGAATAGATGTATAGGAACAAAGCCAGTATTCTCAACTATTTCTCACCAACACATCAGCTGTTCAATCAAAGTTCTTACTTTTTTGTCTTTGCCTCGCTTTCTTCTTGTGTGTGTGTGTCTTTCTTTTTGCTGGTCGGAGAAATGCGGTGACTTTAGCTCCGTGTCTCTTGGGTCTGATTCACTGAATGCCGACACACACCCAGAGACATACAGAGGGAGTTACCCTTGCTAATCACAGAGTGGGAGGGCACTCAACACACCACACAGCACACAGTCCCAGTTCCTCCACTCCTTCTTCCTGCTCTGTTTTCCTTCTCTCATATTTCAAACAGAGCTGTATTCCCCTGTAGCTCCCCGAACTGAGTACTTTTTGTATAATTTTCTTTGGTTCAGGGAATTGATAGCTGTCTGCAAACCATATGTGTATGATCTTACGCCTTTTTTCTCTCCTGCTTTAAATCAATGCTTTTAGTTTTTTAGTTTTGTGTCAGTGATTTCACCAAACTGAAAGCAACAGGCAACAGATCATACACACTTTAAAGCATATGCACCGAGACTACAGCCTAAGTCTGGTGCGACCGGTCGTGCAGCCTAAAAATGGAAACGTGACCTCTAACATTCCTGGTGCAATAAAGAAGCAGAGTCCAGCTGACTGCTGGTAGAGCAGTTTCAGATGTCTCATAATACCTCAGTGTCTAGAGAGTGAAATCTGCCTGTGGTATTCTCACTGGTCCATGTGAGCAATGAGCATCTGACACTGTAGAGCATGACTGCACCAGGCAGCCCAACCTAAATAACCCATATACTGTAATACTAACTGACCTCACTCGTTGCAAAAGAGCATGCTAAAAATACTGTAATATATTAATATTCGTCTGTGGTCAGGTTAAACACTAATACAAATTGAAATGCCCAAAAAATAAATGTAAATATTTATATTGCGTATTTCTAGTCTTGATGACCACTCAAAGTGCTTTACAGATCCTTTTTTTTTGTTGCCATTCACACACACATTCATAAAGTATATCTATGGGCATGCAGCACGTTTTTCTATGTCAGGTGGTTTGGTTCAGTATCTTGCCCAAGTACACTTGGGAATGCGGAATGGAGAAAACTGGGATTGAACCACCGACCCTCTGGTTAAAGGACTCCTGAGCCACAGCACCAAACCTAAAAAGATTTGTCACTTCCTGCGTGGGTTTCAAAACACAGGTAAAAAAGCCTTTACATGGACAGGGATGATTGTGCCCTTTTGGGACATTGGAAGGCTTTTAATGTGAAACGTTTGTGCAGGAAATGTCTCGTGGACAGTCGATTAACAGCATCTGAATAATTGTTAAATTGAAAGCTACTGAAAATAACTATGAAATTGAATGAAAACAGCACGTCTGTTTAGCTGGACAGACACAGAGAATAAGTTCAAATATGACTATGTAAATACGTAGTCAAAGCAAAAATCTGTACAAAAACATTATATACAGTAAATTAGGGTAAATCAAGGTGTCTTTCTGTAAACAACAAGTAAAAGACCTGAGATTTGTGGAAACTTTTGAGACATCAATTACTTAATTTGACTGAATATAACAGTAACACTAGTAGCACTATGCCAACACCTCTACAAGGCTGTAGGGAGGCACAGTACTAACATTCTTATAGAGTCAATGCTAACATAGTTCCAAATATTCATGATAAATGCACCAGTTAATAAGTTAAATTGGCTCAGAGCCCACCACTCGATAACATACCATATCACTCTCACTTTGTGTGCCCTCTGGGTGGGTAAATAGGGTGCAAAGTCACTGTGATATTCAAATGTCTGTGATATTCAAACACGCACATGTGTTTGTGTTTCACATGTGCGTGCCCAGAGTCGACAACACAGATTCAGGCAGTCTGCATTTTGTCTTTAAATAGAAGCTGTCCAGTGGAGAAGGGAGTTTCCCTTTAATGAATGTATGCGCTTGTTAAGTGAAGTTCAGAAGCTGGCTTATGGGTTTTTCTGCTTTTTCCAGAACATAGTAAATGTAGGGAGAAAAGTGCAACAGCAATTTACACTCAGTAACACTCACTTCCATTCACAGGAATACAGGCATGCAACTACAATGACAGCGTTTCACGTTTGTAAACACCAATGACACAGTCTACTGCACGTTACGTTAGCACTTACACTTGCGAAGCTTGCGTGTTTTCACACATTTTTGACTGTGGTATGATGGTATGTGTGTGTTTAGACAGCACACAGCCGACTGTAGCTTTCCACTCGCCACTCCCTTCCCCCCCCACACTGAGCACTGAGTAATGTCGTAGGCTTCCACTGTAGGAAGCTGACTCACTGCAGTTTCATAGCAGCTGAGCCTGGAATAACTCCACAGAGATGAAGTGACTAAAACTGCTGTGAAAACAGACCCGAATGGTCAGCGTGGAAAGACAAAGGAAAATAAACAAAACCTCTGCACACAAATGATGGTTGTTTGATTTGTCTTTGCTTTGTGTGACTGACAGTTTTCATGTATATCGAGCGTCATCATCATGTGCACAGGCAGATAGCGTCCAATAATCAATAAATCGATCACATTGTATTTGTATAGCCCACATTTACAAATCACAATTTGTCTCCTAGGGCTTATCATCTTCTGTCCTTAACCCTCAACAAGAGTAGAGAATGAATGATGTGTTAGAGGAAGCAGGCTGATGGAGCAGGCTGATGGCTTTGGGTGGAAGTTGTGTCACATTGTTGTAATGTTATTCAGAGAGTAGAATATTAGATGCTTATGTAAATTGCTATAACCACAGTGAGCAGTGTTTCCCAGCAGGCAAACCGCATGACAACATTTGTTTGTGCTGACATTGTGCTTTTAAGTTTAGTCCATGCTGTAAGTCGATGTTCTTTAGTCCTAACCTCATTTGTGTCACGCTAATCTCTATGAACGTATTCTGCATGTGAATATGCAGAATTATAAGGTCTTTGAGCACAGGTTTCCCTATAAATAACTGTAGAGATGAAATGGTACTATTTCTGGTAATCGCTCTGTAATTAGCATACACTATGTGGCAACAGTGCACAGCTGCTATTCACTAAGAAATAGTTAGAGCGCATAACAAGATGCCATGTTGACATTTATTTTGTTGACGTGACAATCTAAACTAGATTCGATTTTGAGGTATTTTAAACATTAGCGAGAGAAGCAAGCTCGCTGTTTCCACCTACTTCCAGGTTAAATCTCTGCAGATATTTTGTTATACTCGCGAGAAACTAATTTAAACTTACTGCTCCATGAAAAGGAGAACACCAATCTAAAAACAGCATTATGCTTTGAAAATGAATCAGCAGTGAATTCATTTGTGGATCAAACTTGGAAAATCTCCAGCGAGGCCACTCAAGATGAAGTCATAAATTAAAATACCTGCTCCGAGCTGAGCCACCTCCTCCAGCTCTTTCTGAGTCTTGGCAGAGGCAATGGCCTCTGGGAGTTTGATTGTGAAAGGCAGGACATCCCTAAGGAAAGAAAAACAAGCCATAAAAATGACAAAAAACACAGGACAGAAAGTCATAGAGTTTAGATAGTGAGTACCTCTCATCATTACTGTTTAGTGTTCAGTACTTTCTGGTTAAAGTAATATTGCAGTTTTGTCAATGACACACCCTGACAAAAGTGATAATGCCATAAATCTAGTAAACAAACAGTAATAATATAAACATGTTGACACACCTTTTGTTTCAATTCATAGATAAACATCTCTAAAAATTGTGATTTAACATGTTGCTCAACCAAAACTCTGTGCTCCATCTCCACAGTCACCTCCACTGCTGTGTTTGTTATTGCTTGTGGCACAGTTTCCCACTGTTTCCCGTGTCTGCAGTTTGAGTCTGTCTGAGACCCTGGCACCGGCTAAAACAAGAAGTGAGAGCCCTGGGCACTGAGAGTTGACTGCTTACTCGACAAACCCTATTTTCACTTGTGGAGGTTCCATCCTCAAATCCCCTCTCATCACAGAGCAGCACACAGAGAAGCTGAAGGATGTGACAGATGGACAGACAGAAAAGGAAATGTGTATTTACCTGCTAATACAGTAGAAAGCCACTAGGCGAAACAGATCTGCAAAACTTATACCAGATCCCTCGAGAGAAAACGCTGCAAACAAATGAAAATGCAAATTAAATGGCAGTCAATAATAGTTCATCTATTCATTTAACAAAAAAACAAACATCATGGCCCATTGTTTAAAGCTGCTTTTAATAAACAGATTCTGCATGTGAATATGTAGAATCTGAAGGCATGGGACAAGGTTTTGGGGCTGGAAGCTCTCTTTTTTTCCATTTCTACTTTGACCAATCATGTTTGAGCAGGTCGCAGGTAAACAGTACATGTGGAGAGCAAAAGAGGAGGTACACATTGAAATGCATCGGCTATTGGCTTTTTAATTTATCTGCATTCATGTGCAGAAAGCTGTTAATAGAGATTAACCCAAATGTCGTCTGGACCTAAAACACCTGCAAAAAGTATACTCCCCATACAGGACTTATTTTACAACATGTTCTTTTTTGTATGTTCATCGTCTGCTATCACAAGGGTAAAGGCTTTAACCACCATGTTGGGCAGGCACTGGGGTGTACCCTTTGAGATTGCTTGGACCAGTACTCTCTGACACAGAGAGCAGTACCACACTGTATTATGTAGGTCAGTGATGGTGAATCATTTTACACTTCTTCAAAACCAGAGCCAATAGCAAACATTTAAAGAAAACTCCTTTTAGGATGGAAAAATAAACTCAGAGTCCCCAAGCACTGATAAACCACTCAGTTATACCTGCTACACCTTCCACTGAACTCAGCACTGGCCATGCCAACCTCTGTTGAATTTTACTGATTTGGTTTTTCCAATGTTTTATTATTGTTGTAAAACATGTACTGTTGCAATAAACATTTGAACAGGAGTTGTCTGACTGAACCATTTCCGCTTCGAGTCCAATTTGAATCTTTGGGTGAACTATACCTTTAAGAAACTTTCAAGAAATAATGTGTTTGTAATGAGCAAAGTGAAACTGTTAATTCACATGGCTGACTTGATACAGTACTGTGTGCAGTACGAGAGTCTCATTGAAGAGCAGCTGACCCACATCTAAAGGCCAAACCAGGCCAAAGGCCCTGTGGCCCCTCCCATGTGTGCTGTCCTTTCAGTTCAGAGAATCCACAGCTGCTATGTCATCACGCTTTGGCTTTTGCAACAGCTCCATTACTAACTTTCTGTGTGGAAGTACAACACATGCAGGACGAGGTACTCTAATATTATGAGCATATTTAAATTGTATATTTTTTAAACATCACAGTTGATAAACACACACAACACGAAATAAATGAATCTTACTGCACGCGTATGGCATCCAATGTCAACAACGGGACAAATTGTAACTGAGGTGCACGTGTTAAATAAAGACCTTGTGATACATAAACTAGAATCACAAAAAAACCCAGCAAATAAATGGTTGAAATAGAAGTGCTTTGGATACAAATCATTATTTATCAGTTTATACCAACACTTCTATGGGACATCTATTTTAAAAGTCAACATGACCCACACACACACACACACACACACACACACACATACACACACAAACACACACACCATTGTGGTACAAGCTGACGTGCACCAGGTCACACTCTCATTTCTCATCTCTGTATGGGTTTATCTTTGTACACACTGAGGTGGACAGGAAACAAATCAAGAGTAGTGTGACTGCAGAGGTGCTAGTGGCAAAACAAGACATAATCAGGGAAGCAAAGGAAACTGGAAGAACACAATTTGAACTTTCTGATCTGTCTTTGTCATTACAACAATTGAGTTAACGCGAATGAATTTTGCTAATAGTTATTCGAACCACTGTTCCTTTAATATACTCTTTACATTGTGATCTGCCTGTCAAACATCTGTGGTAAGATATTGCATCTCATTCAGATATTGCAAATACTAGATTATGTGGGATCATCTTTTGAGACAGACTCAATGTATTTAACAGCCCCTGAAGCACTACTGATCCTGATTTAATCCGTGATGAATCCTGACTCCAGGTAGAGTCATTTAAAACCAACATATTACTCACTGTACTGGCTCTCTTTGACAGGAAAATGGCTGATGGGAGTGTCTGACTGATCCTGCTTCAGACGCACAGACAGAACCTTTCTCTGCAGAGCAGCGGACTTCCTGACCAGGAATACCTGCACCGGAGAGAGGAATCATCCATCAAGACATGTAAAGTAAGCTTAGATAATATCAGATGAACATTTGTATCACATGAGGGTAACTCCTCACTCACCCCTGGTGGCTGCTTGAGCAGAAAGCGACTGGCCTCCTCTTCACTGATCGCCAGCAGCAACCACACTGGGTGGGTTTGATTCAGCCTGTCCAACACGCTCATCCTCCTTCGCAAGGAGTCGTACCCAGAGTCCCTTTCACCCCCCACCCCGCAGCAGTGGTGGGACTGCAGGTAAACGCCGCTCACCTCACTCTCCATCCTGGCAGCATGACAGAGAGAGGGACAGAATCAAACACTAATGCCATCTGCTGGTGATAATAGCAGCATAGTGAATACATATTTACAAATATTGTTGATTCTATTTAGCAGACAACTAAACCAAGCAGAGCACAGCAATAAAATGCTGTGCCTAATTGAGGCAGATATTATTAGTCAGATATTATCAGGAAAAAATTAGATGATTTAGGTTGAGGAAAGTTTTGTCTAAAGCAGGAGAAATGTATGAAATACAACATTACCCCCGCAGCTCCATGGGCTCCGTGTCCGTAGTCAGAGAGGTCTGGACCATCTCCTTCTTCAGCTCCCCGATCTCCAGTGCGAACGTGTCAATCAGCTGCAAGAAGACAGAATGAGAGGCTTCCAGTGAATATCAGAAGGAGAAGTGGGAACAGCAATAAACGAAACTGATATCTCTCAGACGTAGAATGCAAAGTAAGAAAGTGAGACTGAGACGGACAGGCTGCACTGGTCAGATCTGGAACAAAGGGCTGGGAAATAGTTAGTCATTTCTCCTGTATGTGGACTTCATTTCCTATAGACAGGAAACAAAGCATTGTAGAAAAAAAGAAACATTCAGAGCGGGCCACCAAACTTCCAAGGTTGTTTTGTAAAGACACACACAAAGAGATTTAAACATCTGGATAAATCTGGACAGGAAGCTTGTATGACTACATCCTCCACACCACACTGGACTCACTTGAGATAAAATCACCTGTCATTGAAATCTGTCATCAAAAACATTAGTCAACAGAATGTGACGGTGAAAGTGTGGTGAACAATGCTCATCAAGCCTTTGTGTTGGAATCTCTTATCACTTACACCAGCCTCAGAATGCACACCACCACCATCCAAACAAGTAAACAGGGAGAATGCTGTGTTGCCATTGGATTCAGAGAAGTGAGCTGAATCTAAAAAAAACACATGTGTCTCGCCTCTGTGTTGTGAGAAAAGAGTGAATTAATTTTTTCACAGAAATCTGACTAATTATTAACTGCATGCACTTGTCCCTTTCACTTCACAATATCTTCTTCACCACTGAAAACCACTCATCTCGAGTAAAAAACAACGTGAGAGTACATTCTGGTAAATTCATGCCTAAATCAGCACAGATAAACCGGTTGCGCCCAAAAGGGACTTTATTAAAAACAGCCAGAGTTTGAAAGCTGCTCAGTTAAAGCCTACAACACAACTTGTTTTCATGTTGTCTTGTTTTTTTCCTGCATTTTCCACATTCCTTCACTCCACATGTTAGAGCACTCCAAGGGATTCAGGGCCTGCTGTAACATTACTGAGCAGATGTTGAAATCTGGACGCTTTGCACTGAGGATCTGGGTCAAACAATGCAAACAAAACAAGGCAGCCGCAGAGCACAGCGTAATGAAGACCAGAAATTTGAGGCAATCGAGGAAAGTATGTTGACATCAACTGCAGATGGAAAATTCCTGTCATATTCTCAGAGTTTCTTGATGTGGTAAACTCCAACCATGTAGTTCAAACTCAAAGAATTACTTTACTTTATTCTTAAACTGTAAGATTTGGTTTTTATAAACACTTTTTTATGTTTGAACCAATGCTTCCATTACACATTTCAACCAATAGGAGGCATCCTTTTACAAACTATTCTCCAACAGGCAGGCTGCAGGCCAGACCACAGTAACCACAGCCCCCCCCCCCCCCCCCTCGCAGGATAAGTCTATGGACTAAGTGGAGCCAGCTCTGTTAAAGCCTCACACTCTCTCAGCGTTCTGTCAGGTTAAAACTTAATCATACGACACAAATCAACAGGTCAGCTCCAGACTGAAAACAATGCAACTCTAACTAAGACTGGTGACGCTCAGTCTTGTGGTGACAGAGGTGACTATTCCAGTCTCCGCAGCCGACCGGAGACAGCCAGCAAAACGTGTCATTTTCTTCTCAAGAGCTTTGAGGAGCCTAAAATCAGAAGCTGCAATCAGCTGAAGTGGCAGCATAAACTGACCGACCCCTGAATTAGTGCTGAGTGACTGCAGCTAATCCCAGAGAAGGAAAACATTCGGGAAAACAAGCTTTCTCTCCTTCCAGTCCTTGAAAGCAACAGAGGCTGTTGAAGGTACTTTATTACTGTGTAACTTGATTTGCACTATAGTTCATGGGACACATGGGACATCATGTTCATGTTCATCAGCTCATGCTGTTCTGTCAAATAATCAACTGTCAGAAGTATCTCCTCTGGTTTAAGTTTTTCAAATGTGAGGGTTTCCTGCTTTCCACATATTGAATATGTGCATATTTAGAAAGTGCATCAAGGTTTGACAGAAATAATAGTTACAAATTTGTGTTAATATAATTAAGTTAGTATTTATTAGTCTGTTCACTAATAACTCATCATTATCTACTAGTGTAGGTTTGCTCCAATCAATGTTGTAAGTATTGTTATTTTGTTATGTTCAGTTACACGCAGCATCTATTGCACTTCTGTCTGTCCTCGGAGAGGGATCCCTCACATGTGGCTCACTCTGAGGTTTCTACGTTGTTAACCCCCTGTTAATATATTTTTTTTTGTAGTTTTCTTCCTTACTCTTGTTGAGGGTTAAGGGCAGAGGATGCCGCACCTTGTTATGAGACAAATTGTGATTTGTGAATATGGGCTATACAAATAAAATTTCATTGATTGTTTTTTTTCATACATTGCATGTCGACAATCTTCAGATCCAGTTCACAATTTCTTTTTAATAAAAGCTCTATAATTTAGCTAAATATGAAGCATTTTTAGCAGTAAAACAAACATAGTGCTTTTACTCATGTCATATCTCATGTCAAAATCAAACCAAACTTGTTAACGCATTTACTTGGGCAATTTACAATGACATGCCAAGTGTGAAGCAGACCTTTGTGAAATTATAAAGTTTAAAAATTGCTCATTGACTAATGATTCATTAATATAGTATCTTCCAGTCTGTTCTCTAGTAACTCATCACAATCAGGATATTCAGGAACTACTCATTACTGATTCATTATTAGCTTGCTATGGATTTGATACCGTTTTAATCAAATGATTAGACTAGAAACCCAGGGCCAGGGTCTGCTTCAGTGCTGCAATAATTTGCACAACACAAACACACAACAGTGAGAGGGGCCCAGCAAATACTTTTTGCCCCAGGGCCCCGGAAAGAGTTAATCCAGCCATGGAAAGAAGTAGAAATATTGTTATTACCTTCTGTTAATAGACAGGCGTTGAATTATCTGAATGAAAATGGGTAATGAGGCCAGAGGAGAAGACATGGGAAATTCCTGAGCTATAAAATGAAGGTCAGTGAACACGAGAGCTGCAGAGTGACTGGATCTCTGGGCAGAGTGCCGTGTGCAGCTCTAATGGTGGCGCCCATGCTGGCCTTATTTCACTCTGACAACTTTAAGAGGAAAAAGACTGATATTCAGGAACACACTCCATAACAAGAGTGTGCGTGTCACTAACTTTTATAAACCTAACCCACTTCATTCATCTGGGTTTGTTTCCACTTTTATTGACTCCATCGTCTCTGCACGACACAAGTATACACAGATGTGTGTCTGTGTGTATGTGTGTGTTTCTGTAGAGGTAAGTGATTCTCTGCATGTGCTGCTGTTAAAGCCATGAATGGAGTCAATGGGAAACTATGTGTTTGGTTTTGTCACACAGACACACACGCACAGAGCACTTTCACAGAGGTAGCAGAAGGAAAAAGCTGCAAAGGAAATGAGAGGCGAGACAACATTCAGTTTTGTTTCATAGTTGTGGTCTAACAGTGTCGTCTGAAGCTTTAAAAGTGGCTGTTCGTGCATTTCAGCTGGACGAAGTGAGCAGACGCTGTCAGGTGAAAACTGCAACTTTTACACAGCATGCATCTCAAGTTTGAGGTGCCTTGCTCAATGGCATTACACAGATGAGTGAGGTGGAGCAAGAAGTACAAGGCTGCAGCTGCTTTAAATACAGAATGTAAAGTAAGTTATATGAAACACAAAATAACAAAAACCTATTGGGATTAATAAATACAGTTTAGTCACAAGGGAGGGATGAACAGACGATTGTAGGATTTTAACGTCAAAAGCACAACTTCTGTTTTGTTGCTGCAGATAAACCAGGTAGGATGAACACAAAGTTTTCCACATTCCCTCTGCATCATAGACTGTTTATAAAAAGCTCTGCACACAACGTCCAGCACACAAACAATAAAAAGTGACAGTATATAGTAGAACTGTTTGAGGAGGACTCACAAATGACAAGGAATAATTCTGAAGTAGCTCCAAAGGAGAACTGCACTAGTTGATATAATGGGGAGTGATGAGTAAATATCTTTGGACCCCCCCTTGTTGCAGACTGAACAGGTGTATGCTGTGGGCGTTGAATGGGGTGAATCAACAGGCGGTCATACTGACGCATGCAGGGCAGCAGAGGCATTGACAAGCAAAGGGGAGATGGAGAATCTTTGCAGCTTAAATAGACCGGCAAACTGGTATGGGGTGTGCAAGATAAAGGGGTTGCGGCGAGTGAGGCACGTCACATGATTAGAGCAGCGCAGCTTGAGTCGACTGCCTGAACGAGCTCACAACCATCCCTCCATGTACCACGGAGCTGCTGCCCTATTGCCTGGTGCAAACCTGATTTTGTGGGGCTCTGCATCGACTGGGATTTATTTCAGTTTTTTCTCCATTCAGTCAAATATTACAGTTATACAGTAAAGGTTATAAGATTGATGTGAGGACTATTTGTAAATTAGTTATATTATATAATAAATTATCTTTGAAGAGAAAAGCCTCTGACCTCTGACATGTACAAACACTATTTGCCTCCTGAATGGGTCTTGGATAAATTTACACCTGTACCCCTGTAACAGTAAAGATTGAACAGCAGTAATATGTGTCACAGATGTTATGATGACACAAAATCTTTGTTCCTGGCACAGGCCTGTGTTGTCAATGTGTAGCCCTACGTCCACTTTTGAGGGACCCCTCCTTCTAACCGTGTCTCCTGTGTCACCTCTCCCCTTTCTATTGTTGTACTCCATGGGAGAAGAACGTGACATTACGGTCATACAAGTTTGTGTATATTAGCTTCTTGTGTATTTTACACTGTCACATGGTAGAGCTCCTATCTGACTGTAATCCGACAAAGAAATCCAGTAGAAACCTCTTCAATTTGACGTCACATGCGCTGCAAAAAGTCCCAACACATGCAAATACAGAAAAGCGCTGCAAATACAGAAAACGTCAATGGAAATGTTTCCAGGGAACCCAAAAAATTGATGAACCTGGCTATAGTTCAATGCTTTGTGAAGTTCCACCACCACTTACAAGTAGCAGACTTCAATAACTTCAACTACAGTGCATGTGTCGTCAAATTGATGAAGTTGTTTTCCTAATTAGCACATGTTTCTTCTATTTGCATGTGTTTTCTTCATTTGCAGTGCGTTGAGCTCCCTCTGCCACCATATATGTAAATGTTTACACTGAACCAAACACTGCCCCCAACTGTGATTCTAACATCTTGTTATGTCTTTGTCTTGTCACGCCATGCCAGTTCTCCTGTTTACCAAGATATAAATCTGTGATAGTCTCCACTGCCAACATGAAGGGGGAATAACCCTAACCCTAACCCTCCCCTACTCTGTGTTCACACCTTTTATATAGAACAGTGAAGCAGAATACAGGTGCAACATGCTTAGAGTGAATGTTAGTGGAGGAGAAACTGCAGAGGCTAAAGAGATGTCATGAAGAGAAGCAGAAAAAGGGAGTGAGAGACACTAAGACAGAGAGGGAGAGCGAGTTTCATTACTCCTGTGTATGTGTTTGTCAGGCAGCCAACAAGTGCAGCTGGCTTTCCTCATTTCCAGCACTGCTTCAATAAATGGCAGAAAGCAAAGGAAAACTGTAGAAAACATACAGCTCCACTTGAAGATCTCATCAATCAAGACTCAATTACATTTCCTGAGTATGAAGGAAAGTGCTCAGTCAGAACAAACAGTGTGAGGATAAAAGCTTGACAGGATCAAAACAGTCTGTGAGTGCATAGATCCATAAATTATCTTATGACTTCACAAGTAAGAGTTTCTGAGAGACATAGACCTGATGAAATGTGAGTGTCAGCAGACAGATTTGTATATGAATGATGCTTGCAACAACTATAAACTGATCTTTACACATGGTGTGTATGAAACGATTGATGATGTTCACTGGACTAGAATCCAGGTAATCAATTAATTACTGTTGATCACATGGTAAAAGTATATTGACATTAATTGATCTACAATGTGTGTTTTAAAGTGATATACTGTATATCTCTATAGTCAGAGGCTGATACCCTTTTTATACCCAAACTGTTTTCAGTACACATCGAGAGGAAAGTCCGGACTTTCACAACACAGAACTCTCTGGAGCATTGAGCTGTGGAGATCACACATTTTTGTTCACAGCAGAGTTTATCACCACAAACTCTCTTGACATCTTCATCTTCTTTGACTTGGATGGCCCCGCTTTTCCAATATTTGTTTTCTTTAATTTGTTTTCATTTTTGCATCTGTTGCGTGTTAGAAATTTCATCAACCAGCAGCTAAAAATTCCTCTCCTCCTCTCCTTACACATTGGTAGTGGTGAATGTTTGCCGTTATGTTCGTTTTAATGGTGTGAAACAGGGTGAGTAAACAGTAGAAAGCAGCATGGAGACCACTGACTGAGACTCTGTAAACAGCTGGTGTTAATATGTGTTTTTTGTTATCCCATCACAAGTTGACAGCTCTACGTACAGGTGTGAACGCACTCAGATCGGATAGCGATCCAATCACGCAGACCACATTGGGAGGTGGTCTGGGCCACATGTGTCTACATTCTTTTAGCAGTAAGCACACGAATGCATCCTGGGCCACAGATCAAGGACCAGCTCAGCTGACGTCCACCTTTTTACTATTATCTGTTCCCATACGCTGATTTGTTTGTGGCCATCGCCAAAATATCAACATCATAACTAATACTTTTCCTAAATTGGTGAAATCTAACTGGTGAAAGCTGCACGAGATTCATTCAGCGTGACTCCTCTCCCTCTCTTGCCGACACACAGACACACACAAACAGTGACATCAGACACATCTGTAAACGCAGACTTGTTCAAAGCAACATCATTTAGTTTTAACTAACAGAAATGACAGACGGGTTCATTTGCATGTAGAGCGGGAAAGTGAGATCCGATCACAAGTGATCCCAGGAGACACATTCCGGATGCATTTTAATACCAGGTGTGAGCAGATGCAACTAACAAATTTCACTTTTTATCGTATCCTTTAGAATGAATGTTCTGACCTGCTATATCAGGTCTGAACAGGGTCTGAATTACAGTGGTTACTTTTTACCTCTGCCAAGGACCCCTATCCCTGTGTTGGTTGATTTGTAAGAAAGATTACACAAAAACAACAGAACGGATTACCACTAATCTTTGTGTAAGGGTGCAGTATGGGTCAGGAAAGAACTCGTGACATTTGTCTGTGGATCCAGGATATTTTCCCCCTTTCTTTAACATTATGAGATTTTCAACATTTTCTCAGGGAATAATTCATGGTTCTTGATGAAAACAAATCTGTTGTATTTAGAAAAAAACAACTTGTTTGAATTTAATTTTGTTGGGTCTTGGCGAGTGCCATTCTAGTTTATATAATTTACTTCAGATTCTTCAAACTCCTGGAGGTGTTTGAGCTCTGCCTGAACAGTGTCAGATGGAAGTTGTGGCTGACACGGAAAAGAAAGAGGTTTTGGACAGAGCTTACTCAAAAAAGGAATAAAGTTATTGTCTGTTTGGCTGTTTCTGTCTTCTAAACACAAGTTGAGTCAGCCAAAAAACTCAACTAGAAGATAAACAGGAAGTGAATCTTTTACTTTTCCAAGGGAGTTTTGGAAAGTCCCCGGCGTCATCATTACCTTAAAGAAGCTGCCGCTCCTGTCTGTCAGGCCACTGGGGGGATGCTCGGCTGAAGAGCTGAAGGCCATGCTGTCTTCCTGTCCTCTCACGTCTGAGTCTGAGTGTGTGTGTACGTCTCAGACAGTGTCAGCCGGCGCCGGAGCTCTGTGGGTCAAAAACACACTTCACTTCAGATACTTCAGCTGTGGTGCAACCAGAGGAAATTCCTGCTTTGGCCACAGCCGTATTATGGAAGTGCTGGCCTGCTGGAAGGCTTTCTGTCTGTCTCTTCCTCCTCTCCCTCCCTCTCTACACATTCACCTCTGCTTTCTCTTCATCACTCCTTTGTCTCACCCTCAGACCTTTTTTTATAAAATCTCATTCCAATCCTGCACTTATTTTAGTTTGAACCAGTTTCCACTCACCTGCCTCTCCCATTTCCTTCCATCAAATTTTCACTCTCTTTCTTTTTCCAAGATTTTGTCCCCATGTTCTCATACATACATAATTCATTTTCCATTTTGGCGAGGCTCACTTTAAGAACAGCTGCCCTTCTTTCCCAACCATCATAGCAACGTTTATAGGCCTCTGGGCTTTGGTAGGACACTAGTGATGGATCTGATGGAATTGAACAACCTGAAAATGATCTCAAATTAGTAGAAACTAATTTAACTCAGATTAAATCGTTGCATGCTTATTATATCTTATTCTTTTTGGTTTACCTTTCTTCCTTGGTCAGATTCAAATTCACTTTCGTTTTCTTATCTTTCTTTGTGTTGGTGATGTGTCCTTCCCATATCTCTCTGTTTCACTGTCTTCTGTCTTTCTTTCCCGTCCAGATGAAACCATCAGGCTAGTCCTTCCCTTCCTGGCTGATGTTATCTAAATATGTGGTGACCTGCACAAAGTCTGAGTCCGTTTCCTTACTGTCTCAGAATAGAACTGATATCTGTCTGCCACGATGGTTTCATTTCCACAAACAGAGGAAAGTGAAGAAACAAAGAAGCCAGAGCGCACAAGGGAAATGTAAGGATGAACTTTATAAAGTGATTCCTACTGAGGAGATTCCTGTAAATCAGTGAGTGATGATTCTCTGTGTCCTCACACTGTTGATTCTGCAACAGATCTGCACTCAGTGATGGTGCCAACAAAAACTCTGACAGAAAGGTAAATAATGTTTCCACATGCATAAACCTCCTGAGCCTCAGACACAACACAGAGCATGCTGGGTCCTGTAGGAACTAGGAAACAAGATAACATCCCACCAGGGCAGCTCCTCTTCACCACCCACAGAAAAACCCACTGAGATCACATCAAACTCTTCACTAATGTCTTTTCCTCAATCACAGATCACTGTGTGTGTATCTGTGCGTGTGTGCAGCCTATATATGTGCAGGTGTGCGATCCTCAGCTGCAAGTAAACAAAGACACATCTGAGCGTGCTCCCCTCCCTCACGCTCTCCCCACCCCAGCACAGAGACACACTGTTCCTGTGGTAAACACACATGTGCGCAGAGACATGTCTATAAAATACACTATGCTAATAGACTCTCCAGTTCCCTCTAATTCTCCATAAAGACAAGCAGACTGTGAGACCCAGCCGACCCCCCCCCCCCCCCCCCCCCCACCCTCACACATACACAGACTTCATTGTGTTTTGTACAATTAAAATGAATCAAGAATGACAGCAGGACTTCATTAAGCTCTGGTATTTTTGTTTTGAAAGCCCACTCTGGTGGTGGGACCCTCATTTTCTCCCAGTAGGTGTGAGGCTAGCTGTGAAGCTGCTGTCCCACATCAGAGCTGATGAATAGCCTCAGTGTTTTTGCTTTTAATGGCATGAGTTCAGTATCATCGTGTCAATATTAAACTTTTTAAATCTTAATGTCTTTAATGTGTTCCTGCATACATGATCAATCGTTATCATATCAAAGTAATTCATGTCTCATCAATACATGTTACTGACTTCACTTCTTCCCCGGAGTCCCTTTGCCTTATTGTCCGCAGATCCAGGGCCGCAGCTATGGCCACATCATGGATTAGGATCTGTGGATTGCGTATCAGAGATCGTAATGGTGGATCCAGTATGGCGGATTCTGTATCGTGCTGGCTGATCGTGACAATAAAGGCGGATCCTTTATCGTTTTGGCATCGGAAAAAGGTGCTGGACCACGACCAAGGTGGCAGCTGATGATGGATCCTAATGGCGACAATGAACAATGACTGTGGACTATAGTGGCATCCGATCTTGATGGTGGATCATGATCTTGCTGGCTGCTGACCATAGACTATGATTGCAGAAAGACTGCTTGATACATAGTATTTCTCAGATACTTGACCCTTATTGACATTAATCCACCAATTCACTGACCTTCAGTTATGCTTCAGAAAGGTCTACCCCTATCAGTACTGCTAAAACCTTGATGATGTTTCCCTTCACACTTGACATCTATTGCACTTCTGTCCGTCCTGGGAGAGGGATCCCTCACATGTGGCTCTCTCTGAGGTTTCTACGTTCTTTTTACCCTGTTAAAAGGTTTTTTTTGTAGTTTTTCCTCACTCTTGTTGAGGGTTAAGGGCAGAGGATGTCACACCATGTTAAAGCCCTATGAGACAAATTGTGATTTGTGAATATGGGCTATACAAATAAAATTTGATTGATTGATTGATGATGAGAGCACCTTGATTAATGGGTGCTACCTTCATATGAAGCTCCCTTCACACGCTAGGTTCATTTGACCGCTGTTAATCCTGCACCTGCCTTTTATTTTTTACTGCAAAATCACTTCTAACTTCTTAGTAACAAATATATCAGGTCTGATGATTTCATTTCAAAGACCCTTAATAATTAATACAGCATACATGCCAAGTGTTTTTATAGGCAACAGTGCCATTGTGTGTAATGCATGATTGTTACCCTACTGTCAAAAACAGACTTGGCTCAGAATTCAAATCATAAAATGTATCTTATATCTAATATTTGATAAAAGATCAATATGAACTGCACTGTAAAAAAAGAAACATTAAGGAAAACTTAAAGTTCAAGGCAACTTAGAGCAATATTTACCTTAAACTCTTTAACTTTAACTCCTTAGTTTTTCTCTCCAGACTCATATGAGGTCATATGAACTTTGACCACCGAAATTGAATCAGTTATTTGAGTCCAAGTGACAACTGGTCACATTTTGAAAATGTTTCCTGTAGGCAGACTTGAGATTTCATGTTTAAGAAGCCAAAAACACGTTTTATGAGGCCAACTTGACTTTTAACCTCTGACCACCCAAATCGAATCCGTTCATCACTGACTCCAAGTGAGTGTTTGTACTAAATTTGAAGAAATTACCTTGAAGTGTTGCTGAGATATGTACTTTGTGAGGTCACAGTGACCTTGGCCAAAATCCATCAGCTTTGTGCCAGTAAATATCTTTACCAATTTTGAAAAAATTCTCTCAAGGTGTTCTTGAGATATCGTGTTCACAATAATGGGTCGGACGTACAGACCGATAAACCTGACAACAACCTGACAACATAATGCCTCCGGCCACTGGCTGTCACTGGCACAGATTCCTAAAATGTTGTACTAACTGATTATCTTTTGTTTGGATAATTTCATAATGATTAAAACAAATGTATAGCTCGACATACTAAGAATTCCAAAGAGTAATAGTTGTACTGAGTACAAACATTTGTACGTCTGGGTTTCCCCCAGACATTTTACATGACCTTTTGTAGACGCTTTTACACTACGTTTACCCATTCACACATATATACATCATTCACAGAGTAGTGGACATACAGAAGGTCAACAAGTCGAAACAAATCACAAGGATGTCAAAGGTCACTGAATATAAAGTCAAAAACCCCGGAGAGTTGTCCTGCAGATCCTGTTTTTGCAAATAAACTTCTGGGAGACTCCTTTCTAAACTTGGCCTGGTTTAAACTGAGGTACACCCAGTGGTCCAAACTGAACGTTTTTTGTTTTGCCACAATGAGTTATGTATTGAGGCCAACTTTACAAAGTAGATTGAATTAAGTTAGTTGAGGCAAATACTTTCTGAAGTTTTTAATGTCATCAAACTGGGGTGTAAATTTACTCAGGGAATATTGCTGAGTACTATAGTGGCAGCCACACAGTTTATTTGCCCTATTTTTATCCCCATGACTCTGTATAATCCACAGAAAACTGCAGGGACTGTTTTTCTGTTTCTCTCCACCCTGACTGATACTCCAGCACAAACATACTGTGGTCAAAAAAACAATAAAACTAACATTCCCCCCGACAGTCTCCCTGTCCCCCCCTTGTAAAAACATATCCAACAAAACTTAACTTGGTGTTTGTTTAAACTGTCGGGACAACGTGAAGCGCTGCTCTGTGGGTCGGATGTGAGATCCAGTAAGGAGTGTTGTTAAGATGATGGGGCTCCTGCTGCTGTCAGAGCACGAGGAGGAGGAGGAGGAGGAGGCTGCAGGCAGCTGTATAAACCCTCTGCAGATAAGAACCACAACACGAGGACTATATTTTTTGCCCTGAGGCAAACCAGATGATGTGTTTGTCTGCACATGCGCACATGCAGTACACAGTGTATAAATTGAAAAAATATTATTTGTAGGATTATATCCTTTTTATCTATTGCTTATGTTACTTTTATCCTTTTCTTTTGCCATTACTTTTAAATAATGTATTATTTTTTCTGCTGTCTTTTTGAATTTTGATTAACATTGTATTCATTTGCTTCTTGTCTCTGATGTTTTGTATTCTTGTTTTTTATTCGTCCTTTCTGTAAAGCACTTTGTAACAGCCGTTTGAAAGGTGCTACATACATGATGGTATTATTATATCATCACTATAAATAAACATTGACTTTGACTATTTACTTGAGAAGGAAAAAGTGTCAACTAGAGTGATGAGAAACGTGTGTGTGTGTGTGTGTGTGTCTAGGTGTGTGTGTGTCTATGTGTGTGTGTGTGACCACAGAGCAGAATATGGGTCAGTGGTTCTAGGGGAGTTCAGCTGAACCGACTGACTCTCCAATCCATGTTTTTGTAGTTACAGAGGAAGCTCTTTGGTTTTTATATAACACACAGGAATCTGTGAACTCCCTTTTTCTTTTCTTTTTTCTCCAGTACAGAAGGTTTGCATGCTGCAAAAGCAAAACAAACAACACCGTGAAGCAGATCAGCTTTCACATGTATTTAAAGAGTCGATGGACTGAATCTTGGTCAGACAGAGAGAAGAGAGAGAAGGCTGCGCCGTTTCCTCTGGGCCACTCCCCTTTAAATGAGTCCCAGGAACACTGCTTGTTCACTTTTCAAAGGAAGAGGAGGAAGTAGCAGACAGGGCAGATAAAGGGGGAATTTCCTGATGAACTGAAAATATTCTAACTACTGTAATTGACAGAGACTCCAAGGAGAGTGATTAACTTCAGAAAAAGTTGTCACTCGTCTCAGAGCAATAATTCTCTGAGATCTGATCATAAAGATCTCCCAATCATCATGGTCAGGCTTTTTCTTCAGGACTAAAAGTAATCTATTGATTGATGTCAGTATATCTGTGGTAAGGACGTCATTCTTTATGTCTTGTCTCTTGTAAAATCAAGAAACACACTTGAGGACACTTCTCATAAAGCAATAATCTAATGTTTAGGTCACTTGTCAAATTATGTTTTAGTAGTACAGCCTCTTCCAGACAATAATGAGCTCATCAATACCCTCGAAGGCCTGAGGGCTGGAAACAACCACTGATACGTACTGTGGTTGTTGTGGGAATTGTAGTTCCAAGACCAAGAGCCTGTTTATAGCAGAAAGAACACAGTGACAAACCCTATGAATGTTAGCTTTTTACTTAATTCCACCAAGGAGGTCCAAGGAAGAACCCATTCAATTTTAGCCGATCCGGGATTTGTTTATCCCTGTTTTTAACATTGGGAGATTAGGTGTTTATTTTTCACATTTTTATTAATTTCCCATGGAATGATTCATGGATCTAGATTGATTTTGAGATTGATATTGAGTAACATTCAAGTTCAATTTGAACAAAACTTTGATTTTCTTCAAACAACTAACATGCAAATGTTTGTCATTTCTTATTAGCACGTGTGCAGGGTGGGGTGACTGACACGCTTAGTCAGATTTGTCTCATTGCTCATTTTGTCCGACACAAGAAAGTAATGATCACATCAGTGTGTATGAAAATATATCATCAACACAGACACATTTAAGTAGTAACATAACTTAAACTTGGCGAACATCTTTGTTTGGATCAAGAGTAAAGATCTTCATCGTGGAGCAGATGGATTCATTTTCTCATCCAGATGTTCAGAAGAATCTTTGATGGTTCTGGAAATTATTCAAAACAGCTGCCTGTGTTGTTTAACAGCCTTATGGGCTTTTCAATCACGCTCAAGGGCTCCTGCAAGTCTAGATCGGATATTTCCATGATATTATGCTTGATGCTTAATGTATTTCTAAACAGTTTCGGTTTAACACAAGTTAAATGACATACAGTACATAAGACTGGGGTTGAGTGATATTCTAATGGATCCCATTGTCTTGAGTTGAAGACATCGGTTGAAGATAATGGAATACATGGAAAAATACATCCAAACAGGCCCACAGCTCATTTTGTCCTCAGGGCCTGTTAGCTGGTTATTCCACCCTGCCTGCAAAGTCAAGTTGAATCCTGAATTATAGCAGGAGTAAAAACAAACTATGACAGTAATAAGGTTTTGGTAGCGACACTTAACACCTTTTCACATTTATCTGAAGCTGAATCCATGCACACAGCTGATATTCAGTTCCTTCATAGGGCTCTAGTCTAACTGAGAGTTACATTCCATGCCCTGCAGCAGGATTACAGTGGACAGCAGTGCCCATGTGAAAGCGTTCAGTGTTCACATCCTCCACAGGGACACTTTATTATTGCACTGGTAACTCGAGTCCCCGCTTCTCTGTCCAGCAAAGTTGACATCACTTTTCTTAGACCTGTGTCCTCCTGCCTTCAGGTTGCAGACTGGTTACGACATAACTCAAACACATTTAAAGCAGAATAATCAGGCGATAGAAAGAAAAGCAACTTGAAAACAGCAGACAGCAACACTGACTGTGTTAACTGTTAACTGTGTCTCTGGAGACAAAAACGAAACGAAACTAAACTCTGCTTATCAAGCACTAACAAGCAGCAAGTTAAAATACCTTTCTGCTGATTCACTTGCCCACAGCAGTAAGAAACTAAGGCTACGTGTGCCAAAACAACCCCTTGGATCTGCAGTGAAGCTAATCTCTTTAACAGATTCCATAGAGGCTTAAATTAGGAAACTGGTCCCTTTATTATAGTGATAAACATCAGATACTTGTTCATTTAGAAAAATCTGAGAGAGCAGCACAGAAGTGAGCTGCACAGTGTACAGGTTCTCACAGGTCGGGCATGTTTGGATGAACTGAAGAAGCTGCGACAGGCCACAACACGACATACTTCAGCTTTTAGAATATAAGGCCTTGATAGAGAAAAGCCAAAGCTGTGAAATAAAGAGTAAGGGACTGTATGAAAATAAATAGAGACAATGTGGGGCAGAAGGATGTGTATTTTATTTATCTATTTATTTATTTTTGCTAAATGGAGCCGAGTCCGATTTATTTGGAGAGCAGAGTTAAATAGTTTATATTTTAAGCTCATTCATATTTCAACAATGTTACAATTTTATTATCAAGAATCCATGGGGGTTGGGATGAAAACATTTAATCAGTAGCCTGTTTGACAGTAATGAGCATTTAGTTTAAGTGTTTTTTTATTTACTTTTTCAAAATTAAAACTATGTATTATTATAGTGCATTCACATCAAATGCAAAGCCAATTGTTCACGCAATGAGGTTACATACAAAGTCAATGAAAGGACACAAATAGTCGCAAGGAGGTGAATAGTGATATTTGTTACACTAGCTCAGGTGTAAATATTTGAATTCAAATGAAAAATTTGCGTGAAGCAAATCAGTGTTGAGAATAAAACTCACAAGACAGGTCCTGGTACTGACCTGAGCTAGCAGGGCATTGAACTGGTCGCTGGTCAACCTCAGATAGCGCTGGCATGGGACCCACACATGGCTTTTCCGAAGTCAGTAGTAGTCGGTAGTAGTCAGTAGTTGTCAGTAGTCCTCCAGGTGAATATTCATGGGTTGTGTTTACTCTTGTTGGTCGCACCAGTCCCGCAAGTAAACACAAATTATCCTGCGACCAAACCCGTGCAAGTAAAATAACATGAATATTCGCTTTGCGTTTGGTGTGAACATAGTATCTGCATTTCCCACAGAATGAATACAATTGATGGAGATAACAGGGGTGCACATGCAGGCACATGAAGGTCACTCCAGGTACACAGATTTAAAGGGATAGTTCAGGCTTAAAACACACGGTGTAAATGACCTTGTTTCGAGTCGAATATAGATTTCTGGGCTTGTGGACACTTGGATGACACCACACGAGCAGTATGGAGGCATGTTGTGTTTTTTTGTTGTTTTATTACGTCTGAAGTCTCGGTCACCATTTACTTCAATTGTATCGGTAAAAAGTTTACTTCTGAGACTCCAGAAGTGTTTAGTGGACTCAAACACTTCACCCCTCCATCGAGATAGTGGTGAGTAGATAATAAGTACATTTCAATTTTTCAGTGAACTATCCCTTTAAGGGAGAGAAAGAATTGCATTGCATTCCACTAATGCAGCTAAAACAATGAGGTCTGACTGTTGTCCGTGGACGGTAAAAATGCTATGGAACATAGCATTAGCATGTGGCAACGCGAGCACTCCATAGTACGACAACACAAGCAAGTAGCAAATACTGCCCTGCACAAATGCCAAATAGCACTGCACACACCAAGTTAGAGATCACTTATCTTAATATGAGAAAAAAAAATGTAAGAGAGATTTTGGTTCTTTATGAAACTATGACAGGACAAATTAGAATATGACAGCCGCCACAGTCTAGACCGTTAGTGGGAACCACTGCAGTATCACACCTCTATTAGGGCCTATTTTGAGAATGATTACACCTTTAACATGTTTACATGTTTCAGAGGTTGGAAGGGGCTATTCTAAGTCAGGAAAGGGTCCTAAAATAACACTGAGTGCAGGTAGTGCACATTGGTTTACCCCTCCCCCTCCCCACAGCATACCTGTTGGTATGCTCAGAACAGGGCCTGGGGCTGTATCATATGGAAGACGTATTTCCAGGAAAATAAAAACCCTTTGAAGTCACTATGAGAATGTGTTTGATATATAGCCTCGCACATGTATTTACTTATACTAGACACTTTAGATCGTCAGTTAATGCTCGAGGTATTTGCGCCTCAAAAAAATGCTCCTGCGATAAGATCAAGACAGACCAAGTTCAGATGCTTCTGCAGGAGCACACGCACACGCACACGCACATCTCAGACAAAGTTTGATTCGATGAAGCTGTCTGTTTTTTAATGAGCACCAATCGACCATGTCACACAACACGACCATGTCACACAACACGACCATGTTCACTTCACAGACTTCTATCTTTACTCTGCAGTTTACAAATAAGATGAAACCCGAAAGGTTGTTCTACTGGACATAACAGACGTAAATCCTGCCTGAACTGTCATCACAGTAGGAGTCAGCAGGTCTGAAAACATCTGGAGAACTGCTGGTCACTGATCAGTCAGTTTGCAGCTGCAGGAAGGGTTTGTCTTTCTCCACTCACCTAGAGTCAGTTTTCAGGAAATCCTCCGGCTGGGCTCCATGAAGAAAAGCTCACGGTGGTTGCTGTTCTAAGAGGAGGGGGACACCGAGGGGCCGGTGTCAGCGGTGGATTACATGGCTGGACTGCGGCTCCGAGACAGAGACACGGGGTTTGGATCAGACAGAGCACCGAGGGGTGAGACTGGAGGAGGAGGAAGAGGAGGAGGAGGAGGCTGCGGTAACACGATGCCTCGGTCTGATTGGCTGAGGAGATGATGGCGAGTTTCACCTTACTTTTAATCCTGTTATGAAATGTTGACAGTCAGAGTTTTTATTTATTGGTCTGTGTTCGTGACCTGTTCTGCAAATTATAGAGCTACCACCCAGCATGTTAATCTGAGGTGGAACATTATATCCAGTATAACATACTATACAATACACATACAGGGTTATTGTGAAAAGGGTTTCAGGACAGGCCTTCTATGAAGATGTTATGATGGTCACAGCAGCATGTTAAATATAAGTCACATTATTGTTAAATATCAAACAAACATAAATATCTGAATTGTTCCATACAAACTTTCTGACATCTCAACTGATTAATAGGTCCCTTGTTAGGGCAAATGAACAATGTCAGCACAAATGCAACCTAATGTTCATGATTATGTTTATATTAGTGCATTGGTACGGTCTGTGAGCTCAACAGCCCGTTTCTGCAATTAAAAAATCACTGAATTTCCTGAATAGAGATTTTGATTATCAGCTATAATATTGTAATCAATCAGGGTAGACTTACTACAAGCTACGACACCGTGAAACAGTGTTAGTTATTCTTGTTAAGTCACAACTCTGTACAATATCAACTGTGTTGATGAGAAGAACTACCCTACCCACGATTCTCTTGTGAAACAACGGGCTACACTCATGGTTCAGCGTTACATTATGTTTGCCACAAAGAAATCATGATTTCTCTTTGTAACATGCTGGAAAAGAAAAGTCATAAGAGGTGAAGAACACTATGAGGTAAAGTTTAAGAAGAAGCCCTGGGAATCTTCAAATTGGAATAATTCACAATGGTTTATGGGATACATATGTAACTTCACTCTCAAAATAATAATGTAGGCTACACATTCTTGTACCTTCACGTTTGTTTTCCGTTTGTAAATGTATTCTCTCAGAATCAAATGTCTTATATCATGATCCGAAAAAGGATGCCAGGCTTACACAGAGCCTTTCATGTTTTTAAGTTACCTGCTTCACCAAAGATGCCACATTAAAAGTTTACAAAGCTATTTTGATAAATATATTTCATTAATTGATAAATGTGGTCACTTGGGGGGCAGCAGAAGCTGTAAAGTCACCTTCATAAAGTTGTTATGGTAAAGTCTATACACTTAAAACAGCAGCATTAGCTTTGATTTAGAGTATAGTTAAGTCAGTTCTGTTCAATGCTACACAGTGTAAGGCAGCTCGTTGCTAACTTTATTACCAGTTTGGGTCGAGCTTTATTGCTGAAATCTGCCGCCTGAGGGTCGTGTCGTGGGAATAAATCAATGAACAGTAAACAACAGTGCGGGCCAAAAAAACCCAAAAACATTGAGATTGAACGATTAAAGTCGAGGGAGGAAGAGCTGAGTGATCATTATCTGTGGCTCCATGGTTATGAAGGACGTCTTTGAGATTACATATAGTCATTTAACCTAGTGTTGATACAACAACATTTTTTCATAATTAACGCAGATTTTACAAGCTTTTGTGTAGCTATACTGTTTTCATCAGTATGAAAAATGGCACAGGATTTGTCTTACGGAAATCGGTTTCTTTAAAAATGACACCTTATTAGAAAGTGATCCTGAGATTTGATCACTGCATTCAAAATATCCAATATTATGAATATGACAGAAACGGTCAAAATCAATCATTATCAGTGCTATAGTAGTGTGTCTCAAATAAAATAGTAAAGGAACATGTGCCTAACCAGAGTATCATGAGTCCAGCTCATTAACACATAGGAAAACGAAATGTGTATGTAAATCAGTTTATTGCAAGAAGACCACTGGGAACAAGGCAGATGATTGTGTCTCTCTCTGGCTCCGAGCTCCGAGTCCAGAGGTCCTCATCAACAAAAATGAGGATTTACAAACAATTCAAAAGACATGAGCATAAAACGACATGAATTAGCTGAAAACTAACTGTTTTAGACCTACATTCTAAATACTGTATATATCTCAAATACAACTGCTCAGTTATTTAAACATGTGTTTATAATAGCATATCCCTCTGATATGTACAGCATAATCAAGACAGTGCCTTTTTGATCTGGGAGACGCATTAAAATTACACACAAAATAAACTGAATTCTGAACAAGGCATGCAAACCTTCCAGTATTTATCCCTATGAAGCCTACCTGAAATTACATCCAATCCACTTTTTACTGTTTGTGTAAAATAACAGCCATCTCTGAGGGTGTAGCACAGCTCTACAGCGCTATCTTGTGGCCGCAAGAGGAGCATCAACACCTACAGAGCAGGCTTTTAATTAATAAGCAATTATATTAACATGGGAATCTTTCAAGGTAAAATTTAAATGTAATAAAAATACGCATATTCCACATTTTTTTAACACATGCTGAAACAGAGTGGCAATACTGTTGACAAAGGTGGTTCTTTTATGGCTCAAATACAAGCAGGAGAATGGCCACAGGCGTTGGTTTTAAAGCCTCAAATACAAAAGATGGCACAAGAGTTCAAGCCCTGTGTAAGAGAGGTGAAAGGTCAAAGCTTCATGTGCCATTAACATCCTTTTTTACCTGAAAGTGAATCTTTGACATCACTTATTTAACATGCACAGGGATCAGGCTCCTACCTATGTTAGGACCAGGGATAAAGATCGCATTTTCTCTCCATGTCAACGCAACCCGGCCGTGTGTCATCTTCAAAAACCACTGTGTTTGCACCAATATACAAATGTGGCAACATCTTTCCAAACTATACAAAACTTATAAATTATAAAGTTCTAAGATCTTAAATATAAACAACATCAAGTCAGTTTCCAGTACTTGAATTATATATTAGGTACAGCAGTACATACAGCTCCATCAACAAAGAGTGGAGGGCGCTCCATTTAATACACTGTACATGACCCAAAGGGCTGAAACTGTAGGGTTCGACATGATCTTTGAATAAATTAATTCATAAATAAATCATGATTATGTCTTCCCAGTAACAGTGGTTTCCTTGGTTCCCCTCAAGATTGTGACAAACACACGAACGCACACACACACAGACACATGCACGCACACACACACAAACACTTTGGACAGCTGGACATTGCACTGACTTCCATTCATTGTGGATGGCCTAACCCTTAAACCCTTAACCTAACCTCAATTAACACCTTACCCCTGATATTAACCGGGACCGATCAGAAATGAAGTGCTTCGACACCGACACACGCACACGCACACGCACACGCACGCACACACACACACACACACACACACACACACACACACACACACACACACACACACACACACACACACACACACACACACAGGACTAAAATCGACTCTTAAGTCCAAATCTACTTGACTCCTCCTGTTCTAAAAATACTTTTGGCTTTAAGAAGTAACATTAGATTCAACTCAGAGACTTAAAACTAACTCTTTAATACAGCACAAGAGGTCTACTGTCTAGAGGGAGCTTTAACTTCAGTAGTTACATGTTTAGAGTACCTGTAGACGCCTTGCAAAGATAGAAGATTATCTCTAATCCATAAAGTGACAGTGCTGGATGTCATACCCAGGGAGATCCCTTTCTCATGTGGGTTTATTAAAGAGCAACAAAGCCCACATCTACTTGGATATGCCTGTAGAGAAACAAACAAGAATAGACTCTATGTGAATAGTGTTAAATATCTAGATTCTCTCTGAAGCGAGACTTGACTCGTGGCTATTACAGCATGCTACGCTGGCTGGTGCTGAGCATGGTGAGTGTGTTACTGGCAGACCAGACCACTACAGTAAAGCATACAATGTTGTAACTGTTATCGGACCAGTCAGCTTTGCAAGACTGATCCAGTTGTGCATAAAAGAGTCCTGTATATCAGCTCATATTAGTACTTATATAATCCTCAAATATATACAGAGAAAGCCAGTTTTTACTTAAAAATACCTTAATTGTGTGCTTATATCCAATCTTGTACAAAGAGTAACAAACAATCCAGCTAAAAGTCGCTGTATGCGCAGGATTCCTCTCTTTCCTCCAGTCAGTCAGTCAGTTACAGTAGCAGCTTCTTCACCAACAGTAGCCTAACTGTCGGTGTTAATACAGTTACGTTCTTTCCCGCCAACTTTTCGGTTCATTAGACGATAGGCAGCAAACACAGCTGCTGGGACTTTCTCTCCACACCACCTCTCCGGCCCCCAAAAATTCTAAACCTCCGGTGTCCTCTCTCTTGTGTGTATTGCACCAAAGATAAATCATATATATATATATATATATATATCTCTATTTCTCTATTTGAAAAAATAAATAGTAAGACTTGGTTCCAGGGTGCCAAAAAACTGGAAGCCAGGTGAGACTTCCTCCATCAGTCAGAGGAAGAAGAAGTAGAAGAAGAAGAGGAAAAGGAGGGAGGTCAGTGGATGTCTCGGCACGTTGGGAGGTTGACGAAGATGAAAACGTTGAACTCGATGAGGATGGAGAAGCACAGGAAGATGGCATACATGACGAGGCAGACCAAGCCCAGTCGCCAGTCCAGAGTCCATTTGTTTAAATGGACACCGATAACCTGCAGGTGGAGAGACGGAATTAGAGAGAGAGTATGGTGCAGAAATAAACAGGGGAGGAGGTCAGCACTGCAGGTGTGGTGCTTTGAACATTCTGAGAGATGAGCGGCACAGAATTTATAAGAATGTTTAAAAGGACAGTAGGGCATTCAGGACTACTGCATTTTAGTTGCCAAAAAGTAGTCAACTAGTTGATAAATTGTGGAAGACATATTTTTAAACCATTTTCAATGTGTTAGAGAGAAATAGGATGTTTGGTGGTCAGTGATAAGATAGAGAATGGTTTAGACAACCGACTGTCTACTCAGTTAATGCATCTCCTCACTGACTTTGCAGCTGCATCAGCCATAAGCGGGTGTAGTTTTGCATTGCAGCTGATGGTTTTATCTGCTCTGGTATTTTCACACTGTTGATTTTAGTCGAGCAGCTGAATCTGGTCATAGGCCATGTTTCTTACTGGCTCTTGCTACTATAGCTCCCACAACACAGTATTTGGGCCCAGTCACACATATGTGAATGTGAAGCGAAAATCGCAGGTCAAAGTTCACTAAAGTTGAACTCAACGCAAAGCCACGCTACTATTTGCCTCGGCAGAGGAAGCAATATTTTCTTTACCTCCTTGCTCTCACAGATGGGAAGTGAACAGAAGGCAAAGGTTAGCTGCTTAAACATTCACAAATATGTGAGTGGGCCCTTAGGGCACACATGGCAACTGGCATCTTATCATCAGGATGTGTTTGCCAGGATGACCTCATTCTGCAAAGTTGTAAATGTATACTTACTGTGAAGAATACTGAGGCAAGCAAGAGTCCAACAGAGAATATGAGACCTCTGCTGCTAAGATGGATCTGTAGAGACAGACACAGAGTGTTATTCTTTGGTATATTACATTATTTTTCAAATTTTTTATTGCCATTAACTGGCTTTAAAATCCAAGTTTATAAAAAGTCTGCCAATAAGGACATAAGGCAGATGCTGTTGTCCTGTATGTTTGTCCTGATCCACACAGAATCACACTTGACTGTTTTTATTCAGCTGGGGAGACTGTTCTGGGTTTGTACCATCATCGTTGAATGAACTTACTGTAAGTCGCTTTGGATAAAAGCGTCAGCTAAATGAAATGTAATGTAACCGTCTGACTTTAATTCAACCTATTCTGAGATAATTCTCCTTGTGAGGAAAGATATCCACACAACGATTATCAAATACAATTTAGTAGAGTAAGGTGATCAACTCTGCAGTGCCTCAATAGATAATGTGATGTGGTGATGAGGTGTTTTAGTACACAACAGTAATGGTGAATTCCACCATCAGATTAGTGTTCCTGTTCTTCATAAACATGTTTCTGTTCTACTTGGAATCTCCTTTGGCTGAGCTGAGGAAACACTCACGATGGAGCCGTAGTCGATGCAGAGTGTTTGCAGCGCCCAGGGCAGGCCCAGACCCACCAGGATGTCAAACACATTACTGCCTATGGAGTTGGAGATGGCCATGTCTCCCAGACCTGAGGCAAAGAGAGAAGCACTGTCAAGGTCTGTCTGCAGTCACAGGACAAGTCAGTAGTGACAAGCAATAGTCTGCTGTGAACAGCCACTCCTTCTTTTCAGAGCATTCCTGCTTCGCTGAATGAAAATTCAGATTTCTACTTGTTTTATCTGTGTTTGACTGTGTTGATCCCTGTGTGTGTATGCACCTTGCCGTGCCACTATGACACTAGCCATGCAGTCAGGGACGCTGGTGCCTGCTGCCAGGAAGGTGATGCCCATGATGACATCAGGTATACCAAGCGTGAAGCCGATCACAGTCACCTGAAACCAAACACATTCTAGTCTCATGATACAGTCTTTCTTTTGTGTAGTTCATCAGTAAATAAAACCATGAAAAGACCACCAACTTTCACTGTGGAGTCACATGTCGGAGGTGTTACAATGTTTTACACCCAGTCTACAAAATGGTAGAAAAACCTTATTGGCCCTGTTCAGACTTGGTATTAACATCCTCCCTGAGAGATCCCTTCAAAAGTGTTAAGTTCATCTGTTCACATCTGGTATTTCCTCCTGAATCTATATGCAAATAATCACTTGTCTTTTTGATTGTGTGTGTGTTATATTATGTATGATTTTGTGTTCCTTAATTGCCAAAACTCAATAAAAATAATGTTGAAAAAAAGAGAATATCCACATCCACATGTGTGTGTGTGTGTGTGTGTGTGTGTGTGTGTGTGTGTGTGTGTGTCTGACTGGACTGACCATCCAGACCATGATGTATGAGAGGCCAGCGATCCAGATGGTGGCGGTGAAGAAGGACACTAGGAACCATCTCTCCCAGCGGCGCTTGGCACAGTTGGGCACGGTGAGGAACAGGAGCAGGGACAGCGGCCACATGGTCAACCACTTCAGTTTATTGCACGCCCCAGCTGGACAAAGACAGGGAGAGAGTGGATACCAGACTAACCAACATTTAAACATTTCATAATTTTATTTCTAAATGTCATCTGTGACAAATGTACCTGGAATTTTGAACGGCACCAGGGGGCCTCCATTATCATCTTCTTCCTCTCTTTCCTCGTCGTTCTCATTGTTCTCATTATCCTCATTTTCATTCTCCGTCTCATTACCAGACTCCAGCCGCTGAAGTCTACATCTCCCATTCAGACCCTGCTCGGTTCCGCCCATCCCATTCTCTAAGCCCCGCCTCCCCTGACTCCTGGCCGCTGAGTCTGAGTCGCCATTGGTGATGCGGTTGACTCGAGTCTCTGAAGTAGTTGATCAGTCTTTGTCTCTGATGATAAGTGATAACAGAACATAAAGATATCAACACAAGAGATGTGGACATAACTAGCGCAGTACTCATTGTAAACCTGCCTGTTCTCTTGTCCTGTGTTAATGCTCTGGAGCTGCTTCAGAATTATTCCTTGTCATTAGTGAGTCCTCTTCAAACAGTTCTACAATATACTGTATCTTTTTATTGTTTGTGTGCTGGACGTGGTGTGTACAGCTTTTTAATAAACAATCTATGGTGCTGAAGTTAGAAAACTTTGTGTTCATCCTACCTGCTTTATCTGCAATGATTCTATAATCAAAGTTTTTCATAAAATGAAGGTGAATTTGCCTAATTAATGTTCACGTATGTAATCAGTATATAAGTTTGATTGCTCTACGTAACAGCTGTTATTTGTTCAAACATTGCATGTCAGCTAATTCAGAGGTCTTTTAAGTTCTCCAGACCCAAGTTCATAACTTTTCAAAATAAAAGCTCTGTAATTCAGCTCGATATAAAACATTGCAGCAACAAAACAAATGTTGTGCAGTGCTTTTGCTTTGAAGACAAATTTCCAAACAGGGATGATTCTATGGATGTTGTTGCCATGACGGAGATCTGCACCCGTCGCGGGTCAGTCCGTCTGTGTCAGATATAGTGAAATAAAAACAATCATATTATAAAAATGATCTGGCTTTGATTTTGACCAATGGTTTGACCAAGTTGCCGACCACTTCTGTAGTTTATCTGAGGATGTTGAAGAAGACATGTAGAAAGCTACTTGCAGCCTATGAAACCACATAACTCAAGATAATGTAGCGTGCCTGAGTCCACGTATAGGTTGGTGTACATGTACCTCATTGATGAGCATGCGGGAGGCCATGGTGAGACGGGTCCTGGGGGAGAAATGATTGGTGATCATGATCCTCATGCCGGCCTCAGAGAAGGACAGCTGGTGGGGGTATGCAGACAGCAGCTCATCCACCATCAGCACTGAGGGCTTACAGTGGAAGTTAGCTGGGAAGAAATAACACACACTGTTCATCTGACTGCTCAGCTACTTGTTCACTGTGACACTAAAAAAACAAATGCAGTCAAACTGTTTCCAACCTCCAGTCTAGCGGATCTAACCTAACCTAATAACTAGGTTAGTTTTGACATTTCGACACTACACAATGACTTTGGACAATATATGGACAGGACAATGTCAGACACAGTAACCTTAGAGTCCTTATGACTCAGAAACAGCCACACTCTGTCTGTTGTGTCAAGACAATTTTGTAGCTAATACTTCATATTATCTCATCACAATTGGACCTCTCTTTTACCTGCGTTCATAAAGCGTCCTTACTGTTCAAAATGCTGTTCAACATTATCCAACAGATGGTCACATATTACACCTATCCTAACCTCTCTGTACTGGCTCCATGTTTATTTTAAATATTTGGGGCTCACATATGGAGCCCTACATGCCCATGCTCTGCAGGATATCGTGGACCTTCTGCACTCACACACCTGGAACCAAGCAGTTAGACCCTCCACCCAGGAGCCTGAAAGTGC
The DNA here is from genome assembly GCA_026259375.1 of Verasper variegatus. Taxonomy (NCBI): domain Eukaryota; kingdom Metazoa; phylum Chordata; class Actinopteri; order Pleuronectiformes; family Pleuronectidae; genus Verasper; species Verasper variegatus. Next base: position 23,091,249 of record CM048044.1, read on the forward strand.
ACTTCAGCCTCTGTAGACTCAACTGTTCAGACAACTATTTAGGTAACATGTTTTTTCTTTTAATGTTTTGTCATATATCTGCTCCCCTTGTGGATTTTATCTGACCCTTTGATTGTGTCTCTGTGAACGATGCTGTATAAATAAACTGTATTTACTGACACACCCTAAGCTAAGTCAAAATTCATACACCTGTTTTGCATGCATATATGCTAAGTAAGCTGCTGATAATTTGATATTATTTGACTATTTGTCTCTGCAACGGTTTCAGCAAGACCCATTCACTATTCTATCTTGTTTGTATGTAAAATATGCTGTAAACAAGTCACACAATAAGCCGGTATCAGGCTCATACTGTGGTACAGTGAAAATACATTGGATATAAAAAGTAATGCCAGGCTTTTGTGATGTAAAAACATTTGATCAAGATAAATCATCAGATGTGATCTCAGCAAGTTTCCATGTCTGAAATGTAGAGAAATCGACACGAGCTCCCTGTCAAACATCGCATGAATTACAAGATTCTCCTTCTTACCTTCAAGGCTCTTTCTTACCTAGCACCTCCGTACCTCTCTGACCTCCCTTATAACTACTCACCTACCCATACTCTCCGATCTTCCTCCTTCATCCTCCTCACTAATCTGTCCTGCCCACTTATCCACTATGGGGTCTCCAGTCTTCAGCTGTGCAGGCCCTCATCTCAGGAACCTTCCCACAAGCCATCTATGACTTTATACCCACCTTCAAAATAACAATCCACTGTTTTTTGATTGTTGGTATATAATTAGGTGTCATTGAGGCGCCCATAAATACGTTTTTATTATTATTAACTCGATCCTGTCTGTTGACACAGGCCAATATTTACCACCAATCCATTTCCTCTGCTGATCAATGGCAGCAGGAACATTAACAATGTCAGCTGTTGTAGCTACTTTCTTTCCTTCAAGGGCAAACATCACCCACAAGCTGAGTTACAGTAAGACATGGTGACAAGGTCCTGTCCCAGAGGTGTCTATGAGCCCAGACATCAGGCTACTGTGGGGACCATTTGTGATGCTGCACATTCAGACAAATCCAGCCTGGCAACCCTGCTGAAGCAACTGCCACCTGCTACCCCAATTGTCTGTGTTGCCTCCTCAGCACACCCCCAAGGAACAAGTTAGCAGGGTCACTTGTTCTCACCGGAGGCAGCAGTCAGAGCATCAGACACAGAACAAGCTGACGGAGCGGGCCGTGCTGAGGAAGGTTAGAGCCAGCACCTTGCACCGTTCTCTATTCTGGTAGCTGCTGTTGTTGTGCCCCAGACTTTGCCTTATCACTGAGGGCAGAGCGGCAGCTGCAGACATTAGAATCATCTGTGGAAGAGCTTGGTGGCTAAAACAATCACTTTTTACAATTGAGTAAAACCACAGAGGTTTTCCACCTCTTTCTGGTGGCAGGTGAGCAATACAGGCAGTAAATAAAGCCACAGCATATATCCGTGGTAAGGGTTTTCTTTATACTATGCATTGGAGGCAAATATCGCCCCTCTGAGGATAACTTGATTGTCTCCACTGAAATAATCCCTCTGCACCAGACTGCATACTTCGACCATCAACCGGTCCAACAGGAGGACTCATAATATTCTACTGCATCATAACATTCTTCTGTGTCCTTGGTCTGAAGTGTCATATTTAATCAGCCAAAGAACCACAAAAAAGCACCAAACTACTCTTGTGATGCTGGACCGACAATTTTTTTATGTATTATATCTCCTCTAAAACATTTAGGTTTAGGACACTGGCTTGACCTCTGCAGCTGGTCTGTGGCTTAATTTATTGATAGAAGAGCAGAAGGCAAAACCTTGCTGCTCACCATTATATATATGGGATGTTTTTTTGACCAAGGATAGCATAAGGGATACGTATGTAAAGCTCCACACACAGGGGGCACTGGGACTTTTTGTCACCCTCATACAAAGCCCCAAAGTCGGAGAGTGTGGAGGAGCATTAGCTGTGAGGATCAATCCAGGACAAGATGTACAGAACTTATTCAGTAAAGTCAACCTTCACTATCTTTTCATGGAGAAGAACAAAAATAGAGGAGTGGTGGTGCCCCCGCTGCCTTTATGCAAATTTCATTGCGTCGAGATGAGCAGCTAAAAGCTGCAGAGTGCTGTTAGAGGGCAGTGCCTGAGAGAAATAGAACAGTTTGTGATACCTTTCTTGAGCAGGACTGCAGTAGCATCACATGTGACATTGTCCTCCAGATCGGTGCTTCCTGTCAGCCCATTGGCCAGACTCACAGAGCTCTTCTTTCGACGGTCAAAGTAACGATGCGCCCGGCCGTTAAACCTGCCAATGACAAACCAGTCAAAAAGGAACGTAGCTTTTCAAAACTAACAACTACTAATCCACCCAGCTTGTGCGAATGACACTCACTTCATGATGAGGATGTAGACAGCATACATGAGAATCAGGATAAGGGACTCCCACCTGCCACACAAACACAAAGTCAGTCCAATGTGCACTATAATTCAGTGCAATCGTTAGGATTCTACAAAAACATACGTACCAGCAAACCTTCTCATCGTAGATGAACTGAAAAAACAAGAAAAAGCGAAAATTAGGTGAAGGAAGTGAGTGAACGTTAAATGAAATCTGCATTTCTGCTCCACTAGAGGGCGCAAGCAGTCCAGAGCTCAGAGAGGCAGAAACGAGGCCAAAGCTCGACCTTTTGGTTTCATCCCATTTCACTTAGAGCAGCTTTTTGAACTCTCCTCTGTAGCTCTGTGCTGCACATATACGATTATTGATGACCTTGTGATACTCATTTTTAAGTTTGAGTTTATAACAAATAATCATGCTGTAGATACTGGTCATGTATTTCATGAATACAAATCGCAATCTTTAAAGTACCTAAATAAATAGACTGGACTACAATGTATAGTACAACCCTTTGAAATATAGTGTTGCATCAAATTCACACTTACCGCTACAAAACAGATGCTGAAATACTTAAATATACTTAGTTACTTTCTACCACTTCTGTGTTTTGATGTTTGATGTTTTTGAGTATACATGATTTTTTCCCTTTTCTACAGTGAATAAACTGCATATTTGAAACCTGCAAAGGATTAGATGTTTGATGGAAACATCTTCACTCTGTCTAGAGTCTCACACTACACATGCATGTTTTTTGACCAAAAGATGTGGATGATAACTGTGATTGAAAAACTGCTAAATCATACCTGTATATTTTATTGACTTCTGACAGTCTAATTAATACTGCTGAGGTAGAGAGTATGTAAATATAGGAATGGATACAATGGTTAAGTGGAAGCATTGGTATCTGTGCATAATTCCGCAGTCACCACACACTTGATCCTTTATCCTGTATCTTTTCATGTGAGTTTACAAACTCTTACCGCGATGAGGGCCAAGATAGAAAACGTGTAATAAATGGAATCTCGGAGTAGAGCCCAGTGAGAGAGCTTCACAGCCTGCGAGAGAGAGAGAGAGAGAGAGAGAGAGAGAGAGAGAGAGAACAGAGATGAAGCACAGTTCACGCCTCTAACATCATTACCATACTAATGTACATAGCCGAGCTCTGAAGTTGACCTCCTGAATCATTTCACAGTAAGTGGAAAAAGCCAATCGCAAGGTGCCATCCTACATAGAAAAGGTGCCCGTGTGGTTATCGACTTTATATAATCAGATACAATGCAGGGGCCCACAATGCAGTGACTAACGCTGTAGCACTCTCCCACACAGCGCTCGCACTGTAAACGCAAGTGGAAGGTCAGGAATCACATCTTGAACGTGCCACTCCCAGCCGTGGAAGCGTTTGCTGCTGTGAGGCAGAGGGCAAAGTTAGAGCATAGCAAGGCTTGAAATGTTTGCTTGTGCTCTGTTTCACTGTACAATAGTTCTTTGTAGCAGGGACCTGCTACGAACAGCCAGCCAAAGGTAATAAACAGTAGTGAGGTGCACTGCTTGACCTGAAGATGGTTTGACTGCACCCATTCCCTCTGATCCCCAATCACACTGCCTTCTCCCTCATTATCTCACTGTGATTACATAATGCACAATCTGGGATCGCATCACTGTTTGGAATCCGAAGCATATATTTTTCAGAGCAGAGATGTTAGTCTTGTTCTCTCCTTATTTCCATGTCCCTGGCACATCAGCTAACATCAGAGAGAGGCTGCACTTTATTATGTTGTTTTGCATCTCCTGCACAACATCGAGGATGCAAAGGAGAAAAAAAGACGTACAAACTCTCTACTGTGTTCACACCGACGAGATTTTGTATAAAAAATGACAGTATAAACTATATTTGAAAAATGTCCTCATGTATCAGTGGCTGAATTTTCTACAAAGAAATATGCAATTGAAACAAATAAAACATAAGTGTACAGCTTTTTTATGTTTTAGAGTTTATGCGTTAGAACATTCTCAAAAACCATTAATCAAAACATGTAGAGGTGTGAGTGTAGATTTTAGTTATATTCAAGACCAGCAGTTCCCAGAGAGATTAGCTGAGGGTGCTGCATGATTTTTCCTTTTCCTATTTCCACAAGTAAAAAGGATGATGTAAAATCTACATTTCAGTATTTACTTGTTAAACACATTGAAAAAGGAAAATATGACCATTGACACTTAAATCCTCAAATCAAAGTCTTTCTTAAATATGTACTTCAGTCACAGCTACAACAAGTGACAACATAACTCATGTTCATCTCTCAATTTGATTTTGTCATAGTAACAGCACAGTCTCTGACTCATGACTTTTCCGGTGAACGGCAGTGAGAAATAGTGAGAGAAAGAATTGGACATATTTGTCATTTTGGTCTCCAGCAGCACCAAGAAGGAAATCACTGATACGACCACTAATACATTTCATTAACAATACAACCTCAATACACAGAGAATTAAACAGAAGTATTTATACATCTTCTCACAGTGAAAGCCGCTTTTATATGCTTCTAAGTAACACAGTTTAAACAGCCAAACAATCAAGATCTTTGAAAGAGGAATGGCCTTGTTTAGGAATACTACCACTGTTTTACATCTTGTGGTTTAGATATGGATCACATTACCTCTGAACTTCAGTGCATGGCACATTAGAGTCATACATGCATAAATCAACAGTGTGGACATGTATCCTAAGTAGTTCTGCATGAACATGTGCATGTATGCAGGAGCACTTCCTACCACTTTGCGTTTATGTGGCTGAATATGTAAAGAGACATTAGTTAAGCTGTACTCCGAAAATGCCACCAGGTCAGCGGCAAACTCTGCTGTGACATCATACCTGTCCGGCGAAGAAGCCACACACGCCAATGATGCAGAGGATGTTGAAGACGGCTGAGCCCACAATGGTCCCCACACCTACATCGCCCTTGGTGATGAAAACCCCTGGAGAGAGAACAAGCCGACACACACACACACACACACACACACACACACACACACACACACACACACACACACACACACACACACACACAAGCACAGATATGGAAAAAGAAAAGAGGAAAATCTTCAATACAAATGAGTCGTTGAATCTTTTCAACACAGTCTATGCAAAATAGGATTTTTATATAAAGGATGTAATAATGTAGTGTGAGGATCAAGTCTAAGTTTTGGATATTGTTGTTTCACACAGAATTACAGTGAACACACCCATGATGAAAGAACAAATTTACATTTATGACCTTTACTCAACGGCAATGCCCTACTACTGTAATACCTGACACAGCTACTGCACCATGCCTTGCAGTTAGAATAAAAGGAGGAGAAGAAAGCGAGGGGTGGATGCAGCAAACACTGTACCTATGACTGACGTGAAGAGCTCAGGAGCCGAGCTGCCGGCAGCCATGAAGGTGGCGCCTGCTACGTCCTCGCTGAGATCGAGACGCTGGGAGAGAGAAAAGAAGAGGAGACTAACATGAAGTGGATTTTCCCACAGGAAGTAGTGGCTGCAGTCGGAAAATCCACACGTAGTTTTAGACACAAACAGTAGCAGATCTGTCACTGAGTTGATCCTTAAGATCCGCTAAAAGCTTTGTTTGCCTTTCTAGTTAATCTGTGATCTAGTGATACATTGTATTAAATGTGGACAAGATTTCGTTAATATTTAAATAGACAAACTTTAAGTTATTTAGGTACATGAACAAAGCCTTGGAGATGAGATTTCAGTTTCTGCAGTTTTCGTTTCCTGCAGTGAAATCCAAAATGTATTTGACATTTTACTCATTAACATATGCTCCCTGAAACTATAGATGTAAATACACAACACTAGGATCAATGTTTTTCTTTGAGATCTGTATGTGTAACCAGGAGTAGTGTTACACTAATATATTAAATGAGCACAAAGACAGTAATAGTCCTATTGTATGAAAGTTTAAAGTCAAGAGAAAGTGAAGTTAGACTTGTTTGTTGAACCAGCCAGAGGAAGAAAGTCTAAACTATTCCATTACTACTAAACCTGGTTGTCTTAATTTGAAAAGTGTGCTGCATAATACCTCACATATCTTCTCCATGGAGGGGACGAAGTAGTCATCACACACCAGAGCCAGGGCACAGAACATGTAAATGGTCTGTGGAGAGAAAAAGAGACAGAAATATAATAAAGTGCTGATGTTTATCACCTTTCACATCTCCTGCTTTTTATTTTATTTGGAAAAATCCAATTAAATTTAGATTATCCTGAGAAAGGAAACAGGTCGAATTGAGGGCTACAGAGTCAGAGAGCTGATCCCATGCAAATGCAGTTCACTACATTAACGATCATACATAAAAAATTCACGAATAACATAACCATACAATTTAAATTTTTAAAAAGGCGATAGGCAAGATCTATGTGTGTGTGAGTGTGAGTGTGAGTGTGTAGGCTTGCCATAAACCAAAGGTTTGTCCATTCAGGGCAAGCAAACGGTCAAAGGTCACACGTAATCCTGATGACTGGGTTTAATCTGGATTCTGATGTAGGGTTGAGAGAGTGAAATGAAAGCAGCCCTTATCAACATCTTAAATCTACTGTAACTGGGTGTCAGCATGTGTGTGACTATCAGTGAGTAGACAAGTGTACTGTATATGCTGAATGTACATTTGTTTCCACTGCATGTTTTTCGTGTGCATGCAGAAATGAAAGTCCTTAAGAGTTATGTTTATGTTTCTGAGAGCAAATCTCTTGTGAGAAGTGATTAGTATTAATGAGTGGTGCAGAAATGGGGGTCAGCAGTATACATAAGCTGCCAAGACATAAGGAGTGGAAAGTAAAATACTGTGATATTAAAATTCTGAAACAAAGCTTCAATGCAAAACGTTTACAGTTTTCTGCCTTTTAGCTGAATCCAATACAGGAAACAAACTTGATCATTGAGATCAATGATAATCTTTGACTGCAGCTTCACTTAAGTGGTAAATTGTCTGTATTTACATAGAGCCTGTTTAGGCTTGATGACCACTCAAAGCTCTTTACAGAACAGTTTTCCCCATTCACCCGTTCACAAACACATTCATACAGTGCATCTATGTGCAACACTTTCTCTATCACACATCACCCATACAATGCCTGGGGTTCAGTATCTTGCCCAAGATGCAGAATGCAGGAGACTAGGATTGAACCGCCGACCTTCTGGTAGAAGGATGACCCAGTCTGTGGCTAAATCACAGGATAATACAAGAAAAAGACAGCAGCATCAAATCCATATTTTAAGCAGCATCCCTGATCTCAGACCATATGCTGCTACTGCTTAGATGCAGTGTAATACCAACAACATCAGCCACATGGTGACATGACATCTGTGCTTTAATTTTCTTGTTATTTTTAAATAGCATTTTCAGAACAAACATCTTGGCTTCATGAGGCCTTTAATTTTTATATTTAACAAGTAATAAAATAAGTATTTATTAGGAATCTCTGGTTTAAAGTACAGCTGCAGGTTGAAAGAGGTCAGTACATTATTATAAAGCCAGATTAGTGTGATGTCAAGACACAAGTCATGACCAGAAAGATTTTATGATATTTAAACTAGAATTTGTGTGTGATTTCTCTCATTTTCTAAACATGGACAGCTGGAGAGCCTGATCATCACATCTGTATAGTAAACTATAGTACTGCAGGTATTAACCCTGGTTGTTCTTAAAACCAGGGAGCCTGCTGTTCTCTCAAAGATAAGTACAGAAACAGCTGCTATAAAATGACAGAGTACACTATATTAAAGGTTAGACATCACAGGCACAAAGCTGGTGATGATATACTGTATGTTTTTTTTTTTTAATATCTAAGCATCCAAGAAAAGGTTACTTATATTTGCCTTTTGAAAAGGCTAACTCAGAGGGTGGCTGCTCTGTAAGTAGTGACATTGCCTATAATGTCAGACGTGTACTGGCAAAATGGCCCATTCTGTGGTTCTTAGTGCTCGGTTTATGCGCAGCAAAGTTCCCTGGAGATGCTGCTCTGCTGGCATGAGCTTCCATTACAGTCAGCTCCCCAGAGACTATCAGCAACAGCACAACACAACGTGGGCCATGTGCTGGAACACTGTGCATGATTTGTGGCGGTCATGTTGGAGTGACAGCGAAATGCTCCATCGAAGCCTCGGCCTTCACTTATTGACCCCCCCCCCCCCGCTGGGCCGCGCTGGAGGGGAGAGGAGGAGAGCATCGTGCTGCTGATCCAGATTCTTCCCTGCTCAGCCAGCGAGGATGAAATGTCTTGTACCATTTGTTCATCCTTGCTTTGGATGACAGCAGCACTCATCCTATGACTCTATTAAAAAAAGGAACCTGAGAGGAGCTGAGAAGGATTGAGTCATATTGTTTTAATTGAACACATTAAAGTCTGTTTCCAGGAGACTAGTTGTATAAAACCTTTTATAGATTTAGAGCTGTGTGAAATCTGATTAAATGCCTCAATCATCATCATTGACCATTAACCAGACCTCTGCTGCACACTCTCACTCTCAGTTTGAGGTAGCGTCATGAAGCTAAATAGGTACTTAGGCTGCTACTGGTATAACACACCAGATTTTTACTTACTGCATTGTAGGAAATGCAGGTGTCACGTTTTGACAAGAAAGAAGAATGTGTGGAATAATTAAGATGATATCGCTGGCTCTTCTGCAACGATTATGATCCCGTTAAGAGTTTGAATACTTTAAAAATATTTGACTGTGTGTTTTACTGATATTTATATTTTATCATGAAATCAAAAAATCTCCTGATTAGATCTATCTATACTCTCCTGTAGTTTTATCCAAATGTTAATTAAAGAGAGGTAAATAGTGCATTTGGTGCATGTTTGGATTATTTACAGTTGTGCATCACTACACATTTGCTGCTCTCAAAAGTATTTGAGGCAGAAGGACAGTGTGTAGGAGTGTATTGAAATACACTACAGTGCCAGTGTTCGTGTTAATGAAGGAACATGTCACCTCACTTAGTGATGTAGTTTTAATAGTTTAGAATAGTGGAGGAACACTGCACCAGGTCATGAACTACACAGATCATTTATGGGATATTAGCCAGATTATTGACAATCCACTGACCAATCCTTTTAAGAGTGATGTAACGTCTTCTGCTAAAAAAACAATACAGGTCATTTGTGCACTTAGACACAAACAGACATGGTGACACACGTGCACATGAATGCAGTAAATGCTCAGGCCAACTTACACACAGGACATGCAGGGCCACGGCTCCTTCTGTCCGCTCCTTGTTTGTGAACAGGTCTGTAGGGAACTCGTGCAGAGCTGGAAGGGACAAAAACATGGCATTAGAAAAATTCATAAACGGTTTGTGAGTTTGTGTGTATGCATGTGTGTGTGTATGTGTGTTTCAGCAGAGCGTGGCACGGGGAACATAATTCCAGTGCCCGGAAGAGAGGTCGACCATATGAGCACAGAAACCCATTGAACTCATGTGTACTGACAAGGAGCCTTGCCCAAGTGAGTGTGACAGTCTAACTGTGCCCATCCAAGGACCGTGTATGATTCCTCAGAGAGCAACAGTAAAAATACATTTAGGGGACATTCGATGGGAAGTAGGGTGGAAGGAGAAAAGGTGGCGGTAGTTTAGCTGATGTTCGCACACAACTCCACATCTCTGCATGGGAATGTGAGCGAGTAAACAATGGGGAGAGCAGGATAGAGGGGAAAGTGGAAAGTTGGCAGACGGTAGGAGTGTGAAGGAAGACAGAAAGAGGTGAAAAAAGAGGGGGTTTGGCTTTTAAGGGTGACTGGAGGTATTCTAACCCCTCTCCCTGGCTTTTGATTCGGCCTTCCTCTCACAGCACCACAGTCCTGATAACTGTGACAGGCGCTTTGGCTGCCAAGGACTGTTGCAGAACCTGTGCCTCTCGTCCCTCAAGCATCGAGTCGTCCATGTGATCATCTACTGCATACAACTCAGGAGCCCATTCACAGGCCACTGCTAACATCTGTTGCATATTTCAGCACACTCACTATTCCCTGGGAAAGACAAGCGCTCTGCATCAGGCGCAGAGCATGTGGTGCAACAAATGGCAACACGAGAATTCAAATTGTTTTATTGACCAGCACAGTAAACATAGAGGAGCTATTCTTGGAGATCCCTGGGAAGAGTACAACTGACAAACATGATACGTTGACATACTGAGGAAGACATACAAAAGACAACTGACCAGAGATGCTGATAATTCAGAGGACAACATGCTACCAACTCATACATGCTACTTTTTCAGCTGATTTCTGTATGAAAGCTGAATATTGTGTTGGTTGTGGTTCTGTGTTAAATGTAATTATACCCAGAGAGAAATCTTGATCTCAGTAGATCTTCCTAAGCAAAGGGTAAATAAACAAACAAACAAACAAAGTAAAGATATAAATTGGTGAAAATCCCAGGGCGTCTCATGCATACAACATGAGATTAATATTAGATGGTTTATCGGATTAAGAAAAACCAGTGCAATCAAATCATCATCAACAGGATTTTGAAGAGATGAAAGTAAGTAATTTTTAATGAAGCAAAGCACAGTGGTGTTATGAGCTAAATGCTAATGTCAGCTTGCTAAAACACTCACAACCAGAATGCTAACAGGCAGATGTTTTACAGATAGAGTTTACCATGGCTACCATAGGCGTAGTTCTGCGAAAGTGTATGCTCCAACACTTTTTTGTGAGGTAAAATAATATAAGACTATAATTCTAGAGCCATTCTGGAGCTAAAAACTTGTGGTAACTTGGCAGTGTTGTTATGTTTAACTAATATCTGGATGAACCTGGATTTGAAGGTTTTAATGGGAAACATAAAGGAGACAGTGTGCATGTGGGACGGATTTGTAGGATGTCCTCTGCATCATTCACAATCACAGGAGAGGCAGGTAGACTAACCATGAGTGGGAGAAAGAATGTTTCTGTGGTTTATAATTCCACCTCCTCTTGGTCTTATAATAATAATAATACATTTTATTTATACAGCACCTTTCATACATAAAATGCAGCTCAAAGTGCTTTAATACAATAAAAGACATGAAATAAGATCACGTTAGCAATAAAACCGGACTTCAGGATAAATCAAACTAGCAAAAGGTAAGGTAATAAGTAAAAAAAATTGAATAAAGACAATGGTGTTCAAAAAAGAAGATGAAATTCATTAAAAGCAAGATCATAGAAATAAGTCTTGAGTTGTTTCTTAAAACTATCAACTTTTATAGTTAGTTTTGGGGATATTGAGCAAGCCTGCAGTAGAAGACCTGAGGGGACGGTTTGGAACATGCTCCCATAAACAATCAGAGAGGTATGAGGGTGCTATTAAGAGACTTATAAACAAGTAAAATCATTTTATAATCAATTCTCAGTGATACTGGAAGCCAGTGTACAGTAAAGATGCTAAAACCGGAGTAATGTGATCTCTTTTCCTATCCCTAACCCTTCTTGTTAAAACCCTGGCTGCTGAATTATGTCAGTCTCAACTCCCTCGCAACATGTCGCAGACATAAAATACAAGAAGAAAGAGTACATCACTTCTTTCCCACTGTTTTCTCCATTCTGCCCCCTCTCCTTGTACTCTTTTGACCTATTTGCATCCTCGGTATCTTGCTGTGTTTGAGTGGCTGCAGTCTTCCTCTGCACTGTTCTACTGCCATAACTTCTTAAGCTTAACACAATGCAGAGCAGCCTGTAAAAAGCCACAGAGGGTACAGAGCAGCAGGGCAGAGGGCCATCTCGCAGCGACAGCTGGATGTGTTTAACACTGTTACAGGCCTGTGTTCCATCGCTCAAACTCAGTCAAGCCAAAATGCCATGCTAATGTGTGAAGTGAAAGAACAAGAAGCTCTCGTGATAGGAATTAGAGCCCAGTGTGGATGTAAAAGAGACACAAACAGAGAAACTGCCATAAAATCAGCAGCACAAGTGATACATTATGTGAATGAAAGACCAGACTGACAAAGAAAGAAAAACAACAAAAAAAATCAAACTAAATGATCATAATCATGAAGCTGACAGTCTCCTAAAGTCTTCAAAGAGGGACGGCTATGGCTGAGGGGTAGAGCGGTCTTCGGCGGTTCGATACCAGTCTTTCCCATCTGCATGCCGAAGTGCTGCCCATAGATGCACTTTATGAATGTGTGTATGAATGAGTGAATGACAAACTGTACTGTAAAGCGCTTTGAGTGGTCATCAAGACTAGAAGCCCAGTCTCCCAGGAGACCTAAGAACACATGAGAAAAAAAAAGAAAGAAACCTACTGAAGCTTCATGTAAACAAGGAACATCAGTGAAATGCACATCAGCACTGAGAGGTTCCTCCTAACAGCAAGTTAGGTTCCTTCTGAGTCGGAAACACACACTCACCATGTCACACTACACACTATGTAGATATACACTTCAAAGATCTGATCAGTTCGTTTCTGTTTTATTACTTATTTTTGTAGATTTGTTGCTGCAAAAGCTCTTTTGTCTTGTCATGTGAAGTGAAGTATTTAAATCTGATAATACAAACAATAATGCAATCTAACTTCTATCATGTTTCTCCAAGTATGTAAGATACCAGGATTTTGTTAGAAAAATAAGAAATCTGATCTGACTTATACTATTTGTAGGACTGACCGAAAAGCTTTGTCGCTTCAGCTGTTGCCATGGTAACCTTGCTTTTTGTTTTATTATTATTATCATTATTATATATGCATTACCATAATACCACAATATCCACATAGCCCATGAAATAAGCCAACGTCATTCAAAGTTCATTATTACTAATTATACTCACAAGGACAAGGACATTCGATCTTAAGCAGTCATGCACTGACACTGGGACAATGACATGTGACCACGTGACTTACAATTTAAATCTACGCTAACAAGATGTAAGAAGGATGCTTTTGAAGGAGCCTTCAAATTAGTCAGCCTCGTCGTGCCGCTGTGATGTAATCAATTCAAGCGCAGCCTCCGAAGGATGCAGTCCCACAATTAAGACACCTCTGTTGTGGCAGCAACCCTAACCCTTATGCACTTGGGTGAGATTGTAATCGCTCAACCTAAGTGATATTGTTCAAACACATCTAATCAGGAGGAGTTGACATGAAAGAAGCAACTCTTATTACAACTTCTCCTTATTACAAATCAGAGTAGCATCAAAATGATTTTGAAACTTTGAAGCTAGAGTTGGTTATTTGTTCTGATTCACTCACCAACCTTCTGGTTATTGGATGACTCGCTCTACCCCCTGAGCCACATCCGCCCATCACGTAACATTTACACTGTTGATTGATTTTCTAGCTCTTCACTTTTTATATTATTTGTTGAAATCCACTTCATGTCCCGATAACCCTCGGTAAATAAGAATCAAGCGAGCAAGTCACTAGAAAAGTCGGCTTCTATTTTGGTAAAAATGGTCCAATTTCCAGTGGATTCAAGGAACCACAGCCTAAGTACATTAAGCTGAATGTCTCGCAGCAACAAAGCCATCCATCAAACACAAGGACACACAACCACTAACGTATGACTTTATTCAGTGATCAATCCAAATGCACAAAGGGTCGCCACTGAAATGTTTGTTTCTTTCAACTGTACTGTACCTATCAGTTCACCTCTGACGCAACTGCTGCATTTAAGGAGTGAGTCACCCTCACTCATACTCATTCAAGACAACCAGGCAAAGAACAGGCGGTGCTTTCAGGGCCAACAAAAGATGGACACTTGTCCTTTCTGAGCTGCCAGATGAGACCTCACGGTAAGAGAAAACTGTCAAGGGCAAATCACTCTACACATACTGAAGCTGAACACTGAAGTAGAGTTAGCACTATTTAAGATAAAGGCCCATTCAGAGCAAAGGTGGTACTTCAAGCTCAAGTATTCTGTTCGAGAATCAGGGTTTCTGAATATTTTACTGAATACCAAAGTAGTTTCAAACTGTTCGATAAATACTGTATGAGGTCACACTTGCAGTTTTAGGGTTTAGATGATCTGTCAATGTTAATGAACCTATTTGTCTGTGACTTGCATGCACTCACACCAGTCCACTTTGACCTGTTTCATCGATATCAGTGCTCCGGCCTGAGGGCCTGTAAAGTGTGCTCGACTGTATCCATCTGAACACAAACTCCATAGCAACAGAGTGAGTGTCTCCTTGAGGCTGAGTGTGTTTAAGTGGCAGCGGGGAGAGGTGGGCACAAATAATAGACTGCTCGACTTAACCTGAAGGGCGTCACTCTGCTGCTGCTGCTGCTGCTGCTCCACCGTACACTTGCCATTAGCGATGACGTTTGAGCACAGGCTGAGATGTGGTGCATTATGCATGATGTTTAAGGGATTGAAAAAAAAGACCTGGTGTGTCTTGGTGGAGTCAGGGGTGGTGGACAGATAAGGGGGATGGATAGAAGGGAAAAGGAGAACTTCCAGTGTGAAAGGTGTTACATGAACTCGACAACTCAATCAATAATATTCCCTCAATAGTCATGCTGAAAAAGCAGAACAAAGGGAAACTGAATTGTACTGAGAGCAGATGGAAGGAAGAAGGAGAGAAGAAAGACAAAGCGATAATAAGTGCAGTTGTAAGTGAGGTCTTTGGGATGAACCGTTGCTGATGGTGCTCTGGGCCGTGCTGGCTGTAGTGCACACTACACACACACAACACGCACACACACACACACACACACACACACACACACACACACACACACACACACACACACACACACACACACACACACACACACACACACACGCCAGTGAGATTTCCATTGTTTCCTTTTCTGCAATCATCCTGTTCTCCCCATCGTCTTACTGCACTGTGCACCAGTGGCAGTCAGTGTATCAATCAGCAATCAGGCTTCAGCTTGCTGGGGGACACATTATGCCTCAGTCTGCTTCATTCTCCTGTCTCGACCGCCCGCCTGCTCATCCGCCTGCCTGCATCACCCCGTGCCACTCTAATTTAGCAGGCACTTTGGAGGGAGCCTCTGTGAGCCACAGAGGGGCTCTGAATGGAGATGAAGCATGACTTCTGTTTGGCTATTTCCCCTCGTGACGGAGCTCTGCTGCACCTTTACTTTTCCTTTATGCAAAATTGCACACGGTCGGATGCATCACACTAGCTGCTGTGTTGAAACATTTACTCCTATGCTATCATCCTCAGGTCCTTATTTCCACTAACTGTTGCTTTCTTTGGCGTCACATCAGCTGACAGTATTGACATATAGCATTGAATTCACTAGTTCATTTCAATCCTTCATTTCACAATTTCACAGGGGCACCTTTCCTGTTTTCTGTCATATATATATATATAATATATATATATATAATATATATATATATATATATATATTTATATATTGATTGTGACTCAAAGACCAAATCCACAGTCATGTCACACAATAAGCAGGTAGTAGGTGCTGTTCTCTGTTGTTGCGGATGTTTGCTGTCCAATCTCATATTCCAGATTGGATCTGTGTTTGAAAATGTACTGATCAGGATTTGATTGGTATATGAGGATGAGGTGGTGCTCACAAGTGCTGGATATGTTGCCCCTCGGCAGGATTCCCAAACTATTATCACCAGTTTCAGTGAAAGACTCAACTGAGGAAAACAATGAAGAACTTTAGTGCAGGGTGTTATGAGGAGTGTACGGATGTATTACGAGAGCAAGACTTACAGAAACTAACAAAAAACAATGAAGAACTTGAGTGCAGGGTGTTGTCCTGATGGCTCCCTACATACATCAAGAGGAATTTGACATTTTATTGGAAAAATGGATCATCTGTTAAAACGGATCTGTGAATACAGTCACTTCAAAATTGACTTCTCTTGAAATAATGTGCATGGGAAGAGACAATTTCCTTGTTATGTTCAACCAACAGCCCAAAACCCAAAGATATTTACAAAAGTGTAACACAGGAGGGAAAAGCTAATTTAAAGCAGGATGACATGACAAAGTATATATAGCCTGAAGGACATTTTACCACTCTTGGGTGAGGAGTATGATACCAAATGAATCGCAACTGTGGGTGCAATGTCCCCCACTTCACATGCACTGTATGTTCACCTGCACACTCGCCTACTTTCTATGGACTTAATAGGGGGAAAAGCCCTGTTGATTGATTTTCTGATGATTGGCTATGGTTGCTTCAGCACTAGTGAGCCAGTGTGTACATTTATTTATAGACAAGAGGAAGTGAGAGGTGCAACGCACATGCATATGGTGGTGTTTCACTTGCTCTTGGCCTAGAACTCTCTCCCTTACACATCTACTGTACAAATCCCACTGGACACCCACTCTCGACATCTTTACCTAACACCCCCCCTCACCCCCTCCATCTTTCGTGGTTATTTATAACCTTCACAGAGCAGCTGATGAAAAGGTGGAGTGATGCTTGAGAGTCTTTGGGGATTTCCTGCAATCTCTGCTCTTTAAATATAAAGTATCGCACCAAGAAGCCCCCTGGTTCGTCCTTCACCACTTTCTGCCCAGTGCTTCCGCCTTGCTGATCTTTTGCCATGCAGAGCAAGAGAGCTAAAACCACGGGCTGCTGCGTGTTGTAGTTAAACTTCAGATATGGATGCTTACTTCATATCATAAGGAAAGCAGACCACCAGGCAGGCACTCACTGAAATGAAAGCTGTCAAGACGAGTGAAAAGCAAAGAAACCATCAGAAATCAATGCGGGTTATCCCTCTAACACAGGTCACACTGATAACCAGCTACATGGATGTTAATGATTTCATTAAGGGGTAAAATGTGTTGATAAGCTAATGTAGTCACAGTGAATTATTCAGAGTGTCTTAAGAGGGTTGGCCTGCACGCTCAAACTGCTAATTTGAGCTGCCACTGTTAATGTCTCTGTGCTGTTAATCACCAACGTAGTTTATGATGAGCATGATGAAATTGAGGGAGTAGGAAGCGTGTCAGGCTTGATTTAACAGAGAAGCACTAAGCAGTAATAAATAGACTGCCTCAAAACTTCTACTCCAGCCTCCATCTTGACGGTGATGATGTCACCTCTCCAAAGTTACAGCCTGGGAAACTTACATAACACAGGGCAAGGCTGCGTATGCTCTAAAGGACGTTTTGGGGAGAGAGGGTACTTTTGGAAGTTTGTGTGTGTGTGTGTGTGTGTGTGTGTGTGTGTGTGTGTGTGTGTGTGTGTGTGTGTGTGTGTGTGTGTCTGTGTCTGTGTCTGTGTGTTAGACGGAGTGAAATACACACAGCAAGCAAGGGAAGTGTGTGTTTGTGCGTCTGTGTGTGTGTGTGTATGCGTGCAGATTTCTGCCCTGCTCACTTCTGACTGATGATATAATACTTTCAGGCCGTTGTCATGGAAACGAATGGGCCTTGCTGGCTGGCATGTGTGTGTGCGTGTGTGTGTGTGTGTGGGTGGGGGGGTTGTCTGACTGCATTTGGATATTTGGTACAAACGAGACCCGACCTCTGTAGTAAAGGCTTGAGAGAGGATTTCACTGTGTGTGTGTGAGAGAGAGAGAAACGGACAGAAAGACAGAGAGAGGGATGGCACAATCACACTTTGATCAATGAAACATTTGATACAGTTTGATGAATTACTACTGTAGTCCCTTTACAAAGACACTGCAGCTCGATCAGTCATATTCGGTTTAGACTTATTGGTCCACATATCAGCCTATCACATCAAAATGAAGACGAATGAACACGCCACGTCTAATAACCTCCGCCAAGGAAGTCAGAATAAGTCCTTGAACTGGATGGACAGTCTGTCTTTCTGTCTCTGTGTGTCTGTCTGTGTGTTTCTTTGTGTGTCTGTTTGTGTGTATGTCCCCATCCATTCGTCTGTCTGCATGTCTGTCTGAGTGTCTGTCTGTCTAACTTGTTTTTATCGATGTTGCTGTTCTCCAAGATCACCTTGGTGAATACAACCTTAAAAGAAAAATGAAAGAAAGAAGACAAAAATGAAGATATGAAATACCTGCCTTGCCTGCGGAACAGATATTGATATTGATATCAAATGTGTTCACCACACTGACTCTGAGACAAACATATCACATCAGCCCAGCTCACGTGAAGCATCATCGCCAAGGAAAACCCACAAATACCCCTGATGTTAAAAGTGTAATAAACTTCAAAGATTGATTCGTGAGTGTTCCAGACTCACAGCATCAGTAAATCAACAAATAAAAGCAAGGTTGTGTCCTTCTGCATAATCTGCTTGCAGCCCACTGGATGGCTATTTTTCTCCATTTCTGGCTTCAGAAAGAGGGGACAGCTGCTGTCCCTTCAGTTCCTCAGCTGCTGACCAGTATGTCTGCGTGACAGTTACAACCCGTGCAGCAGTCTGTATTTATATAGCGCTATTAAAGTCTTGATGGCCATACAATGCTCTCTACAGTACAGTTTTGGTCATACACCCATTCCCACAGAAATACATACAATGCATCTAAGTGCAGCACTTTCTCTATCACACATCGCTCACACACTAGCAACACAACCATTAGGGGCAATTTGGGGTTTAGCAGCTTGCCCACACTTGGGCATGTAGGACGTGGGAGACGGGGATGGAACTGTTGACCTTCTGCATAGTGGCTCTACCCCCGGAGCCACAGCGGCTCCCAAAAGTTCAAACTGTTGAAGTCACTCAAGCAAGAGTTGGGGATCAAAAGCATAATCAGCATGGCTAATAAAAAACAATTTGACCCAGGCTGTAACAAACTGAAATGATTCTCTAGTTGCTGTAGTTTTTTTCTAGGCGTGTATTACTCAGTGTTATCAGACTGTCGTACATACGCTCTGGGTCCCACAATAGGTTTATAGAATTAAAAAAGGGGTAGAACTCAAATAGCAGATTTGTGTGTGCCATGATGATGGTGATAAACATCAGTTAAATATGCCATTAGAGAATTCCCTGCTATCTCACACAGCGGCAAGAGTGATATTTACAATCCAGCTCCCTCTGCTCTCCCTCTCTCTCTTGTCAAACAACTATCAGCTGGAAGCTATCCAGCCTGTTATGAATGCAATGATTCGGCATCTCACCCTTTTTCCTAATTATGCACAATGGGAAATGTTTTTTTCTGTGTGTGGGTGTGTATGTGTTTGTGTGTAGTCACTCTGTTTTCCCTCAGTGAAAAAGAAAACAGAAAAGAAATCTCCTGAATTATACGATAGCCAGTTCCCTAACAGCGTCCAGCTTAAATCACATGGTGGTTAGATTTTGTTTGGTGGTGAGAATGACAGAGGTTGATATTTGGAGTTGAAAGGAAAAGGAGGTGTCTTTACGGGTGCTCAGTATGTGCTCAGTATGAGACTCTAAATACCAACGGGATCAAACATATCTATTTTACTATTCATCTTTAAAAGATCAGAATCTGTGTGGATAATAGTGAAAAAAAGAGATGCCGCAGCTGGCATGCACACTTGTTTTGTACCCAGTCAAAGGGAATAAGTCCATTGAAGCGCAACGCAATCGCCCTGAAAAAAGAAAAATCTGACTTTCCTCCCAATTTGAAACACAATAATATTGGCTTTTCTGAAGCTGTGATATGAACAGCAGCTCAGCTGTGGGGCAAACAAACCCCTCAGTGAATATGCAGCACACTTTGCAGCTCAACAATGCACACAGCTCAGGACATTATAACACAGACACTGTGAACCTGAGATCAACTGTTTATCACTCATGATTCTGTTTTATAGATCGTATATCAAGTCTGTTTTCTTTAATCTGTTGGTTTGGGAACCTCAGCAACAAGGCCAAGAACTCACCAACCAATAAAGTGAAAGTGAGAGACCAAAGGAGTGCAGCAGAGGATGTTATCTGACCTGTTTAAAAGACAGGTAGGAAGGAAGGGTAATGCCATCCTAGCTCCCATCCCCTACACTCTGAATTCCAGATTTTGCCTTCCGGCTCTCGATTCACATTCCCCCCTTTAAAGACAAACAGGTACAAGCAGTCTTTCATCCCCTCAGCCATCTCTCTTTTTAATTCAGGATGGGGGAAGAGTTAGTGTTACCAAGGCCAATCACCTGGCTGAGTGTGTGGTATAGTGTTGTTTTTACGTGAGACAATACAAGAGACAATGCGGCTTTGTATTGTCTGTACAATATACAATGTGGTGGTGGTGGTAATGGTGATGATGTTGACTGTGATGTCTCTGATGACTATGTCCCTTATGATGGTTGTTTGTATTACAGATAGCAAGATGCTGATCCCTTATTGTACTACATGTCCATGTTCTTTTATCTTTTGTGTTTTATGTGTTGTACCCCTTGCTGTAAACACAAATTGCCCTTTGGGGACAAATGAAGTTGAAAGTTTCTATTTTCAAGAAAAGGGGAGGAACATGAGTCCTGGTCAAAACTGTCTGGAAGAAAATGAATAAAAATAGCTGCAGGACTTCAGCCCCTGCATCATATAGCTGGAGGCAATGCATTTTGGGATTGGACTCTTGGTTGGGAGGTCGAGCAAAGAGAGCTACGAGAGCACACACGCACACACGCACACATGCACACATGCACACACACACACACAGAGGAGGAAGAAGCCTCATTTGTCACCAGGAGTCACGGCTGACCCTTGGAAGTGCGGCCGACAAGTGAAGCTATCGAAGCTTTTGTGGCAATGACGACAAATAGCGAGCAGTGAGGACAACAATAACTGCAACCAGGGGGATGACAACGCCTCACAGCACAACAACGAAATAAAGTTTTTTGAAAAAGGTGATTAAAGTTGCATTTCCCACCCTCGGGGATGTGTTAAAGCACATCCCCGTGTTCATCTCGTGCATATTCCGAGCGCACGTGGAGGGCTGGGGGCCTGTTCTGCACATGCTCAGTGGGCGATGATGATGTGGGCTGACACATCGCATGTCGTGAGCATAGTTACCGTGCTGAGTAATGTGACATTTAAGGACTCCTGCTTTTTCTTCTTCTTTTGCCTTCCTTGAACTGTTTACAGCATGCACACATACACACGCCATGCCTGAACACACACACAATCTTGTATGCATAAACACGTATGAATACTTCTGCGGAAAATACTTTTCTGCATGATTTGACTGTGACACATTTCTCACTAGTTCATGTCTCTGTGTTTATTCTGTGATATCTACGCTGTTTTTTTTATCTCTTTTATCAGAATTACAGAAGACGACCCAAGCAGTTGAAATGAGATGCTACAGAAGTCTCCATAAACAGATCACATCACCAACGAGGACGTTCGCAGAATGATCAGGCAACAATTGGGACAGCATGAAGACCTGCTGACCACAGTGGAAACTAGAATGGTAGGTGACAAGATCAAATGGACTTGCTAAGACCATCCTACAGGGTACATACAGTCCCAGGAAAATGGAAGTAAGGGAGAGAGAGAAAAAGATGCTCTTACAACATTGCTGAGTGGACCATAGGGGAAGTTTGCCACAACAAAAGCCCTTGCTCAAGATTGATTTGTACACAGCGCCCCACAACCCTGCGGGTATAACGGGATCAGTAGCAAAAACAGTCCAAAATGTCTCAGTGGGGACTGAGGAAATGTGCTGAGGTTCACTGCTGACACAGTTTGACTGCTGTGACAGGATTCCCATAATCTTACATGATCTGTGCATGAACACGCTCAGGGTCTTTATTCATGAATGCACATCTGCAGTTAGAGGTTAAAGAAGATCAACTGTGAGTGAACAGTGGACTGAGAGAAATCTGGATGGGAATAATGAAAGAGGGATATATTTTTGCCTCCTTTAAATTCTATGGTTGAGTTGTCCTTTTCCATGAGTAAAAGTTTGAAGACCAATTTTACCCGTGAATTGTTCTCTTTTATTCCAACGTTTTTTGTAATTTTTGGTATCATTTGTGTTGATTAGGATGACATTGTTCTTGTAAAGTAATTAAAATATTAAATAAGAAAAGGAAAATAATAGCATGCCTGTATGCTGTGCACGCACAACTATGGGAAGTTGGCGAGTGCTCAATCAGAAAGTTGGTGTTTAATCTGCTAACAGAATACAAAATAACAAGATGCATCAGACCAATGCTGATGCATCTTGTGGCAAAAAATTTAAGTTTTCTTATATTTTGATATGAATCAAATTCACGTTGTTACATACGTGTGCGACACTGACAAAAGCTTTCACCTGCTTCCACCTGTTCACCTTTTATATGTTACTCCAGCCACATACTGTAAATGAGGGCATCAACTGTCACTTGAGTGCTGTGTGCCAAAAGTTGACTCTGTTTAAGCAGTGCAGGTGGTGGGTCACGGGAAAAAACAGTCAAGGCCGCCAAGGAGAATAAGACCTCTCAGACTTTGTTCAATATCTCAGACTTCAGACAAATCTGGGGCAGCCTGCTGGCCTGTTACTACTAAATTAAAAAACTAAAGAAAAAAAACTCTGAAAAGATTCTCTGATATATATATATATATATATATTGTGTACATATTATGTGCACAATTTTGACTGAGACACTGCAAAGCTACTAAAATCAAATCAATTATATTTCATGGGGAAAAATCTCAACAGAAAGCTGTTCACTTCCTTCCTGGTCGTGTGTTACAAAAGGTTTCTAAACAAGAAAAATCCAGTGTCGTATTTCATATCACATCCACCATCACACCAGCAAGGTCAATCAGTGCAGCATAATTCATGGAGCTAAATTTGGGCATAACTTTGGCCTCTCACTATAATGACGATGACTCACTTTTAAGAAGTGTACATCTCCATGGCAACACAGGCTGCACACCGGCGCAGGTTACATGAATAAAGCTCAGCTCCTCGTGATTCATCTCTTTGGCATCAGTGGCACATTCACATCAGATGAATGAGGGAAGTGATTTCAAGTCCAAGCAGAAATGACAGCGCTACTTTAACTGTAGTATGTATGAAGAGCAACAGCACTGGGACACATGGAGATTCCTTTTTGTTTCCCATCACGACTCATTATACGAGCGATACTTGTTTGTAGCATTGTCAGAGCAGCTTCCCTCTCTGGGTATTAAATATTACCTCCAAGACATAGCAGGTGCCTTATGGAACATTATTTGAATATCAATAATGAATGAAGTTTTCTTTGCGCTGACATGTTTTTCTATGATTGACTGAAGCAATAGATTGTACCCACATTCCCATTACCTCAGCATGAGGCCAATTTAGGGAATAGGAAATCTTTTCACATCAGCAGTGTGGTGACAGAGTACTGCATCAAAGGTTTGAACACTCTGCTTTAATAGACAGCACCGACAAGACTATGAACCTATATACAGTGGCTTCAGAGAATAATAAGACCCCTTTACCATTTCCACATTTTATTGTGTTTTATTTTTATATTTTTTGACAATAATCTATACAAAAATGACAAGCAGGAACCATGTTTTAAAATGTGTGCAAATGTATTCAATATTTAATGTCTAAATCTCTCACAGAGGTATTCAGATCCTTAATTTGATATTTCAAAGACACCTCTTTGGCAGCATTTACAGCTTTTAGTCCTCTTAGATTTATCGCTCGAAGCTGTGCACACCTGGATTTGGCCGGTTCACCCCGCACTTTCAAGGACCTCTTTATTTGGCTGCATTCATCCTCAAATCTGAAAACCCTCCTATCCCAGCTGCTGAAACGGTCCCACCACCATGCTTCATGGTTGAGATAGCATTATGAGCAGTGCTTGGTATATAGTTCTGACCACAGGGTTCAGTTTTGGTTTCATCAGTCCATAGAACCTTTTTTAATTTTTATTCTTTAAATGCCATTTTGGCAAACACCAAACTGCCTGTCAGGCCTTTTACTCAACATGGCTTTCATCGAGCTACTCCACCATTAAGGCCAGATTGCTATTGGGATGCTGAGATATTTATTCCTCTGGCATGCTCTGTGATCTTTGCAGAAACCTCTGCTAGAGTTAGGGCCATGGTGAGACATTTAGGGGAGGTGTGGAGCAGGAGTTAGCTGTCATATAGTAATCAGAAGGTTGTTGGTTCAGTCCCCAGCTTCCCCACATACAGTATAGTGCATTTTTTAACACTGACTCTTCGATGAATGGGTGAATGAGGCATAAATTACAAAGAGCTTTTAAATCTATAATTCAATATAATGTAGAAAAGATTATGGGGTCTGAACCATAGACTATATAAAAAGGTCTGAACACTTTATTAACCCATTCAATTGATTGTCTGCATTCTTTTCAATGCTTTGTTTCAGAGGCATATATAAATAGTTTGAAATGTTTGTTCCTCATGAAATAAAGTAATGGATACTACATTACATTGGCAATATCTAAGCTTTAATTTGAGTAGATTTACATCACTTTTTATTTGAAATTTCTTGAGGTCTTAATAATAAAATCGGATAGAATGAAGTACCACAACACCCCTCTCAACCCTGTGTAAAGAGCCCTATTCAGACTGGCCGGTTTGTGGGCTTGTTTCTTTGAAAATGAACGAGTCGTAGCTCAGTGGTATATGCGCATCGGCATAGCCGGGAGTTGGGTATTGTTTTCACCCATGTCTCATATATGGATTTTCACCAAACATGTTGTGGGAATATTACTTGGAAGGGTTATATGGAGGGTATGCTTGACACATGGACATATACAGAATCCCACCTGTCTGCTGGGCACTGTAAAAACTTTCTGAATGTTTTAATTTGACACTTGGTAATTGTTTGGGTACATTTGAAAAAAATAAAACCAAAAAATACCAGGAAAAATATAGAATGGTAATAACATACAATACAAGTCTTGTTGATGACCATTAAAATGCCCTATAACTGCAAGTCAAGAATGCTCTCTAGGACATTTCCTTGTCAATAAAGTAAGTAGCCAAAAAATAATATAAAGGAAATAAAATTAAAATAGAAAAATACAGCTCTTTCTAAACTTGTTGAACCTTTCCTATGTTGTGGCACTGCAGACCAATTTTAAGTGACTTCATATTATTTTGGTTTGGTTTTCTGTCACAGACTGTCAAAAGTCCAAGATATCATTTGACATGTGATTTGTATGATTCCGATTCAATGGAAGCTGGAAAAGATTTCAAATGTGCACTTTGGGCAGGCAGTTTGTTTTAGAATACAGCACACTGTAGACAATCACAAACAAAAAACAAACTGGGCCCAAAGTTTTAAGATATTACTCAGAAAAAAGGTAACTGTTCATTTACCGGACAATATCAAACTTGAGCGATGAACAATGTGTGGAAGGCACTACTCAGCAGATAACAGACTGAGATTGATTTAAGTGTATACATAACCAATCATAGTACCTCATCATTTCTGAACATGCAACACCTGCATTAAAATGTATTCATCTTAACACAATGACATTAGAAAAGTTGAGAGGAAAAAAGCAACGTAGAGAAAAGTCGTCTTCAGTGGCCTGATAACCCAGAATCGAAAGCCTTGAAACACCTGTCAAACATCTTCAACAAAGCCATTCACAGATACTCCCCATGAAACAAACGTAACGAGGGCAGACACAGATCTCAGACGGCCTGGTGTGCAGATCTGGCAGTCACCATCAGGGCCTAGCTGCTCACTTTGTTAGTGTGGAAGAAATTATCCTCAGATAGGGCTTAGTGGCATAGTGAAACACTCTTAAACATAAAGTACATCAAACACCTTATCCCACACTGCATAACACGACCCTGCACTTTAACCTTTTTTTTGCTACTGTGCAGCACATGTCTGCTGACTGGGTCAGACATGCAAAGGCAGAGGAAGTAATTGCCTTCACAGGATATATACTGTAGCTACCCTGTCATCCTTTCCTCACGCTATCGAACTCCTGCCTTTCTCTTTAGTATGAAATACAGACTTATTGAGCATCCAGGTGAACCCTTTCAATTTCACATATTTTAGATGCTCTCATCACAGATGCTTTGTAATCTCAAAACAATCCATTAATTATCTAGACTGTGAAGAAGGGTTAAGATGTTGATTATGTTATTGCAACAATCTTTGTTGTTCAAATTCTCTCTCATTTTATGTTATCTCAACCCTCCACTATGTAAAGAAGGTATTAAAGGCCTGAATATTAACAACTACCAAACAGCAAACAATCCAGTCCAGCAGAAAGTAGCGGTAAAGGAGGATGTTGATGGTTTACTCAGGAAACAGGCTCAATGTCTCAGTAGGATAAATCTTTAAAGGTGTGTCAAGCCACTTTTGCTGGTGACAAAAAAACCTGAGCTCCATTATCCAGAGAAGTGATTCCTCAATATGTTGGATGTGATAAGAGAAGAAACATCACCATTGATCAAATAAAAAAATATTACACCGTGTAGTGTCTCTCTTACTCGTCTCTTCAGGCAGAGAATCAGTGGGAGCCAGTGTGGAGGGGACACTCGGACTTGCTGGGCTAATTGCTGTGATGGATTTGTGTTACTCCCCTGAGCACCGAGCTCCTGCTCCTCCAGCATTTGATTAGTGGGAGGCTACTGTCATTAGTATTAGAGGAGCGGCCTATTTTTCTGATGTGATTAAATTCATCAACCTTGTTATGGTGATGCTTTCTTACTTGCCTCTAGAATGCAGGGAGGAGCCAGTTTTGCTGCCCATGTGAAGTGAGAGAAACATGAACAAACATACACACAAGCACACACAGACACGCATTGAGGAAACCTGCACACACACACACACACACCAAAACAGTGCAGAAACTGGGACTAGCACCCTTGCATTAATTAATACAATTCTTATTGAGGCTTCCCTTCTAATGGTTCAAGTTGCAGGCACGCGCATGTGCATGCACACACCACATTTCTCACAGGGAAGCCCTGATTAAGTCATAGCAGCCTCCTTTCCTAAAATGGAGTGTTGCGTCGGAGCCGAGCTGAGTGCAGAGGAGAAGATCTTTAATAACAGAGGAGGGCGGCCTCCGGGGAAAGACCCCTGGAGAGAGCAGTCAGGTGTATGGTGTACAGAGACCTGTATCTTTCGAATCACACAATCCTACTGTGCACAGAGCTGCTCGGAGGGTTGCATTAACCAACTGTGTTTGAGAGGAGGACTTATAAAAACATGAATGGTGGACTGTAGTGATGTGTGGGTTTGTAAGGGGTGGACAAGGAGGGAAAATGGGTATGTGCGTGTACATGTGCACGTGCGCTGTCGTGTGTTAAAAAAGTGCATTTCATCAGCTTTACTGCAGATGAAAACTACAGTATGACTAATCTCAGACATCTTCAGAAGCAATGGACTTTTCTTATTTGGGGACATCAAAGCACAGCATGGCCTTGCACACTAGACTTGAACGGCAGCATCATCAAAGTGAATAACACTTGTTTTCCATGATAAAAGGAAGTTCAAGATCAGGACGGATAGGGCTCTTTTTGTACAAGATTGCTAACACACACACACACACACACACACACACAAATGCACGCACCGACACAAATAGACACCCACAAACACACATACTGGACATGAACTCACCACCTCCTCTAAGGCAAAGAAAGTCTGACATTTTCAGTCATTTGTAAAATAATGAATAAAAGCCACAAGGTTACTCAGATGTGACCACTCTCCAACTATTACTGCAGCATCTGCCTGTGTTTCACATCTTTTTAAACCCTTGACAGAAAAATGAGTGGCGGAGTGGGGGTGGGTGGTGAAGGACTAAACAAGCGTGTTAAATCAACAGAAGCAGCGTGGTCTTCACAATAAAAATCAGGGAGTGGTAATGACGGCTGTTTCATCTGTGGCTCAGCAAATTCTCCCTCTTTGTCTTTCGGACTCTCTCCCTCAGCTTTGTTGCACCTGATCAGCAGGCCTCTAATTTCAAGCAGTAATCAGTGCAGTGAGCGCTGCATTCTCCCGGAGCACAGAGCCCATGTTGGGACGCTTCCTCATCAGCCAACCTTGTGCTCCGACAGCTATGGAAAACAGTTTGCACAATTTGTGTGAGCTACTACATGATCGCACACATAATTTGATTAACCAACTGACAAGTATTTATTTATCTTTTCTTAAGCTATGCTAGCTTCACGCCTGTGGGGATGGCAATGTCACAATATCCCAGCAACATTTGGTTTTATTGGCCTGAAATTTGAATCAGAAGTTCATGGTTCCCAGAATTTAAATCCCACTGACTTTGGTGATCCCCTGACTTTTCCTGACCTTTCTGGCTTTGCGTGAAATGTCTTGACAACTCTTGGAGGGACTGCCATGAAAGTGAGTACAGATGTGCATGAATTTTTATTAATCTTTTGACATTTCATCTAATGTCACCATCATGTCAAAATGTGGGTACATGCTACAGACACAACAATGAAAAACAAAACAAAAAGAAAACAAATATCTCCCTGTGAAAAAGTGTTGAGACATACGTAGAATACATGACGAGAGAGACAAGAGAGCAGATGCCGGTGTCTGTGTGTTGTAAAGAAAATCACGTGATCTTCGCAGCAGAGATAAAATGTCACTTCCTGCCTCTGCCGCTCCACCTCTCGCCTCAATAATGTGGAGGATTTATTGCCATTGTGAGCGTGTCAGTACAGAGAACCTCCCGCTGCGTTGTACATGTGCGAAAAGCAAACTCTGGGTCCAGACCCAATTCTCCTGACTTTACCCACAGGTAATGTTTGAAAACGGCTTTAGCATTGCCACTGTGAGAATGTTAGCATTTAGCTCAAATTATTACTGTCTTACAGTGCTGCTAGCATGGCTATAAACTCTTAGCCTTGCAGTAATAACAACTTTATTATGTGGCACGCACAACATTGTTGTTGAGCTTGCCAAGTTAATTACAGAGATGTTGGAATGTGGTGGCAGCACTGAGAAGTAGGATTGGGTACTGAAATCAGGGCCAATCGGGAACTGGTGCCTTAAGTATCCAATCACAACAGAGATTTCGGTGCCTCTTTTCAGTGCCTGAGCTTTGTACTGAAATAGTTGTTCTGCTTACAGGCAACATTAACATCACTGCATGTGTGTGGTTAACATTACACCTTACTCTGGTGACAACACACTCTCCATGGCTCTGACTGCAAGCAAATTTAGCCTACCATTAGCTACTAGCTGCCACAAACAAAATGTTAAACGGTCTAAAGTGTGGCTGTATTTCACATTGGTCTCCCACATTAAATTCAGGCATATTGCACCTGTATACGTTCAATATCCTTTCCGTCACACACATGTACCACCTTTGCATATTCTTTCCTATAAACACTCAGATGAATGTCTCACTGACCCCACACAAGGGTTCATTTTATGTCATTCATTGGGAAGGAGCAGAAATCACCACAACGTGCTGAGACTTTCAGAAAATCAGGTTATTTAGCAAAAAACCTTCTTTCCTCCTGTGTGAGGTGGGGGCTGAGGCCACAGGGGGGTATGTGCTTTAAATTTAGCATGAGAGGAGGAAAGAGCAGCTACTGCATAATAAGCCGGCGGAGAAAATAAGTTGAACTTTGACCCCAGCTCCCTTTATAGATGACCATGGCGACCTTGGGAGGGTGAGAGAGGAGATTGATGATGGGTATTTTGCTTAATGAGCTCACCAGAGAATAACCCCTCCCTCCGGGGGGAGGTCAATTGTCTCCCACTCAAGGTAAAAAAGACAAATGTCAATGCGATCAGCAGGAGTCACCTCCCTCCCTCTTACCTAGAACACCTCCTTTATAACAGAAGTGAACATTAAATTTCCTTCCATCTACGTCTAAAAATAGCAATGGACATGGGTGACATTTGGAATCTATGCATGTGTGAGGTCAAGTGAGAAATGCCCCAACCATGGTTTTACATGTCCTACATGTCTTCCTTTTAAATCCTTTTAAAACAGATTTTAAACTTTACATCCTGAGTGACTCATAAACAAGTCGCTGGCTTGATGATAAGACAAAAAGATCACCATGGAAACAAGATTTGAGGTATGGCCACTGTGGGGATAAAACAAGAGGTAAACACAGAGGGAGGGATAGGGAGAGATGAAGAGACAGACGGGGAACAGCTATGTGGAGTGAGTGCGAATGAAATCAGCAAGATCCTGAAGAAAATCAGTGACAGAGGCAGAGTGTGAAAACCGCTGAAGCAAGAAGAAATTCACATCCCGCTATAGCCTGCGCTCATGAGGAATCATCTGACTTCACTATCTGGGTAACCGCACTTTAAGGAAGAGAAAACAGGGGGATGAGGAAGGTTAAGAAAATAGAACATGTCAGGGGTAACCATTTGTTTTGCACTTCTGTTTTGCGCTCCTTTTTGCCCTATCCTGCTCTCTCTCTGTTCTAACACTTATGTGTTCTCTTTCTTTCATCCTGTCTCCGTCTTACCTGGAGCTGTGCAGTTCTTAGATTGTTCACCCTCTATTTCCTCCAGGCTGCTGTTGTCCATTTCCTGCAGTAGCCTCCTTCCTCCCCATCTCTCCTGGTCCTCGCTGCTCTGGCTCGAGATGTCAAAACCTACATAGATTGCCACAGAAAAAAGTACACCTTTAAAATACAGACTCTAGTGACCTTTTAGAGCAGCTACAGCATTTCAACGGGTTGTTTTATGATATAATACCTGAGTCTAAACAGTGATACCAAAACTATGCTTTCCCTTTAAATGACCATGAGAAATATGTGCATGGATAAATAAGGTAATCTAAAATTAATAAATAAATAATTAAGAATTAATAAATGTGAGAAAACAATAACCATACGTGTTCAATACATGCCCTATTGGTGCGAGATGGGTCTGAAGTAAAGTCTTGCATCCAATCTGTGTTAGACTGTGAGGTATCAGTTTTGATATCATATCAGAGAGTGTGATAGAGTATGCAAGTAGAGACGTGTCAAAAAGTCCTCTCTGCCATTCTCATGAGGGCAGTACAACATGAGGATTTTGCAAAGGGAGTTTGAGGTAGATGCTGTATGTCTGCAGCTGCCAGCAGCTCAATTCTGCATCATTTCATGGTTGGTTTGCAAATATGAAGCAACATTCACAGTGTGGCATTTTGGCCCTACATTAAAAGTAACTACCACACACAAATACTGTAGATGTAGAGGCTGCATTAGCTGCTGGATAATATGTCAAGGTCGCCGCCATGTTGTTCCCTGTAACAAATACATGTAAACAAGGCAGCTGCGGTTCGTCTGGATAACATTTCAAAAGTGATTTAAATTTTTGTTCATCTTTTTTTTAAGGTTTTGTTTCAAGTTAATAATGTTTGAAAGTTAGGTTGTAATCGCTGCTAAACAGTCAAGAGACAAGTGGAAATGATACAAATATAATAATGTTGTGTATATTGTGCAGTTGTACTTCATTAATGGGGTCAGTATTGGTTTAAATATTCACAACTAACTGTTCAGACCACTTAAAAAGTGAAGGGCTTAATCATTTTCCCTTTTAAAAACAAGGGATGAAAATATATTAACACTGAAGAACGCAACTGACTGATACTGAGTAACTCAGTTCAGGATGTTTTGATTTTTTTCAGTGTTTCAAAGTCAATGAGTTTTGTTTTGAGCTGCAGCACAATAAAGAAGAAAAGTGAAGAGAATAAGCCATTAACACATGTCACGCATTTCATGTACATGTCCACAAGTATTAATCAAATCCAGGTTTGAGGAATATGAGTTCCTTCAGACAATGAATCATTTTCCAACACATTTCAGTTTCCAACAATTCAGTTCATGCAGGCTAACACTGAAACACACTTGAACATCTAGCAGTGATTACAGAGTAACTGTCAAGAAAACATTTTGTAGTCTTCCATGTTGATTGCAAAAGTGAAACTCGATGAGAAATGCAAACCACTGTTTATTTGTCTTTGTTTACAGGCCAGTTGAGCCCGCTCCAATGGAGGTGTTGACATTTTGCAGCAATGGGCAGAAGTGGCCAATGTGGCGTCTGTGTATGTATTGACACTAAATTGTGTTTTTTTTATTCCTGTAAGCTTTATGGAGCAGTGTTTTCATCAGCGTTATATTAACCCAGAGTTAATAATGAGCCAAGAAACACAGTAATTTGCCAGAGAAGAACACAAGCAGCAGGTACACATGGATATGAGCAATGCAGGTTTAAAATGTTCAAAAACTGGATCTACAGATGTTGAGGAAATGCATTCATCACAGTGAATGCATTTTCATCACATTTGAAAGAAAATGCCACAGGGCACCATAAATTCTCCCGCTAAATGATTTTTGACACTGGAAAATGTGTCTCACAATACAAACTGAGATTGAGGATTGACTTACGACTGTAGGTTTTATCATATGGTTGTCAACTTGCACCTTTGGCAGCCTGAAATCTCTCATTACCTCTGCCAAGCAAAATATGTTTCCAAAACTACTGAACCTATTTTATTGAAACTTGGTGGACATGTGAGGTCTGGGCCAAAGAGGATCGTTTAACCTTTGGAGCGGATTCGATTAAGGGGGTGGATCCAGGATTTTTTATCCCCTTTCTTTGACCTGGCGAGATAGGGCGTGAGCTTTGGCAGATATGTGTTCTTCGAGCTCCTTTCTGATCAGAATTATGAATCTGAGCAACCACTCAATGGCAACTTCTGGTCCTTCACAGTTTTCAGTGACAGGACATAATTTAGTCAGTGTCACACAAACACTGACCACAGATATTCAATAACCAGATGTGCAGTAGAGAGCCAAGCTGGTCAATTTTGTTTATGAAAGTCAATGACTTATCAATCTGTTTGGACAAAGTCGAGTACAAACATATCTGCACACAATTCGGGAGGCAGACACCACCTGTATATTTAAGAGTAGGCTTAAAACCTTCCTTTTTGATAAAGCTTATAGTTAGAGCTGGTACAGGCTTGTCTTGGACCTGCTCTTAGTTATGCTGCTATAGGTCTAGAAGGTCGGGGGACACATGACACACGGAGCTTCTCTTTCCAGCTTCTCATTCCTCTTCTCAATCGTTATCATATCAAAGTAATTCATGTCGCATCAATACATGTTACTGACTTGACTTCTTCCCCGGAGTCCCTTTGCCTTATTGTCTGCAGATCCAGGGCCGCAGCTATGGCCACATCATGGATTAGGATCTGTGGATTGCGTATCAGAGATCGTAATGGTGGATCCAGTATGGCAGATTCTGTATCGTGCTGGCTGATCGTGACAATAAAGGCGGATCCTTTATCGTTTTGGCATCGGAAAATGGTGGTGGACCACGACCAAGGTGGCAGCTGATGATGGATCCTAATGGCGACAATGAACAATGACTGTGGACTATAGTGGCATCCGATCTTGATGGTGGATCATGATCTTGCTGGCGGCTGACCAACGACTATGATTGCAGAAAGACTGCTTGATACATAGTATTTCTCAGATACTTGACCCTTAT
Organism: Verasper variegatus; assembly: GCA_026259375.1. Lineage (NCBI taxonomy): Eukaryota > Metazoa > Chordata > Actinopteri > Pleuronectiformes > Pleuronectidae > Verasper > Verasper variegatus. The sequence goes on from CM048044.1 coordinate 23,124,951, forward strand.
TGACATTAATCCACCAATTCACTGACCTTCAGTTATGCTTCAGAAAGGTCTACCCCTATCAGTACTGCTAAAACCTTGATGATGTTTCCCTTCACACTTGACATCTATTGCACTTCTGTCCGTCCTGGGAGAGGGATCCCTCACATGTGGCTCTCTCTGAGGTTTCTACGTTCTTTTTACCCTGTTAAAAGGTTTTTTAGTAGTTTTTCCTCACTCTTGTTGAGGGTTAAGGGCAGAGGATGTCACACCATGTTAAAGCCCTATGAGACAAACTGTGATTTGTGAATATGGGCTATACAAATAAAATTTGATTTGATTTGATGACATAAACAATAATGGCATTTTAACAGTTTTTAGTTTCTTCATCCAAGTTACCAGTTTGTGTCTTGAATGTTGCAGATAAAAGTGCATGTGAAGCAATTAGTTTTATTTTTTTAGAGCAGGCTTCTGATCTCTGTGACATGAAAGTTTGATTCCTTATGTAATAGCGGGGCAGTGAACAGCTGGAGGAGTGCACCACAGATGTGTCACTTTGGCGTCCTCTTCCCTTCAAAATTCATACATTGAAGGGGAATTTCATGTTTTTCCTAAACAAAATCCTCTTAGGGGTGCAGCAACAGCGCAGTGTACAAAGTGAGGCTCCCACTGTGGCTACATCTGCACATTCTTCGAGACAGCAGCAACACCAATGAATTCATTTCATACTTCAGGGAGCTCAGCAGGAACCCTCTGCCCTTTCCACCCTGCCAACTACAAGGCTGGCCTAAGAGACGGATACAAATCGAATTAAAAAGCCCAGTTATTGAATAGTCCTCAGGGCACGGCTGAACTCCTCACCTGGCCTCACCTTCAGAACCCCACACAGGGCAGCCGAAGCAACACTGAGGTTTGCGTGCCAGTGCTCAGTACTCTTTCCTTCCCTCCCTTCTAGCTCTCGCTGTCTTGTACACGATGAAGGAGAGGACGAGCGCGGGAATGATTAATGTGCCGCTGCGAGGAGGAGTTGAGTGCTCTGCTTCCAGCTCCACAGCATCAAGCTCTATTTAGCAGAACTTCATTAAGCACATCATAAATAATCAACTTTAATTGATATTCCGGCGAGCTGATTAAGAGTTAACGAGAACACAATGGGGACAGGGGAAGTGCATTAAACGTGTCTGTGTCGTCTCTTGTTCGCCTCCAGTTCCTGAGCACATGCAGGGAGAGAGCAGCTCTGTTGCATTTCCATAAAACCAGCATATGCAGTGGGGAAGGAAAAAAATGACTCACACTGATGATGCACGAATCATGAGTGTATGAATATTCATGCAGGGCCCTCTGTCCATGGAAAGTGATAAATACTTCTCACTTTAGCTGATGCTGACTTAGTAATCAAGAGGAGAGTCGGGGGGCCACAGTCAATGACAGATAAAAAGAGAAAGATAGGAACATGTAGGCATCAAGTCAAGTGGTCCAAATGTTTGCTGTACTGTAGTAATTTATTATCAGGGTTTATATTTGCACGTAGACGCTTTGGTGATCATTTAACAGACACGTCAGAGAGAGAGCTTTGAAATAAAAGTTAGAGGGAGGGGGGGAGGGGGGAACAGTGTGTAACCATTTGCTGTAACCTGGAGAGGTGCAGGCCTATACCCTGGGGCTCATTGCCCTGATTTCACAGCTCTGCAGCTAAAACACCTGTACATGCAGGAGCCTCTGCATCCCTCTGCCCCAGAATAGTTTCCCATAGTTAAAGCTCAGATGAATTCCCATTATAGCCCACTGTGTACCAGTGTACCTGTGTGACACCTTGACATTTGTCCCATTTCTTTTTCTTTCTTTTTTAAAATCAGGTCAAGTTGCAGCAGAAGTAAACTCCAAAAGGACATGACTCTTTTACTATGATTCAAAAAGAACATGATGTATCTTGTGCTGGAAATGGTGTGAACACACACACCTTTGTTATATCTCTGTTTGGGGATGTGAGTTAGCTTAAATAAAATAACTGAGGACTTTACTTACTTAGCAGACGTTCTTACCTTATACCCCTGCTCTACACTTGGTTCTGCTGACCAGCTGTTCCTGGGTGTAAGATTCATCCACTGTTAGAGCTCAACAACCTCATCCTCTTTTAAAACTCTTTTAAAAACGCATTTTTATAAAATAACTTATACCTTAACTATGTTCTTGCTTTTACCCAATAATATTATATTTGTTTTATTGCTTAATTTATTGTTTTATTATTATATTGATTTTAACCAGGCATTTGTTGGATTTATTTTATTTTATCTCTTGCATTAAATGGTTTCAATTAGTAATTGCACTGCATGTATTTTTCAGTTTTCTTTGTCAGTGAAGCACTTTAGTCATGATTAGTCATGATTATTTGCACCACAGTTAACGTTGATTTCCCATTAGAATGGTGATCATTATCATCATAATGACCACTAACAAGATGTCACATGTTAGACTGATGACACATCAGTTGAAGTAGAAAGCGCTCAGGAACATAATATTGAACTAATATGCAGCCGCCTTCATGTCTCTGCACGAGTACAGTGCTGTTTTCTGGAACTGAACCCCGTAGTGATGCTCAGAGTGTGTGAGTATAACCAGAGGAACAGTGTCACCTCACCGGCTCGGACCTCACCTGAATTTTCCCCCAAGAAGGAAAAGCCCTTGACGAGCAGCAGCAAGCCTCCGAACAAGCAGATCTGGATCAACACCAACTCCTTTCGCCTTTTCCGCCTCGCCCAGACCTTCCTCTGGGTCGGCATCACTTGCGGCGGCCGGTTCCGGAGTCGGATACCCGGCAGAGACATCCCCTCTACCGCTGCCACATCCATGCAGATCCCCGGAGAGAGAGGGAGAGGAAACAGCCTCCTGTGATTCCCAGAGAAGTGACTTCTCTCCCGGGAGCGGGTGAAAAAAAGTACAGGGGAGGGGTCTGAAGGGAGCAGGGGAGGGGGCGTCTTAAGAAAACGAAGAAAAGTTGCCGGGAGGATGTGAGGGCTGATCTGTAAACACGCTGGTAAACACGGCGAGATTCAGCCCCGAGGTTGGTCTTCTTCTCATGTCATGATGAAGAAGGGAGGAAGAGGAGAACTGCACCAGCTCTCCATGGAGGAGCTGCTGAGCGAGGAGGCAGAGAGACACATGAGGGAAAGCGAGAGAGAGAGAGGGGGGGGGGGGGGGGCGACACTGGCAGAGAGAGAGAGGGGGGGGGGGCAGAGAGACAGAGACAGAGAGACAGAGCGAGATAAGAGAGAGAGGGTCGGGGGGGGGGGGACACTGAGTCATATGTCAATTAAAATTTTGGGGAATGGGGTAATATAGACCCCCATTTATTAACCTTAACCTAAACATTACTGTGACCACTGACCCAGAGATTAGACACATACTTTGTCCCCAACTGGAAAACTAACTGTCCCCAAATGTAGCATTTTACACAGACACACTCCATGACTACAGATACAGACATTACATTAACTTACATTCATTTTGTAAAGACCTAAACTTAATCAGGTCCACTACTTGCCAGGCCCTAACCTTAAAGCATGTCTTCAGTTGACAATTTAATGATTTACATTAAGGGAACTATAGTCCCTATAATGAGACTATGTAAACAGCAACAACATTTGTAATGCCTAGACCACAAACACACAACATATACACAATAAAAACGTGAAAATATCAAATCTTTATTTATTTTTAGGGGAAAAATAACCTTGATATATAAAATCAGTATTTGTAGGACTTTTCTACCCCAATATCAAGAGTTATGATGGAAAGTCAATAAAGCTGTGTTAAAAAGATTTTTGGTGACTGAGGAGTGCAGTGAAACTGAACCAAGACAGTTAAGTTACAACCCTTAAACCAAAACAATGAGCTGAAAGAAGCTAAAATGTTCTCTGGGTCTGAGTCAGGTGATCGTTCTAATGAGCCACAACAAACACAAGGTTTAAATCAAGGTTATAGATTGATCAGAGTAAAGTCTTGACGTGTACAATCAGTTTGATAGTCCAATCAATGGTTAGTTGTTGCATTGGAAAATGTATTGATTGATTTTGAGGATTTCTGCCACTGACGGCAGCAAACTGTTGTCTTACTTCAAAGTAAGGGCCCCATGAAACAATGCTGATAATTTTCAATAATACAGTGCTCAAATACTTAGAACTGGTATGTACAGATTTACATTTTATTTAGAAATGTACTAATGGTAAATTAACCCTAAGCATGTCGTAGAAGATAGTACTTTGGAGTTTGGCTTTTTTTAAGCTAATGTACTTACATGATTCTTGCTGTTTTGGGTTTGTACCCTCATGGTTGAATGCACTTATTGGAAGTCACTTTGGATAAAAGCGTCAGCTAAATGAAATGTAATGTAATGTAAAAAGATATGAACGAAGAAATCCCAGTCTCCCCCATTCTGCGTGCTGAAGCGTCGTTGGGCAAGACACTGAACCCCAAATTGCCCCCAACGGCTGTGCTAGCAGTGTGTGTGTGATGTATGACAGAGAAAGTGCTGCACATAGATGCATTGTATTAATGTATGTGTGCATGGTTGAATGACAATGAAACTGTACTGTAAATCTCTACATAAATACAGACCATTTACAGACCAAAACATATGAGAAATAATTTCAATAGAGTAAGAACAAAAATATTGTATATGTCATTATCAATGGGGAGCATTCATTCTTTCATCCATGTTTCATTTTGATGAGGGTGTTCAACTAAATTTGGATATTTATTTCACAGGGCTCAAATAGTTTGAATACAATAAAATCTAAATAAAGTGGAGAGGAAAATTGGACGCTGTTGGTTGGGTGTGCTTTTCACTGCCCTCTTCTGGGAGTATCTTTTAGTGATAATACTTTACTGTCCAGATAAATTACACTACACTGCTGAAGAATAACATCAACCTTTGTTTGTAAAGCTGCACTGCTTATCTAATCACCTTGGTGGTCGTTTTGGACTAATTCACTCACCCAATCACAATATCCTGTGAAAATCTGCCAAACACAACAGAAACGCCTTCCAGCCAAACAACCTCTTCTACAAACAATAACACTAATGATTTTCTAAACCTTCTTGATATGTCACTCTCTCAGCCAAAAGTGAAATCCATTCCGTCTCCACCAGTCATTTACTCTAAAATAAGAGTTACCATGGTCACTGAAGCGAGTGCAGGGAAGTCGCATGAATAAGTTCTGTCTAAGAAGTCAATCAACCCTCTGTCTGCAGGACATCAGCCCCCCTGTATCTAAGGATGTTAACTCAAGCACAGAGGCAGTTGTAGAAGAGGGTATAGAGCCCACTTAGCCAGGAAAACCAACAAGGGAGAAGAAACCTTCACAAAACCAATGGTGAACTGGCCTGGAGCTACAGAAAAAGCAAAATGGGAGGCCATCAATGCAGACCAAAGCAGTATCCTTGAAGAGATGAAGGGCACAGTTGAGACGAAGCTTGAGAGGATGGGTAACATCATCTACGACTACAGAGCGGAAAATTTTGATCTGATAACACCAACAACGGAAATCAAGTCCAGAAGACAGCAGGAAATAGAACGCTTGGTACAAGAGAGGAGGCACCTTAAAAAGCAGCTGAAGAAAGCCTCAGAAGAGCAGAAGGGTTAATCAACATACTCCAGGAGAACATCAAGAGCTGACTGACAACCTTAAGGCGAGCAGAATGCCTAAGAACAGCGCAGAAAAGAAAAGAACGAGCAAGAACTTGTTTCTTGTACCCCTTCAAGTTCATGAAATCTCTCTTCACCACAAAGAAGGGAGGAACCCTGAGGACTTCGAAGCATGATGTAGAGGAGCACCTGAGACAGGATCCGATAGCTATTCCATCTGATATCCCACCCAATCAGCAACCAGAACACCAAATGGATGTAAGCTCTCCTTTCGAAAAGGAAAGAAGTGTAGAACACAGTGAGGACCGAACAGTTTTCCCGAATAGGGAACACAAGAATGCTCCTGATGTTCTACGCTTCTTGTGGAAATCAATGGCAGTGGCATGGGTGAAGCAAACAAAACCCAAAGCTTGGAGCAGAGCTGGAAGAGTACTGATACCAAAAGAAGAGGAATCTTTCCACATCAGCTAATTTCGGCCCATCAATCTCCTCAAAGTTGAAGGCAAGTTCTTCTTTAGCGTCATAGCCCAAAGGCTTACAAGCTATCTGGTGAAAAACAAGCTGGTGCGTACATCAGTCCAAAACACTGGAATTCCAGGGTTCTCTGGATGTTTAGAACACACTTGCACGATCTTGCACTTGGATGACACATATTGTAAGATACCTGACCTGATACTCATGCACAACATGCACTTCGTCTACTTTGTAGAATTGTCAGTACACTGGAAGGATAATGTTGACGAAGCGAATGAGAGGAAAAAGCTGCCATATGCATGACATGGCATTTGAGGCAGAACAAAGTCACTGGAAAGCAATAGAGTGCACTGTGGAGGTTGGCTGCCCCAGTTTCATTGCAACATCCACCATCAGGTTGCTCAAAGATCTGCGAATCCCGGACAAGACAGGCCAGAACACCTGATGACGTTAAGGTACACAACTGAAGATTTGTCCCTAACATCCGCTGGTGGTTACTTGCATCCGTTAACATCAACTGGCGCTGGGCATCAATTAGTGCCATAGAATGTACAAGGGATATTCTCCATATTGTCCTATGTTCAGGCATCTAATCTGTAACATCTACAGGTTAGATGTAGTGTGGAATGTTCTCATTACTCAAGAGCAGTTAGATCAAATGGCTTCATTTGACTCGTACCTGCTTGAACGTACCACTTACCGCATGTGAGTGTTCACAAAACACATGGACCCCTGTGTCTTCCATTTCTGATGATTTGACTGAAGCAAAACTTAAGGATAATGACAAATACTTCATGTTGGCCAAGTGGGTTTCTTGATTGTCAGGCCTGAGGTTTCATATAAATAGCATTGGAAACTTTCCAGCAAGCATGGAAAAAGTGGTCAGGGCTCTAAGCAACTGGTTTCATTATGCTTTTTTTAACCCCTTGGAGTATGAGGCTAAGGCAGACCAAATAAATGCAGGAGATGTTGCACTTATTATTTTGGAGAAAATAATCCAAGTTTATGTGTCCAAATAACTTGTGTTTATTTTTTTAGCATCACCTATTGAAAGCAAATACCCCAGTGGAAAAGACACACGTGACTGGAGGCCTTAAAGCTGCCGTGAAACCAGGCTCGTCAAACTTGCAAAGCAAGCACGGACTGGGCAAGGAGTTACTAAACAAGATGAATTCGCAACCTCTCAGAGGCACACAAAAGAAAAAAAGTGAGGGGAAGGAGCGAAGAGGAAGGAGGAGGGGGGGCAACAAATTAAATCCAGTTAAATTGTTTTTCCATAGCCAGTGGGCTTGGCAAAGGACTTGCATACACACACAAGATGTAAGATAAGTAGTTGAGAAGACAACCAGAAACAACGTGGCTTCAGATGTATGAGAATGCCTGGAATTTAACCCACTTTCCCATGTCCGACTGACACTGCGCCCACTCCTACTGCCCTGCCCTTCAGCACAGGGTGTCCGCACAAAGACACACAAACCGCCATATTGGTTTGACATACACAGGTGATTCCATAGATAGGCAAACCCTGAACATCTGCCCTGCACAACACTCCCTGTTCACACCCCATTACAGCTTTGATCTACTGCAGTGGTCTCAGACACACACTACTCCCTGCTTTTGTAGTAAAACCTGCTTGGCATTGGGATCACAATGCTTTCACTGCAGAGCAGAGCTGTGGTTCTATATGTTAAAGAAGCTTTGTACTGAGGCTGGTTAGCAAGCAGACATATTTGGGTCATGTCTTGGCAGTCCAGGCTGCAGCAGCTCCTCTCACTTTCCTTCTGCTCTTCACAACCTGGAGAAACATCAGATCAGCACCAGTGGGGGGGGGGGGGGGGGGGGGGGGAGAGAGAGAGAGAGAGAGAGAGAGAGAGAGAGAGAGAGAGAGAGAGAGAGAGAGGGGGGGGGTATGGTAGGCTAGGAATAGCTTGCACTAGAAAAAAAAAGTTGGGACAGTGAGACGATCCAGGTGGTGATGCTGAAATGAGAAACAAGGACAAGCATCTTTGCTTTTGCATCACACAAAACAAGCAGAACCAGCAGTGGAAAACCACAAATGAAACATAAGTCAGGTTTGGTCTATTGATGTCTTTATAAAATAATAAAATGTACATTCAGATCTGTCGAGTGACAGCAGGACAGCATAACAAGCACAAACATTACAGTAGTAAACACTGGATGATGTGTTTGTGTGTCTGCCCAGTCACACAGGCTCACTGAATGTGAAGCACGGCTGGCTCCACAGGTAGAATACAGGTGATCGAGACAAACTCACTCACAGTCACTCAGCTGCTTGACCTGACACTGTCCCTCCCTGCAGTCAAAACCATAATTTCCTGAGTGGGCACACACAGATAACATTAACTGAAATCACAATTTGTGATTAGTAGTCTAGCTTTTGCAGTCAACAATTAATAATGTATTGCCTATAATTATTATTCTAGAGAGGGGAAATATGCGTTTGGGGATGAAACATTCTTGTTTAGCCTTTGGGCTTCTGGATGTGCAGGTTTGACTGACAGCTGAGCCAGTGTACAAACAACCACGGTAAACAAATTTGGCCTAGTTACTGTCGTTAACAAGTGAGGACACACCCGTTAGCATCAAACTTATCTGATGCTGATGTCTGCTGTTAGTTTTTTTTAGCTATTAGGCTAACTTACTAGCCTGCAAATTAGCCTGCACTGTCCTGGTGTTTGTTAACTAACTTAGCAAAGTAAGGTTAAACAAAAGACATGTGCCCATGCTTGTAGGACGAGAAGGAGACATTAGTTAGAAAGCTAATGTGGGTTGGTGTTGAAAGCTTTTTGCTTGTTGTGCTGTGTCTAACCATAGACTGTATATAAAGATTGAAGACATGACCACTCCTCCAAAACTGAAGCCAAAGTTCCTTGATCGCGCCCTGGTGGCTGGCTGCAGTATAGGTCATTACCACTGCCTCGTCCATGTTAGTGGATGGGACGTGGACCAAAATAAAAAGACAAAGTACATGTCAAATACAATATTCCTAAAGATGGTTTCTGTCAGTTTTAAACTTTTAATCTGTTCCTTAATGCTACAAAAACAAGGTCTAACATGTCGTGATTGGTCGAGCATGTCTATCGGCAGGAGTTCAATACCGCAACTCCACCTGGCTTCAAATGATGCCATCGGCATTAGAGCGCAATGTTCATATCCAGGATATTATGGCTTCTAGTGGTACCAAATGGAGACATTGTCCATTTATATATACAGTCTATGTGTCTAACAATAAAACATTTGTCCTATTTACTCACAGATGTTTCTCTCAAAAGACAGAACAGAACAAGTAGTTTACAGAGCCAACATGTGCAGGAGCCGTTTCTGTTGGACCTTAAAACATAGTCTGTTAATATAGGTACAATAACCTTTTAAAATCGATTTTACACACATAGCTATGTCAGTCAATGCTTCAATCAATATGGCAAGGCTGTTACATTATCACTGTCCTAATGACCTTTTGACGTACTCTAAGCTAAGGACTTGGAGCAGAGCTATGCTTCAGGGTCAGTGCCATATCCCTAAGCAGAGATTAGGTGGGGACAGCCAGCTGAGAGTGAGACAAGTAGGAAGAGTCTGAGGAGAAAGACGGACAGAGAAAGACAGACAGAGAAAGAAATGTGGACTTAAAAGCAGAAGGAAAGAGACAGAAGGAGAGCACAGAAAGCAACTGAGCCACACAATGTAGTCCTGTTGAGGTCTGTTCCATCCCATATCACCCATGTTCCCTCTCTATGAACCCTTGTTCAATCTCTCACATCCTCTTTGTTCCTGTGTTTACACCTAGCCAGCCTTATCTGATCCCCAAGACGAGAGACCAAGGACACCAGCGAGGGGACGATGTTCTGTAACAGGTCAAATGAATTCTGCTGATTTCCAAAGAGGAAGGAGGATGGTCCACAATCAGGTGTAAGTCACTGAGGATTAAGGCCTTCCTGAGGAAACTGGGTTCACCGTCATGTCCCCGGTACGATAACTGCAATGAGAGAAAACAAGTCATTTTGGTCTCTGGCTCTTGTTTTTCGTGTTATTAATCAATAATATCTTGGACGAATTACTTTTCTGAATGGCAGCCACAATTTTACTCCATTCAGTTGCACAGAAATACAAACATATCATTTAGCTGATAGAAAATATCTAGAATATATAGAATAAACCAGTTGACAGTAGCAACTGTAAGTTAGTGGTAATATTTAAAAATAAATGCATGGCTCAGGAAGTGCTCACTTTTTTATACTGAAACAGTAACATTTAATAAAGATGACATCATATGATTATAAACGATTGGTTGACCTGAAATAGCTGAAGATTATGTCTCTTCTCGTACTGGATCCATTAATGTTTGACTACAATATATGATATCATCTACTGATTCAAAGTGACGGTGTGATGTCATCATTCCTACCATATGATCCTACATTCTTGTCTCTTATCATCCATCTATCAATATAAGCTTCATGTCCTGTCCTATGAGATGCAGAGAAATCTTTAAAAACTGCATGTGTGATCTATGCATGAATTATTTGACATCTTTGTGACTTCGACATGATTTTACTTATTTAACATCATATGACAGGAACTCATTTTGTGTTCAATACATGCTTTAGATTGTGATTTACTGAAATATCATAGAAAATATATTTTGACCTTTGACCGATCAGCTCAAAAAGTATATCATGTGGAGATCCACTCCCAAGTAATATTACCACCAAGGTTTGTGCAAATCCAACAATGTTCTGTTGAGTTATTTTGTCCAAAAACACACAAAAGGCAGTGAAACGACCCTGCTTGCACGGCTCTGCCTGCGCACAGGGTAATACAGCTTCAGGAATAATGTCTTTTCAAAAGTAACACCCTCTCACTTTAAAGCTGTGAGAAGGTGCACTTTAATGGACTTTTGGGCCACTTGAGGGCAGTGCTATCAGCACTTGAATCTACATAGTAGCCTATAACCTTTATGTAAGTTTTCAGGGCCAAAACATGTTTGCAAACAAACAAATGGCTTTTTACACATCCAGTGGATCATCAGATTCAAGCAAAATTTGAATTGTTTGGAGTGAGTTTTTGACTAATGTTCAAACTTAGGTCGATTATTTCCTTTGCTTATAGTTTTCTGTTTATGTGAGCAATAGTGTTAGCCACAAAATAATGAGCTGACTCATGTCCTCCGTGCAGCTGAGGGACACTACAGAGGTTGGTAGTTCTCATCCTTTATATTGACAGTCATTAGATGCAATTCTAAATATGAAAAATGTAGATTAGTGCAGCTTCAAAGAAACACTGCACTTATCCTGACCCACATCTGGGTCCGAAAGTCTGAGACTCTACTGCAGATGATCTGGTGCTGAATAGTTACCTGAATGATGGTTTTCAGATTATGGACAGACAAACTGATCACTTTAACCCCATATTAACATTAGATGTCAGGTGAATAAAAAGGCACAACGCTGTGTAAGCAGCCATATAAAAATTGTAAAATGAAGTTACATCTACTGTCTAAATGAATCCCTGACAGGTCTGGAATAGGTGGTAGACTTGCAAACAATTAAAAAGGATTTTTCAATGTGGGTTGGAAATTGCTGACAGCAGAAACCTTCTTGTAAACTGTCAAAATTAGAACAGTGCCGACAGGAAGGAAGGAAGACCAGGAGAGATAATGGAGGAGTCGAGTGTCACAAATTACTCATTCAGAGGAAAAGCGCAAACTGCTCATGTTTAAGTCATGCCAAGCAAACCTCAGGAACACAAATTCCCTTTTTAAAATATGCAGTGACAAAGCCAAGCAAGCAGGCCCCTTGTCTGACATCTCTCTAACATCCAAATTCCCCTAGTCCACCTCTGCTCCCACCACAGCGCATGCGTTTCCAGGAGTGCTGCGTGTGCACTCCCCTGCTGCACACCCCCAGATGAAAAACTAAACAAGTCTCCTGACTTATCAGACATTTTCGTTCGGCTTCTCCTTCTTTCTCATTTCCTCCCTCTTTCTCCCATCTCACCCTTTGCTCTGGCTCTCTGTCAGACAAAAAGGTCTTACGTAACCAGGTCCAGAAGCTTCCATGTCTTGGGGCACATATTTACCCAACATGCACTAGGGGATTACATCGCAGGGCCCCCTGCTGTAAGAGAGTTTGGGATAGGACTACAGGCTTACAAGGGCCTACATGGGAAAGTGTGTGTGTGTGTCGTTAGAGAACAGACAAGGCTGTACATAAGAAGACAAAAATAAAGCACCACACCTGTAATGGTATCATACGTGTTTCCATGTAACCAACTACATATCTGTGAGAAGAGAGGAGCAGAAAGCGTGTCTTTGCAGTTCCAGTGCCAGTTTGACGGCGTGTCCGTTAACGTGCGTGTCTGTGAGAGAGTTCACACAGGGAGACGAGCTGTGCCACAGGAGCCAGCAGCAGCAGCAGCAGCAGCAGCCGCCTCAGCAGGGAGAGCAGAAGGGACACGGAGGGAGCTGACTCAATGCCTCCCCGTCTCTATTCTCCCAGAACACCACTCTTTTTGCTCTAGTAAACAAATACTGAAGGCAAATAAGAGCAACCCTTAACCCCCCCCCCCCCCCCCCCCCCTCCTCCACTCCCCTTCCTCATCCCCGCAATGTGAGCCACAGAATGAGAAACCAGTCTGTCTCTCATTCTGTGGCTCACGAGCGTTGCGGTATTGGTCAAACAGTAATATTATATTAATATAAAATTGAGGCAAAGGGATGTGGTTTTCATCTTTAGTCCTGAAAAGGGAGTGATCTAATCTGACATGATAAAATGTACACTATTTTACTCGCTTTATTAAGGCTGCACTACTCAATATTTTTATATTAATATTCAAAGTAATTGTTTGTAATGTAAAAGGTGTTGCTCTTAGTGATGATCCCCCATTAACACCCTGACTCTACATTTCTTCTTAGCTCTAGAAATAGAATGTCTCTGCTTTGATTGTTACACTACTTTGTGGTTTTGGTTCATTTTCATTGCTCTCATCAAGCTCATTTCTAGCAGGCAGCTGTTCTTTGCCTAGATACACCAACTGTATTTTAAGTAACCAGCACCAAACAACAGACGGATAATGTTAGCAACTCGCTGGTGAACGTAGAGGAGCATTTGGCAGATAAAGAGCAAAATATTTCCTTCAGGAGGTGGTGGAGAGAAGTGTGAATATAGAACTTATGGTCATCTGGGGGACAGATACAGTACAAATGACATGAATGACATCACTCTGTGTCTACTAGATGTATACATGGAAATGTTTAACAACACATTAGTTACAGCTCCTTGATAAGGTTACAATATAACAATGTTGTTTTTTTTATCTTGTCACACTGACAAGGCACGAAAGATCAATGCAGCTTTGAATACTGCTAACCTGAACTTTATTGATATGTTACATTATATTAAAAGAAGACAATATCTAAAAGAAAGCAATAAATTTATTACAGCTTGCTAAAAATGTATTTATTTTATTTGTTGTCTTCAGTGTTACAGTACTCCAACTTGAGCTGTGCTGCAAGAGCAACAGAACGGCTATTAGGTCTGATCTGTAAAGACTGCTACTGTTGCTTCTATGGGAAAGTGTCTTGAGACAATATTCAGACCCAACTGAGAAAACATACAATTTCCGATAAAATGTACATCATGAAGAGCCAGTCTGAAAGTATCTTGTCTTCTCTCAGTGAAGCAGAAGTGATGAAAAAAAAAAATCCTCTAGCTTTCCTTACAAATCCTCCAACATAATTAATATCTCATTATTCTCAACATTAAGTTCTCAGGAATATTAATTCATGACAAACTTTATCCATTTTGTTGCCAACAAACAATGCAATCTTTCTATCCTAGAAAAATTACATAACTAACTAATCAATGGAGACCTCTTGCAGTGCATTACACTTTAATTTATCCTCAATTATTTTAAGATGCTGCATTCGTAATCAAATCTGGAACAAACAGAAAAATATAATTTTTACAATACAAAACAAATTTGCTTGATTAGCTCAGTGCTGTCTTGTCATTTCCTCTAGTTTTCATCTTTACTTACAAAAAAGGACATACTTCTACAAAATGTATTTATATCTATCTGTATACAGTATATGTAAAAGATTTGAGAAGTTTATTACATGACCCACTGATATTTAAGATTTTTCTAAGCCAATTTAGTTATTCTTTCACAGTCTTAATATCTTCTATATCTTATTACATTATTATGTGTGTGTGTGTGTGTGTTTTGGTTTCCTACTTTGGATTCTTACATGTCTGAGTATATGTACAGTAGGTGCAAATGTGCTTGTATATATGCAGGTGACATATATATCTTGATAGTAACGTTTTTTTTATAACAAATAAAAGTTCCATAAAAGTTCCAGTTAAGACTGATTCAGTTTCTATTTGCTCTCTTTAAGAGAAACCTCAGGTTTACATAATTAAAGACACTTGTGATACTTTAGGGACCTGCAGTCTGGTGGTCTGTACAAATGTGTGCTGGAAGTGGCCGGATGTGTTTGTGTGTGTCTCCTTGGCTCCCTCACCCTGCTCACCTAGGGCTCCCTCTCTGAGGACACGTCACCCTCTGCTCCACTACTGGCGTTCGGGTCCTGTCGGGAACGTAGGGCGCTCTTCTCCCTGCCTGACTCTGAGGGGCCCTTGGAGCGCGTCTTCTCTTTCCTCTGCTGCTGCTTCTCCTGCTTTGACAGCTGAGGTAAACACAAAGAACAGGAAAGCCTGGGTCATAAATAAATTCTTTACATGTACATTATAATCATGTCAAAAGAGATGACGCACAGTTAGCAGTCATCTATAAGACACACATCATGAATAAAAGATACAAAAGCTTTGATTCTTCCATAAAATTGCCCGTACCAATATTTATGTGCCTCCAGAGGGAGAAAAAGAGCTAAAGAAAAATCCCTACACATGACCGACGTCAGAGCGATCCACATTTACTTTCTACTTGCCTCGTGCTTATTCCCATACACATGCCTGAACTCGATGCATCCAGCTGTGGTATGAGCGGCAAGCTGATATTTACCATTACCGATGTTTTAGAAATATATATTTTCTGCTCATTAACATTGTAGCTCAACTAAAATAAAACACATAAATACAACATACCAGATACCATATGCTTTTTTAAGGGTGGTAAAGTTGCATTATTCTTCCAAGAGTTTTTGAAGGATCTATAATGGCCTCATACCTATTAGCTTCTTTCTATGAGTAAAGTTTACACACAAACCCAAATCCTTACATTTGTGTTATATTTCGTGAAGACATGTTTGTCTTTTTCTCTGGATGTCACAAACTTCAATGTAAATGGGTTTTAAAAGTTAACTCTCCGAAGAAAACTTTACCTTACTATCTTAAATTGTTGCCTGTCTGTCTGAACCGGAGCTGAGTTTGAGAGAGTAGAACCGACCGACCCCAACCTGACAGTCATTCTGTTTTAATGTCGACACCAAACCCCAGCTTGATGTGTTTAATGTTTGCTGAAGCACATAAGATTGTGTTATCCTGTCACGCAGTTGTTGTTACCATGGTTACAGCTTTTACTGTTTACCCTGATTACACATGTGCACCTTGTAAATGGCTGTGAAAAGGCATTGTTTTTTATACTGTAAGCTCACATGCACGGCTTATGTGAACAAACCTATCTGAACCCAAACTTAAATTTCAGTCCGAGCCTTGTCCACCATCTAATCTAGCTCAGGTCCACTATCCACACTTTAACTAGTGTGCCAGTCTGCTTTCTTTTTCCATCGGTAAATATATTAAAACCCTCCTCAATCTGTGGCTGCTGGTGGCTCCGAGGTCCGAGGCACTCAGCACGAACGCACTGCATCATGACTTGCACATCATGACCTTTGCAGTGTGTTCAGCTTTCACCCAAAGGTCCCAACATGCATGAGAATTAACAAATTTAACTAAACAAAGATGGAAGAACACGTCAGCGCCACAGAGCAACACACCACATCTGACCAGTCTTTGTGAATACACAGCCACTTCCAATCTCTGCTCATTTGGAGCTATTCCGGGTCGTCATATGATCACTTCAATGACTCTATTGTTGTGACTGCATGCACTGCCTCTCACACGCTCCAAAATAGCCCTTCACAATGCCACTCAGTGCTGATAGTCACTACTCCAATCAAACCTGCTCCTCTTCCTTTTCTCATTGTATTCTTCACGGCTCATGAAACACCACAACAGTAATGAAGAAGTGGGTATGCTGCCCGTCATCCAAAATAGGCCTGTAAACACAGGTGCTAAAACTTTTATGGCTGCTAAGGAAATATTTATGAACTGAATGTCATGTTAAAAATCCAAAGCACTGCATAAGACATTACATTATTCAAAGAGCACAAAAAAAGTCTGTGTTATTCCCACTTGAACCCATTAACATGCTGTTGTATCTGGTGCATAGAAACCACAAAAACATTCAACATCTGAATACAAAATGGACACAGAAGAAAACAAACTCCAGTCTTTCTTTGCCACGAAGCAATCATCACTTGAAACTCTTAAACCCAAACTCTGATTTACGACCTGATCAAATCTTGACCTAACATGGTCCAACATTACATAATTTCTGTGTGTGTTTGGTTTCAGCCCAGAAATCAAAAAACTAAATGCACAAACAGTCAGGTGAACAAACAGAAAAATGCAGATGAGTATCCAAAGAGAGCACATCCAAACAGAATGGGTTTCATTCCTCTGGATAACACCATTGTTTGCCTGCTGCATGACCCTGCAGTGGACCAAATCCCTGATTCATGGAAAGAAAGGAACAGTGTCTCTTGGCCATTGCTTCACCCCCCCCGTGCCAAGCTTTGCCTATTGGCTGGCCTTTTATCCCTCATGTTCAGCCTTGGCTTTGGCTGCTTGGCCCCCACAGCAAAACATCCCAAATAGACAAGATTAAAATTCTGAGGACTGCTTAATATCCCTCACTTTGGGCAAGCGAGCCAAGCCCCGAAAAGGGAGAGCAGCCAAAGCCGGACCGGAGCCAACACATAAGGAAGTTGGCTGGGTTCGACGGAGATATCAAGAATTGATTCAGAAAGATGGATATAAGAACTTTTTTCAAAAAGCTGGAATGAGTGGCTGAGAGACTCGCCCCTGTTACTGAGAAGGACAGTTTCATATCAACATTAGTTACCTTATGATCTGTACTTTCACTGCTACTGAAAGCCATTACTGGTGGTTTTACAGAGAGCTATCTATGGCTGCAACTAACCATTATTGTTGTTTGGTTTTATTTACAACCAAATAAACACATAACAGTCTTTCAAATATATATTCAATTGCCACAATGAACCTCACTAAAGACACCGATTCCTGATGAATGCAGCAGTTCCCAAACTGGGGGCACAGATTCATTACAGGGGTAAAAACAGAGCCTAAACAATATAAATCACTGCAGCTCTTTATATTAATTGCTGGAATGGAGCCACCATTAATGTTATTGGTTCCATCTGTGCTTTTCGCACTATGGTAAGTCTAAATGTCTGCTACCAGGGCCTTGTTATGAAGGCGTATTCATCATATTAATTGATTCAGAACGAGAAACATCGTGTTAGGTTTGATCTGGAGAGAAATAAAAACAGCTCATAAGAAATTTACTCGTTATACCCAAAACATGAAAAGTTCATATGTTGTGATGCTTTCACTCAAAACCATGAGCTTGAACTCAAATAGCCCCTGCTTGTGATAAGATTTACTCTGCTTGTGCTCAAACTGTACACTTGCACTTCAGCTTCAGCTCTCTCCTTGTACTCATGCTTGCTTCTGTGCGCACATAAAACGTCTGCTCTCCGATTTCTCCCCTGCTCTGGGATTTTTTTCCTTCTGTGCTTTACTTCTTTGAGAGTTCTGTAGGCTGTGGGCTCATGTACTCTTGTAAGGGACTCTCAAAGAAGTAAAGCTAATGAATCCACAACAAGGGTGGGAACATTTCATTTGTCTTTACCACACCTGGATGTCTATTGGTTGAGGAGTTTTGACAGACAAAATCCAAACGCAGTAGAAAACTAGAATTACCACACCACGGTTGTATACCTCTGCCAACCAGTGCAGTTTCTGTATACATTTTTCTACATTTCCCCCCCCAGATTCATGTAAGGTCACTGTGCCCTTCGACCACTGAAATATAATCACTTTATCTTTGAGTCTAAGAGACAACTGGTAAAAAGATAAGGTCACTGTGACCTTGACATTTGACCTCCAGGCACCAAAATTGAATCAGTTAATTTTTCAGTCCAAGTAACCGTTTGTACCAAACTTGATGACATTCCCTCAAGGCATTCTCAGACAGACTGACGTATGGACGGACGAAAAGTACAGACAGACGGACAACCCGAAAACATAATGCCTCCAGCTACTGGCTGTCACCAGAGCAGAGGCATAAAAACCAAAAGCAGAGGAGAGATCCAAGAGCAGACATTTTACACAGGCACAGAAGCAGTGTCAGTGCGGAAAGAAGAGCTGGAGCTCAAGCACAGGAAATCTGAATGCAAGCGCAGTTTGATCTCTCAAATTGAAACACTACACTCTTGAATAAAGACAGGGGGAAAAAACGTGTTAGAATTAACACATTGAGCATGGTCACTTGTTTGGTATAATTGTGCCAAAGTGCAGCCTCACAGAGCCACAAGCATGTGTCAAGTGTCTTGTTTGCTCATTCAGTCGAAAAATGAGACATAGAAGTTCTAACACATTAACATAATGAAGAGCTGGTCTGAAAGTGTGTTCTCTTTCCTAATGAAGCAGAAATATGTAAAAAAAAAAAAAACATCCCTATATCATGAACTGTCCTAAAAATTCATCAAACATAATCAATATCTTATTATTTTCAATGAAAAGTTAATTCCTCACATTAATCTTATATTCACAAATCTGACCAGACACTTGATTTGAACGTTCCTAATGTTCCTCAAGAGGCTGACTTCTAGGAATATGTTGGTTGTTACTTAAGAACACGGAGGTTTGATTCTCCCTGTTAATCATAACTTGTCAGAACCTAAGACGAAAAATTAAGATGATCTGCCAATCACAGAACCTTTTCACCTTTCCTGTAAAGGAATGGAGTACGTGGAGACCCGTCGAGCTGTCAGAGCA
Source organism: Verasper variegatus (assembly GCA_026259375.1). Taxonomy (NCBI): domain Eukaryota; kingdom Metazoa; phylum Chordata; class Actinopteri; order Pleuronectiformes; family Pleuronectidae; genus Verasper; species Verasper variegatus. The sequence goes on from CM048044.1 coordinate 23,144,169, forward strand.
GCTGTCGGCATTTACTGCAGATGATTTATTAAACCTCGTTACATTTTTCCATTTGAAAAGAGGTTGGAGCCTTGATGTATGAGACGCACAGTGCAGTGTATCACAGTGAAGAGAGAACAGGAAGGGCTTGCAGAGAGCAGGTCTCCTCCCTAAGGGACAGGTAGGACAGAGGGTGAAATTAAAGTGGCCACAACAAGCTCCACAGAGCCTCCTCATGTGGGCCTGTGCCAATCATCTGTGGCACTCCACACAGCACTCGTGCACACAAACGCATGCACACGCACCCACACACACCAAGGTACACTTGACTAACACAACTGGGAGGATGGCAGCGTCGCCACGGGGGTGACTGAGTGAGGACACAGTGAATCAGTCCGCTCCACAAGGCTATGGAAGAGGTGACAATGGCAGACGTTGATCTGGGCAAGGATGTGATTGTTGCTCTCTGGGTGTTTATTAAGCTTGAAGTAGTTAAATGCTTTTTCTATAGTGTACAACCAGGAGACAGCATGTGCTCCTGCTAAGTATTACTTCTACAGTACTGAGTACCTGCGTCCACAGTTGCAGATAAATTAATAACCTTAAAATTTTCGACCCTAACACCTTAACTTTAATACAGTCAAATGTGTCCAGGGAATGTAACAGAAGTAGAACTGTCCCTTACATCATCAAATATTAATCGCCTATCTTATATTATCACAAATACATCAGTACTGACTATGATGTAATTAAAGGCAGCAGTGAGACGTCAAGGATGTATTTCAAAATAGACATTGGAGATCATTGTGTCGTCATTATTCTTTAGCCAGCAAAGCAAGAAAGGTGCTGTGTGTTTATTTTAGATTTTCAAACTTTTAAATATCAGTACTGGCCTCAAAGATGGGTTGTGCCATGTCATTTACAAAAATATTAATCAGATGAGGCCAGAAGTGATGGAAAATAAATGTAAATTGTAAAACTGACATATTTGGACAATCCATGTTGCAGGTGACTGCAGTCAACCGAAAAGCAGATATCACCATCTAGTGGTTCAAATTAGAAATAATATGACTGCTCTAAAAAGAGGAATGACTTTTTGTGCATATTTTAAAGTTATTTTTCTTTTAGTGCAGTTGCAGAATAAATGAAAAACAAAATTTATTTCACATATTTGCTTTAAAATCTGTCATTAAAAGGTACCTTTAAAAATAATCTGAAATGAAAAGTTCTATTTACTAGTTTGTTTTCTCTGAGGTTTAAACCACACCAGGCCTCTGAACCATCTCAATAACTAATGGGTAAATAATAATTTACCCATCAAACTACTTAAACCTTCTCATTTAACAACCTACCAGTTTGGCGTCTTTGGGACCAGCAGGGGACGTCAGTTCAATGGTAACAGGTCCATCATTTTGTATATTGACCTGCATGTAGGCTCCAAACTTCCCGTCTAGAAACACAAAATTAAAGACAACACACACAAAGAGATTTAACAAGTCATAAAGAATGAGCAGAGAGAATCAACACTGAAGGACATCACATAAAGCCATGTTTCATACTATATATATATATATATATATATATATATATATATATAAAAGCATCATTGCCACAGACACAGTTTAGTAGAGATTAGTATAACCTAAATGGTGCCACAACCTGAAATTAACAAGCAGTAAAAGGCAGTGCATTTGCTGTCAGACGATGCTTCATGAAGACGTAGGATAACATGGAGTCTAGAGACATTGGGGACAAAAGATGAAGGTTCTTTACGAGGAGAGGTTTCAACTTTAATATTCTCTTTTCTTCCACTGGCTCCACAAGAATAATGACAACATCAGCACAATGAAGGCACGGGCCACGGTGGAAAACTGCTGCATAATCATATTTCTCTTCTGGTGGGGTGGGGGACTAATTAGGAAGCCTTATGCCGCCCTTGCTGGGACATGGTGTTCGCCACACCTGCTCCCCGGTGGGCTGACCCAGTTCACTGTCACCGCCATTGCATCAAAGCACAGATAATCCGCACCTCCCTTCCCCTAAACTGCCATAACGCTACACTGAGGTGGGCACACAGAAAATTAAAGAGCAGGGGGAAAAGGGCTCTGGTCCAAACTTATAAGTGGGTGGTAATGGTGACCCTCAACACTTTTCTTTTAATTAGCGTCTTTTCACTGTGTTGTCCTGACTGCAACCTCCTGGGACTCGGCACTAACTCTTTTCTTTACACTTTTCACAAAGACTCTTCTAACTGTTTTTAACATGAAGATATAAACTATTGCTGTTAATGATTTCAAATATATGTACACACACACACACACACACACACACACACACACACGTATGTATGTATTTATGTATGTATGTATGTATGTATGTATGTATGTATGTATGTGTGTGTCTGTGAGATGGTATATGTGTACAGGAAGGCGTGTTTAGTGAATATAGTTTCTATCTTTTTTGTTCCATACGTTTTAGATAATTTGATCTTGCACTGTTTTTCTATGGTTTTCTTTTACATTTGCTTATTTTGTAACCATGTTATGAAAAATGCTTTACAAATCAAATTATTATTATTATCATCATCATCATCATCATCATTATTATTATTATATGATTAATATTGACCTGGTCAAGATTTTCCATCATAATCTGTAATCTCAATCACTTTGATTGTCTGTTATTAATGATAATAAGTCATAGTCTATTTAATAGCATTTTATCTTGATCACAACAATAATATACAGAAAAATTAACAGATTATCTATTCATAGGAACATGAGACAAAGATCACTGACTGTGTGGCCACTCTTCATGTTATCACCACACTTAACAGATAGAAGTTGTTTTTCACAGTGACAGTGGAGAGCACTAATACACTATGGCCTTTGTATCTGAACAGGCAAACATATGTAATGCAATTTTACGTATTTTGGCATTTACAATTAAAATATGAAGAACTCACTCACTGAAAGCCCTCAGCATGTGCTCCTCCTGCACCAGGAGCACAGCTGCAGCGCTGAGACTCTTATTGTTCTATGGCCCTGTTCAGAACAGGTATTAACATCCGTCCTGAGAGATCTGATCACAAGTAGACAGCCTCAAGTACATCTGTTCACACCTGGCATCAAAATGCGTGCAGCTACGAAGAAAGATTTTACCAATTTAAGAAAACACATTGGGGTCAGAACTGAAGTTAGTAGCTGACCACTTATGATCAGATCACTGTGGACGAATGTTAATACCATGTCTAAACCAGGTCTATATGATACTGATAATGTTGTGAATCTAATCTGTCAAAATGACAGACAACCTTCAGATTATCCCATCATTGTTTGACAATTTATGGAGTATATTCAGTTAATTCTAAATAAAAGAGGTAATCTACTATAAAAACTACATGGTATAAGGTCAAACAGTGGGGGGGCAGTAAAGATGGTGGTTGTGTATCTACTCACCCTTGATGAGCTCTGGCTTGTAGGTGCTCCTCAAGTTCTCCAGGATGCTGTTGTAGAAGGGCTGGGCCAGCTCTGCAGGCATGGCTGAGTGGAAGTCTGGCTTGTTGCCCTTCAGTATACACTGCAGAGTGAACTGGCTCACACACAGCACCTCGAAGTCCTGGTCCATGACGCTTTTGCTCCAGGCTCGCCCGTTCTCGTCTTCAAACAGCCGCAGGTTCAGGATCTTGCGTACTCTGACAACAAGAGGAGAATGAGAGGAAGGAGTGTGAGCTGCAGTGAATCATCCACTCTTTCTATTGTGAGACATTAAGAATGACTCTGATCAATCTAATCAAAACTGGCAGGGAACTTGGGGCCGAACTGGATTTGCAATGTATACTATAACTGCTGAACATCCAGAAAGTATTCATTTGTACATTATTTGTATTGTCTTAAACATTATATCTTTACAATTAAGTTACCTTTGTTGTTTGTCAAAGTTGTAATAATTTAATTCATGTGTGAATGTTTATACTAAGCTCCTAAGCTGCTAATGATGAATATTGACAGGTTTTTTAATGCATTTTAAGTGGCATGTTGTACTCAGTCTTCAGATCCCATTCAAATCATTCATTAAATTTCAATTGGTGGAACGTGCATAAACTGTTATCCAACCCACTGTATACTATAATGTGCATTCATTTCAGTTTTTAATAGTATTCCTGATGCATTATCATGGCTGCAGCAATTTAATGTTGTGTCCTGTTAATATGGAGTTAATTCTAACCATTTTATATACTAATATATATGCTGTATGACAATGAGTGTCCTTTACAGGTTTCCCTGTGCAATCTTAATTTGCAAACTAACTACAGGAGCCTTTAGAAATTAGTGAATAAGGACGTATAGTGTTTCCTTCTGCCATATTGTGAAGTATAAATATAAAGTAGCATAACATGAGTACTGTGGATGAGTGAATGAAACTCCACCACTGGAACCTCCCTGCCACACTGATACCACCCTTTGAACACAGCAGTGATGGTTTGTGGTCCAGTCAGGGTTCTGGTCCCACACACTCACATGTAGTCAGCATCCTTCTGGGTGTCCTCCACAGACACACCCAGCAGGACACACAGTCCTCGGCCTATCGAGCTGACCTGCTCCTCTCCCACTGCAGGAAAACAAACACAGAGGGAATGAAGATCTGCCTGGATGAATGACAGGAAGCAGCAGTGGGACCACCTGACACACAGAGGACACTTGTTGGTGCAGTGATAGAACCTGTTTCCTCTGTCTGGACTCGGGTCTCTCACAGACACGCCTGACTGTCTCTGTGGCACTTAGCTGCGGGTGCTAATGCTAACGCCGCTAGCCGCAGCTGACGTGCCGGGCCAGCGGACTTTCTTAATGAAACCTGTTAGCCTCGGCTAACTAACATTAGCATGACACTTTGATTCAGCTGAAGAAACCCATGTTACCTGTCACAGTCGCCTTGGTAACCCTCTGCACGATCGCTCTCATTGTTTTGCTGTTGGATGAACATAGGCGTGAACAACTTCCCAGCTGTCGCCATCTAGCGGCAGCAGCGCGCAGAACACTTCCTCCGCTGGGACATGGCCTGTGATAGAAACTGACTCAGATTTAGGAGGCGGAACTGAACCTCCTGCTTTCACTTTGTTAAACTCTACGTCATTTATCATTTTCCTCACTACATCTTAATATTGTAAATAGTGTTTCATCTTTCATGTCACAGCCAGGGGCGGATCCAGGGGGACACTGGTCCCTGCTGAAATCTGACTGGCCCCTGAAGTTTCCCTGTCCTGTCAGTAGTTTTAATTTTCAAAGATTATTTGAAGAACACATTGTGCTTGAACAAGGAACAATTTTCAAGTTATATTCAATGATGTGTGTCTTTGCTCAAAGCTATAGAGCTATAACAGTAATCAGGGAATGACTTAAATGTGCATCTGACAGATTCAGAAATTCTGATGGATGTTGCCAATGGTGTCCCCTCTATGGCCCCTGATTTAGAAACATCATAGATCCTCCACTGCAGCTAAAGTAATTTTGAGGTTTAATTCTGAACTGTAATTTGTACATATATAATGTCTATTAAGATAAACCAGCAGTTACTTAGTAGCTCTAATTAGCACATGCACCTGTTAGAGAGGTATTGCTCTTTGCATGTTAATGCATGTCATGATAATTATAATATATAAAGCTTAATGTCTCTCTGAACTTGCATTTTTCTTCAGTTATACTCTTTTCACCACAAAATACCTCTGTAAAGGCCCAACAATCCCCTTATGAAACCACATTTAAATTCACTGGATCCAGATTTTTATTTGGATTTTCACCAAATTGCACACACATACATATCTTTCCCCTAAACATGCCTGATGTTTTTTTCGTCAACAGCTATGAATTATATCCTGAGAATGTTTAAAAACATCATGTCTCACATAGTTAAAGAAAGTGAATCAGCCTCCTGATCTGGATCTGCACCTAAATGTATTTGCTCTGTCTTGGGTCATGTTCCACCCCTCCACAAAACATCATCAGTTGAGTAGTCTTGGCGTAATCTTGCCAAAAGACAAACAAATGCTGACGGAAACAGAAATTAGTGGCATAAATAATGGTGTCTGAATCTAGCTGCCTCTGCAAAGTCTCCCTGAGAAGCTCTGATTAATGAACATCTCTCTGACTCTGAGTAAACAAGTTTAATGTTTCACATGAGTAGAATTTATTTTGCTTCTGTTGTGTCAGCAGGTAGTACTGGACTGATGTGTGTTAACACTAGGATAGTAGCACAACATTCTGTTGATCTGCCAATAATAATGCCTTAGACTATATTAAGTATCCTAATGGCCTCAGATAGTAACATTATAAATAAAGATAATGGAATCACATGAATATGAGTTTATTCAAGCATTGTGGCAATTGTAAAAGGTGTTATATTATTTTAATAATATAACATGTTATGTATGGTGATAGTCAGTTGGCATCCAAACATTATGACAGCTTGAGTAGACTGCATTGGACTCTTCCTCTTCCCACATTATAATAATGTTCACAAAAAAGCATAAATTCATTGTGCATCAGAAAGTTTTATTCATGACGAGATTGAACTTTCAGTGGATTCAGTCCTTTGTGCTGATGCAGCTACTTGTCCCTGTCTCCAGACCCAGGTCCACCGCTGAATGATTTGATGAAATTGTAGATCCTTGTGCTGTACGGGACAAAGTCTTCCTTGTAGACAATGATAGTTTTAGTGCGAGCTGTCACGTACACAACTTGGTTTGGATCCTCTTCTACCTTTTCTTTTATTTTCTCTGAGGTGGAGGGATGAAATAAAAAGGGATTTAGTGATCAGAAGGTAAACTGAGTGTAGGATATCATTTAATTGACAAAGTTAGAAGTGTCTACATGTCTAAATTAACATGACTTTAGTTATCAGACCTAATACTTAAGCAGAAAACTAACAATGTGAAAATAATATTTTCTATTTTCCAAAATTCCTCTAGTATTCAAAGTTATGTTAGAGTACAGAGGTAATGCAAGCAAAATGTAGTAAAGTCAATTTTTCAGTCATTATAATCAGCTATTATTTTGGATTGGATCATTATTATTACTGATGGATCAGCATTAGCAGCAGCATTTTGTATTTTGTTAATATGCAGCAAATTCTAACAAAATAAATTATTGTAAAATAACAATGCATGGCCTTCTTGCCGACCTGTTTCTCCAGCTGATGTGCATTGCAAAACAACAATAATAATATCTTTATTATTTACGATGACAATATCTTATTTATACAGCACTTCTCAAAACAAAGTTACAGCATTTCACAAATGAAAAGCATACGAGTAAAATCATGAGGAAATAAAAACACAGTCATAAAAAACACTTAATGAGTGTCAGAAGTTAAAGCATGACCACAAATTACAATAATAAAAACAGGAATGAGTTAAAATGATTGTTATAGACACACGAGTTTAAGTCAAACTCGTGTGTCTATACCGCTGAAAACTTCTAACAAGGAGTAGTCATGGTGAAGAACAAACAGTCGTTAGTGTGTCACAGAGAGATGACCCCAGTGCTGGCTGTAATGTCTGTAAACACCAGCCATTGACCTTTGAATGTCAGTAGAATTACAAATATTACCTATCAACACTCACTGGCATAAATATCCTCATGCATAACTGGCTTTGTGCATTGCTGTTTAAACAGTTTATTATTGGATGTGATGTCACACTGTGCACATTTACTGTACATTCTCTGTTTTGATTGCTGTGGTCAGTTATATTATATTATCCCAGTGGGTTAATGTTCATTCATGCAGACTCTCTGGTTGTTTGTGTTTAGTTACTTCCCATCACAACAGCAACACAGATACAAACAGACACACACACAGTGATGAGGGTAGTGAATACATCACAGAGAGAGAGAGAGAGAGAGAGAGAGAGAGAGAGAGAGAGAGAGAGAGAGAGAGAGAGAGAGAGAGAGACGGGCTCTCACCGGGTTTGTCCTCATTACGACCTGTGTATTTGGAATACGCGTATGAACCGATCATGGTCCAGATACCTACAGCGTAAACTACTGACACTCGTTTATTCCACTTCAACACGTCACCTAACTTCATGGCTGCAGCGGCTCTGTTGAAAATGTGGATCTAAAGTCTGAATGTTTAGTTTTTCCTTCAGGCAGATCGTTCAGGGCGCCGCCATGACAGCCACTACCGGAAGTACCAGACACAATATTCCGGGGCGTGACCAATACAATTTAAAGAAACATAACAAATATTTGCATTGTCAAGAAATGGGAAAAAAATACTATAATTATACCTTATTTAATTAAACAGTCAATATTATATTAGAGTCAATATTATTGTATAAAAAAAGCAACAACAAAAAAACAGTTTACATTTTAAAATCATCTATCTATCTATCTATCTATCTATCTATCTATCTATCTATCTATCTATCTATCTATCTATCTATCTATATATATATCTATCTATGCAGACATACATACAAACATACAAATATATCAATATATATATACACTACACACACAAATTGTTAAAATAATTAGTCGTATAATATGATATAGCTAATCTGACAGAAAGCTATATGATTTTTATTATACAGGAAAAGTAAAAAATCAATGTATCACACTACAGTCTACATTGTACTGCTGGAATATAGTGAGGAGGACAGTGATTGGAAATTAATTTGTGTTAAAAATACATGTGCTTGTACTATGAAATATTTACAGGTGTTGTGCCCTTAAATCATTGATATGTTTGTGATGTTGCATAATTACAATGTGCTGCCATGTTCATTGGAGTCTGTGCGTCTGTCCTGCTGCAACCTGACCCTCTTCTGAAGAAACACACAAATGAATCACTCGCACCATTTGTGTTTTATAAATCTGCCTTATCGTAGGTAAATGTCAGACCTGGTCATGTGATTAAATCACTTTTATTTAACATGGTCATGTTGGATCTTGACTGAGTTGGCCTGCAAAGATGGGTGAATAGGTTAACCGAATAAAAGGATTATTTTGCAATGACTTATTTGTATATTTCACCACAATTATGCATGTTCAAAATAACATGCACTTGCTGTGCCTTTTTATTTTATTCATTTTGTTTTATATTTAATTTCCTTCTAATTATAATATTTCAGTTTGGGTTCACATACACTGTATCCATAAAGTGTATTTTTATGGTAGAGAGTTGAAGCAATTTCCTGGATCATGTTTTGAGCACCTGCCCATCAATGCCTCATGTATTAGATATGAGTCACATCACACTTTTACTGATATATTATGTTACTGCTATGATGCATGGAATGAAGAGCAAAGCTGTCACCTGACTTGCCTTGTGGGTAATCTGAGATTCCACACGTGCATGTTACATCTGAACAACGTGTCTTTGATTATATGTGTTTGCTCTTTAGAGGATCTCCTTCCACCCTGCTAACTAAAATATACAGATCAGTCTGCAGCTCATTCAGTTAACACAACTCACTGATGTTTGATTCAAACAAGAATATAGCAGAGCTGTTGACTTGAGTTAAACTTGACTCCAATATGATTTGAGTTGTGTGGAATCTGACTCCCTAAACACCTGAATTTAAAAGGTAAAATTAAAATGTACACATGGCAAAACTGTAGATTTGTGTTTTCCACAGAATATGGAGTAGTGAAACAAGTCCATTAACCTTTGATGACCACCTAGTGTAAGTCATTTGTCCCAAACACATGATGCCAAAGCTCATGGCTTAGGTTAAAATGTCTAATCATGGGTACAATATGAAATCGTTGTCAGTTTGAAATCCAAGCACTCTGACTTGCACCCTACAAAGATTTTGTTGATCTGTAACCCAACTTCATTGCTCCTGTCATTATTAACAAGGCACTCTTTCTTGACCAATTTTCTTAGAGAAGACATTTTAAAACATATTTGAATATACAGTACATTCATGTGACATACACATCTGTTATTACTATTATTTTATTAATGATTTTTTTTGGTCACAAATTAATAATCATAGGTGCATTATGTAGTAATAACAATACTAATAACAACTTTATTTGTATAGCCCTTATCTAAACAAGGTTAAAAAGTGCTTTACACAAAAGAATATAATAATCCAAGTGTAAGTAAGTATCTCTGCATTACAGCTTTAGGCCTTGTTATCAGATTAGAAAAAGTGTAGAACATCACTAGAATAATCATGTCAATCTCTGTAGCTTGTGTGGGTGGATTTGTAGCAGACCCAGTGATGAGTCACACACTATCTTCTCTAAAATGGTATCACACAAAATGAGTTTATGATGCACAGATGTTGTGTGGCTGGCAGGTTGCCTGTTGATAAGAGGGTGGAGAAATGATTCATACAAGAATTATGTGGTTTGTTTGCGGTACTTTCAAACAGCGGTAACTTGAAACTAAATTGAATGAATTTAAATAACTTTTCATATTAATTTACATTAGCCACAATTTAATTTGCATTTTTACACAGATTACATTTCATCTGTAACTTGAAACTGTTATGATTGATCCTCTAACTGGGATAAGAAGAGAAGAAAACATGCACAATATGTTTTTTTTGAGACTAGTGGAAAGGAAATGTCCAATATGCATATTTAGATTTTGATTTGACTAAACTTGATCAATTTGCACCTGCAGATCTCAAAATAGGATTTTTAAACATAAAAAATATAATGTTAGTAATCCCCTCGGAAAGTCCCATGGTGATATCTGTTAAAAGTTTTATCACATTCACCTGTAGTGTCTTGTCTTAAGATCCCCACTTGCCAGCACACACACATACCTGTCTAATAGCATTTAGCTGCTGGGTGTGGAGTTTCTAAATGCCACTCATGTCATCACTCACTGTACCGAACACTTTTAAAGCAGGAAGAGTTTGGAAAACAACACACAAGACTCAAGAATAGTTTTTTTTTTTTTTAAAGCTAAATTGTAGCCTGAACAAAGACCAAAACAAAGCCGGCTGGCTGGTTTAAAGGTCAAATGCATCAGTGGAGACTGGAACATTGACATGTGAGCAAATGGAGAGCATCACAATGTGTTGTTATCTAGTTTGCTGTCAAAACAACACATGTAAAATAACACTTACAGATATTTAAATTCTGACTCCACAAATGCACGCTCCAGAATACTAGAACGTACCACATATGATTAATGTGACCTATAAATGAATATCAATCTGATCAATGTATGTGTGATGGGAAAGATGTGACGTGTCCACAGGGCATGTTACATAAATGAATCAGAGCAAACCTACTCCTATTAACCTTGTGTCCTGCAACAGAAGTCAGCAGTTTTTAGCATGAAAGCTCATGTTATTCCCACTGCCTGCACCAAACAACACAGAGACCAGCAGGTCCACACCATTTAGCAGATATGGAGGCACATGTCTTCAAAGGAGTGTCGACAACACACTGGCCATAACAGCTTGGTGAGGTGATGACATCAGATGCGGTTTTCAGTTTTTTCCTATGCCCCCAACTGGCCAAAAAAAAAACAGATTTCTTGTATGTTGTAACTAAAGAAAATCCACCTCCATCTCCTAAACTGCAGTGAAAAGATTCTTTGCAGCCGTGCTATCGTGTGTGTGCGTGTGTTTCCAGGTATTAGTCATGTTGTGGGGACATAAATCTGTTAATACGGTCACATAATGGGGAATTATATACATTCCTCTTCTTTGTACGGTTTATTGGTGGGTGGCAACCAACATGAAGTTGTATTACAGCCAAAATCATTAATGGAAGGTGAAGACATGTGTTAAATTTAGGTTTAGGTTAGGTGAAGGGTCAGGGTTATGCAAGTAATAATAATGGTTACGGTTATGGTAAGTCTCCAGGAAATCATTGTGAGTCAAAGACTGTGTGTGTGTGTGTGTGTGTGTGTGTGTATGGACACATTTTCAATAATTTTATAGTATCTCCACGTTTGGAGTTGATCAGGCAAATTCCAATGGTGGAGGTCAACAACAAATTTGGACCAACAAATACATATGTCAAGATATTTCTGCAAATATTAGACAATCTAAAGCGTTCATTGATCAGAAAATGATTCCCCATCATATGATATGATAATTGGAGTCAAGAAGAAGAAAGAAATCATGTCATACATGTACAAAATGCACTAATCCAGGTATTTCTGCATCCTATAGGATTATGGACACAACCAAAAGCTTCTGGAAAATGAATTTATGGTCATAAGTAAGAATTATATCATGGGGACATCACTGTGTACTGTGTTCTGTTTTCTCTGTTCTGATTTAATGTTACAATCTCAAACTCTGATAGGATAAAATACAACATACATTTTTTAACTTCTGGAAATGTGCACTTATGGTTCTGCAGAACATGTTTTTCAGATCTGGCTCAAAGCATCTACAGTACAACAAAACAAAGAACTTAATACAGACAAAAAACAGTAAATGCTTCCACAGAGAAGTATTGTTTTTATCTAATTTACATGCAGAATTAAAATTTTTACAAATACTTTGCTATGGCGGTTGTTTGACTCATTCAAAAAACAAGTGACTATTTGAATGCATGAGAAGCCGCTGCTGAATCCTCCTCACAACTCACAGCAGAACGACTGAGCGGCGCCATTTCTTTGTCTGGGCTTCAGCAGGAATGTTTTTCTTCTTTCTTTTTCACTGATATTCAGGTATTTTTTAAAAAGCATTTCAGATTCAAGGTCACTATGACTCATAAAGCATATTAGTCTCTATTCTTTGATGACAGAAAGTCATTAGTAATACGGGAGCGCATCACTTTGTTTAAAGGTACACTATCTTTATGATTCCCTCTGTCATTCATTGAGCCCAGGGCTATTTTTCCTGCTCTGTCTAAACAGAGTGCATGGGCTGCAGTAACGGCCCCCTCTACCTTGTTGGAACTTGTCGACTGAAGCTATGAATCAGACAAAGATAATACATAAACTCTGCAGGCACATGTAAGTCCTTCAACACGGCACTTGGACTTTATGCACGGAGATGTACAGAACAGGACAGTGAGACTACTTCTTCTGATGGGGGCATAAAGGGGGGACGGGATTATTTTTGCACAAATGTGGTAAGAGGTAAGTAAAACTGAAATTAAGTAATATTTGGTTTTCAAGTTGTCACTGGTTCACCTGAGCACTTACTCAAAACACCTGTCTCCTGCTTTAAAGTATACTTGTCACAAATAACAGATAGAACTATGATAATAATAGAGGCCTGCATCAAAGTTTATTGCTCTGCTGAAAGACATACAGGTTGTATATCATTAGCTGCTCACATGCACACAGTGGAAAACTGGAAGAAGAACAGAAGTGTTCACAACTCTGTGGAATTGATAGTTCAGGATAAACTTGATTGATCATACAAAGGGAGAAAATGGGTATAATCAACTAATAAAAGTTGTGAGGTACTAAAAATGATACTATACATCCTGATCATCTTCAAGGTACATTTATATTTGCATTCTAGTACTGCAATATAATATATAATGGGGACATGGGGAAGTTTCAACAAATAGTTGAACACAAAAAACTTAGATGATAAACTAGGTGCTGGGAGCTTGCAGAGTTAGCAGCAAGAGATATCGATACTGTACCTGAAAGTGTGGAACATAAAAAAGAACCTTAATTATCAGGCATATAACTTACTGTGAAAGGGATGTTAATGTCTACTCTGAAATCGAAATGTAAAAATGTGGGCTGATCTCTATTCATTTGCTGTTCACTGCTCATTATGTGGCTTCAGGCTGTTCAGGTAACTAACATTACCTCCTTTGGTGGAGGTGGGTAAAATTGCTTTCAGCTACATTTTGATTTAGCTACAGCTTGAATATTTCCATAAAGACAACCAGACACCTCAAACTGTTGCTTTTGATGGAAACACTTTTTAAACATTATGAATAAGTCTATATTTTAGTTTTATAACTATGTATCTCAGGGTTTTAAGAAGCTTGCTGATGCCAGATGGTGATTTAAAAAACAAAAAAACAATCGTATTGAACTGTAGATAATTAGATGATAATTAAAAAGCGGCATAATATTCACTACAAATGTATTTGTGGAATCAAATGCACAGTTCTTTTACATAAACGTGTGATGGCCTGAGGAGGCAAATAAAACCGTACAGTCAGCATTAAGAGCATTTGTGTTACATGAATAATGTAAATAAGATTAAAATCACATATAATGTTTTATGTAGTTTTATAAATGATAATTATACAATAAAAAAATGTTTTCCTAAATTCTATGTTTGCAGACCAGGTATCACTACAGAATGTCTTAGGATGCATGAGACAGGCATGAGACTGATATGAGACTGAAACATTTCTGAAGAATCAGAGCCAAAGATGCTTGTGGTTTATAGTGTAATCATGATGGCATGACATTAACTTGAATATATGTTTTTTATGTCTTATATCCTTGTTCAGGCCGACACAATTATATTTGACTAACTCTAGTTGGCTGAAGCTGCAACCACTAGAGAATCCGATTCAATAAGGCAACACATAAGTTCTGTTTAATGGTTTTACATTGATTGATGGTTAGATTAAGCTCTCATGCAACATACTCAGCCAAACTTACCATTCACCACTTAGATATTATTCAAATCTCAACAGACATACAATTCCAGTTGTTGCCCAACCTTACATCAGATGAAGTGCATGTATAAGCTGCTTGCACGGGCGACGGCACAGAGGACTGTCTCTTTGTTGGGAAGATAAGGCTCAATGCTAGAATGCAGTGTAACAGTAATACAAGATGAAAAGAGTCAAAAAGTGTGTGGGTTGAAAAGGTTTTTCACCATAAGTCAAAGATCACACTAATAGGAAAACAGCAGCAAACCCCCAGAGTGGATTAGCCTGAAAAACTGTTGCTCTTTATTTCTAGTGAGTTTTTTTCTGAGGGGAAGGTTTCTGTGTGTGTGTGTGTGTGTGTGTAAAATCATCACATTACTTTAAAGAGGTAGCTGTGATGTTTTACAATCAGAAATGTTGCACAAAGATTTTGTTGAGATTTTATTTGGAGTTAAAGTTTTTATTTCCACAGGCATGTTGCTTTTCTCAGAGAAAACAACCACGTGGGCCTGAATCCTTCGGACCATTGTGGTTTCTCTATTTTCAGGAGAAAACAATTAGCCCATGAGATTTTCTTGAAGCTCCATTTGGAAACTTGAGACTCTGGTTCCCATCAGTTGTAAAGTGACACTGTAGCAGACAGTACTACCAGCCCTACTCACTCACACACTAATGATTACACAATCATTTTAAATATAATCCATTTATAACCCCAAAAAACACATTTTTACACTGATTACACACTGAACATTTTTTCTTTCTTTTAAAAAAGAAATCTCGTTATTAACTTAAATTGACTATGTGAGCTTTTACCTGTGAGCTGAGTGAGTCTGTACATGCCACTTTCCACAGGAGTGAAGGATCTGTTACTGCCTGTGCGGCATGTGGACAAAGATTTAATGTCGTTACCTCCAGCTATGACTGAAACCTCAGATCTCTTTCAGCCCAGATTCTTTTGTAATTTGCGTCTATATTGTTGGTCTTTTTTTGTCAAAAGCAATGCCACATTCATCAAGTGAACAATGAGCTCATGAAACGTCTATACAGCATCTCAGTGAACCCTTCAAGTCAGTGGCATGTCGGACTCCAAAGAGCCTTTTCCACAAGCGACATGACTACAAAGGAAAGAAACATGGCCACAGAAATATATGACTTGCTCAAAAGGAATATGTGCAGATGCTGCCTTGAGGTGTAGTAACATTCCAGTTCAGTGTGATGAGCCTCCAGCTTTCTTCTTTCATGTTTAACAAAGTATTACAGCTTTTACTCACAAACTGTATATGCTGTGTTTTTGTTTTTGCAACAGATAACACGTGATGGACAAGTTAACTACAGTCAAGACTGTCAGCTATGGTGGAGGAGGAGCTGGAGCAGGGAGCAAAGGTGACATGTGAAAAGTGTTCAACTGTGGCTGGCTTTACACAGAAACTGGTAGTACAGTGATGTATTCACCTTTTAACTTTTATGCACACAAGTTTTGGTACGTTGTCGACAAACCACCCATTAACTGCTCTTAACCAACAGCAGTTAATGGTATCAACTTAAAGACAGAGTCGGATCATGTATCTACCAGCTGACGCAGACCTTATTGACCCGGGGGGGAGACGTCAGAGCTGGTGTGACTCTCATCGGACTTTCTCCAGAGTTTTCCTTTCACACATGAGCAGCAGCAGGAGATCCTCCACTCAGACACATAATAATTCCACTGCGGATATTCAAGTGTTTTTGTTTACAACAAATTGACACTGGCTTTGGCTCTTATCACCTCAAAATCTCTGCTTTTTCACCCAAGCCTTTTGTACCAAAGTACCAGAACAATGGGAGTGAATGGAACAATGCTCAGAGCACTGTAAATAGTTTTTGTCTCTGGAGGAAAAAAAGTAAAACAGTGAAACAAACCTTTAAAAGTGACATGATAGAAGATTTAAGAACATCAGTGTACATAAGTTGATGAATTTGTATTTAATGAATACATTTTTAAAAATTGTCATAGACAATATCTGTACCCTTTCCAGGATTACAGCTGCAATTAATATCCTGTCATTGACAATGTCTAAAATAACTGATTTGTAATGTGGAAATAGGTTGTGTGAGAATTATCAACGTTCCCTCTGCTCCATTGAGCTTTTGATCATCTTTATGTTTAGCAAGGTGTTTTGGCCTCCTGGCTGCTCAGATCAGTCTCACAGCTCTCATCAGTCATGTTGCTAGAATCCGCTTGCATTTTTAGTACAAAGGCTGTTTTTGTCTGTCTCCTGGAATAAACAGTTTTTGACTCCCATTAGCCAGATCAACTAGATGCATGAGTGCTGTTTTTGGTAGTTGCTCTGCTGCTTCCTGGTGGTCAGAAAGCCCTCAAGAGGCAGCTCATCATGTTTTAGACCTGAGGGATAATGATCCTGGGCAGCTCCAGCACCAGCTGTGTTATGTGTTCCTGTCATAAATCAGTCTCATCTAAGAGAGCAGGGATTTCATGGTGCAGAGGAATTGGGCATGCTCAGGCACAGAACCAGGCGAGTGCACTCTTATCTCAGGAATGTTATTTGATAATCAAACATTTTCCAAAGGTCAAACAATAACAGTGACAGTTCTGTCTGGTGGTTGAATTTGATAGAAGCCCTCAGAGTATTTGATGAAGGTTATGATGGGATATGTCTTTCAGAGATGTAAAAAACATAGGAATTCTATTTTTAAATATGTTTTTCCTTTTACCCCCAAGGTAATTTTTTAGTGAGTTCGGGTGGATCGGGTGGAAGAGCTGTGTCAGGAGGCTCCAGTAGCACAAACAGCTCATTTGTGGTAACATCCAGCCGCTCCAGTGGATCAGGAGCAAGCAACGGCACCGGAGGCATCAGCACCACTACTGTAGGAGCATCCTCTGCTGACGGCTCTGCAGCCTCTGGGGGCTCCGGGGCAGGGTTCAGGGCTGCTGGAGGGGGGTCCTCCGGGGCAGGGTTCAGGGCTACTGGAGGGGGGTCCTCCGGCATGTCCTCTGGTTTTATCGTTGATGGCAGAGATGGAAAAAGGGAGGGGGGTCAAGGTGCTGTATCCACAGGGACAAAGACCAGCTGCAGTTCAGGTGGATCCGGAGAAGCAAAGAGAGGGTCTTCCTCTGCAATCACTTATTCTCCAAAAGAGAAGAGGAGCATGAGCAGCATGGCAGCAGCTCTCCCTGATGTGTTTGATGGTTAGTTATTGGTCAATAGCTGATCTCTGTTATAACTTTACAATATTGATAGTGTAAGAGGTGTCAGCAGCACCATGTTGCAGGATTTGGAGAATAAAGTGTAAAGTGAAGGCTTTTTGTGTTTCAGAAAGTTCAAGTACAAACTCTTCTCCAGAGAACACCAGGAAGGCATATGGTCAGTGTTTACAAATTACAATCTCAGATTGTTCTCTGGAATGTGCAGAGGAAGTACAAAGTGTGTCATTAATTAATTTCTTGCAGGCACATCAAATGCAACTTCAAGTTCCACCACCAGGGGGAGAACTCAGAGCAGAGGTAAACCATGAGGGAGAGCGTATAAACAATACATGTCACTTACATACATGAGATTATTTACTAACCATGTTGTCATTTTTAAGAGAGTGAGATCAGAGCCAGACTTCAGAGTGCTTCTCCCTCAGGATGTTGTGAGTATGACTTGCCACATCCACGTATATAAATATATCTAATACTATACATTAACTGTAATCATCAACTAAAACCAGTTTGTAACTTGAGTTCAAATGTAAATGTAAACACTGTTTCCTGTGCTGTGCAGGGACGGAGCTGAATGATGTGAAGCGTCTGCTGAGAGGAAACTCCACCAGCACCAGCCCCACTCAGTCCCCCAACAACACGCTGCCCATACCGAGGAAGGCCAGTGTGGAGGCCTGGAGCATGTCGGAGAGCTCCAGCACAGGTTCAGACAATCAGTGCTTGTGTCCGTCAGGTGAAAAAGTGGTTTTAATTCAGATATTCCTCCTATGGTCTGGGGAGCTGCGATCCTGCCTGGAAGGCTAAGTGTACAGAGCAGCGTTGAAGTTGAGAAGTTGTCACCTCTTCTTCAACACCACCACTCAGTGGTCAACAGGAAACAAGATACTACTGAAAAATGCCTGTTCTCTTTATTTCTTTTAATAATGTTTGCAGATTTGCAATTCTACACCAGAGTTGAATATGTTTCTGGACCGTTTTCATCAGTTTTTTTGTTTTTATGGGTTTGTCTAACATTTTCATTTGTCCTTTTTAGACGTCCCCTATGGCAGCATTTGGCCTGGAGGTGTGAGCAGTAGCTACAGTTACAACATAAACCCCAACAACTTGTCCACTACCTCCACTCTTTACCAGTCAGGTCCGTAAAATACACATGACAACCATTAAAGCCAGTAATGCTAACTGGTTTTCTATGTTTCCTGAGGAATTTATTACAGATTATGGTTATATAACATATTGCAATATTGGATCTAACTCGTTAACCATTGCATGCCAAATGCGTGGTGTGTTGTATTCTGATAATATCTAATATAGTATTAATAATAATGACAATAATAACAATAACAACTTTTAGCAAAAACTAAAATCTCCATATGCAGTTCATAGATATGTACACACTATAGGGAAGAAGATTTTTAATGTCATTGAGGCTTTCTTGGTTTTATAAACGGTAAACAAAGAATACACTACATGTAGTTCATACATGAATATGTAAAGATATACACATATATATATATATATATATATATATATATGTGATATACAATATCTCCATCACAACAAATCAATGAATTCATCAAATGTGATCAAAAGATATTGATCTTTATTGTTGTGCAAAATACATTTTTCATAGATATAAATATTTGAATTAAGTTTCTTTGCCAGCTAAGATTGTTGGATAAATAAAACAAATAAGGTTGTGTTGTGTTGTGCTGTGTTATGTTGTGTTGTATTGTATTGTGATGCATTGTGCTGTGTTGTGCTGTGTCCAGGTCCAGCTCCAGGACTTCAGAACAACATGACTCTCAGCTCTCCCTATGTGAGCAGTGACCTCTCTGCCAGCAGCACAGGTGAGCCTCATCCATCACTGTCTCCAGGGATTTCACGTCCTCAGCTCTCACTGACAGCACCATTTATCTCTGTCTCAGCTCCAGTGTACGGTGTTCAGAATAATCTGACCAGTACCAGCCCCACTCTTCTTTCTCCAGCAGGAGCAAACTCTCCAATAGGTAAAGCGCAACAGCATATACAAGAAAATCAGGTTTAAATGTGGTTTGGATTAGACAAATAAAACTATGTTGTACTTTTTGAAGATGTTTTTTTTGTCGCTTCACAGTTTATGGTGTGCACAAAAATCTATCCGGCCTTGGAGCAAGCCCAAGCACAGGTGAGCAACAATTTAAAAATTAATTTAAAAAAAAAAGCCAGATTAGACAGATGAACTGGAGGATAAAATACATATACTTACCCTGTCATAGTAGCTTGAACTTTAGTAAACTGCTTTGCATCGAGGCAAATAAAAGGGCCAACAGAGTGCAACTTGGGACTGATTTCTGTTCAACCAACAGTGGGTGATAGTTCATTTTCATTCAGTCACTCAGAGATTTTAATTTGGTGTTGTTTGTTTCTCACAGTGGGACCCAGAAGTACCTCTGCTGACGACGCCCCAGGAAAAGACTTAAAGTTTGTGCTGTTAGAGAAGGAGAACGCTCCCGTCAAGAAGGAGTCAGAGAGGCTGGTCTCGACCAAAGTCACGAAGCAGTTCATGTCTGCTCCTACTTCTGCTAGTACTTTTGGTAAACATTAAACTACAAAGTACTACTGCTCAAATACTGCTGCTGCTTATACTAACACTGATATACATCCTAGTTGCTATGCTGCGGCAACTATAATGATATAAAGGTTGCGTTGGATAATTGATGACTGTCTTATAGTGACCTACTCTGACGACTCACTGAAGAGAGAGAAACAGATGTTGTCAGCCAGCACAGCATTAGAAGGAGCAGACACTAAATGTGAGATTAAAACAAATTCTATTGATTTTAATCAACATCATACACAGTACAATCCTTGTTTGTAATAATTGCTGTTTTAATTCTCAAAGCTTCAGGCCTGAAGGTTGCCACAAAAGACAAAGCCACATATGCAGGTACTGTACACTGCCCCATTCTTTATGTTTGTCTTTTCTATAATTTTCTGCTTTATACTGTACCTCAGCACTCCTGTTGTTTATGTTCAACTATTGTCACAAACCCTACCAGGAACTAGATTTTCAAAATATTGTCTGAAACTGGTCAGATTGCATGAGAAGAACTTTTAGAGTTTGAGAGATGTCAATTAAAGGTTCAGTGTGTAAGATTTAGTGACATCTAGTGGTGAAGTTGCATGTTGCAGATGAATACCCCTCACCTCACACTCCCCTTCCAAAGATGAGAGAGAACCTGTGGAAACCTTCAGTTGTCATAAAAACTCAAAAGGTGTTTAGTTTGTCCCGCTCCTGATGTAAATATAAAGTATTTAAATATAAAGGGCCTATTCTGGGGTAAAAAAGAAACATTCTTACAATTTAGTTTGACATCACTATGATTATTTCATATTTAATTTCTGCAAATAGATCCCTTGCAGTTAAATCTTACACACTGGGCCTTTAAGGTATTCAGCACGAATAGAAGGTTTAGGATGAGAGGATTGACCCCACACTCTAATGTCCGTCTAAACGTCTAAAGAGATCCTGTGTCCTCAATGCATCATTACTGCGTTCACACCTGTACTTAGAGCTGTATACTCGTGATCAGATCACTAAGGATGATGTTTATACCAGGTCTGAACAGGGTTTAAGCTACAACCAGGAAACTGAAGCTGAGTATAGCATAAAGAAACAGCCAGTGTCCTTCCTGTGGAGCTTCCAGCAAAACACCGGAGGCCACGAAATAGTTCAGCAAACTATACAAATTGGAAAGTTTAGAAAACTGAAATTTTCAACCCAACTTAGTGCACTAGATTTTTTTATGTTGTGGCAAACTCAAACTCCTCAGTTTTTAAGAGAAATTATACTGTGCAACCACCTGTAGCTATCTTTTGTTTTGATAATTTATCTTTCATAATTACAGGAACTTTTAATTTGCATTTGTTATACTAAGGATTCGAAACAATTCTAACAACCTGTTAAATACTGAGCGTTGGGGGTGCCGGTCCCTCTGCACAACTCATTGTCAATATAAAAATGTACACAGCTAAGGAAAATGGGAGAACAATAAAAAACTAGAGTCGATAAGTGACAGAAAAGAAAAAAAGTTCATGTTAATTAATAAAAATTCTCCTAATTTACTGTCAACACTGAACTTAAGCCTGATAGTATATAGTACATTTGATTATTTTTCCAGAGATGCTTTATGAATCTGCTGCTTTTATGCATCCAGTCCAGTCTTCTTATTTGTCATTTTGTTTGTTTTGTTTTTCAGAGATCCGAAAAGATGAATCGGGCTTTGGCTGGTGCTCCTGGTGCAGCTGGTGGAAGTGGCTGCTGGGCCTCCTGCTCAGCCTGCTCCTCCTCCTCGGACTCCTCTTTGGACTCATTGCTTTAGGTAGGACAGGAAAACTCCCCCATTCTTCTCGAGCAGCAGGTGTTTCTGCCTTCATGATGGTCAGCAGAGGGGATCTCAAAACATTCACCATCTTCTCTCGTGTTTTACAGGTGAAGAGGTGAAACGCCTCAAGAACCGCGTTGATGCCTTGGAAGCCATCACTGGCACCGCCCCAGCCCAGTCCAGTCGCTTGTTGGCCTCCCCTGGCATCAACATCATCGACCCACTGGATTCAGCACATGTCGACAGGAGTTCCCCTAGGTTCACCCTGACCCGCACTGATAACTACATCAACCTGGGGGCTGATGGACCGGGTGGAGGAGGCGGAGGAGGCGGAGGAGGCGCACCGAGACAGGACAGCACTGCACTGCAGAGAACTGTTCAGCAGCTGGTCAGGGCTGAGCTCCAATCGGATGCTGTACGAGGTAAGACGAAATAGAAATGAAAGAAGTTAGATCAAAGCCAAACCAGTGAAACAACCTCCTGGACATTTGTATGTAATTGATCATCACTTTTTTTTCTACCTTTAGAAACACTTAAAGGAGCGAGAGGAGAGCCAGGGACCAAAGGTACATTTAGACAAATTATAGAATAATTTAGAAACTGATATGTTGTAGACAGTTGACAGTCATGCAACTAAGTCTGGCTGTTTCTTTACAGGTGACCCAGGGGCACTAGGACAAAAAGGTGAGGTAGTTAATGAACATAAAACCTCAGAAGTGTGTGATACAAGAATCAAGCTCTGTAAACTGGAGACTATACACTAAAAATCTATGTTTTGCAGGAGATGGAGGTTTCCCTGGTCTGCTAGGTAAGACTGAGAAATCTGCAAGTGTTGTGTGTTTTTCTTTCACAGAGATGACAAACTCACTGCCTGTCCCATGTATCTTTTTTCTTCAGGTCCTCAAGGGCAGATGGGTCACCCAGGACTGGAAGGACCCAGGGGACCTAAGGGAAGTGCAGGTAATGTCCAGCCTCAGTCATTTTGCATAACTTGTTTAGTTGAGTGGAGACAATTTGAAAGTGTTAGAAAGACCACAAGGGCTAATTTTCTCTTTCTTTGTGTCCAGGTGAACCAGGTCCCGAGGGACCATTAGGACCGAGGGGCCGTGAGGGACTCATGGGCCCCCGCGGAGAGACTGGCCCACCTGGTTTTGGAGTGAAAGGAGAGCGAGGTTGAAAATGTTTTGTGTCACACAAGTTGAATCGATGGAACGTTACTGGATTTTCAGCATTTGAGAATGAAATTTGGTTCTGATCTCAAGGTGAGCCAGGACACCCTGGTCCTGCTGGTCCTGCTGGTGCTGCTGGTGCTGCTGGACCTGTGGGGCCAAAGGGTAAGGTCAAAAGTAATGATGGAATTATAGATCAGAACAGATCATACAGATTCTTTTAATGCCTAAAATCAACGGCCTCGACATTTTCCTTATTTGATCAAGGTGACACAGGAGAACAAAGGGCCTCAGTTTATTTTTCACTGATGACAGCAGTGTATGAGATTTGTTTATGATGTGTCTGCAGGTGATCCTGGACCAAAGGGTTACCAGGGTGACGCAGGAGCGCCAGGAGCAAAGGGTACCTTTCAGGCTTTATCTTGTTTTAATCCAAAAGATCCTCATATAAGCTAAAATACACAGTTTTTCAAAATAGATAAAAAGTGAATAGATAAACAATGTGTAGGAAACTTACCAAACTTCATTGAAATTATGAGATTGTTGTGTTTTTGTGGAGCACAGTTAGTTAACTATTGTATTAACAGAAGATTAGGAATGTTTGCCTTTGTCAGTTAAGGACAAATTTGCTGACTCATTGAAACTATTTACCTTCCTTATTGCAGCTGACAGAGGAAGTCCAGGGACGCCGGGAACCAAAGGAGAGCAGGGAGAGCGAGGATCACGTGGATCAGCAGGTGTGTGTCAGTCCTGCACGACATGAACAAAATGTGGTCTTATGCCTCGACATTTACAGCAGTTTACACATGTTCATGTCTTTTATGTTTTTATCCAGACTCATCTGATCATTTTATTTTCAGTCCAAGTGACAACTGGAAACAAACACAATTTGAAGAAACCCCAAAAGGCAGACTTGAAATATAATGTTCAAGAGACCAAAAACACGTTTTTCACCGTGACCTTGACCTTTGACCAACCAAATCTTATCAGTTAATCTCTGAATCTAAAGTAACAGTTGTGCCAAATTTGGACGACTCCTGAGGAACTCTTAAGACAACACAAGATCACAGTGACATTGACCTTTGACGTCCAAACTCTAATCAGGTCATCTGTGAGTCAAAGTGAATGTTTGTGCCAAATTTGAAATTCCCTATGGGTCTTCCTATATAACGTTCACAACAACATGAGGTCACTGTGGTCAGTGATATTGACCTCTGACCTATAACCACCAAAATCGAATCAGTTAATTCTTGAGTGCAACTGAACGTTTGAACCAAATATAAAGAAATTCCTTCAAGGTGTTGAGATGCGTTCACAAGACGGACGGATGGACAACTTAAAAACATAATGCCTCTGGCCACTGGCTGTCACCGGGAAAGAGGCATGAAAAAAGCTGCTATCACAGCAGCCATTAAATATAAAAGTCACAAAAAATATTTTTATTATAATTTTTGTATTATTTTGAAATATTTGTCATCCTTTATGTATGTTAGCCATGTTGATTTTGACATGATAAACTCTAGTTTCAATCAAGTATACAATACTAACAATACTAACAAGCTTTAATATTCTCCACGATATGATCAACACTTTGGCTAATGTGGTAAATGATATCAAACTCTACACAGATATTCATATGAAAGTGACTACTGAGTCAGTTTACTGACTTATGAGTCTTCTCCTGATTTTAGGCTGACTTGAAAATATCACATAATGGAGAAGAATGTTTGATTATGATTCTTTAAGTTGTGTGTCTGTGTAAGTTTATTTATTAAAATTTACAAGTACAACCAGTCAATTTTTTTTCAAGATTTAAGTTACAAAACCTCGACAATGTTAACATTAAAAGAAAAGGTTCTAATTTTGGATGATTTTTTATGTCTGCATGATTAAAAGGTGAACCAGGACCACCTGGAAAACAAGGTCCTGTTGGACCAAAGGGGACTAAGGGGATTACAGGTGAGGAGAGAGCTTCATCAGCTTTATTTTTCGTCGTAATAAAAATGAAATTTGTTAAATTAAACATTTTTTAATGTGGGGGGTATAACTATGTTGATCATGATGCCATAAGAGTTATGTGCTTGGAAAACTACTGACATGGTAATGTCAGTTGTTATGACTGCATGCTGTAAGAGGTAGGGTAGATGGATTTGTCATTAATAAGAGAAGTGACATTAAATAACTTTGCAAAGAAAAGCTTTTCAGAGTGGAAAACAACATGAAATCATATTTGACTGTCCATTTAAAAAAGGATCCAATGAGAGAGATTAAACTTGTAAACACGTGATAGTCGTTATATCCTGTGAACTAGAGTCTGTCTTTAAACTGCAGGTGAGGCAGGTTCAATGGGACTTTCTGGAGTCAGAGGACCACCTGGACTTCCTGGAGATAATGGACCCCAAGGTACCATATAGCACTATCATAATCAATTGTAATGTAATGAATTGTGTTTATCAATTATTGCCTGAGGAATTTCAGGTAGTTTATTTATTAAGAGATTACACTGAAATTAAATCAGTGTGTTTTTTCTGCAGGCACCCCTGGGATTCAAGGACCACGAGGTATGAGAATATATTAAAATCAATGCTTTTACTCTTCTTTCAGATGAGCAAAAATATGTTTATAGATGTGTTTTCTGATCCATTGCCACAGGCATCGCTGGAAACCCAGGACAACCTGGTGCTCAAGGTATTGCCTCATTATCTTCTATCATCTTCTATACGACTGAACGTTTAGATAAAATAACGAAAACACTCACATACCCACACAACGTTCGAAGCAAAAATAAAGAAGCTTCAGTGAAAAGAAATCACTGCGGCTGTACATTTATGTCCATTAACACTTTATTAAACTGTGGGTAAAAGTGCTTTACTAAGAGAGCAACTTAAAACTAAAAATCAAAGACAACAAGCAAAATAATACAATGTCATTAAATTCCAACACAAGCAAATAATAAAGTAAAAGTCAATGACAGCAAGTAAAAACATTGCAATATCATTTAATCTGAAAACAGTTCAAAGTAATGGCAAAAGTAAAAGATAAGGAACAAACGAATAATAGTTTAAAAACAATTATGTAAAAGCCATACTGTAAAAGTAAGTTTAGAAAACTAGGTTTGTGACGTTTTAAGTCTGAGATCGTCGAGTAAATTACTTCATGCTCTGCTGTTTGTAAGATTGCTATATGAGCGCTACATCTGAACAGTTAGTGCTAATCCTGTGAATGGAAATAAACGTTTATTTCTCCCCCCAAACTACAGCCTTAATGTTTATACTCTTTTATTGAAGGCATTATACGACCATTTTAAACTAAAACTCTCTAATAAATGCTATGTAATCTACCGACTGCTACATATCTGATGTCAAGCTTCACAACACAGTTTAATATAATGCTATCTTTCAGGTGCACCCGGTGCGTCTGGTAAAGTCATCACTCCAAGTAAGAACTGCAGAACTTGTACTATTGTAAATGCACAGATTAGGTGTACTGTGTAGGCACTTAGTTTTAGGTATTGTACTCTAAGTGGCCTTTTGTCTATTTCTATGTTGTTCCCAGTTGGCTCTGACACTGTGGCCATCCCTGGACCTCCAGGGCCAGCTGGGCCTGCAGGCCCTGCTGGATCCCCTGGTTTGTCTGGTCCCATTGGCCCTGCTGGTGTCCCAGGACAACCTGGTAAATCCAAACTCTTAACATGTATTAAGCAGCTTCGATGGTTCTAAACGTTTTAGATGAATGTGAGGATCACTGTAATTTTACCTTGACTCAATCATTTAGGTTCTAAGGGTACACAAGGGGAGACAGGACAAAGGGGACCGAAGGGAGAGCAAGGAAAATCTGGCGAGCCGGGCATCAGCGTCACAAATTCAGAAACTGTTAGTTCCACCCGAACTGGTAAGTACCTCTTTATTTCTTTAATCACCTACTTTATTGCCATGTGGTATTAGTATCAAGATCATACTGTGTGAGGTGGTAATACATGTGGAAACATCCTCCATCTTTTCATTTCTGACAGGACTTTCCTCAGTGGCAGGTTGGCCCGGTCCACCAGGACCCCCAGGTCCTCCTGGACCGTCTGGTTCTCAGGGTCCTGCTGGTATGCTGGAAGATATTTGATAGATAACAATGGTGTTCTCAAGCAATTGTTATATGTACTTATATCCCACTAATGGTTATGGAAATGTTACTGTTACTTTTGTTTAGGTGAAACTAAACAAGGTCCTCCAGGACGCAAAGGTCCTCCAGGAGAGCCAGGTAAAGGCAGTTGTCAATTTACCAAGAAAAGTGTTTTTACACAAAACTAAGTGATCATATGTACAATACATTAAATAATCTCTCTTTCTCATTATACGGTGATGAGTAATGATGTTGCTGTCCTCACAGGTGTTGGCTATCCTGGACCCCCAGGAGAGAGAGGAGAACCTGGCAGCTTTGTGCCTACTTCAGGTTGGTGGGAGGAAACTCTTTTTAGATTTACTGTAGATTGACAACACCTCATGTGACATACTTCATACTGCATTTTTCATTCTTTTGCCTCAGAGACCTTCTTTGCTGGACCACCAGGACCCCCTGGTCCAAAGGGCCAGGCAGGTAGGTTCAACTAGTTGTTTCTTAAACTGTGTATGAATGTTGCAAAACTTTGAAATTTACATTTATCTTATCATTTCTTCTTAGGCGATAGAGGACCACAAGGTTACCAAGGTGAGAAAATTGTAAACTGTAGCATGAGTCATAGTGTTTATGAATGACAGACATTATATGCAACTTAATGTTATTCTGATTGTTTCAGGTGACCCAGGTCAACCAGGTCTACCAGGGGAACCAGGTGTTGGTAAGTAAACAACTTTTAGATTTGGTGGATTTTTTTATAAAAATCCACCAAAATCCTTGACAGATTGTGTCTGTCAAGGACAACATGTGTCTGTTATGTAAATTTATATTTCGTCAAATTATTGTGTAGTGGAACGAGACGGCAGGCGACCCTTGAACCCTTGCTGTTTGCCTTTCATGACATTATACTTTGACTGATGTTTTCTATGCTTTATTTATCATGTTCTTGTTGATAGATAGTTGTGTGATTGTTCAGAACCTTTGAGCAAAAGATTCACATACTAAATATTTTCCTCATCTTTCAGCCACTTTCATCTTGTGGTTTTCATCAGAATTTGTTTAGTTTACAGGAAGATATTTCCATTGTCAGACAGAATTTTCACCACATGCTCACCAGTGTTTTGGTTTTCACATCAGGTTTCCCAGGACCTAGGGGGCCTCCGGGACCACAAGGACATACAGGTAAACCTGGTATCAAGTTCTCCTTTACATACAGGTTGAAAAGTCCGTTTTGTGCATGTGTTATTACACAGGATTAAGCTACAGGTAATGGTTGTATGAAAAATCGTTTTGTTCTTTCTGTCAGATTTTCCTCTAGCCCCTTTACACATCCCTGGAACCCCAGGATTCTCTAGTATTAAGACCATACTAAATATCCTGTCATATCAAATCAAGTATCAAGTGTCCGAACATTATTCTTTAATAGTCCTCTGCTTTGGGCCACTTTAACTGACCAATACATAATAATCACCCAGATAAAACCTTATTTGCAAGAACAAATGCCAGCTGTCCCAATTCACAAGCAATAATGCTAACATTTCCATAAATTCCATAAACCTTTTTCAACTTACATAATGTAGTCTTAACTGATGAAGTGTTAGTGTTAATCACTTATGATGGAGAAAGCTTAAAACACGTATGCATTGCTTTCACAATTCAGCCCAGGTTGTTGCAGCTTTGTCAGGTTGTAATTTCCAATATTATTGCAGTCATAATAATAGAATTAATCTTTGAAAATATTTCAAAACTATTTTTGAAGTATTTTCTAGATTTTATTTGGGATTCTGTGTCTTTATACCAGGTGATTCTGTCCAGAGTAGAAGAGATGAGAGTAGGCCAGCACCAGCTGATGTGGGCCAGTACATCGCAGAGTACCTTCAGAGTAAGTTGTACTCCTGTGCCTATATTTACTTTGGTTTACAGTATATCACACCACATAAGGATGAAATAATGAAAAACTAAAGTCGATTAAACAGTTTGAGACGATGTGGTCTTGACATGCAGATGGTGACATCAGGGAGTATCTGGCTGGACCTCCTGGACCTCCTGGGCCTCCTGGTGCTCCGGGAGCCCAAGGGAACACAGGGGACGGGATGGTGGACGATGTGGCCAATCGAGTCATCACCTACATCCAGAGTATGATCAATTACACAATATAACACAAATGTTACAGTGATTAAAACGTAGGATCAACTGTTTTCATGACAGTTTGTCACCCTCTGTATGACCTTTACCTACTGTCATCAGGTTCAGTTAGAGGATATGATGGGTCTGTTGGACCACCTGGACCTCCCGGGCTTCCTGGACCTCCGGGAGCCCAAGGGAACACAGGGGATGGGATGGTGGACGATGTGGCCAACCGAGTCATCGCCTACATCCAGGGTAAGATCACACAATAATGTTGCATCTATTATCTCAAAGTATCAACTCACTTAATAACAGTAGTAGTTTTATAACCTTTACCCTTCTGTATTCAGGTTCAGGTAGAGGGTATGATGGGACTCCTGGCCCTCCTGGTCCTCCAGGTCCACCTGGCGCCATCTCTATTAATGACATCATCAATCTTTTACAACGTACGTTTCATTAGATGTTGATCAAAATCCCCACGTTTCTAAAAGGTGGCATAGTTTGCAGAATCAGAAACTCAATATTTGATTGGAACAAAAAATTATACAATTCACTTCAAGTCATTTCAATGTTATTTTGTATAGTGCCAAATCATAACAAACATAATCTCAAGGTACTTTAGATATTAAAGGGATAGTTCACTAAAACATTTGCTCATTATCTACTCACCACTATGCAGATGGAGGGGTGGGTGAGCACTTCTGGCTTCTCAGGGGTAAACTTTGTTAGAGCATAATACAATACAATGGAATTAAAATGAATGGTGACCTAGACTTCAGACGTAATAAAACAACAGAAATAACATAACATGCCTCCATACTGCTTGTGTGGTGTCATCCAAATGTCCGCTGGGCCCAGACATTTATATATGACTTGAAACAAGGTAATTTACACCTTGTTTTAAGCCTAAAAGTCCACCGGAAGTGGCTAAGCCAGCGGACGTTAGCACATCCAACATTCTGTGAGTGCACCTTGTAAGAAGATATCAGAAGACATTTAGACTAAAAACTTGATGTAAATGATCTCATTTCGAGCTTGCAGACACTTGGATGACGCCACATGAGCAGAATGGAGGCATGTTATGTTTTTTCTATTATTTTATTATGTCTAAAGTTTAGGTCACCATTCATTTCAATTGTATTGGATTCTGCTCTAACAAACTTCACCCACCCCTCCATCAGCATAGTGGTGAGTAGATAATGAGTGAATTTTCAATTTTCAGTGAACTGTCACTTTAAGGTCTTGACCTTCAGAGAATATCTTCTTCATCATTTTGTATATTGATTGGAAGGATTTTTAACCTGCAATGCTTGTCTTGAAAAAAAAAAAAACCTGTGTTAGGGACATTATGTCAACCTGTGAAAGAAAATATCAACATGTACTGAAATAGCCATTAACAGACAGGGACATCTTTTTACCTGATTTTCTCAAATTCTTGAAGTTATTTTTTTAATGCAGCTACTGATAACAAATGCTAACACTGTGAATTATTTGTGTTCAGGGGAGGATGTAAGGAGATATGTTGCTGGTCCACCCGGTCCACCAGGACCACCTGGTGGTCAGATATTTCACACCCAGCAGGTGGCTGAACAAGTGCTCAGTCTCATGAATGGTGAGTTACAGAATAACCGAGGTTAACTATTTAAAATGTAAACTGTTGAGATGACATACAGTAGATGAGATTGTGGGTCTTGTCTGTCTACAGAGGATTACAGTGTTTTACAGTGGATCTAATACCTGTCTTAATCTAACATATGTTCAATCTTCTTTGTCTCACAAGCTGGGTATCAATCAAATGTGGGCCCTCAAGGGCCTCCTGGTCCTCCAGGTGTTCCTGGTCTACAAGGACCACCCGGACAAGCAGGACCACCTGGCCCACCAGGACTTGGCAACCACATCAGCTCAGACATTCGTGACTACCTGCAAAGTGAGTTTGACTAGAAAACTAGATTTTTAAATAACAAGAAAAAACTAGGGCTATGTTGTAGCACTGACGGGCCCGAGCACACGCACGTTGAACCTGTTGCGGTCGGTGGAGAGAGCAGATCAATGACCAAGCGCACATCTCCACGTTGCATGCGTTTTACACACTGCAGAAAGGATAAACGCTTCACTTCCTGCGTCCGTCACGCGATGTCGATTCTTGCCTGCTAATTGCTCATTACGGTCCACGCTTTCAATTGCATATCACACTGTGAAACTTTTATGTAAATCGAATGATAGTTGTAAAATAAAGCTTACTTCCTGTTGCCAGTAGGTGGCACCATAACTATTATTAAGACTCTTGTCTTACATGTTTAGTTTGGACTAGATTGGACCAAATATGCCTGAGATACAGAAGTTTGTGTTTTGATGGCGTGTAATCAAACTTTGACGCCAGGCCACGGTCACATCATGTGACGAAAAATCAATCTTTGAGTTAGTTTGTATCTCCGTCTTGTTGTGATGACACTCATCTCAATATGAAGTTGATCTGACTGTTGGTGCTCGGGCCCTAATAAACACACACATTTTGTATCCATTTGTTCCATTGCAGTCCCAAAGGTGTCGCCTTCAAAGGCTCACCAGGCCCCCCTGGTCCCCCTGGACCTGAGGGCCCCCCTAGTCCAATGCGAGGACTGGTCTCCTATGCTGAGCATACTGGCAGAGACTCAATCACAACAGAAGAACAAGAACGTTTCAAGAGTAAGTTTAAACCTCTAAAATACACTGTCTCACCCAAGAGACGCTTCAGCTTTTGCAGCACAACTTTAGATATGTTTTAGTCTGTATCAGTTTCCAACTTCACACAACTGTGACACATTGTATTTATGTAAGTCTCCTTATCCTATCGGAGGAAAGCATTTTTTATCACTCCAACAGCTATGGATAAAGAATTGGTTAAGGTGAGTGTTTTCCACAAAAAGCACTACCACAGGCCTTATATTCCTTTTTTTAATGACCAAAAAACGGTATGCCTCTATTACATTTATTTAATATCTCTCATACTGACTTGTTGGTCATAAAATGTGTGTGTAAAGGAATACTTCAACAAGTTATGTCCAAAAATACCATTGGGTTCAGAGTTAAGGCAACTTGTGTCTCTTTAGCTTGAGCTAAATTCCAGGTCATAGATGGGTTCAAGTGCATGAGTATAGGTTAGAGCACATATGCTAAAAATCTACAAAGAACATAAGAACTTTCATGCAATTTAATCCTGCATATAATGGACTTGGGTTATAGACAAAATGGCTCCTCAAACACTTGGATTAACAACCATTCAAAAACATTATGTTGAGGGTTTAATTAAGTCTTACCATAACTGTCACTTCACAGATCTGTCTTCTTCAGAGTCACATATTAAGTCATATTATATTGTATTGTCTCCAGGTCAAGCAGTGAGAGGAGCCATGTTTGGGCTTCCTGGTATGCCAGGCCCTCCAGGACCCTCAGGACACAAGGGAGAGCCAGGTGTGCCTGGCACTGGAGCCTGGAGCCTGAATACTGCTGACTACTCCAGTATGGCTGTCCGAGTAACTGATTACATCAAATGTAGGTGGCAAGACCCATGTCAGCAATGACAGAATTGAATTTGTCAATACTTACTTATATGGTCCATGTATTGTATTTTATTTAGCTTTTGTTTCTCTCAATTAATCTTTATTCAACCAGATAATCTCCAGAGATACATTACGTTTCTTGCAAGAGATATTTGGCCAAGATGGCAGCATGGGATTATCATATTGTAACACAAGTACACACATAATTTTCTAACAATCACATTTAAACAAAGAAACCTGACCAAAGAAGAGTGAGAGATGAAAGTCATGAATCAGTATCTTGTATGTGATGCTTGAATGACTGATATTAAGGCGTTTATAGACAAAGTTTATCTTGTAGTATTTTCAAGCCCTGGGAGTACAATAGGAAAATGCAGTTATGCCATGTTCTGAGCAGATAATACTGCACACTATCTATCACCAGTATCTAGTCTCTAGATAGATAGTGTGATAGTGATAAGTAGATAGTCTAGAGAAAGCATTAGGTTAAGTTGTTGAATTCGTGCTAATGCTTAATATACAGTATAATACTGTACGCTACTGTCCTTCACATGCAGCCCACGGTCTGCTCCGTGATGTTCTGAGGGACCCTGACCGTGTTGTCCAAGGACCTCCAGGACCTCCTGGACCTCCAGGAATACCTGGACAAAGCCAGTGGGTCAGCTCCCGTGAAAATGTAGCGGGTCTGGTGGAATATCTCAAATGTAAGTCGATGAGCTCTATGATCACAAACCCAGACCGAACATCTGTTATATATCTGGTGGAGTCCACATAGTAACAGTATCAGAAGTAACAGACATTGAGACAATCATTGACATTAGTGTCTTCTGAAAACTTAAACTGTAAACGTCCCCTGCTGCTCAAGGTCTTTGCTCATGTTAAAAGTCTTCCAGTCTTTTTCAGTCCGATTTTCTTTATTTTCTTCAGATTTAAGTCAACCAGTTGCAACAAAGCTTCACTCGTATCATCCAGTTTTCTCATGTTTGCAGCTCATGGTGTGCTGCACGATATTGTGAGCGAGTACAACAGTCGCATCTTCCAAGGACCTCCAGGACCGGCCGGCCCCCCAGGTCCGCCAGGATACAACAGATTGTCTGGTACATATGGAAATGCCACAGAACTGCTGGAATACCTCAAATGTGAGAGAGCTACAATATTATTCAACAAATCACAGATCAAAACTTAAATATGAATGTCAGGGGTAAACTTTTCATGACCTTATCTCTTCATTTTCCAGCGCATGGCCTGGCCCATGTCATCGAGCGCTCTCACAATGAACGTGTCATCCACGGACGACCTGGACCCCCTGGCCTTCCAGGTCCACCGGGTTACAGCCGCTTGTTTGGATCTGATACAAACGTCTCTGATTTGGTGGAATACATCAAAGGTGCAGCAGAATTTAACAATACACACATTTTATTTAAAAAGAAAAATGTTGGAGCTAAAAATGTGAGAATGAGGATTTAAAAAAACTTTGTCATTCATAGCTCATGGAGCCATTGTAGGAAATCCCGGGAGACCAGGACCGAAAGGGGAGATGGGATTCCCCGGCATTAAAGGAGACAGAGGTACATCTGATAGAATTGTATCTAATAGAAGATCCACTTTACTGTTCTAGAAATATATTCCCCAGTTTATCTGTCAGGTAAATCTCTCCACCACAGTTCAATGACGAAAC
This sequence comes from Verasper variegatus, assembly GCA_026259375.1. Lineage (NCBI taxonomy): Eukaryota > Metazoa > Chordata > Actinopteri > Pleuronectiformes > Pleuronectidae > Verasper > Verasper variegatus. Next base: position 23,178,898 of record CM048044.1, read on the forward strand.
ACTGCTGCGAAAAAAACAAAGAGGGAATTTAACACTGACACTAGATATTCACCTGATTTGTGTTACTCCACTGTTGAATTACTTCACATGAATGTTGCAATACAGGAAGAGGACTGTGTGAAGATCTCGTTTCTGTTTTCATAAAGTACCTGACTGACTGTGCTGCTCCAGTAAAGATGTGCCGTCTGTAGCCATAGTGCCATACTAGCTAAACACGCCTGCAAACCAGTGGCAGATCTGAGATTTTTCTAAATCGTGGGGGGGGGGGGGGGGGCACAATTTACACAGAGGGACCAATTATAAATCCAACGTCGATCACAGTTCCTTAATCAGTAAGGTGCACATGTAGGTAACTCCTTGTTCACTGTTACCTCTATAGCTTTGAGCAAAAACACACGTCATTCAATATATTCAGGAAATTGTTACTTGTTCAAGCACATTGTGTACATCTAAAAACTTGAATGTTTCCCATTGTTCGCCTGTAGAGACACTTTCTAATGACTCTGTCTGTCTGGTCACAGGTGAACATGGTCCTCCTGGGCATCAGGGACCCAAAGGACTAAAGGGTGACAGAGGTCAGTGATTATTTCACATTCAGTCTTGGGCCTGAAGTTAGCTCCATTTAACATTTTTCAGATCTTCAAATTTCATCTCATCTGCTGCTGTCTTAGTGAAAGTGCAGGTGTACTCCCAGTTCGCTGGATCACCATGACTTTTATACATCATATGTGATTTCATTTTCACACACAAGTGAGCTGATCTGCAGTAGCTCTAATTTTAGATAAGAAAACACGTACTGTAAGTGACCAGGTATAATTATCGCAATTCAGTTGTCACAATACACCGTGAAAGCCATGCATGATAAAAAATTGCTATAAAATCAATTCACTTAAAATAGGTAAAAAGTTGTGATCAATTCAGCTAAAAATATCTGGTCTTCATCTCTCTGCTCATGTTGGTTTTGTTTCAAATCAATCAAATGTGTCTGAAGAGAAAAGTTGCCACTGACAGCTCATTTCAGTAAGCTAACATCCCGTCAGCCTGGATGAGTTCATTTGAAGAGAGGGGCCACGCTGCACAGTTTGGATTTCATGCAAACAGTCATGGTTCTGAGCAGGTTGTGTTGCTTTGTTTTTCCAGGAGATATCTCACTGATGACCAAAAGACGGAAGAGGGACGTTGGCATCTGAGAGCAGCATCTCTGAACATATGGGCCTTTAAGAGTTGTGTATGAATAAGGAGGGAACATGTACTGAAGCACTGGATGCAGCTTCTTTTGTAAGGGACCTGATTGTATTTCCGTATCCATAAAGATTTACAGCTCAGAGTTGTATTTGGGAAATCAGGGATTATGTATGATCTTGAATTTGTCTGATTGTATTGAGGGGTATTATTCAGTGAGGTGACATCTTTTTTTGTGTGGGACTGATGGAGCTGACTCCCTTTTTTTTCATCAAATCAAAGACTAAACACAAGTGTAGTAGAGAGGAAACAGTTTATTTACAGCAAAATGAAAATCTACATTACATAGGCATTCTAAAAACTATACATTTATTTTAAAAATGCATAATGATTTTGATATGGATCATGTTTTTTTAATGCTATCAAAATTCAGAATTCAATCAATTTAATCTACCTGGACATGGATTGACATTTTGCAGTTATATTTGTAAGCTGCAAACCTATAACGATTAAGTAGAGTTAATTAAACTGTAGCACACTGTGTGTAAGTGTGCGTGTGTGTGTGTGTGGGGGGGGGGTCATATAAATAGCTTTTGAGAAAGTTTTGCAAAAGGTGCACAGCACTCCTTCATTATGTTTTTGTACATAACTTCTCAGTTATTAAATACATGTGACACACATTAAAGCCAATCCTAAAGAAAATGAGATGATGAACTGAACCAAGATGGTCAAGATGGCCTAAACCAGTCAGGTCCATTTTTTTGCATCAACTGCATCAAATATTACACAGTGTTAGCATTGCTCATGATACTTCAGCCTACAATAAAAAAAACATTTGCCAAAGGCTCACGCTCTGTTCTTGTACTGTGTGTTTGAAAACTGCTGAATGAAACCATTATGAAGTTGTTCATTTTCTATACAAAACCAAGAGTTACACAGTATATCCATCTCCAAGAATTAAGGCTATTAGCTAGCATGTCAATGAAAACAGTATTATCATTACAATACAGATAAGAAACAAAAGCCATGAAGGCCTACCCATAATACACCTGGTAGCAAAATATCTCATGAGGAGGCATATGAAGAAAAGCAAAGTAAAAACAGAGGACGCATCATCACCTGTGACTTCAGCTCAGGTTATTTTTGTTGAACGTAGCTGAACTGAAAGCTGGTTGTGGTTTGAAGTATCTTGGGGAGTTTCATGACTCTTGGGCCTCAGAAACTCTTCAAAATGATTTAGATTCTACAGAGCGGATGAATGACAGTTTGCATTCGTTATTCATCCCTGAAGAACTTACTCCTATGGATACACAACTTTTGCTCGATAACAATAAAGTGGTGTCATCTGAAAAATAAGACAAAGAAAGCAGACCAGCAAACAGGTGCATAAATGCTTGTTCGACAGCCACCGCTGGGATTTCCTTTGAGTCCAATTAACAGTGATTCTTTGTCTCTGCATGGAAACACTGTGTCCATCATATGCAAACACAGTAACTAAAGGTTTACTGCTTGTTGCCAAACAGTCGCCTCAAGTCTGACGTGCTTGAAACAGGAAGGCATTCTGAAGAAAAAAAAACCTGAAAGAAGGAAAATGTTCTACATTTTGCATTGAAATACAAATAATACAGACGACTAATGTATCACAACCTACCACTGACACAAACAGATATGTATGATTTCATAAAAATATATTGTAGCATCATTCCTTCGATATGATTGATATTAAAAATGTGCTCCGTCCTATTCATCAGAAATACATTCTAGTTAATGAATCAATCACAAATGATAAAGTTGCTATTTCATAATTAACCAACTTAAGTGGCATGAAAATCCTTTCCTTAGTGCAAACATCTAAATGAGAGAATAATTGCTCAGCAAATAATGATCAGAATTTCTTGGCTTTAAAAGCCAAAAACATCAAATTCTACAGGCACTGGATTTGTTACAAAAAAAAAGTTCAATCACAAAGAAGGTCAGAAAGAGAGCGACTTCACCTTCACTTCACTTCGAGGCATCGACTCAAACACTAAATCTGTTCAGAATTCTCCTTCAAAATGACAGTAACAGTATGAAAATATGACAGCAATGAAGAGTCTCACAAAGCAGAGCTGTCGACTGAGGAGCTACGTCCAGACACAGAAAACAATTTACACCCTTACACCCAAGGGCAAGGCAGCACAGGTTCAGTCTTTACCGTCTTCATGAGCGTGTGTGCTAATGTCCGTGTGTAGACTGTGCGTAGGGTTTTTTTGTTATTAGAAACCAGTGGAGTGGACGCTGGGGATGGGGTAGAATTTGGAGATGCGGCTCTGGTTGGAAGGATTAAGGCACTCGGACTCTCCGCTCATCTTGAAGAACACTTCCTGTTCCTGCAGCTTCCTGGCAAACTCTTCCTCCAGTGCCTGAAGGACACACAGGAAAACACTTCAGACTTCAGCGTTACAGCCCATCTGTCCTCCTGCATACCTGAAGTCAACATGTGTCTCATGTCCTTCAGACAGAGGAGAGGCTCACAAGTCTCTGATCACTCTCAGATAGTTATGGTGATATACTGTATATTTGTATTGAATATGCTATGTCCATAATAATCCCTATAACTGACGACACAGCTCAAGTTTGTGCCAAATGGAAACAGGCAGAATTTCTTACTTTAATAAAAACAATTAGGGAGGAATGGTATTAACATAATTTATAACTTAATTTAATAGACAATTGATGAGCAAATCATTCAAGGTCAAGAATGATATACAGACATGGTTGCAAAGTGTGAAGCTACAAATGAAAATCTGAGCATCATTTCCTCTACCGAGGAGGAGACGTTTTCATCTGCGTTTGTTTGTCTATTTATTATTTATTTTCCACAAAACTGGAAGGATGCATTATGGGTCTGGAAATTGTTTTTGTGTAGATCTGGATCAGAAGGTAGATCCAGGATTTTTGATCACTTTCTTTATTATTGTGACAGAGCATTTTTCAAAATGTTAATTGATTTCTCAGAGAATAATTCCTGGTCTCTTCTTACAATTTCTTGTTTTTAGGGACTGATATTTATAATTGTCAGCAATGTGGTGCAGATCCAAATAAAAATGGTCTAATAAATTTAAGGTGATGTGTCTGTCTGACACTGTCTTCAGTATAGAGGTAAAATTGTTTAAATCGGTTTTGAAAAGGTTGCAAATGTAATACTTACATGAATTAATTTTCATATTAGGATTGCTGTTATTGCTTTAGTGATGCATAAAAGGTAATACTAGAGGCAAAGGAAATACTAATAATATGATTTTGGTCAAGATTAACCTACTGCAAGATCAGGTTAAGTTAGAGGATTCAGACATCACGCACAAACTTTTGAACGGTAGTGTACATACACACATACATACATACATACATACATATATATATAATTTGGGTGTAATAGACATTTCACCTTCTTCCTGGGTCGTAGTTTCTCCCTCCACTCCTTCAGCTCCAGGCTGTGCTCCTCATCCAACTCCTTCAGTTTCTGGGTCTCATGTTCGATAAGCAGGTGGCACTTCTCATTCTGAAACACAGGGAGGTGAGGTTTAAACATTTTGTTTATGTTACAATGAATTTGATTTATAAGGTTACATGTTGTGTTTCTTTTGAATCTATACCTGCAGTTGCTGAAGCTCTCGGATGTTGGCGTCACACTGCAGCTGCAGGTCTCTCATCTGGTTTTCGTGTTTCTGTTGCTGGTGGAGCCTCTCGTTCTTATGCCTCTTCTCCTCCTGAGCTGCAAACTGAACGATAGAAACACAGGTAAACTTAGCTTAACGTTCTTTAAAGAAATATGATCTGACCCTCAATTCTCCATATATTCCATTCACCACAGGACAAAAGAAAATTGGTTCAAATGAATTTCTACCACGGCATTCTACACGGCTCAGGTACCTGTTTGACCTTCTCCCGCTCCTGCTCAGGGGTGACAGCAGCTCCGGTGATACGAAGGCTCTTTTTAAACATGGCCATGCGGGTCTTGGCCTCGCTGCGCTGAATCTTGGGCAGTCTGGTTCTCTCCTGCGTCTGCTTGTTCTTCAACTCCTCGATAAGACGCATGTTGTAGCGCTGCATCTGTTCCATTTCCTGCAAAAAGCACACACATACACACAGGTGGATGTGAGAGATGTAGGGAGCTGTCAGAGCAACCTTTATTTGTATACATTTTTGACAGAAGCAACAGCTGAAGGGAATTCTGAAGCTGGAAGTAGGATCAGAGAAGCTGTAACCATGTAAAAGAGCGACAGTGAGTCCCAAACAGGTGTGTACCTTCTCATGTCTCTTCAGCAGCTGGTGTCTCTGCATGAAGTACTGGTCTTTGAGCTGCTGCTTGAACAACTGGTGTTTTTCCTGCAGATGGCGCTCTTCCAGCTCCCACATAGCAGCCTCCCTTGCTGTATGCAAACACATGAGTGAAGAAAGGACAAAGCTAAATGTAAATGACTGCAAAGAAGATCCAGGTTTACAGGCACATAGGAGGGTTTATATCTCTTCAACATTATGTCTCACACTAAGAGCATTGAGCTTTACTACAGGTCTGTTGTGAGAGATTTACAAGATGGAGCCCGGGACAAAACCACATTTGTGGGCTGAAGTTGCCTCATTAGAAGGAAACTGCCAGATCCTTGTGTAAACAAACATCATCTTAACTAATGCGTTCTCAAATCTCAGAATTTCTGTTCCCAGTTAAAGCTTTTTAAGAAATTCTTAAAGCAGAGCTACATCCTCCCATGACTTGGTTCACAAAGTATTTATGAGAAGTTTCTAACTATGACTATACTATCCACAGGATCATTTCCGAGCCAGTGCTAACTGCTAACGTGCCGCTGTCTGACAGGGCTGATGTAATAATGTTCAATGCTGTTAACATGTTGAAATACATGGATAGATAAAATATAAATAGATTTACAAATAATGCTAGCATCAACCTGTTTGAAGTAAGAAATAAAAATGATTGCGATGTAGTAAACCCCGCCCATAGCCAGACCACGATGTAAGAGAAATAAAAATTAACAAAGCTGTTTGATCCTAAACCTTTTGTTGGTTGATCATACAAATGGAGACGCCATATCTCAAGCTACGTTTTGGTCGAATATTAACAGCACAGCTATATATTGGTGACATGGCTTAAAGTTTTTGAATCGTGAAATCAAAACAATCGAGATGAGAGGCTAACACACTGAGTAAGGCAGTAGCAAAATAACAGTTTTCTGACAATATCGAGCCGTCCAACATGCAGGACAGAAAATGAACTCATGTTTATAGTAGATGACGTTTGAGTGCGACTTGTGAAGAGACACATGACCTAATACAACATAAAAACTTAAAGACCATACGATTAAGGGAAAATACCCAAAGAAGGAACACTTACTTGACAGTAACAAGGTTTTGACCCACATGACCTGAACATAGCATCACCTGACGCTGCACAGTAAACATGGTTGGATATAACTGTTTACCTCGGAGCAGCTGCTGCTTGTGGTTGAGGCAGTCTCTCTCGATGGTGGCGAGCTCGTGTTTGTGTTGCTGGATTATCTTCTTCAGATCGGTGTCCAGATCCTGCTGCTGCTTCTGAAGAAACTCCTGTTCCTGGACCGAGGATGATACAGATTATAAACAACAGGTTACAACCACACAGACACAGGTAACCCAAGGTGACAACAGTAGTATCTAGAACACACAGAGAACCTGAACCCTCCATCCACAACAATAACTGAAAAATCTTAGTGCACTGGCAGGAAGCGTCTTTGCTGTATCCAGAGAACAGGCTTTAGGAGGCCGGTCAGAGTGTGTCAGTCCCTGTGTTCGAGTGTGTTTGCCGGTCTACAGGCTCTCTGCCAAGTTTACCTCAGGTTAAACATGGCTTGAGGAGATGAACCAGACAGTTACAAACTGGCAGCAACCACTGTTGCACCTGCTTGTCAGTCACATTAATCCAGCCTACTTGGCTCAGCTCACCAAAAGGAACCTTTAAATGTCTACAGAGGACGTTCCACAAAATATTTTGTTCTTCAACCTGTAAAACTATTTCCAAGGAGCATTACCCCCTCCTGGTACTGTTCTGTTGCATCAGAGAACAAAATGTTAAATTAGTTTGAATGTTCAGCATTTCATTTTCACACAGACAAGGCATAGCACCAGGCCAACTAGCAATACTTATTTTAATAACAACAACAAAGAGCCATTAAAGCTAGGGTTGGTAATTCTGGAAAAGCTAGCAAGAGTATGACTAATACACCCACTAACATCTAAAATTTCCCCATTTGGGAATGGATACAATCATTATTCACTTCTGGGTCACATGACTCAGGGTTTTAATTGGCTCAGATCGGCAGTAATGGAAATGAGACACATGGGTGAACACATTAATTTGGCAAGACAGCCAGTTGAGAGAGGGCCTCAGTTTTTTTTGACATTATTGATGGCTATTGGGACATGAAAAAGGACTAAAACATATAAGATAAAATGTTTAAAATGGAAATAACATAATTCGCATTAGGGCATATCTGTTCAGTGCTGTGTGGGTTTGTCTCAAAATGTGAGTCAACCTTTGTATCTTTGTCTGGGCAACTTTTGTTGTGATGCTGGTGCTTTGAAATCTAAAGCGAGGGAAAGGTGTTGTGTGTAGTGAAAGAAACTAGATCCCAAACCAGAGGAGGCATTATATCCTGAATGGGAGCGTGGCACAGGGTGCACAAGGACAACTGAAAGGACTGAATCATAACATGGGCCACTCCTTCCTATACACATTTTACAAACACCGCAAACACACACACATTCTGAACTTGTGGTGGGCACTGCACACTCAGGTAAGAAGGTGGGAGGAAATAGTCAGCAACAAAAATTGCATCAAACTATAAACGAAATGAAAAACAAAAGACATAGTAGAGGAAACAAAGCTCAAAATCCACCGCAAACCGAGCCCTTGTTACCTCCTCTGGTGATGCTTGGATTACATCTTCCTTAAAATGTTTCATGATAGCATTTGTCACACGCTTTGGAGAAAGTCCCACTTCCTGTTTTCCCTGTGTCAGGGCAACAATAGGCAATAAGATGGAAATAAAATGAGACAGTGCTAATCAATCCACAGCGCTGTGGATTGATTAGCACTGGATGAGAAAATAAATGAGATGTGGCAGTAGAGACTGATTTAGTTCCTGCATGGCTAGAGAGAGGTTATGTAAACACTCATAAGACAGATCAGAGAGGCGTGTGTATGTCTAAGTATCAACGCAACCTGCTATAAATAGGAACCTTACAGGCTCTCCTTCTGGGCAGGTAAAAGAAGTTAGATGGAGGCAAAGGTAGCAGAGTTATGTGATCTTCATGCTAACCTCTTTCTTGCGATTTTTCAGCATGTTCTGATACTTTGACAGCTCTTTGTCCTGCTCAGCTTTGATGCGTTTGACCTCGTCCCGGAGTCGGTTGGTGTGCTCCTGCTCCAGCCTCTCGATCGTCTGCTTCTGCTGCCGCTCCAGATTCTCCACCTCCTGGTCATACTGACGCTTCTTGCTCTGATGGACACAGAGGGTCACAGAATGTCAATGAAATATGTCAGTGGCTCTGAACAAAAGATGAAATTTGTTCCAGGGACTTTTTGAAGGACATCTGGACATGAAAGATGTCGGATCCACAAATTCATCATGGTTCCATATTTCAGATAATCTAAAGTGAAGGATGAAATATGTACAACATCAGAGGGTAGACAAATAACTAAATGTATATTACATGAACAGCTACATCGGTGACTCATAGAAAAGTAAATCTTTTCAGAGAAATATGAAGCAATTTGAATAAGGCCAGATACTTCGTGAATTGAACATGAGTTGATGTCTCTTTTTCCCATTAATTATCGAGACTGATGCTAACCACCATATTCTAATTCGTCCTACCAAAGTTAACAATAATAATAATAAACAAATCTTTTTACACTTCTCATGATGACATTAGAAATCTCTAACTTGGTGTTTTGCTCCTTTGCTGCATAGTGCAGTGTAAAGGGAGATTTGCTGTACAATTTGAGGCATGCTCTCTCACACTATTGTGCTACCACCTGCTCTTGCCATGGTCCACATTGTTTTTACTGTCTACTGTTTTGATAAACACAGCATGTGTTTAGGGTAGGAATGAGTCACATGTGCTCCTGTAAGACTTGTGCAAAACCCTCAGTACATCTGGCCCTCTGAATTTCTACGAATCACAAAAATCTGGATCTCGACGCAAAAAGAAACAGAATAGTAGTCAGATGAGTCATAATATTTTACACTTTGCCCACATCTGGAGGAGTTTGTTTGCAGAAGGTCAAAGTAAAACTTCACTTAACAACCACAGAGTCAGTCTGTTTTTTAAAACATGTCCAGGAGCTTGCAGCCACATGGTCCACAGCAGTTTTTTCGAGGTGTTTCCAAATTTCCTCATTATGTCATGCAATTTTAACAGAGGTGTTTGGAGAGAAAACTACTAAACCAACTCTGAAAAATAATGAATTTAATGGAGTGTTTGGATTAAAGACTGCCTAACTCTTTTTCAACTATCACCTTTTGAAGGTTGATTCAGAATATATGCAACATCAATTCAGTGAGGTGCTCTCTTGGCTCTATCGATTACTCACATCAGACATACTGATAAGCCTTGTTGTATTTTTGTTTTAATTATCTGACTTTTCCTTAAATCCTTTTAGACTGGGATTGAAAAAAAGAGAGTAACATATTTTTTCCCCATGTTCAGCTAGGGCAACTGGCCAGACCTTTGAGTTTCAGATGATTGTTTATTTTAAAGGAGGTGATCCCAACCTAGATGTGTTTTTTATGCACATGTGTGAAGAATTTGTGGTTCAATAATTCCTTAAAATAGCTGTCTCAAGTTTAAGACTTAGTTTTGAGGTTAGAGGAAATAATTGTTCTGTTAATGTTACTGTTAGGCAACATCCATACTAATACATTTCAGTTTAAAAACAGTATTTAAAACTAAAACAATGTCCAGGTTTTTTTTTAGCTCTGTCCAAATCTGTCTGTCCATATTAACATACCTTAAAACGCATATCACGTGATCATTTGCATACAGTGGGCATATGTGCATGCTTGTGTTAACAGGAAGTAGATTATCTGCAGTCAGATTTATTTTCTTGGACCGACAAAGAGGTGAAAACTCTTACTAACAGTGCAAACTGCATCATTTCTTTAGCTCTCCTTGACCACAAGAGATTTAAAACAACCACGGGGCCAGCAGCGTTTCCAATCCCTTCTGTTTTAGGTACTTGAAAACTGCAGAGTAGTGTGGACAGCAAATGTAAATGTAGAAATATATGTATATATGTATATGATACATATTTGCAGTGGAGCATGTCATATAGAGTATTATTTGAAAATGAGACTGCCCCCCCCTTTAAATGAAAAAATTAACTGACTTACTGTGGTCTCCTGTTCGAAGCGGCGGTAGATGTGTTCCTTTTGCTGCTGCAGTTTGTTGCTGAGCTGTTGCTGAGCCCTCTGCTCCTCCTTCTGCAAGAGGCGCAGCTCCCTCAGCTCCTGGCGCCTGCACAGGTGCAGGAGGAAGCGAAGCCAGAAAAGAAAGAAAGAAAAAGGAAGAAAATATGGTAATGGTGAGTTGTTTTTTTAAACTGAAAAGGAGGTCACCATGGTGAACAGGCATCACCTTTCATGGAGAGCTTTGCCGAGTTTTGAAACATAGCTGTGGAGCACTGTGCAATGAAGTACAATTAGGTAATAAAGATTCAGGATTTAGAGAGCCTAACTCCACACTGGTAGCTTGTGCACTGAGGAACTAATTTCCATAGTATTTGCATGAAACTGGTTCACGGTGTGTACATGTAAATGAAGACAGGTGAATACCTGAGGAATCTCATCTCCTCGTTCTTGGTGTCATTATCAGTGATGATCTTTGATGTCGTCACGCTCACTTCCACTCCATCCACAATGAATTTGCGAGTTTTCTTCAGTGTCTTCTTCTGACGCTTGGTGTCCTGGAAAAAAAAGGATTTACATATATGTATCATCAGCTCTGCAAATCTGTCATTATACAGCTTCAGGTCAACCATTTGCCGACTAAATTTATCACACTGGAGTGTGTCCTGTGTATGTTACCTGTATGGAAACAGATCCAGGCTCTTTTGTTTTGGACAGAAAGCTTGAGATAGACAGATTCAGGTCTATGCTGCTGTTATCTGCAGCGGAGCCACTCCCCGAATCTGAATCTCTCTCTTTGTCATCCTTAGCTTTGTCCGGAACTTTCTTTTCATCTTCTGCATTTATTTTATCCATGTCTGTGGGTTTCTCTTCATTCTCTACTTTGGGGACACCTTCATCTTGCTCTGGTAGCGTCAATGACATCTTTAGATGTTTGTACCGGTCCTCCCCCTCCTCAGCTGGTGTGTTTGATTCCTCCACAACAGCCGTCTTTTCCTCCTGAGGACCCTCTGTGACCTCTGACCTCTCGGTGGTGGCAGGAACCTCAGCTGTGTCCACTTCCTTTTCATCATCACCAGCGATCTCCATCTGCTGCATTTCTTTAACAGGTGCCTCTGGTTCAGTCTCTTTATCTGGTGAGGAAACATCTTCTCCTGCCTCTAAAAGCTTTTCTTCAACAGGTTTCTGTTCTACCTCTCCATCCACAGCTGGAATGTTTGATGCCTCCCTGGTTTGCTCTGCTTCTGCAGGGTCAGCAGCCTCCTCCACAAAGCTAGTGTCTACCACATGGTTGGCCACAATGACATCTGTGGGTGTTGGCACGGGTAGAACTGGTTCAACCTTCTCAGGGACAGATTCCAAGACGGACGGAGAGAGGGGGATCTTCTCATCCTCTGAGCTGGCAACGCTGACATCAGATGGGGCACGTTTGTGGCCCTGAGACAGAAACAACAGGTACAGAATGTTAGATTCTTAATTCCTTTTTTGTTTTGTTCACCAAATTATTCAAATTTGGCCAAGGAAGTTGCATATTATATCACTCTCTCTTTATTCCTATATGTCCTGTTTCGAGTAAACAAATAAAAAACTAAATTCAGCAGGTCCTGTTTTACAGCGAGTATTAAATTACTGGATCCAGCCTCACAAAAGCTGCACTATTTTTAAATGAGTATATCAAATATATTTGGATTTTGGACTGTCAGCCAGATGAAACAAGCCCTATTAATAGAGAGGATAAGGATGATAAGATGTGCAAAACAAAATGCGGACATTTTCTTTAAGCAGTGCAAACATGACATTAACCCACCCGATGTGCTTCTGTTTCTTCCTCCTCTTCTTCTTCTTTGTGTTCTTCAATCTCCTCTGTGACCTCAGCCTTCGCCTCAGCTATGATCTCCCTCAGCGGTTTGCTGTCATTTGTGGTCGACAAAAACGAATGCTGTGAAAAGGACAAAGAAATTAACACGGTCATAAATCAAGGTTTAATTTAAATATCAGCACCTGAGGCAAACACTTCAGCTGCTGCAGTAAATGCACTTTAACACAGTTGGCAGCAAAGTTTCACAGCAAGCCGAAAACTAATCCCACAGATTTTGAGATATAAATTGCTCACGGTGTAAAACGCTGCTGACTATTTCCACTACACAAGACACGACAAAGTAAATCCAACCAACACACAAAGAACAACACAGGCTGAATATTTCAATCTTTCTTTCCTGCATCCTCCTGTTACGGAATCTCTCTTGGAGACTGCACTTCACAATAAAATAAAAAAAACAGATCAGTCAAATTTTATGCAAAGTCAGACTAGATTACAAAAACATGTCTCTTCTCAACCTCACCTTCTTTGGCTTTGAAATCTGCTGCACATACTCTATCGCAGGCCTGAGAATATGGAGCTTCTTTGATATCAAAACCTTCAATGGTGGCAGACCACCATTTCCAATTTTCAAGCCCATCTAGTCTTCCTCTGCGCAGATAAATCCTTTGGCTGTAGGGTTTTGTGGTATTTCCTGTGTCTGTGTACTGTTGTGTCCTTTCTGCCTCTCTGGAAGTAAGTGGCTCTGACTTGGCCGAGCACTTTAAACCCTATGGAAAAAGAAAATCCTGCCCTGCTGACGTCAGCTCAAGCACAAAGGGATGAGTGTCAGTCCTGCCAGGACACACGGTTCAGTGCCGGACATAGTCCTTACACTGGGCAGGTAAACAGATGTCACCTAGGCCTCTGCTACTCAAACTCTGACTGGCAGGTGGTACGTGGGTATGGGATGGGGATGGGGATTATCACTTGATACAAGTGGTTACGTTTCGGGCTTGGGGGAACTGATAGAGAGTGAAAGGGGGTCTCAGAGCACGAGAATTATAATTCTGTGTAAATGTTGAAGAGCGAGGTACCTGTAGAAGTTGTGATGCGTTCCACCTGTTGTCCACATTCTTGTCCAGGCACCGCTTCAGGAAATCACTAAATTCTGGGGTCCTAAATGGTGGAAAGTAGCAAAAACAGTCTTGAATATGGTTTGTTTGGTCAAGCACATTTAAAATCATTTATTTCTCTTCCCTCTTCAAGAATCTCTGTGCGACTGAAGTGTCTTGAAAAAGGAGAAAAACAAAAGGCAAATATCATACAAGTAGAATCAATAGAATTGTGCAATACTAAGTGGAACCTAACGGCTTGCTCATCCTTGTCTCTTACTCGACGATAAAGCTTGACGCTGTGACTCACCAGCGTGACGGCTGCATCAAGGTAGGAGGATCTGCCTTGGCTATTTTCAGCAAGACTCTCATGGGGTTCATCTCGTGATTGGGCGGCTCAATCTGTGCTAGCTCAATCAAGGTGACCCCGAGGGACCAGATATCGGCCTTGTAGTCGTATGGACGGTCCTTGGACGTCTCGCACATCACCACCTCGGGGGCCATCCTGGAAGGACAGTTATTGAAAGGAGATGTAGGAGATTACAGATGTTTATTTTGTTTTGGGCAAAAGAAATACTGATGGTGAGTAATAGTGTAGTTGTGCAAAAAAGAATGACTATTAAATAGTAGTTTGATTTATTTTCCACCCACCAGTAAGGCGTTCCAATGAAAGAGTCTCTCCTCTGCAGCGTTTTGGTGTTTCTGGCAGACACACCAAAGTCAGCTGGAAGACATGTGATTGAGCAGGAATAAGTCACATTTTCCAAATGTAACCACAAAACAAACATCTGAAGTGAAAAAAATGAACCTCTGAGCCGCACAATAACTGATCTCATGAGTGCATTAAATGAACACAAAAACAACACAGCCTAAGAAACCATATGCTGCTGTAACAACGCTCTCACATTTGCATGATGACATCATGCCCTGTTTGAATGGTGTGTGTGTGTGCGAGAGACAGCACCTGTGTGTTATGTCACAGGACAAAATGCTTGCTGTGTATTATTTTAATGAGCCTGTTCCATGACTCACACCCCTGTACGTAAGCTACATTACTGCATCTGCTGCATACGTGTGTTTGTGCACACACTGAGCAGCAGGACCCAACAATTGCTGTTAATGCAATAATTCACTCATTTTACAAATTCAATTCGGGTGAAGTCATTGGGGTTATATTGACCTGGACATAGACAACACATTTTTGGGGCAGAAAGCTAGTGTTTACAAACTTGGGCTGTGGATTTTGAGGTGTTTGAGGAAAGATTGCATTATGGGAAGTGTGGGATCTCATGTTTTAGAGGGGTGACCTGGACTTGAGTCTAACACAGGAGAATTCAGTCTGCAGCGATAAACCTTAGAATTACACCAAGTTACATTACAGAATTAACCAGATAAAACTTAACTTTCCATGTCCATCTGAACACCTTTCCCTCTTCATTGCCTACAAGTGTATTTTCTATTTCTTTCAATTAATTCTTTTAGTTAATGTCCAATCCTAGAAGCAACATCTGTTCACCAAAGCAAAGCAGTGTATGACCCATGTTCGACTCCGGCTGAGACAAGAGTTATGAAGGAGCTGATGCTGTGATGCTGGCTGACCCACACAGACAGACCACCGACGCAGGTCTTACCTTTGTCACCGTGTCTGACTGAGTGGTTTAAAAAAAGCTGGGATGAATCAGGCTCTGCAGTTTCAGATCTGATGACTTTAAAATAATTCATTTGTTTTTTATTTAATATTTTATAACTTATTCATAGTGGCAGGACAAATGAACATAAATAGTTTGACCCACACTGTCACACACTGAATATCATCTAAATAATGAGTTGTGATGTGACAGTTGTATGTGTCACAAGCTTCTGGAAATGTCTTGTATTATGAGTAAGAGCAGCACAAGGAACAATTTACACAAAGTCTCTCTTGTGACTGTTTGACATGCATTTAGCGTAATATCACAAGAGGGATCATGTGAACTTGTAAGCTTCTTTCATTAGAGTGGCTAAAAAAAATACTGTGGGAAACTTCATAACAGCATCGCGGTTTTTCTCCTCTATATGATATCACATGATACCTCGACTCAGCTGTTTTCATCAGTCCAGATAAGTGAATGTAATGCTGTGTTGTGAATGGAGGAGTTCACTGTACATTTCTTGTTGGCAGCAATTCAGTAATGAGGAAACATGATGAAAGTACATGGAGACTATGGCTAAAGGCACACAGCCAACATAACTGAGGTATGAACTCATTTAGGATTTAGGATTTTCCCTTCTTGAAATAAGAGAAATTATGCAACTGAAAAAGGAAAATAAAATACTTGTCAGGCAAAAAAGTTGAGCAGAGTCTTTGATTTTTCTGTATGTTTACTCAGATCACAGTTTTCCCTCATAGGCTACAACGATACTCATGCTCTTGCTTTAATGCTTGGAAAAATTATTTGTTTTCTGGTGTGAACAGTGAGATCTAGCTGTGACCTTACCCAGCTTGACATCGCCAGCAAGTGTGAGGAGGATGTTCCCGGCCTTCAGGTCTCTGTGGATGATTTTATTGTCATGGAGGTAGACGAGGGCCTGCAGAGTCTGCTTACACACCACCCTGATCTGAGGCTCTGTCAGGGGTCTCTCCAGTTCTGCAGGAGGGGACAAGGTTCATAAAAACACATGCTTAGCATTCCTTACTCTGGAATACACTTATGCAACCTAATCATATGTGCTAATCAGGGCTAAGTTACATTCATTGTATTGATGAAAGAGGAATGTGTCGGTGGACTAGAGTCACAGCCCTATTGATGTATTAAAGTTTCCTTTTTTAACTTTGCTGTTTACTCCTGCTCTCTGAACAGCTTCCTTTTTGATCTAGTAACCTGTATTTAAAGAGGAAATTGCTGACTCACCGAGCATGACAGCATCCACAGCCCCTCCTGCACAGAACTCGATAAGGATCTGCCAACAAGATGGGGAAAAAAGGATCAGAGTTGTGTGATTTTCCAATGGGTGAATGGGTATTTATTTATGTAAAAAGTGTGTGTAAGAGAGTGTATATTGAATATTTGATATTCAGAGATCAGCTTTGCGACAAACAGCACTTTGAATGGAGGTGAGTGTAGGCCATTCAAACCAATACACAGGCTGGAGCTAGTGGCTTCTGAACTCTGTTGTGATGGTCTGGAAGTTTCTCAGTTTGAGAGAGAAAGCTCAGTCAGTGTATATATTGTGCAAAACTACTGACTTGACTGAGGCAATTTGAGAATGAACCTCCACTGCATGAATGAAACACTCTGAGCCCTTAAAGGCATTTAGGAGCTTTCAGTATGGCTGCTGACGTAAGAGGATTGGCCCAGTTGGGGTCACATTGTGGAAAGGGTTTCACACAGCTGCTGGGTAGCTTGCTAGCTGCATTGCCAGACCTTAGGGCCTTATTCTGTAAATAGGATTAGAGTAGCTAGGAAGTATGATTATTAAAGGGGGTATGGAAAAGCATCTGGAGCAGGGTGTTTTTCTTGAGCTTAAACATGAAGTTACTACTACATTTACTATTAAGGAACTAATTGTAGTTGATTCATTGGTTAAGACCTTTTGCCATTGTAGTAGGATCAATCTGTATTTTAAATAACAACAGCTTACTTCCTAAAAAAACACTAGCTCCAACCTTCACCAAGGACCAATAGCATTCCACAATTCAGTTGAGCTTTTCAAGACTGTTCCACTTCCAACAACAAAGCCCTTACAAGACACACAATGCCTCGAGTCTCAGAACAGTCTTGGCTATTCAGCACGCAAACCATTCTAGTGTTTCTCTGTAGGCGTGCTGTTGTTTTAGTGGCTCTGCTGTTGTACAATGGCCCCCACAGTGGTTTATCCGAGTGGCAGCTGGCAGAGAGGAACCATGGGCCAGGGTAGCTTTCCTTCTGGCTTTGTTTATTTGACACACACAAATACCAGAATAAGTATGCACCCCCATATTTTCTAAACCATTCATATGGCACAGCGAGGGAGGATGTGAGACTGCATGATCTCACCTACAAGTTCAAGGCCCAGAAAGGACGTAAATACCGGCGACATCACAGTAACCAAATCATGAAACTGAAACTGCAGCGGGAAGCAGCGGTCAGTGGGTGAATTTAACCTGCAGTTGTAAAGTAAGTGACCTCCTAGACTCTCAGGATATTATGTGGAATAAGGGCTTTCATCTCCAGGAGGAAATGTCCTGGGAACCCTCTCCTCTTTGCACGAACAGGTGCCACACAGGCCAAGATAAAAAAATCAACAGACAGCCTCATCAAACTGGGACCATTGTTCAGAGACAATGGAGAGGAAAAGGGCAGAGCAAGCAATGAAACACACTGATATTACATACTCAGGTAATCAGGAGCGTTTACAATGACCTGACTGTTTTATTGGATCCTTGTGTATTGACACACAAGCATGAAAACCGGACCCAAATGCGCAGGCTTTCTCCAGACTTTACCTTTCACATATGGAGGATGCAGCAAGAGATTCTCTACTCAGACAGGTTCACGACTAAACAACAATCTCTGCAGCGTTGAGGTGAGGGGTGGCGCAGCATGCAGAGGCAGGACAAAACAGTAAACAATTCCACTGCTGAGATCACATGTTTTTGTTTACAGCACTTTATCAACACTGGCTTAGGCCCTTATAACTACAAGCTTTTAAATTGTGTTGTCTTTCCACATTTTCTCACATGGGCTGATTTGAACATTATCCAGAGATTTTACTAGAGAGGGTGGTGGTAGGAGAAACTCTGGAGAAAGTCCACAGCAACTGACACAGACTTTTGCATTTTCTTGACAACCACTCATCCAATTAACTTCAAACTTTGTGGGTGTAACCTTGAGTAACGGAAGAGCAGTGTTGACTTAGATTTGTGGACGGGGGGGTTCTTCAAAGACAAAAGATGATCAAGTATACACACGTTTGTTTGGAGAAAGTATCAGTGAAAAACAAAGGGCATATCAAAATTAGCTCATATCATAAGTGGATGGATTATAAACTGGTTTGATGATTAACAGCTCTGAAAAATGCATCTTGTGTGAACTTTGGCCTTTGATAACATATCACTGAAAGGAACTTGCAAAATTCTTGCACTGACAG
This sequence comes from Verasper variegatus, assembly GCA_026259375.1. Taxonomy (NCBI): domain Eukaryota; kingdom Metazoa; phylum Chordata; class Actinopteri; order Pleuronectiformes; family Pleuronectidae; genus Verasper; species Verasper variegatus. Next base: position 23,197,545 of record CM048044.1, read on the forward strand.
TAAAGTGATGCAAGTTTAAACACCCAATGCGTTATAACAACTGCAGCAGTGATACCTCTGTGATTTATAGAGCATGCTTACTATGGAGGGCAATCGTTAACTGCTAAAATATTTGTTTTGATTGTTTTAAAACGTAGTTCTGCTGAATCAAACTTCTGTATTAGTGCGATATTTCTCCTCGCTCTGAAGGAAATACAGAGGAAACACTACTGACACTCTGCCTCCAGAGAGCTCTTCCCACTACTCACCCAGAGTTTGCTGTCAAAATAGAAAGCATCAAGCAGTTTGACAATGTTTGGGTGGTCACAGGAGGCCAGGATTTCAATCTCCACCATGTAGTCCTCCAACTCCTCCTCGGTCTTTGTGTCAATAACTTTGGCTGCAGCTAGGATGCCCGTCTGTTTGTTCTGAGCCTGTGGGATGAGAATGTTATTAGAGAGCTGTATGGTCAAAGAACTGCTCAGATACGTCTCGCTGGTGTCATACTGAGATAAAGTTCAGAATATCTGTGCTTGTTCTCATTTACTGCTCTGGAGGAACAAACCGAATCTCTGAGACTCACAAATGCCAATCTATGGTTTATGTTAGAATTTGAAATGGTCTTGACCTCAGCCCTGCGACAAACGCCCTGTCATTTAAAGGATCTAAAAACAACAAATAACACTTGGCTTTACCGCGCGTCCCAGTAAGTCAGCAGAGACATGAGACATGTCTCGTTACAGGGGAAATTTCTCCTGTTTGTTTTGGCCTCACTGCAGGCAGGATGTGCTCAATGAAGTTGCTGCTGTGATATGGGATGCAGCCCCTTCCTGGTGACCTGCCTGAGTTCTGTGGTCATTTAAAAAACAAAGACTGTACAATCTACTCCTTGGTACTAATGCTGACGCATCAGGGGTGTATTATAACTGGAATAACACAAACACCAGACACAGTACAGTAGAAACATAACACTACAGTTTACTATTTGTGCTCCTCTCGCCCTTCAGTTTGACTCTGGAGTGCGACAGCCACACATACTTTTTCCCTTCACGTGAGCCTTGCAGAGGAATGCTGTGAAACCGACCATCTCTGACTAAATCACTGAGCAAGAGGATTAGGCTTAATTTAAGCATCACACAAAGTAACACTGGAATGAAATCTTGGGTAAGTCCAGCTATTTCAAAGCATCCAAAAATAGCCTTTGGCAAGAAAGATGGAATTAGATCACATACACTGGTTTTATTAGTCACAGGCTTCCTGGTATTGGACTTGAGGAGGCCTCCTGTGTGACATTTACTGCCTCATGCAAATGAGGCTCCTGCCTTCACTTATACACTAGGGTCAAACCAACACACTGCACTATTAAAATGACGACACTGGGTCTGCTTTTTGGACAGGGGAATTATTTTGCTTGCTTCTTTGCCTAAACTCCACTGTGTGATATGGATTAGATTGTAAAAGCAAATAAACACCTATATACAAGTGACTGTGTGTAAGGAAATGTCAACTTTGCTTTTTGAAGACATGGGTGGATCTGATGGCATTTAGTCGTCTGTCACGTGTGAACAAGCTTCAGGAGATCACAGACATGTTGGATATCTGTGGAGTGGGAGCTCAGAATTCATATCTGTCACCAGCAGGGCTGGGGCTCTGGTTTGAAGATGGTGGGTGGGTCACACCGCTGGCACGTTGTGTTAGACATTAGGAATAGCAGAGAGGATGTATAACACTCAGGTTATGGAAACACAAGTATCCCACAACATCACACACAGAGGAGAGGCCGTTGTCTACAAACAGCCGCTCTGATGGGACTTCACATACCTTGAACACTTTCCCGAAGGCTCCATCTCCCAGTTCACCGATGATGTTCCATACCTCCTCTGGGTTTTCATCTCTGCGCACATGCTCGTACTGTTTCTTCTTCTTCTCGGCCCCCAATTTGAAGATTTTACGGAAATTAAAAAATGACATACTGAGTCCTGGGTCATTCAGTTACAAAGTTCAGAGAGGAATTCACTTTACAAACGTGTCGGTTTCCTTGAAAGTGTGACTGTAGCAGCGCAACAGAACAACGCATGAGTGTTGCCAGCGCGTCCGGAGCAGTTAGGATGAAAACCTAGCTTAGCCTTTGACAGTTGTGTCCAGTCCACAGAAAAGAAACGCTCTTCCGCGACTGTTAAACGCTGAAATAATAATAAAAGTGTTAACCTGGACGTGTCCCATCATCCGAAATCAAAATTAAACAGAGCTTTAGTTTAACGTAAAGTAATGGGAGTAGCTCGTCGTTGTTCCAGCTCCTGACGACCCACTGGCCCGACAACCCCTGTGGGATCTTTCCTGAAGAAACAGCAGGAGATGAGTGGGCTTTTCTTCCACACAGTTGTAGTCCAGGCAGCAGGTCAGTAGTTTCCTCGGAGGTGAAGCCGGGTCCAGTTTCTCGGTGTCTCCACGTTCACTAACACGGTAGAAACACTCATATTCTCGTGCTGCGGGACTGGTTCGTTAATCTAGCGGATTTAGTGTCGGTGCGCGTTCACGCGAGCGAGCGCGCGGCAGCGGCTCTTTCTCTCAGCGCCCCTCGTGCTGAGCGTGCTGAGACAGTGAGCGCGGTCACGTCGGTGCTCGGCTGCTCTCTGCTGCCCCCGTCTGTCCGGGTGACTCAACACACCCATAGACTGTATATAAGGAACACAACACGCATTTTAAGTATTCACGAAACAACGGCGGCGTATGTTCACGAAGTAAAACAACCCTCTTATTGTGCACTACGTGTTTTCCGTAGTGTTATTGCGTCCACTGGCCAGCGTCGCCTCTGTGAACGCAGCAATCAGGTTTCTTTGTGTTCCTGAAACTGCATTTCCCACAAGGCAGTGCGAGACGTGAACGCGCCAGAAACAGAGTAAAATGCTTTTTGAATAATTTAGTTGTTATCGTGCTCTTCTCCAACTTTCGCATAGATCTCATTGCACATCACAGAGGTAACCGTAACTAATAACTAGTTAACAGCGGTTTAACTCGCGTCACGTGACAGACTTCTTCTCAAAACACAGCAGCTAGCTTACTCCCTCACTACAGACAGCTAGCCCGACGCACAGTTTATGGAGGAAACATGGAAAACAGGTACAATATTTGACTTTAGACAAGGAAAAGATGCAGGGGGCTGCGGTGGAGGCAGCGGAAGAGCTGCCCTCCTTGATGTGGGGGCTGGACCCGATGTTTTCTGCCTTCTCCAGGCTGTATGTCAGAGACATCCTGCACATGACTGAGTCCATCCAGGTGCCAGGTAACAACACCTGCCTCCAGGATACTCACACATCTCAGACTCTCGCAGTCTTTACTTTCCAATCTCTACAAGTAACATCACAGCTCCGGTTGTTCAACTCAACATTAATGGTAATAATACGAGGTCAACTGTTGAGTGAGTGTGAGCTTAACTTGGTTTTTGAAGATCTCTCTAGATGACGTGTGTGTGTGTGTGTGTGTGTGTGTGTGTGTGTGTGTGTGTGTGTGTGTGTGTGTGTGTGTGTTCGTATGTCCTAGGTATTTACTTCTATAACTCGCATCCAGTCTACAAAGTTGATGTACTTGGGACAGTAGTTTACAGGAGAGAAAGAGACGACTTCTTCTGTTATGGAGGTAATGCTGATATTTCAACAACTTATCTACTTTAAAACTTGTTTGTGGATTGGTATGTGTTGCAGAAAATATTCCACTAATTAGTTTAGCAATGTCCTACATATGAAATCTGTCTGAGTGTTTGCGACCCACGTGACAGCATCAGCATCCTCTCCTTCAATATAACAGCTTTGTATGGCAACTTGAGTGTAAAGAGCAGAATAATAATTCACTATACTGTAATCATTTGTAAAAAATTGCAATCCATTTACTGTACATATTCTGAAACATAATATATTTCTTTACACTGTATATACCGGTTTAATCACATTTATATATATTTTTTCTATATATATAACCCTATATTTCTATTTCTTTATACTCCTTCACCCAAGTACTGCATGCTACTTATGTGTTGTCTTCTGCTGCTATAACACTGCAAATTTCCCCATTGCCGGACTAATAAAGGACTTCTTATCTTATCTTATCTTAAAAGGCACTCTAGAATTGTCAGTGTTGCCGGGATGGTGATTGGCAACCCACAATATCAACTTTTCAATATATTTGGCAATGCTGTTCACCGGAAGGCTAAAGTCATAATCGCAGGCATCTCACACCCACTTTACTCAGAATTCAAGCTGCTCCCATTTGGCCATCGATTCAGAGCCTCAAGGGCCAGCCCTAACATGCATAAGAAGTCCTTTATTCCTTATGTCATGCAGGCATTGAATACAGAATCAGGGAATCTTATAATGTCATTTTTATACTGTTATGTTATGATATTATGTTATTTATGTAATTTACCCACTGCTACCTGTTCATTTGCACTACTGTATTGCATGTGGAATGTTGTGTGTGTATCTTATGTACTCTTATTGTATTTTTTACGAGAAGACAAATTTCCACTGAGGTGGACAATATAATCAGTCTAATCTAATATGTGTTGATTACGTTTCACAAACTGACACACATGCTCTCTGTTTTATAGTGGCCTAAAAGTTAACAAATAGCTTTGGTCTCAAAAGCAAGACAGTCCTCGTCTGATTTTGGTTATCTTTCCTTCTATTCACAGTGGATGATGGAACTGGTGTTATAAACTGCATGTGCTGGAAGAGCGACCTGATGAAAGAAGAGCAGGATCCTGGTAAATGTGAGTCTGCACATGGTAAAATTTCTGTGTTAATGCGGTTTATGTTCGCCTCAGCATTGGACACCTGAAGTAGCAGTAACACTGAGTTTGCCAAATCACTACTCACTGAAGATTATCTCCTTTTAGGTTGGGCCATATTATTACATATGAATTAGTTTGTATTAGCGTTGTGGCGTCCTCTTTGCTGATTATGCAAATAACACACGCATCATGTTAGTATCAGCAACTTTAGTTTTACAACACTTTTACACTTTTTGGACCCAAATGTTCAGTGTCAGGGAGTTAGGGACATCTAGTGGCAGAATTTCATACTGCAACCACTGAAAACCTCTCCCCCTTCCAAGCGTGCAGGAGAACCCACTGTGGCTTTAAAGTAATTTAAAAACATGAAAGGCCCTCTCCAGAGCCAGTGTTTGGTTTGTCTCTTCTTGGCTACTGTAGAAACAATAAGCATTTTACCATTTGTTGCCTGTTAAAATAAAACAATAAGCTAAGAGTGGTTAAAAGGTTCCCCTTTCTTTTTATACATTGAGTAGGGCAGCTTTAATGTCATGGATCTTTATGGAATATTTAGTTTTTGGGATAAATTAAATATAAACGGTGGAATCTCAGTCTGTTGTCTCTCTGTATTTTGATTTCCTCACCTCCTGGTCATCTGATTAAAACTTGGCAGGTGTATAGCTGATGACCCACAGAAGTGCAGTGTCCACTGCTACGTTTTTGTGATGAGCGTTTCTTCAGAAAATCAACAGACAGAGATTTCTACAATTTATTTAGACTGTAAACCTCACATACGTTTACCATGGTAACCATGTTTTGACATAATCAAAAGTCACGCTCCAGCTTGAGGGGCACCGCATTAGTATATTCAGTGTCATTACTATGTATTTATTAACTGAAACAAACCACACAAATTTTCTGTATTATTCTGTCATCTCTAGCTGGGGGAAGGCATAGTGATACAGTTCAGGAAGGCTTCAATCCAGTCGCTGAGCTGAAGAAGCTGAGACAGGCCCAACAGAACCGCTGCTGCCTGGAGATTGGAGAGCTGCTCCGAGTCAGAGGACCGGTCAAGACCTCAAGACAGCAGAGAGAAATCATGGCCTCCACCTTCTGTGAGTGAAGAGAACTGCCCTCAGACTCCTTGTTTCACCTGCAGGACACATTAGCCGTTTGATATTGAAATTCACCCTCCACGTACGTCTACTGAATAATCTACCAGCTCCATTAAAAAAATATTACAATAACCCAAAGAAATGTCCTAAAGTACCAATATCTGGTTGTTAACCAGAGACTGTTTAAATGCTCAGACAAGAACATGCATTAGTTCACACAGTTCTCTACCCACATACACTTGTGCCTCGTAATGTCATTCTTCACCGTGGCATGCTGTCTCATTTTATGATGGCCTACAAGTCTTTTTCATACACATGTACACAGCCACACATAGCACATACACGCTAGCTATATCCTCTGCTCATTCATCATGTGTGTATCTGTGTCCATGTGTGTTCCCAGATAAAGTGAATGACCCAGTAATGACAGCCCAGATAACGTGGATGATGGAGGTTCCTCAGCTATACAGACAGTTCTATGACAAACCACTCCAGCTGCAACATAAAGCTACGGGGTACGAACATCTATCTCTTAACGCACATTACAACACAGTGAGAGCCCTGGTCGAGATCACCAACGATCGTATCCAATGTTTTGCCCGAAATATTTTCTAACCACATGACACAGCATTAAGTTTTGTTTGTTACAACATGTAAACTCTTCTTGAAACAATTGAAAGATTCATTCTTTGCTGTTTCCAGCTGATTGGTCCTCTCTGATTGTTAATCTCTACCTACTCAGTTCTGTAAGAAACTGATCTGTCCGTTCTACATATGTACATGACACAGTCATAGTGGCCTCTTAGACTATGTACAGCATCAGGTCTTTTTTTGTGAATGTTGCAAAGTTAACATCACACACGTCTTTGACATATAGTGTTGTGGCCCTTATAATGTCTAATGCCCTAGAATACAACAGAAACAACTTTTGCATAAATGTAACTTAATGAACATACTGTAGATCAAATATTCACTTTCCTTTCAACTCGGTTTAGGCTTATAAAGCTAGTCACTAACCTTTGTCTGTCTCCTGTTTGGTGGTGATCAGGGTGTGTTCTGCAAGTTTTACAACCATTTTGTTGAAAAGTGTTGGATGTTAATGAGAGCAGTAAAGACGGTGACAGAAAGATTGTTAAATGCCTTGAGGAGAACTGTGGATTCTTTCACATTACACTAACTGATTTGATCAAATGTGAGCATAGCTTTAAACATTAGTATAATTTATTCTAAGACCTCATATTGTGTTTGTTTTACAGGGCGTCGACCATCAGTCCCCTCAACAAGGCAAAAAATATCATTCAGGATTTCTTTAAGCAGCAGTCGGTGAGCAGGTTCAGGCCCTATGATGTTCAGGACCTCCTGCAGCCTCTCATCTCCTGCCAGCCTCAAACATCTGCTGACCAGGTATACCAGAAAAATATTGTAACCATTTCTTTTAGAACCAATGTGTTTTAAAGGGGAGAAATGAATGGGAGTTCTTAAATGAGAATGGATAGAGGAATACAAATAAATTAAAAAAAGATTTGATTTCCTGCAACAATGTTAAGTTTATTCTTAAACACTGTTGCAGTTATTGACCATTCTGCAAAATTGATATAATTTTAAATCTGTTTGCAAGGCAACTTGCATTTTACGTTATGGAATCCGAACAGATTTTTTGATGTATCTAACACTATGTAAGTATGCATCTGTTTTACATGCAAGTCTCTTAGTATTAATGCTGCGCCTTTGTGTCCTGCTCCTCTGTGTTCGCTCAGGAGCCTGTGGCAGGTCCGTCTGGCTACCAGCAGATACGGCAGCTTCTGAAGGAAACTCTGGACATTTTACAGAAAGAGGGCATCATATACCGCAAGGTCAAGTCTCAGGATGAACTCTATCATGTAAGAAACAGACATCTTTTCTACCCATTTCATTGGGTTCTTATTGTGGCTTTATGAGGGATATATGTCTGACTAATGCTGTTGCTCCTCACTAGGTAACTGCACAGGATAAAGATCTACTCATAGCTGTAAAAGACATCATCAGGGAAGACTCGAGGAGAGAGAAGTGTAAGAACACTTTCTTGTGTTCTAAATTAAGTTGGAAACTTTTGACTAATATATCACCAACTATAGTTTTAGGTTCCACTGTGACAGTTTTCTCTATGGCAGCATTTTGAGTAGTTACTCTTCAGCTGAAATAGGGAACACTGAAAAATGGATCACCATAAATTAGTCTCCATATGACAGGTAATGTTTTAATGGTTTGCATAACTATATACTGTACCTGTGTGTTGACAATTGTTTCCTCCTCTGCCTGTAGATGCAGAGAAGGGCTGCCACATCCTGCACATCCTGTCGGCAGTCAGGCAGAGGTACAGCCTCAACGTGAACAAAGTGGCACTGGAGCTGGTCCTCAAATCACTGGAGTGCAACAGTGACATTGTCAGCACCAGTGAAAACCATTACACTGCGTTTTAACACAAGTACAGTGGGTTGGGGACCCCCCTATTACGGACACAATATTGAGCGACCAATATGAGTTAATCATATGATTTGTATTTTTGTGTTCATTATGAGCCTTGGTAGGGCTCAACATTTTGTCTATTTCATATTACTGCTTTTATTACATGCAAAATTAGGTGTAAATCATTTGATAGACATGGAGAGTCTAAGAAAATGAACTTCAGGGAAGTTATATACATATGTAAATAAATGTTAATGGAAAAAAACGGACTCTGGTTGTATGCCTCTGCCAACCAGTGCAGTTCATGTCTGCATTTTTTCCAGATTCTTATAAGGTCACGTGACCTTTGACCACTGACATTGAATTAGTTATACCTTTGACCACCAAAATCAAATCAGTTAATTACTCAAGGTGTTTTTGAGATACCTCATTCACAAGAATGCAACAGACGGACGGATGTACAACCTGAAAATATAATGCCCTTGGCCACTGGCTGTCGCTGGCACGGAGGTATAAAAATGCAGCTCATGTGTGGCTGTATTAACCTTCTCAGGTGCCCCGGGACTAAAAGAGGCAGCTGTTCCTCCACTGGTCATCATGAGCAACATACACAACCCATTAGCCCCATGTCATATCTGCCCCAAATCATCTGATCACTATCTTCCTCATTTAAAAGGGTTATAAGCACATTGGATGCTATTACACCAGATGCACCAATATGCCATTTCTGAATATTGTTATAATGGTTACATCAGAACATAAGAGCCAGTATTTTCATGTGTAACACAATTATAAGAGCTCAATTATGCCTTGTTGACACATCATGTACCACAAGATATACAGGGGATATAGCAAATGTGTTATATGCATAGGTGTATATACTTTACAGGCTTCATATATATACATTGAGACACACAGACAATCATAATTTAATATCACCCTGACAAAATAGCATAGTGTTGGACTGTTAAGATCTTCAATACTTCATGTCCTAGATTTGCTGTGTATTATTAAATTAAATTGGGTATGTGTAACATATAAGCACAAAACCGAACTAACGATATAATGAGGATGGTCTCAAAACTAGCGGTTTGATAAAGGGAACATTTTTAATACAGGGCCTCCGTGTGAGGTATTAAGGGACGACCCAGCTTAATGCCATTATATCTGTTATCATATTGCCAGGGCTGGATTAACCTGTTATGAGCCCTGAGGGGCAAAAGCCATTGACACATTAAGCTGCCTGTGCAAGCAGGTTCAATTTAAATTTGTTCAGGAATACACAACATGAAAGTATCTACTGACATTCGAAAACATATTGGATTTTTACACAGGGGTCCTTGATGAGACAAGACTTTAAGACTAAAGGGCCCTCGTGTGGTGGCTCCTCAAAAGAGGATAGTCAACGTTGATGCAGCAGAGGCTGACATATTCTGACTTCCCTAGTCTACCTCAAAAGCACTGGACTTTACATTTTACCATAATACAAATGATCTGGGTCATACTTATACTCTTTTTAATTTGAATGTCATGGTAGTTATGATAGGCAAACTAAACTTCAAGAGTAAAGTGTAAAGTGTCCTTGGTGTGCACTTTCAAGTGCAAAGCAGGATTGACATGAAAAACCATTTTCCATTAGATTCTATCATAATCAATTAATACATGTTCCACACATTCGACTTAGGGCCCCAGGGGCAGTTACCCACACTGACCAGCAGGTAATCTAGCTCTTAGATATTAACATACTCTATTTCACCGACATTACCACAAAGCAGTTGACAACAATTCCCCTGGAGCTTAGGGCCCCTGCAGTCTTGAGGCCCCTGGGAGAAAGCTTATACTTTGGCCTCACTTATTAACATATACCTATTCAATGACAATTCGACAAAGGAGTTGACATGCAGCACCCCTGGAGCATTGAGGGCCCCTGGAGGTTTTGGGTCCCTGAGGCAGTTGAGTAGGTTGGGTTCATTGTGACAGTAGGTTTAAAAGTAGATTTTATTCAGAAGATTATTGAGGTGGGGTTTTAAAGGTTTATTTGGGGACTTTCTCTTTGTCTAAGGACAGCGGGTGTTCTGATGCTGAGGAAAACGATTTGATGGGATGTTTTATTAAAATCAAATTGACTTGAGCTGGTCCTGGTGATGATGCTCTGTAAAAAATAGTTCACTGATTCACGCATTTCTATTTTCATTTATTTATGAACTTAATAATAAAAAAATTGACAATGTATAAATTGCAGCCTCTGTCTTCAGCAGCGTGCTCGTGTTGTGCGCACGGGGGCAGTGTTTGGTCGCTAATTGGCTCTTTCATGTGGAGCAGCCTGCTGCTGATTGGTCGTCGGCGGAACAGCTGTATCCATAGTTCCAGCCGCTCGTGTCTCCGGCCAGAAAGCTGCTCGTGACTCACAGGCTGGAGCCTGTCATCTACCTGGTTATTCTAATGACAGCTCACAGTGTGTGTAAGAGCGCCCTGTAAGCCACGGCTCATCACACTGAAACACACCCACCTTCTCACAGCGGGGCCAGATGTTTCAGACGCATTGTTTCATATCCTCTCAAAGTTATGGGGAAAGAGTCGGGCCGCTGCCGCATACTGTTTATCAGCGGTTCAGTCGTGTCACGGGAAGGCAAAGCTACATGCTGATGATTGCTCAGTGCCTTTATTCCAAGTAGCCGAGGACGTGAGTGAAGCCCATCCCACTCAGTTCCCTAAATTCACTGCGGGCTGCTGGAGCCGGGGGCCGCTGGGCTGCATGTGCCGGTGCTAACGCTGCGTCCATCCTGTCTCCTCCAGGTGTGATGCGGATCCTGTCTGCGGACACCGCGGCAGACACAAAGGAGCGCGCCTCACTTTCCGTTTCTTAAAGGTAACCACCTCGGTCAGCGCCGGCCAGCCTGTCTGTGTGTGTGTGTTTGAGTGTGAGTGTGTGTGCGTGTGGGGGGGCTAATCGCTGGAGATATCCGTCTGCGCCCATTTCAACCGAGGGCGAGCAGCGCGCGGCTCTAAGTGGACTATCGACAAGTTTCTGATTCGATCGACGCTTGTCGACCGGGAGGAAGAGGAGGAGGTGGCGGGCTGGTGGCGGTGGTGGTGGTTGTTGTGGGGGGTGGCGGGAGGGGGGATAATCGCCGGGTCTCCTCGAGTGGAGCCCACAGACTGAACTGCTCGATGACACAGCGATGAATGTTGTGATTTCTCTGCCGTGATACGAGGAGGATCCGCGCGTCTGGAGCCGCCGCAGCTGCCCGCCAGCCCGCCCGGCTCCCTCCGCTCTCCGCCCGCCGCCTCCCCATGCAGAGCCTCTGCAGGGTCAAGATGCAGTTCCGGACTGTGCTGGACGTGAAAGTCGTGGACGTGGAGAAGAGGCGCAATCCGTCCAAACACTACGTGAGTTGCCTGCACTGCCTCATCTGTGTCACCTTTACCCCCCCCCCCCACACCCCAGTCACCACCGTCGCACAGCTCGTCCCATGTCCGCGGTGTGTCTGTGTCCCTCCGGCCTTTTCCCAGTCTCAGCGTGTCTCCTCAGCGCCGCATTTAGTCCAATAAACGCAGTTTAGCTGACAGCAGGACCATTACCAAGCTAGTCTCAGTGTTAGGACCCTTTCTATACAGTCTATGGTCAGGACCGCACTGTCTTAGAGACATGGAGGTGAGCTGTCAGTGCTGTCAGTGAGCAGCCTGTATGTGTCCAGCACTGTAACCTGGGGCTGCAGGTGATCGTGTTGAACATGACTTCCTTCCACACAGATGTTCATGTTGGAGCCCTGCTTGAATGCTTCCATGTGCTGTTGGTGGTCACCAGGTAAATAACTGAGGACTTCATTATATTCATGATCAGCTTCAGACAGTGCAAGCAAGACACTGCCTCTCTCATTGAATTGCAAGGTGTGAGCAGAACTTCCACTCATTTTAGCTTCAAAACGATTCTTCATAGTAGAGGATTTCATTTGTAGAGTAATAAGATGACAGTGTATATAATGCATGGCATGGGATCCATGTTAGTCCCCTGATAAGAAATCACATACATGCATGATTTTATTTATGTAGTTTATAGTCTCATCAAGAATAGCTCCAATGAAGAACCTTAATTTAGACAAGACAAAGATCCTTATGTGCACAGTCCAGGAACATGACCATAATCCCTGGAGACTGGCAGGTTTAATGGCAAACACAGACAGAATGAGGTTCTTTTTTCTGTCCTGTGTATCAGGACACAAAGGGTGTTCTATTTGGGAAAATGTGTGCTGGTTTATTTTGGTTGGATGATTATGAAAGACTTAAGTTGTGCCTCAGTAAGGGAAGTTTTGTTGTCGCAGATTTTATTTTTAAGGCTTTTTTACGTGTAAGTCCGAGCTTTCTAATAACGTACTGCTGCAACTTAAACCCATGAGGTGTGGGAACTTCTGTGGACGTTACACGGAAATGATGAAAACAATCAATCAAATATATATTAGACAGCAATGTAAAGTCACCAACTCTGATCCATTTTCACGTCTAAAATGGAGATCACCCTGTCTGTGAAATGATCACTGGATCCTCAAACTTCACAAAATCCTTCTGCACCCAGTCCAGTTGACTAAATAATCTTAAAAGGTCAATTTAATGGCTGTTCTGGACCTTTTGATATCATATAATATGATCTTCATCAGCAGGTAGAGGTTTCCTGGTTGTTTTGGACTTGTGCATGTTGAGATGTAGATTAGCTCATGAAGGACCTCTCATCCATGGCCTAGAATTTATAAGAGGTTTAAAGTTAATTCCAGACTTTGGAGACATTTGGCAGAATAATCTTGGAAGGTGTTAGACTTTATCCTAGTGGATTCTTAAATTGTGTTGTTGATTATTTAAAAATAATCTGGGTCACTGCTTTCCACACTGAAAACAGGCTTCAGTGATTACTGTTACCTTCCTGATCCTTGCGCCCTGTGGCCTTATCAATACCCCACTTGTTATTAGAGCCTGTGTTGGGCCTCTGCACTTCATGGCCACAGTTCAGATCCTATTTCCAGCTCATAAACAAGTCATAATAAATGACCATCATGAAAAGAACATGATCTTGTTCATATGTAATTACAGTCCTGCAGACCCTCGGGTCTAATGATATCTTAGCACAGTTAGCACACTTGTCCTTTGAAAGGGAGGATTCACAGGGCTCCTGCCATGTGTTACCATATATCAGACCTGTACCTGCTTTACAGAAATGAAAATATGTTATGAATTCTAGACATGTAGTCATTTTTCTTGTCATTTCTAGAACAACATGGGGATTTGATGTAATGCATCACATCACTAACACACAAGCACTGCATTTTACTATGAGTGCATAGCACAGGGTGAAACTGATCCCTAAACTCTGTCCCTGTCGAAGCATCACTGTAAAGGGCCTGGGGCAAAAATGAGCCAAGGGTCCCTATTGACACCCCCTCCTTCGTTCCTGTCAGTCTTTGTGCATTGTTCCTTCAAGTATTCATCAAGTACAGTGCACGCAGCAAACTCAACATGGCAGCTTAATTATAGTTTGCCTAGAGCTCTTGAAACCAGTACTCCCATACTGGCATCCATAGCTGCCCCCAGGTTTGCTGTGTTCCAGTGAATTTGTGTATACTTGATTAAACACAAACTAATTTATGCTCCATCATGTAAGAACGACTACAAAAGAAATACAAAGGTTCTTAAAACAAGATGTTGATAAGATAAGGTGACGATACAAGTCATGCCTGAAGACATTGCAGTTAATATTGTGCTTCAGTGATGCATATTACCAAACAGATTAATGTATTCAATTTAAAGCTAAACATATGATTTGAGATTGCTGTGGCCTTGTGGAACCTTCTCGGTGAACCAAAGATGATAGTTTAGGATAGCATTAAAAATGGATGTGGGGGAAACAGCTGGTCTGGATTTGTCCAAAATAGAAAAATACACTTACAGTATCAGCACCAAAGCTATCCGATGTACAAGCATATCTTTTTTGCTTAACCCGAAAAGAAATGTGTAAAATGTCAAACTGTGAATTTAAAACTTGAAACGTTTTTGGCAGAGCCAGGCTCAGTTTCCCTCTGCTTCCAGTTTTATGCTGATTTGCATAAAAAGCTAATCACTGCTTGTCTCAAGGTTCATATTTAATGCACAGACACAAGACTCACTCCTATGTTGTTCTTGTCATGATCTTTGTTAAATGTGATGGACCACAGTGGAAATAAACCATTGGGCTCATCTTGGGTATTTATTCTCAACAATTGCGACTACTTTTAATACGTATTTTTCAAATTTCCCCTTTGCTGGAGAAATAAAAGATGATCTAATTTAAATAATCAAATAAATAACATAATTAATTAATTCAGTCAAATTCACTCTCAACAAGGAAAATACTTAAAATGTCAAACTAAAATACACACCTTGAGAACAAATAATTCAGTCTAAAATGATAAAAGTCTGCTATTACTAGGTATACTATTATCAACTCAGACTTATTGTTTCCATCGTGTAGTTTGTCAGTGTGATAGGAGCTGCCCAACTCAGTCTAGCTCCTTAGCTTGTTGAGTTGTAGCCAAGCTTTCTGTAGGGTGTAAAGATTCTGAAACCACTGTCTCATATCACAATATAGAAAAACAAACCCGTTATATCACAATTCCCAAGCCCTGCAGATACAGCCTGTTGAGCTCTCATCATTTTGAATGTAAATGTAATGTACCATAACTCATTTTATTTATACATTATAACATAATTAACAATATAACACATGCAAATGACCTAATGAGCATTCTATTTTAATTTAAGGCAAGCTGTTTAATTTGCAAATACGACACATTACACCTGTTTTATTGCTTCCCAACTATGTTTAAAGTTAAAGTTGACAGGGTTGATCTGAGCATAGCTGTGCTCTGCTTTAGACTCCTCTGTCTCAACGGGCCAGTCTGTGGCCTAGTTTCCCGAGCTACCCTGTCTCTGGAGACAAGGCGAGCCACTGTGAAAAGGAAAAAGAGGGAGAGAGGGAGGGGAGTAGAAAAAACGAGAGAAAGACAATCTGTGGCACCCATTGAATCTCATTTGTAATGTTTGTGAAACCAGCTGGAAATGCTTATCCTGTGAGAGAAGGGGGGGTTCAGGCTTGGGGCTTTGTCAAAGGGAAGTGCTTGTCGGACCATGGGCTAAGCTGGATCGCTGGGTCGCAAACACCTACCATCAACACACGTTCTCCTCCTGTGGACAGTTGTGTACGTGTGTTTGCAGGGGAGGTGATAAAAGAGAAAGCAAGGTTGTGCTTCTGGCCATGTTTACTAGTAAGCTTCTGTTTCCCTGACAAGTCCCAGTTCCCTAACATTTCATTTTCTTGAGACTCCTGTGCTGCGCAAAGGCCCAGACTGGAAGACAGTGTTGTTATTTGGAACCATAAACATCTCTTCAGAGAGCTGTTGCCCACTCAAATATTTATTGGCCTATCAAACAAAGAGTGATATCTCGGTGAGAAGGGTCCCTGTTTTCAGATGCTCACCCCTAACTGGCAAGAGGCATGCTGCTGGTGGTGGGGACGTTTTTTTTAAAAGGTGACTTGTTTTGGTGTGGCCATTGTTTGGTAGAGTGTTAAGACTAGCTGAAAGTGCTTAAGGGATGAGTGTGTGAAAAAGAGAAAAAGGACGAGGTGGAGTCAGGGGCTTAGTAAAGTTGATGTGCTTGATGCTCAGTTTGCTGAGCCCTAACCCTGAGACTGATACTGACAGGAGTGTATTCTGGGCTGCATGTCCCGGCACAGGTTGTTGACAAAATCGCAGGATGTTGTCATTCTCGCACTGTTATTAGTGGGACCTCACTTTCACACTGGGGGTTGTTCATGTGTTCAATGGCAGATGTTGTCTGTGATTTCTGAACATTTTATTCGTCTCTCACAGAAGTTTTAAATGCATTACAAAAAGCTCTATTCCAATAGCAAGACGTCTCCTGTGTCCTCTTCTGTCTTGATTCAGGGAAACATCACATGTGGTGATCGAACATTGCCTCCAGCACCCTGGTGATCTTCTCAACAGCTTGAGTTCTGATTACATCACCCATAAATGCTGATGCTCTGTTGAGAGACATAACATGTGTGGGCATCATGTGTGGCCTTGACTGTGCTGGCTCTGGTGTTGTTTTCATGTAAAAATGAAGTTCCCAGCATCCCTCTATCTGTTGTTGTGCCGTGTCAGTCTGCTCTGACATGTGCTTTTGTGTAAGAGGATGAAAGACTGTGGAGCAAAGGGGACAGAAGAGAGGAATAATAGCAAGAAAGAGATGGAGTTGTCTTGCTTGCAACAGTATTCGTGAGATAACTTGATAGTCAGGGAAATTGGCTAAAAAGTTATTAGAATCAGACTGGCTTGATTAGCATGAAAATATATTATTTCTCCCCTGACGTACTCAAGCATGATTTGTTTGAAATATTTGATCTACTTACTGTTACTTTTCAATAGAAATGATTCCCTTTGTGGCGGTAGTGCAGGTGCACGCATGTATTAGAATATGGTAGAAAGCCACACTCTAGACACTTAATGGGAAACACTATGTAATAATAATAATATAATATATTAACCAATATGTACAATAAATCATACAAAGAATATTTCCCCATCACTTCAACTTGAAGGGATACACCACTGATGTAGTATGACCACCCAACTCTGCATTTGCCCTCGGCCCTTCAGTGTTACTTTTGTGGTTCACTCTCACCTCTCTACCCTGTCCTCTTTTCCTGCAATAGGGTCTATTAAAATCACTATGTGCCATCTGCTCGGCAGCAAACAGCTGACAGACAAAGTTAACAGCTAGCTGGTGAACATAGTTGAGTATTAAGAAGTTTAAATTCCTGATATTTCCCTAAGGGATTGGTGGAGACCAAAAAGAGCACTAAAATCAGGGTGGATATTGGACTTACCAGGAAGGAAAGGAAAAAATATTGTCAGTGTTTCATGCCTGCTGGGTGTGTAAATAGGCAACTGTTCCCTACAAATTCCCCATATAAACTTGATAAACTGAGGCGAGGTAAGGAATGTGTTCTCAGCTTCGTGAAAGACTTGAAAGCCTTGACAGTAAACTGCTGGAATGTATATTTGTAGATTCGTGACATGGAAGTGACATTACCCTCAAGGTGATGAGACTTTACTTGAGGCTTCTTTTAGCAGCATTAACACTTTATATGTACTTGTCTTGAATGATTACATTACATGTCATTTGTTGGACGCTTTTATCCATAGCGACTTACAATTAGTTGCTTCAACATCTATGAGGAGCATAACATATGCTATATTGTATGACTATGAAGTCACAGTTATTTAAGTGAAACTTATGGCCACTGTTGTGCTGATGAAATATGTCTTGGTGTGGCATATTTAATGGGCACAGCTTTGGAGGTCTGTTCATTGTTTCTTCTTGATTTGAAATTCACATATTTAAGTGCCTCAAGCCTTTTAAGTCTTTTAAAACACAGTTGACTGGAGTCCATCCCACAAAAAAACACAGTTGAAGCAGTGTTTGTTGTAGTTGAAGTTTTTTCCATGAGTACATGACCTTGTCTGACTTTTTACTTTGCTTGGATCTGATACAGAATTACTTTAGGATTGTTCTCCTAGCGCTGTACAAGCTGAAATAGTTTCAAGGTGACACTAAAGGTGCAAAGGATGTGCCTGCTGAATGTACACTTTTCCTTAGCGCCCCTTATCACTTCCTGTGCCCACCACAGAGGAACAGAAGGCTGAGTGGTCTTTGACCACGGTTAAGGAAACTGAGGCGTCGGCTTGGTGTGTGATGCAAAAAGGGCACTGTTTTGGCTGTTTGTTGATCCAAAAACTCTGTCTTCCGGCGATTTCATGAGGCTCACTTCAAATGGAATTGTCCCATAGTTTATTTCCCTCTTTTTCCTTTTTGTTGGCTTGCTGAGAAACAGCTCAGAAGAATTTGCCAAACTTTCTTGTCATTTGTTAACCTCTCTGGTTAAATGTATAGACTAACTGAGTGCATTAGACCATTAGACTATGAGTATGCAGGCCAGCCATGGTTCAATGTGGAAGGACTTTATTCCCATTCAACAATAATTTTTCCAACCTAACTTCTTTTAGTCAGATCATTTGTGCTTTCATGGTCTAAAAATAAGATGGGTGTCTGTTTTATATGTTACTTTAAATATAGTAGTTTAGGCGGGGTTCACTGCATTTAGTGGCTAGGCCCACATTCTCTGCCCCACCAAGCACTTCACTCTTTTGCCTTCTCCTCTTGAAAACTGTGAGACTGGGTCCTGGCTTTCCTTCGAAACTGTAAGTTATTTCCTTTATTCCTTTGCTATCAATACTTTCTCCTATAGTTACTGAACTGTGTTTGTGTTCATGTTATTGGAGAAACAATTACTTCAGGAGAGGCAGAGGGGAAATATAAAGTAAACTTGACATGCATATTCATAGGCCTTTCAGACGAACATGGTGAAATAATCAGAGGTCCAATTTGTTCCGTCACAAGAATTCATTTTTCTGTCTTTGCCTCTGAGCATGAATACAACTTTTGTTTTCAAGTCCCACTTCCTCTGTGGGAATAACAGATGTACACGTTCTTTTCTTGCTATTTGGGACACTGAAGTCCCCAAAGCCTTCTTTGAGTTATCAAGTTTCTTTCTCCGTCATTTGTATTTTCCCTGTTTATGAATCAAATTTTAAACTCCTTTGACAAGAATGATGACATCTCAGACATGGAGTATTGACTAATCTGTGATCAAAGACACTTTGTCTTTTCATTGAATTAGAGATTGTCTCTGAATGATATTGATTGATAGTGTTCATTAAAGGAGCTGCTTTCATTCAGCTGCAGTTACTGTATGCACTGAGACAGCAGCACATCTGTTCAAACAAAGCCATATCAGGCTCTTTATGGTCATCTACAGTGACTTATGGCTCAGCCTGCTCATTGTTTCCTAATCCCTTGATACCCATTTTAGCTTTGAACACCTTCCTGTTTCCGAATGCTGCCTTGTTTATTAACAGCTAAGTGTTAGAAATCAAGAGATCATGCAGATCTCCGCGTGAAGCAGTGCAGCATTTATGTGGCCTCCTTACCCAGATTTCAGCCTTCACTTTGGGATTGCAGCAGTGCTTTATTGGTCCAGACATGCCTGCTGTGCAAGAATGTCTTACAGCAATCACAAGACAATGTTCGATTCTTTATCTTGATTTCTGTGGGGCAGAAATCCCAACACGAACAAGGAAGTTAAATCAGAGACTTGTTCTTAATGTTGATGTTTCACTTGCAAAAAACTGTTTCTCTCTGCCGCCACTGTGAAAATGTCTCATCTTCCATTCCATCTTATTATATTATTATATAATTAGCAGACAGATAACTTCCTCACTGACATTTTAGTGAGTCATAATTTTTCTTCCACAAAAGCTTGATTAGGGGCATTTTGGCTGCACTGAGTACTCACGACTGGATGTACTTGAGCTCTGAGTCAAACCATAACATGCTGGCTTATTTTAGTCATTGCATGAATGTGTGCCATTCTTCATGGAGAAGTTAGAGAAAAGCAGCTACCATGCAGTATGCAAAACAAAATAGTAAAATTCCATTGCTGGCAAATCAGAAGATGTTTGCTGCTGGATTTATCTGGAGAGGCAGCAGTCCAGGCTCCTATAATTTGCTGTCTATGCTGACTGAAAAGGCTATTTCTGGAACTCAGGGGCGTTAGGTTCAAGCTTGATATTTTGGGCAATGGCAGATGATAGATGGTTACTGGTTCTGTTTTCCACTGTGGTTGGCATCATATACCCATATGGTTCTGGGGGCTTAGATCTTTTCACTGAGTCCACTGGCTTCTATCTTACACCTAAACTCAGGAAGAATTTGCTTGAGGGTCCAATTTATTGGTCCAGAGGCATGATGGAAGGACGATACTCTGGCAGTCTGTTGAGGTCAAACTAATTACAGAGCACACATGCTCACAGCCACATAATAGATATGGAGTAAATTCCTCACATATGGCTGTAACAGTATGCATACACAAATGCAGTACAGAATATATTGTACAGCTATAGGGGCCCTGTGAGACTGTCCTCAAGCAGAACTTTGAGCTTAATCAGCACACTGACTTGCTCACAGATATAATGTTTACTGTGCTCACCATGTTAATTTAGCATGCTGATACTTGTTAGTTAACACAAAATACAAAGTTTGTCTGAGGGTAATGGAAATGTGATTAGTTTTGCATATATTTAGTCTTGAAAATATTCTGAGTACTTGTGCCAATGAAATCAAGTACAGCCTTTAAAAGCTAGCCTGATTCCCCATATGATGTAAGGACACCTTCTCCATCAATTAACTCACCTTTCTATCCAGTTGTCTTTACGAGTTGCTTCATTATTGAGCAGTGAATAGAGCTCATTGAAATGCTAACCAGTCCTTGTTATGCTACAGAAGGCACAAGGACAATCAGAGACATATTGCTGGCTGTGGCCGTGTTTGCTAGTCATTGAATTTTGTGATGTTGTTACTTGGCACTGCCCCAGGGAGCACATTTTCACAGCAATAAATGCCAAAGCTAATGGCTGTGGTGCCACCCCACCGTGCTAAGAACAAGTTTGTCAATGTAGTGTGACAGTTACAACTTCTGGATGCCAGTAGCTCTGTTTGCTTGGGAGTGAGCATACTGTCGTGGCCCCTTGCCAGCAGCAGCTGAGCCCCTTCCAGCAATGGCAACAAGGCCTTTTAACCCTTGGCTTTGTTGTGGAACCTCTTTTTTTTTTCAGGCTGCTGCCCTTCTTACGTCAGCGCCAGGGTCTTTCACTGGACCTCATTCATCTAGAAGCTCTTCTGTGGAGGCTCTTGGCAGGTACCGAGGGTTGGATTGACGGTGAAAGATCAGTCAGAAAGATTGGAGCCTGTTTGAATAAGGACGGGGAATAGCTTGCCAGGGAAACAATTTGCCTATATTTCATCTGAATGCTGTACATGAGGCAAAGTCAACCGTTTCTGTGTTCACAGTGGCTTGATGCTAAGTGGATTCCAATTTGTGCTGTGTCTGGGCCACTTAGGTGGGTGACAATGGTAATAAAACAGCTGTATTAGTTCTACATTGAGCATACACAAGATGCATACAGCCTTTCAGCACTTGGTGGGTACAAAATATACAGAAACACCATGAATACATTTTGTATTACCTGTTTTTACAGTAGAAAAATGATATATTTGCTTCAGTATATTGTAAGATTATTTTCTATATTCCATATAAAAGTCATTCATTATGATGACCACAGCAAGGGAACACAGAGAAGAATAAAACTGCCCAACAGGGTCACCAGGTAATTTGGTGCACCTGTAGAGTGTAATACAAACATTTTTTTTGTTGATACTCATCTAAGTTCATTTAACCTTATGGTAATATGAGTCTGACCTGACCAGACAAACATTGGATGTTTGTTCGAATGTCTGAACACTTCAGTGTTTTCCTAAAGGTGACACAAATATTGATCCCATTATTTATGTGATTTTCAGAACCTTAACCTTAACTAAGAAGTCTCTTCAAGTTGAACATGGTTACTCCCTTAGCCAATTATTGTTATTAACCTCAACCAGCCAAGGCAGAGGGCTGCCCACACTAAGTCTGGATATGTTGGATGTTTCTTACTTTGTTTTCTCTCATGAGGAACTGTTGGGTTTCTCTACTATACTGTAAGATATTCACCTTACTATGCAAAGAGCCTTGAGATAACATATGTTGTGATTTGGTGCAATACAATTAAAATTTTATAATTTATTTTATTTTATTTGCTAAACAGTCATATCTTTTTGGAGACGTGGGCAATGTCCTGCAGAAAAGACTCACAGGGGATGATTTGAAAGCCAATGACAGATGTAATTGTTTGATAGCTAGAACTTCTTGTTTTGTGAATCTGAATATAATGAGAGGGTTGTCTAATATTTTGCCCACCCCCATTTACAATTACATCTAAGAGGGGGCAGAATATGTGAATAGTGTAAGCTTTAAAAAGCTGTATTAAAATTTGTTTTCTAGAGGTGTACCTAATGAATGAACAGCTCTGTATAATGTCCTCTTCAAAAGCTTGTAGCCTAATGTTATATAACAACTAATCCACATAAATAATTCAACATCCAGAGCGCTTTTATGAATACCTCTCTATCAGCAGTTGAGAGATCCCACCTGCTTCTTAACGTGCTGATGAAAATTTCCTGGCCCCTGGATCTGTTACCTTGGTTATCTATGTTGCATTAGATTAGAGATGATGGCAGCATCACTTACCTCCTCTTGACAGATAAATGGACTCTATCTCAATGTTATCAGGCTTCTCAGGGCTTCGGCATTGCTGCTGCCAAGGGTAAAGGCCAGCAGGTCAGGGTGCTGACAAAAGAAGGATGATGTCACCATTTCCCCTGAAGTATCAACTGTTGACAGATTTATGTGATTCAGTGTGTCACTGGACGTTCTTGCTGAGGGAATTGGTCTAGGGCTGTGTGAGCCTGTTGCCTTGGGCTTTGTGTTACAAGAAGAACCACATGTGTACAATATCACAATCAATTCATATTTATTATATATCAATTTGACGATTGCTGAAAAGATTAGCACAGTAATGGAAATCGATTGAAAGAAAATGACTCAGGCTGTAATCAATTCATGGTTTGTCATGTATTAAACACCCTCTCAAATGTGAAAATTCATTCTTATATTGCAAATCGAATATCTCTCTCTTGAAGTTAAGAAGTTACAAGCTATTTTTAACTTTTCCTTTTTTTTCTCTTGACAGGTATATCTCATCAATGTCACGTACTCTGACAACACCTCCCATATCATCTACAGAAGATACAGCAAATTCTTTGACCTACAGGTAATCTTCCATCACTCATGGAGTCCCCTGCAGTGTTTGTAATGAAATCTGTAATCCTGATGTATTTTGAAAACGTCAACCCTGTGAACTTGCAGCATTGTTTAGTATAGATTAATGTGCAAGCCTTGCGACTGTTCATTGCCGCCGTGTCTCTGCCCATGTTGTCCACACCTTGTCGCCTCAATGAATCAATGTGTGTGTTAGTAATTGGTTGGGGAGCAGGGGAGGCATGGTTTGTATCCCTTAGCCTTGCAGAGACTCCTCTCTGTCTATATCTCCACCCCTCCTTCATTATTTCCCCTTCTTCCTCTCTCATCTCTTCTCTGCCTTGCCCTCAAAACGTCAGGGAGCTGACAGGCCTTTTTTATAGTACAAGCAAAGAAATCACATGGAAGTCAATTTTATGTACCATGCTTTACTGTGGACCACAGATCGATTCTCCCGAGCTGGCTATTCTGACGGCCAGATCCTTTAACTATAGTCTTATATGAATGAAGTCTATTTCTACTTTCTTGACTTGGCTGTGATGCTTTACTCTCATGTTTAAGGTTTCTGTACTTATTTATTTTGGAACGGAGTGGGAGGTGAAGTGAAAACCCTTCTCTGTGTCTCAGATTGGCTGTTCCATACAGAGTGAATGTTTGTGTGGATGCATTTATGCCCCTTGCACCCTCAGCCCACTGCAAGCTGATACCTTATGTTGCCCCAGAGGTCTCCAGGTCACTAGTAAATATGAAAAGGCTGTAGTGAGAGACTCATAGGGGGCACTTCTCAATAGCGCTAGTGTGCTGTAGTTCAGCAAGAAATGATGTTTCAATCAGTGGAGGAAAGGTCCTTTCTGAAAGGTTCCATTGATAACCAGTGGGGCAGTGTGAAGTGGAAAATACACCCCCCCTTGCAACTGATTACTCCCATTGTGGAGTAGGAGACAGAGGTAGAATATAAATAGTGAAATGCAAGTGAAGTATAGCTGAATGTGCCCCCATTCTAGACAAGTCAGAGGCAGGTGAGGTGAGCAGCATGGAATGGTGTCTTCCCGCTGATATTCAGTCCCTCACCAGCAATGGTTCACGGATGTCCTGGCACAAAATCACTCCGTCACTCAGTTAGGAGCGGCAAGATTGATTTTGTTAGCTTTGTTAGATGGTGGAGGGAAAAGGTCACCCAAGTCAGCCTGCGCTTTATTGAGTTGTCAAAGAAAGTGTCTCTCGCATGACCAAAGTCTGGCAGAGTTTGGCCAGGCTGCCTTTAAGTGAGTTCTATTGTGAACATCCCTTGCTCCACATTTCTGGGATTTATCAAATGTCCTCTTTAAAACATACAGCAATATATCACCGCTAACACGTCAGCACTAATGCTTACTTTGCTTGGTTCTTTGATGTTTCCATTTGCACTGTAACATTGTGTGAATAAAACCTGCACTGGCAATACTGATGGATGAGCTTTCTAATACTCACTAATCCTCCATCTCTGCTGGTATATGGACTGATAGTAAAGTTCTCTGCCTGGTTTGATCCTTGCTAGATGCCTTTGATGGTCCTGTTTGATCCTGTTGTTTTCAGAGCAACCTAGAGCCTCTCCTGTCCAAACATTTATCTGATGCACAGACCCTGCTGCTCTCAGCAGCCCTGCTAACCCTCGGGGAGAGATACATGGATGGCTGCACGGAAACTGTTGGATACAAAGAGCAAAGGCTGCTGGAGACTATGTCCTAGTAGAACAAGCTGTCTTCCTGGAAACACACTGGTTCTAGTTCCAGCCTGGTGCCAAGATGATAGAGGCCACAGATGTTGCTTTGAATGACTTAAGCTGCTTTCAGACATGCACTGCATTTGCAAATGTTAGTTGCTTCCGATATTTCCCTAGAAGTTTTCCTGCCAACCCCTAATAAAATGTCACAGAAAAGTCCAACTGAGCCCATGTGAGAGTACAACTGGAAAATTTCCAGTGAGTGAGCGATGATGTTTCTAACAAGAAACACATGCAAAACTGCAAGAATACAAATATTTCAGGATGAAGAAGAGATTTCATACACGCAGATGAAGAAGTCAACTTGGAAAGACAATGAGATTCGAAAGCTTTTGACGACAAAGGCTGACACTGGTGTCAATTTGCTGTAAACAAAAATACTGTGCTTTTAGCAGCGGAAATTATACATCATGTCCTGCTTCCTGTATGTTCTACTCAGACATCACCATTCACCTGAATATTCGGTGACCTTCCTGTGAAAGTCGGACTTGGACAATCACTTGCTGCGTTCTTAAAAGGCAAACTCCGGGATACGTGTGGATGCAATTTTATGGACATTTTCCAGAGTTCATGTTTGAATATTCCTATGAACTAGTAGAACAGGCTGTCTTCCTTGAATCAATTGTTCTACATCCAGCCTGGTGTCAATATGAGATAAGCCGCAGAATTTGCTTTGACAATAAAACTTGCATCATTTGATGTCAGACGCACACAACAAGTCATTTGATGTACTGGATGTAGCACTGACCACTCAGCGTCTATTTGTGTCCTTCTATATTAAAGGTCCAGTGTGTAAGATTTAGGTGAAAGGGATCCATTGGCAGTAATTGAATACTAAATAATCCTAATGATGTTTTCACTCGTGTTTTTCATCTAAATTGTATGAATTATTCTTTACTCTAGAATGAGCCCTTTATATTTAAATACTTTATATTTACATCAGGAGAGGGTCCTCTCTACGGAGGCCGCTGTGTTTTTTACAGTAGCCCAGACTGGACAAACTAAACACCTTTTGAGTTTTTATGACACCTGAAGGTTACCACAGGTTCTCTTTTATGTTTGGAAGGGGGGAGTGATGTGAGGGGTATTCAGCTGCAACATGAAACTTCACCACTAGATGTGACTGAATTTTACACACTGAACCTTTAAGTTTAAAACATAGTATACATAATAGAGGCCATATTAGCACTGTTTATTGACCCCCTGTGCCATTTACAGCTAGTAAAATTACTTTATTAATGCAAAATGTTGCCAAAATGGCCCTGCAGGGAGCCATTTCGTCCACTTCTTTTAGGATAAATTAGCACCACTCTCTCTGCCATCCTTTGCCATAGTCCTTCCATTAGTTCTTTATTTCACTCCCCTGCTGGATCATAGTTACCCCAGTGATGTGCAGGACAAAAACAGGCAAAACCAAGACAGACAGAAGCTTGTACACACTCATACCCACAACGTCTACACACATACTGTATACTGTTTGTCGCTTCATTACACTGCATGCATTTTCTGTTACCCATATCATAACCCACATATTTTCTGCTCCCTCCTCCCACTGGTATTTTTGTGCTCATCCAAGTTACGAACAGCTCATCTTCCTTGTCAGGATGTGACTGGCTCTTCCTGGCTGCTGTACACTGATGTAGGTTTTGTCTCAGCCAAATTTGACCAGTGAGTCAAACAGCACTTCCTCTCAGAAGTAGGCCGCCAAAGTTATTCATCAGAGGAGACGAGAGCAGCACAGGCTGGAGGAGCAGGTCAATGTGAGGGCTGGGGAGGAGAGGAGCAGTGAGGAGTAACAGTGGGATAATGATGATGGTGGTGATAATGAGGCAGAGGAGGACAGTGATGAAATTTCTGAAAGTGATGATGATAATGAGAACGACAGCAATACTTGTGGCGTTCATGATTGAGATTCAGGCTGTTGATGCTGACAAAACTAATGATGCAGATGGAAGAAGGGGAAGATACTGTGTTTCCTCAGGGTCACTTATTTCAAAATAGCCTTTAGAAGCATGTTTGAAGTACCACCGAGTAGCATGTGATTGTACCCACGGTGTCCTTGGGTCCAGTCACTACCCGGAAGATGCTCTGACTCACTTTTTACGAGGGTTTTTGTTGGTTTTCAGAAACCATCTCTTTCCTATTTACGAGTCTCCCTACAGCAACAGACTATTTCCTTTGGGGAGATTTTAATGAAACATCTCTCAAACATCACATTTTCAGTGATTAGTGTATCTTTGAAGAAGCAGAAGATGATATTAGTCTGGTTTGCTCAGTGACTCAGTCTCAAAGGTTGATGTTCAGACTTTTTGGGAAGTAGCTTTTGAGGATGCTAGCAGCAGGCTTCCGGCAAACAGACGCTTATATTCAGTGCAGAAAATTATACAGTAGCTGTGGTCAAAGTGCTTAAAAGGAAGGTCACTGTCTAAGTAGGCTGTTTTATGGAAACATATGTCTAGACCACAAGGCATTATCGGTATGCCATCCTTGAGGATAAATTGCTGAATAGCCAGGCCACAAGCTCAGCCTCCCTGTCCTTGAGGTGTTCTGTGGATGTACTGTAACTCAACTGAATGAGAGAGCCCATTGTTTCAGGTCGAGGATAAAGGACTGCTTTATGTTTTATGGCCGTGTGAAAAGAGAGGGAAACATACTTTTTAGCCCCTGCTGAGAGGCAGAGGAAGGACACCTACATGCCTTACACAGGACCCGTTCATGTGACTTACAATTGGGCACTTGACAGGACCACATGTGCCAGGGGTCTCAGTTATAACCGTTGCGTACGCACAAAACGGGGCCTGAAACGTACGTACGCCGCTTCTCACGCAAACATTGGGATTTATAAAAACAAACTGTCAGGACTCACGGTGGAAACCCATTGATCAGCAGCATAATTTAATATTCATGACGTGCTTTGCATTGACCATTTATGGTTGAAAGTGGGCTTGTGGAGGGCAGACTTGAAGGCAGATCCACGTACGAACGTTTACAGGTGGATTGTGATTTATAAAGTGAGCATTGCGTTCAGGTGTGTGTGCACACGGTTTTATAAATCAGAATTTTCTTTTGCATATGCCCTTTCCAGCTTTTGTGCACACATACACTTTTAGTATGAATACCACGCACTGTTTTATAAATTAGACCCCAGGTCCTCACTGGACTCATGGCTGGTGGGTGGGTTGTGCAAGGTTTTCCCAACTACGTTGAAGGGATCTGGAGAGTGAGCTAAATTTAAGATGAATGAGCACAGTTCAGTCATATGTGGGACATTTGAAAAAACACACCAGTGTGACTGGAAGGTGACTATGGAGGAGGGCTGACAAAGAAACTGTCATGATTTGACATGAAATAATAGAAAAAGAGCCCCTCTGGTGTTTTCACTGAGTTTAGTTTAATTGGCATCTGTGAGCTCATTTACAAAGAAAGTCCACTCACATCCACCTGTTTTCAGCAGGGAGATTCAATGAGAAGGTTCTAATAAACTGACTCTTTGCAGCACCAAACTGCAGACGGACAGATTGACCACAGGCTAGTAAACATAGTGACAAATTTAGCAGCTGAAGACCCAGATATTTCCCTCAAAAGTTGATGAAGCTAAAATAGAGCTAAAAGTAGAGTAGCTAGGAGACAAAGTCAGAAGTGTTCACTCTTGAAAGCGACGTAAGAAGAAGAATTTGACATGTTTTCGGAGATTGAACTCCTTATATCAGAGATGCACAGACAGGTCTGGATCACTCGTAAAACATTTGTATCTGTAAGAAAAATGAATACAAGAACATGAATCCCACAAAGTTACACACAATTTGGGAACTAATCTGTGCATTTGAGTAGTTCTTGCATGATATAATCAATCCTATATGTTTCCATGGAGTGTTTCTGTGTTTTTGACTGCAGTGTGAAGTGAGTTCCTCTCTGGTCTTGTTTTGTTTGTGGTGGGGTGGAGATGAGAGGCCCTCCCATGGCTGGCAGCCTTTTGCATGTAAAGGCATGATGGCTGAGGAAGAGGCTCTGGGAGTTCATGAAAAAGTGTCTATCAAAGCTACTCTCTGCATTTTCATGTCCTTTTTGGAAGAACTCTGTAAAGTTGACTGCATTTTTAAGTGGGTGGTGATCAAATCCAATGTATTGAACAGATGTAGTATAGAGTGCGTGAGCCCTTCCTCACTTCCCCTGTCTGTGTCCTGTGTTTGCACTGCAGCCTGTTATCTGGAGATGTATGTGACAGTGGACAGACCTACGCTATTGCTACTCTCTCCATCGCTGTCTTGTTTTTTTCTCTGTGCTTGGTTGGCCAGCCCTCATGTTTGTGTTCAGCCCAAGGACTTCTCCAGTCAAACGAGATGGGGAGGAGAGAAAAATTTCAGCTCTTCGACTTTGTGCTTCGACATATCTGCGGCAGCTCTGCCTCACACTGAGCCTCGAACAGAGAGGATGCTCAAGGTTTTTCTTTCTTTTTCATTACATATCTAGCTCAGCTGCCACTACCTTTATTCCTCATCTGATAAATCACACAGCATTTATTTTATATTCCGACTGTATATCTCGATGAGAGAGGCCAGGCTTGTCTTTTCTGTATGTTTGGTTATTTTTGTGCACAGAGCTCGCACTGCTGAATAGCTGAATGACAGATGGTATCAGCAGCATGTGATAAAAAGGAATATGAAACTGTATGAAGTGAATCTGCAGTTATTTATCTGCAGATCTGGAAGGACACACCAAGGAAAAGGAGAAATATTTCCCATGTCCTGAACACTAGATAACTGTGTATAGAAAAGATGTCACATTGACGTCAGTTGATGAAATCAGTTCCTCCTTGCTTCCTTGTTGCACAGTAATAACAACCATATTATTATTATTATTCAGAAATGTATTTGAAGCATATTGAGACATTAAATATTTCAACACTACAGTGTTAGACAACAAAACACACTGTGTGTATTCTTGAGTTCTAGCAAATGTATTCAATGTATTTAACATATTTCAAAATCATTGATTGCTAACATTGATGCATGTTAAATTGCAGTTCTTGTGTTTGTTGACACTACGTGGCTCCAGTGGAATAGCGTGCGACTGACAGGAATGTGTACTGGGCTTGACGATGTGACAAAAAAATGACATCAAAATAAAAATGTTCATATCAGTCATTATCAATAATTATCACAATAAATGTCACATTATTATTTCTTTTAACTTTAAAGACAGATTTTTGGTCAGTTGTGGTTCCAAAATTGTATTCATGGGCAGACATTGGGAAACACTTGATAAACAGCAAAACATATTTATAAATCTGAGAGTGTGTCTATTATAACAACTAACTGTGCTCAGACAATGCAAGCATATCAATATATATTGAACTTTAGTTATTTTGCTATTGATGAAAATTATATTGCGATTATTACGATATAATTCTTTTGCCTAACCAATCGTGCTACATGTGTGTATCTTTGTGTCTGTCTCCAATACAGAACAAAACAAGGCTGACTCATAAAAACACTTCTCCATAGTCTAAGTAGTGGTCAACTTGAACCTAAACTTTCAATAAAAATCTACACATAGCAGCCTTAAGGTTTTGGTTTTCCTACATATTATTGTCTATGAAAGATGATTTATATGAAGTGCTTCTTCGTGCCACTCATCTCAAGCCCATTGACTTGAGCCCCACCCATCTGGCATTCCAAACAGGTCAAAACAAACCTCCCCTAAGTTTTCTTGCTGATAGTGGAGAATACCGAAGACTACCTCTGCTTATCTACAGTATCGGTGGTAGTGACCAGTCACAGTCCTGCCTCACCTCTCCTGCTGTAGGTTAATGAATAGTGATTGAGCAAACATCAAGTTAACAGCATGCCTTGGACACAGGCATTTAATGCCAACTAGACAGATAGAAAAAGCAAAAGGCAAATCTGAGATAGAGACATGCAGAGATAAGAGATGAGAATTCCCACTGGAGTTCTGTGCAAAACCCAGGTGTCGATCACCTCTCCTTCTGCAACCTCCATCAGCCTCTTCCCTATTGGGTTTGCTTCCCTCCACATGCCAGACTTATCACATCTACCCCACCACCACACGCACTTCATTCATATCTCATCCCTACAATTTCTCAGCGTATCTCTCGCCCCCACTGCTCAAATAGCTCTCTCTCTTTCTCCCTTCCCCACCATTCTGTCTCTCTTGAGAAAACCTTGCCTGTTTCCCACCCTCTCTCCGTCACCCCCATCCCCTCCGTTGGTCTCCTCTGAGCCTGTTTTCTTGGATGTTCCCAGGGTCAAGTGCATTAGCTTTGCTTTTAGTTATTTTGTGTGTGTCCAATTTGTGTACACAAGTATATGCATTTTTAGGTGTATTTGAGATGCATTACTGGATTTCCTCCTGGTTATCCAGGCAGTTGTTATGTTATGTGATGATCCAATTTCCCCCTCTCCATTTCAGTCAGATCACATTGTACAGTCCAGACACAAGAAAAGCTTTGAAGAAAATAAAAGACCTTCAAATGAAATGCCTATAGCGGATTATGTTACCTCTTACACTTAGAAAGTTAGCCTCTACAGCAGTTTCCCTTTTTAGAGCCAGCGCTTTTTTCAAGGTCCCTAACCGCCCCATCAAATAAAATGAAGACTAACTTCATCCCTGAATATTAAGATTATTATTAATTATTCCTCTTATCATAATTTATACTTTAAAAATAATATTCTTATTATTATGATGTATGTTATTCTGTGTTACATTATTTACAAACACATGTCTTGTATGCAAATTAGACGTGGACCTGGTTATAATTAGTAATTATTGCAATAAATGTTTCTCTATGTTTATAATGCATCTATATGTCACATATAAAACATATTCTGAACTTTAGGCATTAAATAGGAATGGAGAATAGCCTTTTTTGTGCTATTTTGAGCAAGTTAAACCTGGTAAATTGAATTCATATACTTATTACTATGTTTAATAACATTTAAAAGTTAATGACTGGACAAAACCTTGAAACAAGACTGTAGAGATAAGTTTACTCCCCTGTCTCAGCTGAAATAGAGGTGATGGTAATGCTGTGGCTCAATTTGTCAGGTGACAAGTGTCTGGTTTTATGTATTGTGTTTGGAGAAATGTGTTTATTTACATGTTATATTTTGTATAAATGATACTGGGACATGCACGGAGCAGCACTCCAGAAAGCTGACAGAAACAATGAAGTGAAGTGCCATTGGCAGAA
Organism: Verasper variegatus; assembly: GCA_026259375.1. Taxonomy (NCBI): domain Eukaryota; kingdom Metazoa; phylum Chordata; class Actinopteri; order Pleuronectiformes; family Pleuronectidae; genus Verasper; species Verasper variegatus. The sequence goes on from CM048044.1 coordinate 23,229,663, forward strand.
ACAACACACTGTCGTAGCTAGTCACATTTGTTTTAAATGGCAGGTTTTAATATTGAATACCACATTCTTTTACAGGTCATTGCAAGTTCTCATCTTATTGGGAATCTTTGGTGTAAAGGCGCCTTAAACAGAACCCCTCCCCCCTCCCCCCTAGGTCCCTATAGGATGAACCCTATAGAATCGATTTTGTCCAAATGAAGAAGCACAAAATGTGTGTGACTGCAAACTGGCCAACAATGCAATTTGAAAACAAAACAGGATAAAGCTAAGATGTGAAATGCAAAGAAAGACATTTTCACAACCAGAGTAGCAGGATTGCTGGTATTTTGGTTCACATACAGCTTTATTTAGCATTTCTAATTTGGTTTATGATATACTTTTACATTAGTATTTTTATGTGGTCCATGTATACAACATGTTGTTAGAAATAGTCTGCAGTGGCCCTCTGATGCTCGGCCTCCTGTTGCAGTATTGCATTTAGACAATACAGCAACCACAAAGTTCAAGCTAGCTGGTTAACAAAACTGCTATTTAGTAGGAGAAAAGAATAACTTTTGAATTCAGCTTTATTTCTTTCCCTGGGGGCATCACAGGAAGTCACAGTGTCCCCTTACATTTATTGAGTATGTGCTCAAGTACTGTTCTGTACTCTACTATACCATTTTTTTACTTGTACATTTCTTGAGAAGTAGCTCACCACAAAAGTATTTTCACCTTCATGACATATTATGTAAAATGAACACACACCTTCAACCTTGTTCCAGTTTCTCTGTCATTTAATAACTCGACTTGACACAGAAAAGCAGCTTATTTGAAGTCAATTATTTTCTGGTTCTTAAAGGTTCAGTGTGTAGAATTGAGTTACATCTAGTGGTGAAGTTTGAACATGTTAACCTTGAATAGCTCTTTTAAGATGTGTCTGAAAGTGGCCAAAATATCCTCACTTTTCACCTAACTGGCTTTCACAAAATTTGAAGTACAAACACACACACACACACAGAGGCAGGGCACTACTGATTCACCCCATCTGGGAAAGCATGTGGTTTGGCCAAATTACCCAAGGTTTGTACTGGCTTTCAGGATGGAAACTCTTGAGGCCATCACTGTGGCTAAATTAGGTCCTGCGTTACTCTGTTAGTCCTGAACCCTGGCACAGGTGAGAGCCCTTCCTCTCTGCCTTCTAGTGAACTGTAAGTTGGCTGGCCTACTTACTAAACCCAAACTAAAGCCGGCGGTGTGTAAGCCGACACTGTTCTTTTCCTCACACTGAGGTTGCAGCTGCTTGGGAAAGCAAAGCTGTTTTTCGAGGAGGTAAATGCCCTGAAAATGCCACCGGACGTTTAGATAGTGCTTCTATTAAATATGAGAAGAGGTTAAACTTTGGGCACAAAGTTCACAGAATAAAAAGATTGGTGGCCCTTTTCATGTTTCTCGTGCCTTCAAAACTGAAATTATTGTGAACTAAAAATAGTCATCTCTGGCTTGATGCCATTCATTTTCAGTATGTGAGCTGAAAAGCAAATGCCTGCTCAATTAATATTCTCTTCTACCCACAGTATGTTTGCAGTTTGCAGTATGGTTTCTTCACAGCTTATGCTCTTTTATCTCTTTGATTAATGTAGTTTTAATGACCGTATGTGTGAGTTAAGCATCCAGTTATCTGAACTTCAACACTGATACCTCCGCTGAACTTGTGAGTTGGAGAGAGCAAATGATATGGGTTGTTCCAGTGTTTTGAAAACCCTGCATTTGCCTGCCAAGGTTCTCCTTCCTCAGACAAGGTTTTGTTCCAACACAGTGCTAACACAACTGACACATTTGGCAAACTGGCTTACGCTTACAATTATAAATTCAGTGGCTTGCCCCTCAGCACAAGCAAAGCAAGTAGTGCTAGACCAATTATAGGTAAATATAGACATTAGTATTCGCAACCCCCCCCCCCCCAAAATGATATCCTTCATGTAGTTCGATCCCATAAAGAATGCAACACTATGTGTTTGCATTTATCTTGTAAGTTACTGCCCTCTTGTGGTGGGAGCAGGGTTTTGTCTCTGGAAGCTAGCTTGACCAGCAGCGACTGCATCTATTGTTTCTTTTATTTTTATCGGCGTGGCCATGTCCTATTGATAAAGGCTGGGGCTTGTTAAGCAGACGGGGCAGCATTAGTTTTTGGACAATAGCATGTATTCATTGCAGATGATCCTGTGTTTGGCTACTGCTGTTACACCGTCATGTCATACCCACCATCGCGCCCACACTAACTACTACATCACCCACTTTGTATATTGTATACAAAGCATTTTGGCATTGTATATTGGCTACTATAACCTATATATATATTTCACGATGATACAAAATTCACAACACATCTGAGGACTATGCACTGCCTGTCATACGATGCAATGAGAGCCACCCCCAGAGGTACTGCCAGCCCGGTGCTACGTCAGAAGTCTCTGAGGTTGTTTGTCACAGTAACAAAGTACCACATTACATATTATATTACATATCATTTATCTGTCGCTTTTATCTAAAGCAATGGTTATTAGACCATCATCTTCTTAACCATGGTGTAAGATGTGTAGACTTTCTGCTGTCCTGATGTCAATGGGGAGCTCGTTGCACCATTTGGGTTAGCAAGGACAGCAAACAGTCGTGATTTTGTTGAGTGGCTAGGTGTCCTTTGCAGAGAGAAAGCAGCAAGCCGATTGGCCAATGCAGAGTGGAGTGGACGGGCTGTGGTGTAAGGTTTTACCATGTCCTGGATGTAGACTGGGCTCGATCTCTCCACAGCATGGTAAGTAAGTACTAGTGTTGTGAAGCGAAAGAGGGCAGCCACTGGTAACCAGTGAAGGGAGTGAAGACTGGTGTAGCGTGAGTGAACTTAGGTTGGTTGAAGATCAGTCAAGCTGCTGCATTCTGGATGAGCTGCAGAGGTCGGATAGCACTAGCAGGCAGACCAGCCAGGAGGGAGTTGCAATAGTCTAGGCGTGAGATGACCAGAGCCTGAACCAGAACCTCTGCCATCTCTGAGTGAGAAGGGGACGTATTTTCCTGATGTTGTGCAGCATGAATCTACACGATCTGGTTGTTGCAGCACTGTTGCCGGTAAGGGAGAGTTGACTGTCGAGTGTCACACCCAGATTATTTGCGGTCTGGTAGGGGTCTACCACAGAGTTGTCAATGGTAATAGTCAGGGGTGGGAGAGCCTTTCCCTGGAAGGAAAAGTAGTTCGGTCTTGCCAAGGTGGATTTTCAGGTGGTGTGCGGACATCCACTGAGAGATGTCAGTCAGACAGGCAGAAATTCGTGCTGCTACCTGTGTTTCAGACTGGGGAAAAGAGAGAATTAGTTGGATGTCCTCTGCATAGCTGTGGTAGGAAAAGCCATGTGAGTGAATGACAGAGCCAAGAGAGTTGGTGTACAGAGAGAAAATGAGAGGACCCAGGAGGGAACCTTGAGGGACCCCAGTAGTGAGTGGACAAGGTTCTGACACAGATCTTCTCCAAGTTACCCGATAGGTACGGCCTTTGAGGTAGGATGAGAGCAGGGAGAGAGCAGAGCCTGAGACACCCAGGTCCTGAAGGGAGGAAATAATTATCTGGTGGTTCACCGTGGAACCAAACATTTAAAATTATTTTACAGTGCAGAGAATGTAGTTATATTTTCTGGCGGTTACTGCAGCAGTATCAATGGCATTGTGCAGTAAGGAAAAACAATCAATATCGACACAGCCATATCATTTTAAATTTAATCTCTCTTGGTTTGGGGGGCAGGTTGGATAAAACAAACAATTTGAAGATGTAACATTGTAAACTTGGAAATTGTGATGAACCTTTTTAATTCATTTCTGTCGACAGATTCATCAGTAATGAAAACATTTGTTAGTTTCAGCCCTAAAATCTAACCCAGCAAACACATATTCCTTTACAACACCAATGGGGGGAAAGTGAATATTGATATGAAACTATCTTACTCATGTCACTCATATGGCAACAGATGCCACTGTGTTTTAAAGGAAGATAGAATTTTGGCTCAGCCCCTCCAGAAATTGGGATGTGATTACGTTAAGGGTCTTTCACACTCAAAGCCCATCCCCAGGGCTTGGTTCCAAAGGCAACAGCGGGCTCTGCAGCTTGATACTGGGGAGTGATGAATGAGGGACTGCAGACAGGCAAAAGTTACCACATCCCCGCACCTGTTGACTTACTGAAACAAAGGGGAGCCTGGCTCAGCCACATGGGGAATAGAGCCCCACAGTGGTGACCAGAAAAGTAACTCACCAGTTTTTTAGACAAATCCGATGCCCAATCCACACCCACACATGCTTTCACTGCATAAAATAAGATGCATGATACCAGGATCTCATGTTCCATCCATATATAATGTGCCAACCCTGGGCAGAGCTTTTGCCAGGGTGTTGGTTTATATTTAGAGGCACAACTGTGACTGATTGTGGCTGGATAGGAACGCCTTCCCCCCTCAAGCTCATCTCAGACATCTGTCTCTCTGAAACTAAATACTGCCGGCATGTTTCGACTTGTTTCATCTGCACCATTAGTTTCTGTCCTGCTGTCTTTAGGATCTGAGCTGATAGCGAAAGTAAAGTTTGATCTGTACCACAGATGGGCTCAATCGCTGTAATTTTCGTGTCAAAGAAGTCAAAGATTCTTGCATCATTATTCCTCCTGAGCTGCTGTCCCTCAAAAGGCAAAGGAGCTTAGAGACAGAAGAGGGGAGCTAATGGATGGAACATAATTGATACAACATGTTTACATCATGGAGACTGGAGATAAGTTGGTTTTATCATTAACTTGATGTTTGTTTGCAAACACCAGTGGAAGAGCAGTGACCTTGTCATGTCCTCCCTTCAGAACAGTGAGAACAGATATGTTGGGTCCGTGGCCTCACTCACTATCACCACGATGCCGTGGAAATGGCTCAAAGATCACATGGCTGCTTTGTCATGCTGGTCATGAGTTGCTCCAGAGGTTCAATGTACGAGTACTTATTTCCATTCCATTCTGTTTCACTGCTGTGAAGCCTGGGGTAAACCCTCGCTGTCACATGACCACCAACAGGAAGTGAGGCATCAATTCACTGCACAATAACAGTATGGCATCCCTTAAGTTTATGCCAACTGACTCTCACAGCTCCTTATATGGAGGCTCTATTCTTAGCACATGTGCCTGATATGAAGACAGAGCTGCTGTTCAACTCTTTCTTTCAACACAGGCCCTGAGTTGTCCCTGTTTTAAATTACTATAACTGTGGATTATACTTTATATTTATATACTTCATATTGACCTTGAAGTGGATTTTGTGTTGATTTGTTGATCAGTGTTCTTGGATAAAGTGATATTTTGGAAATAAGAATTATACCTAATTAAAAAAATATATATAATTTTGGTCATTTATATGCAAAAGTACCAGACATACCATGTTTTTTATCCTTTCAGATATGAAGTCGTGCTGCTTTCCTCTGTTTCATGTCATAGTAGATTTCTTATTGTTTGACTTTGAATTATAGCTTGGAAAAATGCAAGCCAAAGGCATCACCTCAATTTTCTTTTTGACTGTTTTCTGACTCTTATCCACTGAACAGTTTACCAGATGAATCTGTAAACAAATCAACATAACAGCTAGCATTAAAGCAAATCAATAACCGCAGATGTGAGACCTTGCTAGGTTGATTCCTACGATCCAAGAGCTGACTTTGGACCTGTTTAGGGTCTAGCCCAAATCAGTCTAATCAGATTAGGTTGAAGCCTTGTACTATTTGTCAGTATGTCTAGTACCCAAATGAATAAGTGTAGACTCAGTTTAGTTCAGACACAGTTTGGTTAAGGGTTGGTTAGATGTGAACTTCTCCCTTGTGTGACACTTACTGTTACTTTGCTGATGCACCTCATGGCAATGCCCTATGCTGCCACAGTTCCCTCCACCACACCTCCTCCCTATGTGCTTCATTTATGGCATTGTTGATTTAACTGTGATTTGTGTTCATAAATGTTTATTAATGGGGATTAGCTCTCCCAGCAGAACCCCAGCCAAACACTGGGATTGTTTGAGATGTAACCATTGCTATAAATTATTTTGATACAAGTGATTCTTGAACTGCAGTTCTTCGTGTTCCATATCCATTTTAGTCTATGTTGGTGAACTGCATTTCTGATAGAATTTAATTATTTTCAGGTATTTTTGGAGCAGGTCAGAATATCCTTGGAAGTCTTTTTAAAAATTATTAATTTAGGCACATTGGGTGTGGGCATATTATGAGTGAGCTCTACAAATACCCTTGATTATAAATTTAGATAGGACCACGTCACTTTTTTTTTAATTATTTATCAAACACACAGAAAGGGGCTTCATTTTGTTGATTATACTTTATGTTTTAAGCTAATCTTATATCCAGAACAATGTAGTACAGCATTTGAATCACCTGAAATTAAGTTTTTAATGCAAATAGCATAGACAGAATCCTCTTCTCCCTAAAGATGTTATGTGTAGGAGCTCTGCAGGAGAAGAAAGTATGAATTGGACAGTGGAGGAAACATTACATCATAGTAATCTGTACTCGCTCTGACGAGAGATAAGAGAACCTCATCTTCTTGCTTTTTTATTACCTGACTACCAACATTTACACCAGTGGTCCAGTGCTGCACAGCACCATCCAATCACGTCCCTTCACAACTCTTCTTCACACTATCTCTGTGCTGGTTACCAAGGAGACAGTGAAGTGAAGTCTGGGAAGTGGAGCAATGGTTTGCATGAGCTTCTTTTCCTTTTTTCCTCTTTTCGCTCTGGTTCGACATTCTAGGGACAGAATTACCACCTTGACTGATGACTGTGTTTATTATATTACAAGTGCAGGAAGTGAGGTACTTAGCTTTCACTATGCAGTGTGCAGTGGGTATGCATGCATGGAAAAGAGCAGTTGTGTCACAGGTTCCGTCACCTGATCCCTGCCGCCCCACCTGCTCTCACCATTTTCTCTCCCTGTGATCCCACAAGTCCTGTTGGAATGTGAACACACTTCCTCTTGCCAGGAATCTGTCAGTGCAGTGTCAGGAAAGCGTGTATTTCAGGGCTAGCTGGACAACTGGAGATTGTTTTAAATAATGAGCTGACCTTCATCCAAGTAGGCCAGTGGGATGGGATGGGGAGGTGCTTGAGTGTTGAAGTCTGGGGAAAAGGAAGCTGGTGAAAGTGAATTGAAGATGACGAGAAGAATGAGCCGAGAGCTGACAAGCCTCAGAGGTGTTTCTGGTCTTTCCAGGTCTAGCACCTGCACATACATAAACACACGTATAGTGTATACTTACTCAACCACACAAACTTTTTCTTCATCTCATATTTTACCTCATCATTCACCTTTGTTAAGAGAGTGGAAAAAAGGGTGCAGTCACATTTTAAACAAGTGCTACTCTGCTAAATGTTAAGTTGCTTGTCTATCATCCGTCCACCCCTGGGTAACTGGCACAGTGGGTTGTAAATTCAGCAGGATTTTTTTGTCCCAGGCAGCATCTGAGGGGGCCCAAACAGCTGGGCCTGCTTCAAGTTTTGTGCTACCGCTGCAGCAGAGCTTGTTGTGTTGATGCAGAAAGCCAGCAGCTGGGGGTCTGGGGGTCTTTGAGATGACTGTCTGGATTTTTATAGTTCTTCCACTCAAAGCATTTTACACATTCAAACCACTGACCTTCTGATGAGTGGACGACAGGGCTCTGCCTCCTGAGCCACCGTCAACCATGAATCTGGATCAAGACTGTTAAAGTATCGACTTTCCCTCCCTCTCTCCCTCCCTCCCACTCTCCCTCTCTGGTGTCCTCTAACTCTCCAGCCAAGTGGAACCAGGTAAAAGAAGACAGTAGTTCAATGAAAAGGTGGATGCGGATTGACAGATGGACAGAAAGAACTGGATCTAGGGAGCCATGTGTCAGGAGGGTGCTTTGGGGATTTGATAAAGTGTGTGTGTGTGTGTGTGTGTGTGTGTGTGTGTCAGTCTGTCCCACTGTCCCCACGCATACGGAGCCCCACCAGGCTGTTTGCTCACTTAGTTCCCCAGGGTCTATTTCAGCCCTTGGCCATCAGATACAGACATAACTGATGTCTCTTCTCTCCTCTCTCCTTTTTCCTTTAATCATATTCCTTACTGGACACCCATCCCCCTATGCTTACAAACATATACATACACATGCACTCTCTTCATCAGCTCCTCCATCTCTGATTACAGTAGGAAACAGTTTGCTGCAGTGCTGTAAAGTACAGTACGTCTGCTGGTCCTCTGCGTCTCTCCTCTGCTTTCCTTTTACTTTCTCTGTAATCCCTCTCTTGAATGATTTATTTGAAGGGTGAAACTGGGTAAACACAATAGGGCTGACACACACATATACACCCCCTGCCCTCTGCTGCATCTCTCTTTCTCTGTGTGCCTTGTCTCTTTCATTTTCCCTGTTTCGGCTCCACCTTTTCTCAGATTTTCTCTCTCTCTCCATCCTCCCTCTTTTCGCTCTCTTTCCTTCTTCCTGCACCTCCAACTCCGGTGTCAGCACTTCTCCCCTCATCATGTTGGTGTCGCTGTGCTTTATGAATAAATTGTAGCTCGTTTGACTCCTGTGAACCCCTCGGCTCACCGACCCACCGCTGCCCTGCTGCCCTTGGGACAAAAGATGTGTTGACAGGATTTGATTTTTAGAATATGTGTGATACGCTCATGTGGGTTTGGGATTAAGTGCATATGAGGGTTGTCATCTCCAAAGTGCTGGACATCATCTTTGAAGACAAAAGATGAAAAATAGATTAAAAAATGGAAAGTAAAGAATTTCTTAGTCATCTCTGGGACATATTAAGCCTTTCTTTTTGAGATTAAAATAGGTGGAGTAATTTATTTATAATGCACAGGAGTAATGTGATTTTTCAGCAACGAAATTTAGCTTAGGATAGGAGGGTTGCTTTCAGTATACAGTTTAAAAAAGTTAGATCGCTGTGCGGTTCACACTACACAACTCGCTGCCTTGTGGTTGCAGTCGTTGTGAGTTCATACCACGTGACATACTACAGATCTTTCACCAGGAGAAACCCCTGACTATTTCTGGTCTGCTCTGATTGGCTGTAGTTGTCGCAGATTTGTCTAGCTATTAACCCTTTTAGAAATCTGGTTGGAGGAGGTGACATGTTGGTGAGCCTTTACCGCGTCTTTGAAATGTTCATAGGCAACTACCGATCTGACGCTGAATTGACTCTGATGTAGAGCTTTTGTCAGCGGGCTCTGAAATTTGTATTCAAGTGGTAAATCGGGCTATAAATTGTGTAGTGTGAACTAGGGATTATTCTCTACTATAGAGAAATGCTCCTCCTTCTTATACCACCTTCACATGGTATCTGTGGGATTGTGATTACAAGATGGTAAGTTGTGTACACAGTGTAGTTGATGCTAAGGGGGATAAGTCGCGAGAACACTGCTAGGCAATGACAACATGAATGCTAATATTTTTATGTTGTTTTGTAACCCCTTTTCCTTGGATGCATTAAGAAGTGAGAAAAATGACTAAAATGACAGTAATTTAAATCACCATTCAAAGAACAAATCTAATATTTGCATATTATAAAGAGCAAAGAAATGGATCACAGCCCTCAATAGTCTAATTCAAAACATATGCATGTTAAATATAGTAACATCTGAATTGGCTCGCTCTCTTTTGCTAAACTGCATCCTGGCTCCAGCTTTACACTTAATATTGACTCTGATATTTACTGTTGACTTATCTTACTGTTAAAAAGAAACCAGATACGCTTTTTTCCCAACATGATGAGAGTAAAACTTTGAGCTACAAAACCTAAACTGTTTTTTTTCTCATCTTCCCTCTGCAGATGCAGATACTTGACAAGTTCCCAATTGAGGGAGGGCAGAAAGACCCGAAGAAGAGGATCATTCCATTTCTCCCAGGTAGTAGCCTGCTCCTGAGCTCCAGTTATCTGAACAGGCTCCCATATTAATAATGTATGGCTGGCACTCGCGGGGCGTCAATATGAGCTGGTTACTGATGCCTGCCTGTGGTGCATGTGTGTGTGCTTGTGTGTATATAGTATAGCTGTGTGTGTGTGTGTACTATCTTACTGCTGACAGGGCGTTATCCGTGACTTTCAAATCTCAGCTGATTGCATGTCTATGCGTCTTTGTGTTTCTGTTTTTGTGAAATTTTTTGGTGCCGAGCTTATGTACACATTAGTGTATTTTGTGTGTGTGTGTGTGTGTGTGTGTGTGTGTGTGTGTGTGTGTGTGTGTGTGTGTGTGTGTGTGTGTGTGTGTGTGTGTGTGTGTGTGTGTGTGTGTGTGTGATTTACCGTGTGCATGTCGTGGTATTGATTTGAGTCATGCCACACATGCTCATCTCTCCTGCTGCAAGTCGTTGCCTGACATTCAGGTTCATGGTAAATGGTTTTGTATTTATATAGCGCTTTTCTAGTCTTGATGACCACTCAAAGCGCTTATTGGTGACCTATAGTACAGCTTGGCAGTGATCGATGTTGGTGTTTGTGGCAGTTCAGTGTCCAGGGCAGAAGGGCTGACAGTGATTCTGCTAATCACACTGATGTCTTGTGTAAATATGTGTGTGCACCTATATGTTTGTCATGCAGAATTCTGTTTATTCATTAATGCTCTGGGAGCAAAATACTCCTTTTTATGCTCTGTGTAAGCCCCGTGGCCCACACATGATCCCAGTATCTACTGTAAATGCTCTCTACCCTCAAACGCTCTTCTACCTTTGAATCTGTCTGTCTCTTGCCGACACGCACTCACGTTTAAAGAACAGTTTGGAATCCAACCAAGGATCCTTTCCCTGGTGCCAGATTCACACATTATTAAGTGTTTGTTTAAGGACACTTTTCAGGAAAAACTTGACTCACATGTTGTCCAATAAACTGCAGGACAATAGATCAGATAAAGGTTTGTGATAAACATGCATTGGAAATCATTTAATTTTTGCTTGTTTGATGTTGGATGGAAAAGCAAAAAAACATTAAAACACTGAGCATTTAAATTGGTAATTCAAATCAGTAGTCAAATGCACTTTTTTAAAAATGATCATTATAATTGTGTTTTTATCACATGAGAATACTAATAGCCCATGCAGTAATCACATTTATCGAACATCATTCATGCATCAAAATGGAATATTATTACTACTAGACAAGGACATTAATCTAATGCCTCACAGCTCTCATCTGTCATTACCAGCACTGACATGTGATCATGTGACATACTTAGACAAGTTACACCAACAAGGGCAAGATTATGGTCGAAATGTTGATACTGTTGGATTTATAACTTAAAATTAATTCACTTTGACTCTTTGACTGACCATTTTTTTAATCTGAAGTCAAGTTAAAATAAAAAAAAGGTTCAGCTTGAACTAGAGAGTAGAATTCAAATTTAGATTTGAAAAAGATTAGAGAGTTGAAAGACATTCAAACCACACACATTAAAATCCTTTATTGGTACCAAATGAAATGGATTTGTATTAAAACTTACCATTACCTTCTAGTTATTCTATGATAAGATAGCTACTGTTTTCAATCTCAATTTTTCCATTTCTTATTCAGGCAAAGTCATAGAGCATTTTGCACGTGTTCAGAGAACATTTTACATTGAATGTTTGCTTCTTTTGCTAAAAAAGGAAAAGAAAAAAACATGGTTACATATGGTTATATATCAGCAAAGTGTTGAAATGAAAGAAGATTTTATTACAAAGTTATTAAAACAATACCCAGTCTGTTAAAAACTCCCTCTCGGTGTCTTTTGAATGTTGTCCTTTCACAATTAACATACTTTGTAGATATTGTCAGTCATCAACAAGGTTTGTTATTTGTAGAATTATTTTAGTAAAAAAGAGCTGATAATGCAAGAAATACTCCGGTAGGTTGAAGTGCATGCAGTTTGCATAGGGGCCTGTGATCCTTGGTGGTGGGCTTTATTGTTCCCAATGTGTGGGATGAGAGGAGGGCCTAACATGCATATCCCATGTGTGAATAAATCCTATTTGTTATTTAGAAAGCCATGTCACAGACAGAGGTCATGGGATCCATAGGGGGACAGACAGCTGGGTCTTTGAGTGTGGGATTGAGATTGGTTTGGCCATGATGAAGGATCACCACCTTACATTACCACCATCTCCCGGCAGGATAGGGTATTACACGCAGCAGTCTGCATTGTGAAATCAGCTCAAATATGATGTTTTTTGGGAGGTGCTTTGTGCATTTTTCAGGTACTTTATGATAAATATATATAAATACTTTCTCCTTTATCAATCACCACCGCCTCATACCGTCATTTGTACTTTCTCCCTCCTTTCCTTCACCCCAGGCAAGATCCTGTTCCGGAGGAGTCATGTGCGAGATGTGGCCATGAAGCGGCTGCGTTTCATCGACGACTACTGCAGGGTAAATAGGCCTTTCTATAAACATCCTTCAGTTCCCCCATCTTACTCTGGGGAATGTCCCCCAGCCTGTGAGGGGTCAGAAGTCATAGTATATACCGTGCTTTCACATGCTTTAAACGTGGAGTCTGATGCTTAGACACAATTGTGGACGTGAAAAAGATTTACATGGCGCTCACATCAAGGAGCTACAATATTTATTAGTGCTTTCCTGAGCCTTAAATTAATCTGCTGTGACACGTTGGTTTTCAGAGGCAGTGAGGCACTTTGACTCGCAATGAAAACTTTATGATATTTTCCGACTGCAGCTTTGTTTATTGTCACGTGTGCCACATTTAGAGAAGCAGAGCGACCTAGTTGTGCATCCAACTTCTCTGCCACTGCACATCATGAAACAGACTTTGAGGTCTTCCATCATTTCCAATTCCCACACACTAATAACCTCATCCCCTCATTTGAGACAGTCAGGGAAAAGAAAAAAGGAAGTTCTCCCCCAAATTAGCATCCTTGAAAGTAACGGCATTTCTCATTCTTTAGTTCAAGGGAGACTCGCCTTATCACTTCCTTTTAACTTCCCTTATTAAGTTTTTATTTATCCTGGATTCAAATCTCTTCCTCAGCCATGCCTTCCTCACTTCCTTCCTTCCTCTTGGCAAAAAGCCAAAGTGTTTGTCTCCATACACACAGTTCGGCAGCAATATCGTTGGCCTACATTAGGAAAGGTTAGCTACAGTATCAGCTTGGTAATTGGGACCAAAAGAAGTTAAAAAAACCAAAAGCAATTATACACATCTGAAATGAACTCGATCCGTAGCCCAGCACAAGCAAAGCTTTATGAAACGGGAACCAGCTTCCTAATTACCCAAATGACCCCAAGCGCTCTAATGTTTACAGTTTGCCATAGCGAGCCGATTTCTTACCTCAGCACTGTGGAGCTTGTTGCACTGTTTACTTCCTACATCCTGTTTATGAGGCAAACAACACAGAGGAAGAGTAATTACCCAGTGTTGTCAAAGGATCTGCTCTCTGGAGATTGCGGGATGGTGAGTCCAGCCAGCTGTGGATGCACAGCCAGACGGACGGACTCTTCAATCACAACCACAAGGCTCTTTCAATAATATAGGATCCATTGAATGAAATATGGAGGGAGCTCGGGTCTGTGCCGACCATGTCTGTTGTCGCACATGTTCATGGTCCAGCTCCCTGCTACTGTACATAAGCTATGCCTCTGGTGAAAGCAGGCTAGATCATTAAATATACATGGTTAGCCAGACATACGATCCTCTCTTTGACTGTAGTTTGGCTTTGTCAGTGAAAGTACAGGGAGAGTACAGAGGAGCAAGAATGACATTTATTTTCTATGATCAATAGTTTGATTCGCTTTTTGCTAATATAAATATTAATGTGCCAGAGATGCAGTTGTTTCGACGAAAAACGGTAATACTTTAAAAATGAGGAAAACAAACCTCAAAATCGTTGATTTTAAGTAATCAATGATTTTTAAAGTTGCACTAGCCTTGGCTTTTTGGTGGGAAGTGGAACAAGTTGTAAAAACATTACTGCTCTACTCTCCTCTCTTCCTCCTCACTGCTCCTCCTGCCCACTTATCCATGGGGTCTGGAGCTTTCAGCTGTGCAGCCCTCATCTCTGGAACTCTCTCCCACAAGCCATCTGTGACACTGACTTTCTCCCCACCGTCAAATCTTGTCTCAAAGCACACATTTTTAGACTTACTCATTCTAAGTGTTACTATAATTTATTTTATACATATTTTATTAGCCTATTATTATATATTGTTGCATTGATGTTCTGATATTTTGCTGTTTTTTTTATGGTTAGTACATGTGTAAAATGCATTATTTATTATTATTATTGTTTACATATTCTCACCTTACACTTTTTATAGTGCATGTGGCAGAAAACAATTGTCCATTTACTTAGTATGCTCCAGCACACTCTGATATTAAAATGCATCTTGTTTCAAGATTGTATCACCAGGGTGCCCTATGTTCACTAAAATAATATTTTTTGATCGTAGGCTGCTTTTTTACCCACCGTTCTTCTCCTGTCTCTCTCTGTAGGCGCTGGTGCGACTCCCCCCTCAGATTTCTCAGAGCGAGGAAGTGCTGCGCTTCTTTGAGACGAAAGCTGAGGACATAAATCCCCCAGTGGAGTGAGTGTCACATACTGTACATACTGAACACACAAACACATGTACACACTGGAAGTATGGTCTAGTCAGACTTCTGATTTATGTGTTGCTGTCCTGCAGTGACACCATCTTTACTGTGGTGGCAGAGTCAGGCTGAACTTGACTGAGAAGTAAGAGTAATTGTTTGTGACGTTGGCTTTTGTGGGGAAAAAACAAACCAAAACATTAGTTCCAGCTCGCCTCTACCTGCACTGCTGTTTTAGCACTTCATAAATGAAAATTTCAGGTCATCTAAATAAGACAGTACAGCCAGGACTGATGAGTTTTGCTCGCGGTCCTATTCCACTCGCTCTTATTCAGGCTGCCTAATGATGTTATCTTGAAGCAACTGACTGAAAAGACGGAAATGAAAGGAAATTCAGTCTATGCTGTAATCACGACTTGTAGCTGCTGTTCAACAAAAGTTGCACAGTCTCACGTCCGGCTCTATATAAGTAGATACAGTTTTTCAGCATTTGCTAACTTGTGATTATAAATCCATCACATCATCGTTTCTTTTCGATGAGTTAAAAACAAAATGACTTCATGCTGCACAGGCTCGTGGATTTGTTTCAAAGGTGAAGCTTGTTTGAGCAGCTGAAAATCGAAAGTGTAGAACATGTGTACATCCCATGAATCACACATAGGTGCTTAAAGGAAGGGCACCTTTTATTTCCAATAACCAATTAATAAAGTTATCTGGAAAAATAAATGTCTGACCTCGCAGGACTGTAATAAACATGACAGATCGGTTTCATTTGTACGAAATGAAAGAAGAGACGATAGTCCAGTGGTGTATAAAGTACTTGAAAGCCATACTTGAGTAAAAGTACAGATATCTTACCTGAAAGTTACTCCGGTAAAAGTAAAAGTCACCCATAAGAAAATGACTTGAGTCAAAGTCTTAAAGTACCTCATATTAAATGTACTTAAGTATCAAAAGTAGCTGGTGTTGAAATGTACTTAAGTGTCAAAAGTAAAAGTACAAGTACTAAAATTAAAGATGCAAAATGGTTTTTATAGTAGGCCTATACAGACACAAAACAACCCCAAATTTTTCTCTTTAGGATTTATTTCAACTAACTGAATAATTATAACAAACAACAGAATAAACAAGTGCCTCTTGTGTCTGTAAAAATGTCCCTGCCCTTTGTACACACATCGCTACTACCCATTGGATGGTTTAGTGAGGTCCTCGGATCGGCCCTGCCAGAATTGGTCAGAAGAAGATCAAACTTGACTATCTAGACTCTAGATTCTAGAGGAAGTTAAACTCGTAACAAAGTTTCTGAAGGTGAACCTGCGGAGGGACCACGGCCGACCAAGGCAGCCCGACCAACCTCTGGACGCTTAGGGTCTCGCGCTGCCCTCCCGACAGCAAACACGCCGCTGGGCCTGCACATCTCCCGAGGCAGCGGGCACGCGAGTGTGCGAGAGAGGTGCGTAAAGGCGCGTTTCGGCAACCTCCGCGAATGAGCCAGTTTTCATAATATAAGAAGTAGAAAGTACAGAATTTGTGTTCAAATGTATCGAGTAAAAGTAAAAAGTCGTACAAGTAAAGTAAAGTAAAGTACAAATATGTGAAAAATATACTTGAGTACAGTAACAAAGTTTTTGTACTTCGTTACTTCCCACCACTGATATTTTCAAAGTGTAGCCTGCTCTTGTTGGCTTTTCTGGGATTACCAACCCTAACTTTAAACAATTCAAAGCAGAGAAACAAAAACATAGGTCTGCACACTTCGGCTCCACTTCAGTGAAGCTGTAGTGAGTCATCCACCATGCTCTTCACGATGAGTCTGAAGTAGATCATGTAGCTCTGGTCGTTGGTATATGTTTCAGTAAATCTGCATTGAAAAGGGCTACAGTGGGTGCACCATTGTTTCTGCAGCTGAAAACCCCACACAGCACAATAACAGATAATTGTGGTGATTTGCAGGTGATTTGCACTCCTCAACAAGAAAGAAGCTGGGAATATAATTTCTTGACATAAATTACCACATTATTATGGGTTCACAAATGAAATGCCATCACAGTAATGATTTTGCTTACAAGTTGACAGATACAATTTCCTCATACATGTGCATCATGCTCTAAATGTTAGCTGGTTATTGTTTCATGCCGAATCCCAGAAATGCTGCACCAATGGCTGTAAGTTCATTACCTCTCTGTCTGTTCTCGCTTTCTACTGTATTCCCAAATCACCTCTCCCTCTCTCCGAGTTCGTTAAAACCTCCTATCAGGCCAGGTGGAGGGGGGGTTGATGGGGGGGGGGCAGAGGAAGACAAATTGATGGATGTGAGAGTGGGAGGAGGAGAGTGACTTGTTTCATAGCAGGAGATAGCCCCTTTGGGTAGTTTTTAATTAGAGAACACACTCTCCTCTCCAAACCTCAAATGCCAGTATCGCACTACTCATTTGCAAATCAGTATTCTTGTTAGACCCGGGCTATGTATTTTTTTTAATTACTCCTCTCCTCTCCAGGCAGGATTTAGTGACCTCTGCCTGTCACTGATTTTCAGTACAGCCCAGCGCTACAGATTATCTCCCCCTCTCTTCCTATAAATTCGTTCTATCCAACTCGGCCCAATAAATTAAAGTACATTTAATTGATGCTGCATCGCAGGTTAACAAGCTTCACAGCTTGCACACTCATTCTTTGATCAATGGGTCTGGTTTACTCTCTGTCCACACAGCTTTGCCGTCTCCGTCTCTATTTTTTCAACCGACTTGTGCTTTTACAGTTTTTTTCTTCGATGAACGTATCTAATACATAGCCCAGCCTCTTACTGCCCTGTGTTGGCCATATGTATTCTGGTGCATAAAGAAATGGGATTCATCTTCTTGTCTTGTGCGAGATGAAGATGTACATCATTAAAGTGTGTTCCCAGCACCCCCTCACAGTTTGTTTGTGAAACACCTAACTTTTAAAATACTTTCATTTGATCAACTGAATTGATGGATTTCAACTCGGACTTCAATCTTACAGAGATTCACCTGGGATAAAGTGTATTCAAGAACACAATTACAGGGGTTCAACCTCAAAATTAGGCAGTGGTGAAAATACAGAACAGTAATTTAATGTAACAGTTTCATGTAACTTTTGAGAAAGTAAACATTTTCAGTGCATGACTTGAACAACTTTGGGCTTGATTGAAAAATGTCAAAGCCACTGCCGTAGAGAACAAGGAAACCTTGCTGTAAACAGCACAATGGTGTATGTGGGGGCTTTTTTGTTTCATATACTGGTAAGACAATTAATGAGAGTAGTTATTATATGCAATGTATGATAAAATAAAGGCAGTTAAGTTAATCCATCAAACTTATATATAAATCACACACATGAACAATAATAAAGCAAATTCTGTTTTATTTCATGAAAACATTGACTGAAACATCATGAGCGCAGATAAACCAGGTAGGATGAACACAATGTTTTCCAACTTCACCCTGCACCATAGACTGCACACAATGTCGATCACACAAACTTTAAAAAGTGACAGTATATTGTACAACTGTCTTTTACTTCTGGCTATCGTCTTTTTGTCAGCACGTGTTTCAGAAACAATTATCAAACCTACCTTTAAACAGCAGAATTACATCGTTCATGTTTGAAGGTAATAAACGAATAATGCAGCATTAAATGTACGTGACGTGTCGACACAGCCCGTTGTCGGATAACAGTCATGTTGTCTTGCAAAAGTTTAACTATTCCATATGCGTGAGGACGTGATCCCCATTGCATAGGTGTCACAGCTGCGAAGAGGATACATATGTGGCCATACTGCACGTGTATCAGCTGAAGGAAAAGTCTGTGAAACACCTCCGAAACACATGAGGCTGTGAGACAGTAAAAAGGATAAAATTACAGTGGATTTTGTTCTCCACAGTCATTATTGTCCCAGAAGGCACAGTTTGAAACCAGTGATGGTGCAGTGGTGGAGATCTCAGTCTGACTAAGTACCGTCCTCCAGTCAGCGTAAGATCAAACAGAGCCAGAATCTCTTCAGGCTTCTCTGTTTCCCTGCAGGCTTTCACTCTGTCTTAATAAAAGAGGAAAAGACTCAGGGGATTGAACTGCCCACTGTCTGTTTAAAAAAAAAAAAGAAGATTGCTCAGTTAATGGTCAGTAAGATGTCGGGATCCAGAGGACTCGATTGGGGCATGGCTAAATTGGATGGGTTCCTCTTGTTCCCGACTCGTAAGGCATTTGCTAATTGAAAATGAATCACAGGGGAGAGTATTCAGGAATGAGATTGGCCAATGATTTAAAGTTGAGATTGGCATGTGTGTGTTAGCAGTGTGTGGATTATTTAATATTTGTGTGCAAGTGCACATGTTTGTCCTATGTACTTTAGAGGAAGATAAGTGATATGAAAGCCTGAGAAGGATGGACTGTTGAAGAATAATATTAATCTATCATTGTGTGTGTGTGTGTGTGTGTGTGTGTGTGTGTGTGTGTGTCTGCTCATCAGCTCATCTATTACATCCTAGTAATGTGATATTGACTTCTTACCCAACATGTCCTCTGTTGGTTCTTTTATGGTTTTATGCATGTGGTTTATTTAGTCCTACATCTGCATAGAGAAGCAAACCTGATTACTTCCTCACAGAATCCATTTGGTTTCAACTTTGAGGTTCTGCAGCTACAGCAGAAAAAGAAGTAAAAGTAAAAGATTGATTTTGTAGTTGGAGAAGGCAGAAAACACAACGGGTTGGAGTGGCTGCCAAATTAATGTTGACAGCCTGTAGCTAGAACCTGAACATTAGATGAGCAGGAGATGATATGAAGCTCTCATTAAAAATGCATCTGACAGATTCACTGGTGTAGCCAACATTTCTTTTTACACTTTGTTTTTCACATCTTGAATGAAATATCGGACAACCTGATTCTCAAAAGTTGAAACTATTGATATAATTTTCCAGCTCCTGATAGCGTTGTAGCACAGGTTTTTCCACAGAGGAATCACTGCTCTGTTTGACTTGTTAAACTACTAAATCCACGTGATCTCAGAGGAATGTTACAGAGCGGAGCTACTTTTAACTCACAAGGCTTTGGCTGAAGAAGACACCAGCACATAGATAAAACAGCAGCGCGGGTTTCTTTCTGGGCTTTTGGTGAGTGTCTTCTTTAACTAATGTGAATCAGCTACAGCAAACACAGTCTGCCAGTGGCAACATTTGTCATTATGACCAGTGGAAGAAATGGGCAGCACCCGCTAAAGATAATAAGATGCTTCCTGTATTGCTTATAACAGTTTCATGGAAATATTTCTATAGCAGTTAGTGTGTGTTACTGTGTTATTGTCCTCCCAAAATATGCCAGTGAAGTTATTAGAGAATGTTGTTGAACCTTTATGTAAATTGGGGAGTCATGAAAACAGTGATATGGTGAACAGAAAATGAATGATGCGAGTAAACACCCTCGCCAAGGAGGTTATGTTTTGACCTCTATCCGTTTGTTGGTTGGTTGGTTTGATTCTCTGCAAGATTACACGAAAACTTGCAGAACAGATTTCAATGAAACTCCGTGGAAGGATGGGGCATGAGCCAAGAAAGACCCCATTAAATTTTGTCTTGGACCAGATCCAGGGATTTTTTTCAATCACTTTTTCTAAAATTGGGAGATATCACTAATTTACCAGGGAATATTTTATCGACCTTGTTGGAAAGATCAGGCACTATTAGTGCGTATGAGTTGGTGCAACTTGATTTGAGGGGACTGTTGGAAGAACCCTCTCTACTAAGTGCAATTTTAGTTTCAGTGGATTTTGTGTTATATTAAAACTCTAAATGCATGTAAATCTTGAGTCAAACAAGTGACTTGCACATTTTCTGAATCAGTTTTTTTAAATTACTTGCAATTAATGTGCAAGAATTAATCCGTTCATGATCAAAGTGTTTTTTGCTTTAGACACACACAGACACACACACATATTTATATAATGTTGAACCTCCATGCCCATCTCTCTCTCTTAAATCCTCCAAAACGTTGTGACCTCAGGGCTTTGTGACTTTTTATCCACCATCAGAAACTTAACAGGATTATCCTCATCTTATACTCATTTCTTCTCTCCCCTAAAACTTGACGTGACCCAGTTTGAGCCCAGAATGATTTCTGTCCTAACCTGAAGCCAGCCAAATGAGCTGAAACGGTAACTTACAGCACATTTCAAAAATGTTCCCTCCAGCTTCACTTCTCCAATCGGTGTCCTCAAACTGCCTTGAGTGCCTTCAAGCAGAAGGGATGAGGGATGGTTGTGGAGACAATAAAACTGATATATGGTATGAGAGTCTCTGTCAAGGTTAAAAATCTAAAATGAAATTGATGCCCCTGAAAAGGTCGCAGCCTACTTATCAGGTCAAAAAGTTAAAAACCCAACAAGGAGGAAAAGTCAACAAAGTGAGTGAGGTTATAACAGATACTGAGTTTGCATGCTAAGTAAGTCGTCTCCATGGCAATTTGTCAATCTCTAATAAATGCCAGGTGAGGTGGTTAAAAGCGCCAGAACATGCTGTCAGGTGGACTTCAGTGCTGTTTTTATCAAACTGCCATTTCCAGGTTCCATGTTTATATATAGAAGAAACATCCTCGGGTTACCGACAGATTTATTTTATTGTTCTGTCACAAAATAACAAGGTAAACAAACAGTGAAGTTAACATAAATGTGTCACAAATATGAAATACATCCAGGAGTGAAATATCTGAGAAACTGTTTAAAATTCAGTTCAGTTTTATTAAATCACAACATAATTTCTGTCAAGGCACTTCACATAAAAGGGTGAGACCTTACAATTTCATAGAGAAACCTAACAGTTCCCGCAATGAGCTAATTGTTTTGTGTGTGTGTGTGTGTTAGCGGTTGGCGAAATGGCAAAAATACAATATCATGATTTTTTTTCAGGCAAGATCACGATCCACTATCTTGTTACAATCTTTTTGGGAATGTTGAATTTAATGGCCTTTTTGCAAGTTACTGAACATTATTAACATTAGGGCCAAACACATCAGGTGTGCAGTTCTACAAACTAAGTATGAACATTCAACAAGAATTTTGACATGGTTTGAACTTTGGACTGGAATTCAATTACATGACTTTTGCATAAATCCCATCACAAATTCTGTTTCAAAAGGTAAAAACAACATTCATGTAAGAAATATTTTACTGTGTTGATCAGTGTTGATTATGTCTTGTCATTTCAAACAAGTCAACAATTAAACTGTGGCGAGTCAGAGACATCAGCTGAGTCGGTGTAGGTGTGCTCAATCCAGTGTGAAAATTTAGCTTGTAGTTGTGGCATCGATTAGTGAATCAGGCACAGGTGTGCATGTTGTTTTGAAAGGAAGTACCAAAAGCTCTTGAATTTCATTTTCTTTCAAAGTTGACATTTTCTTCGGCATCCTCTATGTGTATGGCTCCTCCCTTCATCCTGAGATATTTGCATTCTTCTTTATGTTTTTTTTTGTTTTGCATCTGTCGCAAGTTAGAGGCGTCATCAACATGCACTCACTTGTGGAAAACCCTCCGGATAATCTCCTGCTGTGGTCTCACATGGGCTCATTTGGACATTATATTGGGGTCCTAACAGGGGGCTGGCAGGAGAAACTTCGGAAAATATCCACAGCAAATGACTCAGACATTTGCTTTCTCTTGGTCAGAAATTATTTGGAGATCAGTGCATGTCTGAAAACAACCACAGAGACAGGGCCAAAAACCTTACACCAGGTCTGATCGTCCTATAATCTCATCCTAAGAGTGAGGGTGTTATCAATTGTTACAACAGCAATGAAAACTGAACCAATTAATTATAGTATCCCATTATATTATTTCTGTTGGAATTAGCTGCTCTCTCTACTGGAAACATCATCTGTGCCTGCTGCTCTTGGTTCTCTTTCACACTGCAGACATTCCAGCTCCTCGTTAAACTTTTCGTGGCAGGCTGCCAAAAGGTGCTGATCATCTCTAAGTATTCTGAGCAAAGAATGTATTTATCTCCATTCCCACTTTTCGTCTTACCCTGCATAATTTGACATCATTGTGATGAGGCAGCATTATTTGTTATCAAGCGTTGGCAAAAATTCTCATCAAATACATCTTCATCATCGTGATGATTATCTGCTTTACCTGATTCCTCAACTCTTTAAGAAATTAATAAAGACTTTTGGTAACTCGATTGTTGATGATTGTGAGCTACCAATAGAATATAAAAACCCTTTATTGTTCCTTGTTTAAATCTACTAAGCTGCTTAGCTCGAAGCCTGTGTGCTGTAAATTTGGTGATCAGCATGTGCAGCCCAAAATTTGACCCTGTGCATACTGCATTTGTGCCAGAACAGTAAGGCAGGAAAGACTCTTTTTCAGCTGATTTTATTTTCATGTTATTTAGTCAAGAAACGACAGAGTTCTCCCATGTCTTTGTAGCCTGTTTGTAGTAGAAGTACATATAATCAAGGCTTTATGCAATATGTGGGTAAGTCCTGGAGTGGTTCTCTTCCGACCTTTTATGAGTTAGTTTCTTGATTGCAGCAGGAAACTATGCATCCCCATCTGAAAGTCTGTAGTGTGGTGTACCCCCAAGGTTCTGTTCTGGGTCCTATTCTTTTCTGTCTTCTCTACAGTATGTTATTTCCTTTGGCACACCTAATAAACTTTAAAAACATCACTTATTGAGTTATAAATCTATTACAAAGATCAAAATGTATTAAAAGGTCAATGCTCACAAAACAAGAAGTTTCTGTATTGCCCCAGCTCGAATCAACCCAAATGTAATGGATAGTCTAGGGTCTCCTATTGTAAATAACAGTGTGGATGGGTTTCATTCATACCTGCTTTTTCAGCTTAGAAATATTATAAAACTCCCTTTGGATCTGAAACTCAGATTGAGATGATTAATCCCCTTTTGGTAAAAAAAAGTCCACAGGTTGCTTAGATGCAAAACTTTTGACAAAGTCATTTAACATGGTTTCAAATCATCATTTCTACGGGTCTTTGATTTGTATGTTGGTTCTCACTTCAGGCTTAAAACTGGTTGTGGCTCCTAAACTTTGCCAAATAGAAATTAGCTAAAGATGTGGACAACTAGTCAAGTCTTCCCTGGTTTGGACTTTAATTTATAAACATTTTATTTAATTTATACATTTTATTATTGTTTTCTTAAGTCTTTATCTTCAATTTAATTCACTCATTTTCACCAACTTATTTCCCTTCTCTTCCCATGTTGTACTCATCGTTTCATCCCTCCCTATTGTCTGTGAGTCATGAAGCATCTTTCCTCCTCCTCCTCCTCCTCCTGGCCTCCCACCTCCATCTTTCTCCTCCCAGTCATCTGTCTGTTCCACTCCGTCTGCTGTGAGCAGGAGACAGGCGACAGACTCACTCAACCTTAATGGATAAGCTGCTACGTTCCCCTCAGAATTAGGATCAATAGCACTCACTGGAGACCGCACAGCAACAACACGGGCAGTGTGCAGCACCGGTGTTGATGGGGTTAAACACTTTGAGCGTGTCAGAGTGGTGAGGAGTGGTCAGCTGAGTGTGTGGCCTGTGGGAAGTCTTGTGTGTACATGTATGTGCTTTCATGTGTGGCCTGTGGGAAGTCTTGTGTGTACATGTATGTGCTTTCATGTGTGAGCGTTTATCGACCGGTCTCTAACAGAGAAGTTGTTCACTTCATGCAATCATATTTTTAAATGTTTGACTTCATTCCCAAAGAGATGCGGCAGCAGAAGAATAGTTAAGTGTTTTTTTTTCAAGACTAAATTGGTCTTGCTTATTGTCAGGTTATTTCAGTGCACCCCCCATCTGTTGTACATCTCCACAGTCTCGCCTCTATTTTTTCACCCGTCATCATTTTACATGTATGCACTCATTCACCCGCCCACCCACCTGCCCAGTTGATGTGGTGTCTGACTGACTTGTGCTCTCCTCCTCACACACTTACTCACAGAGTGTTGTCAAGGTGGGGTTGTCGGCTTGCTACACAAATAGCTCTGGGATGAGCGGGCTGTACGTGAGTGTGATGAATAACGGTGGCCACAAGGGTGATGACATGTGTCCACTTTATCACTTCCTGGAAAAGGATGGAGGAGAGGAGGAAGGAAAGAGTAATATGGGCCTGGTGCCAAGGGTTGGGAGGAGGTCAAAAACAGGCCAACAGTGCAATGACCATCCCTCTATATCTCTGACAACTTAAAATAATCAATACATGAGGTAGTGGCTGCAGTTTATTGGCATTTGGGTTAAAGGTGCGCACTCTGAACTCTCCTTGCATAATTTTTATGGCTAGGTCGAACTGTGACGTTGTATGTTTTTATACCCCCACCATTCAGTCTCATTACAGGACTCAAGCCTTGACAAAAGCGGGTGATCTGATTAGAAAAAGAAGCCATGTGCCTTGCAGGGCAACACGGGAATCAATCCCATCAATCAAAGCTCAGAAAAATCCCTCAGACCGTTTGCAGATTCTGCTGTCAGCTACAGTTTTCTCCTGTCTCTGCCTATGCTTTGAGTGATGTTGACCCCTATCTGTGGACCGAAAATACTGCACCTCAGCGGGACTCTGAGCTGATGTCACTCTTGTGTAATCAGCTGCTGCTTTTTGAAGTCGAGCAACTTTGATGTTTGATGCATTTTGAATGGATCTTCAGATGGATGTAAGGTCTTTTTTATTTTCTTTTGATGTGTTCATATGTCCTGCAGAATAATAACTACAGAAACATGGATAACTCACTCCTGTAGTGCTAAAGCCTGATATGCAAGAACAGCTAACATTGCAGCTGAGGGACATTTTTATGTGTAAAAATACATCCGTGTGTGCACATATTCATACACTCGTATACACATGGTACTGCCCTGTGTAACTGCTCCTCAGAGCATTTTCTTTGTGGTGTCACAAACTTAAAGCTCTCATTTAACTGTCTGATCTCTTATTCTACTCTCTAGTAACTCTCCACATGGTGGCGTACTTCACAATTCAAATACAAAGTGAAGTTCTTTGCACCCTAACCTGCTCTATACAGTCCGGCCAGTTGTCCAATCTCACAAACCTCCAGGGCTTTCTCTCCTCCATAGATTTACCCACTGTTCACACACATGACCATTTTCTCTGAATTTCTCTTATTTCTAACTTATGTCCATTTTGGCCCCCTTCTCTTCCTGTGTGAGATGTATTTCCTTTGGATGGAATTTCTCACCCCTCTTAAACTTCCCAGACACTCCACAATCGCAGCCTACCCCCAACCCTTTTCCCTTTTTGGAAGACATTAATTTTTCCTTCTCTTACTTAGCAATTTCGCCTGTATCTTGCATTTTTATTGAGCCAATTTGCATTAGACATAGGTCGTGATTTGTTTTATCTGTCTGGGCTCGTGGTAGGCAATCAAATAACTATCAGTCTAAATGTTATTATCTGTTCCCTGCAGACGATAGCGGTGACAGATTTCTCTATTAATATGCGCATACTGCATTTCCACCATGATAAAAATATTGGCCACTGCTATCCATAGGCTACTGTAGTGTTAGACACGGGTGATGTTATCATCATTCATCATGCCCACTCACACCCCTCTCCATGAATAACAATAGGGATCGACCTTGGCTTGTGGCTGGAGGAGCGCGATGCTGCAAGATTATCAGATTATTACAGGGATAAGACATGAACTCATGTGATTGGTCAGTTTTGGGGCTGTTGACAGGGGATTGCTTAAGTAGCATGGTCACCCCCTGGTGATGGGGTGAGGACAGATTTGGTGTTTTAGGGCTAATTACAGATAAGTGCGTGATAATGTGTTTGTGCAATTTTGAGAGTGTGGAGAAACGGGGTAGAAGTTCTATCTCTGATAATGACAGGAGGCCTTTATTTAACTTCTACTAGCCACCAATTTTCAACCTCATCTCTATGTACAGTATGTATCAAAGGTTGACATTCTTATTGCCATAGTGCACACTTGTCAGTACTCTGAGAGAACTACCCTATTCACCACCTCAGATTACCAAGTAAGGTCATCTGAGGATACAGGATGCAGGATTTAGATGTAGGTTAAGTGTTTAATGTGAGTTCAAATTCAAGCAAAGAATGGTTAGGGTTAGGTTTTTTTTTTATCAATACCAGAAAACTAAAAGTTGTTGAATTATACAAAGACTGTCCAATACCACATTTTGTTTAAATTTAAGAACCTAAGCACAGTGAAGAAGGAACAAATACTTGCAAATTACTAGTATTACTAGTAATCTCAAACATCTATGTTTAAGATTATTTTGTAATAGAATAAGCAGAAGTTGTACATAAAACCTATTAAGTTTTGCCACTTCACAGTAAGTAGAATATTTGGGTTTTGGCTAGACAAATAAAGCTATATGAAGATGTTAACTTGGGCATAGAGACACGGTGACAGGTATTATTTTTTATCTTTTGCCATGTCATCCATTTTTAAAAAGTATCTATTGCAGCCATGTTGCCATATTAGTAATTACATTTCATTTATTGTTTATCTCTCAATACTATGTTGACTTTAGATGGTCCTGATTGATCAGAGTCACAAAAAAAAACCAGCAAAGAATTTGGATTTTATTAGGGGTATGCATATAACAGAGAGAGAAAGCGTTTCTGCTTTTGTGTGTGCAGCAAAGTGTTAATTGATTCCTTGAGTCCAACCTGGAGGGTTAATGTGTACGCTGGGCTTTAGCCTTGTCATGGTCACGAGGGCTAAAAGACAGCAGGAAGACAGGGGGTAAGTTGGGGCTCCTGAGGGGCTTAGAAGAGGTAGACTTGAGGGTGGTAAGGTTACAGCTCAGGTCCGGATTTGGTGGCACTTTGGGAGGTAGGGGGTGGGGAGTAGGGACGAGGAAATAGAGAGAAGGGGGGCTAGGGCAATGATCTCTGTGTTTATTTATTGGTCTTGCAGGCCTAGCAGGGAGTCATTAACTTGAAGCAATTATGCTAATACTTGTAAACACATTGATTAGCGCTTTAGGTTCCAACCCTCTCATATAATTCAAATTAGTGACTTCATTGTCCTTATGGACCCGTTTTAAAATAGATTTTTAGAATGTTCAGCCTGTTAAAGTTTATACAAAGAATGTAGTCAACGTTTACATAATTGTAATAATACAACTTGACTGGCAAGCAAGTATAATGGCAGTTGAAAGCCTCCAAAACTACACGGAAGTCTACGTTTTTATCTTATTGTCTTTGTGTTAAATATTGTAGGATGTGTTTAGGCTTTATTTTCCTGAAAATTTGAGTTTTTAACTAAACTGAAGCAATTAGAATTTTGAGGTAGTAATGTGTAGAACAGAATGACAAACTGAACTATAATATCAGGGCTAGTGTTTTTCTTTAAGAAACTTAATCCAGCTAACACCCTCATTGTGTTCACTCCTAAAAGCCAACATAATCCTAGAGAAGCAGAACTGCTGTGAGTATGTGTCGTGAATACCACTTGATGGAGAACATGATGTTAGACAACAAAATGAATACTGTACTCATTTACATATAGGTAATAATGTGAATTTGAAAGAACACAGATTCTGCTGTGTTCTTATACATACTAATTCATGAGCAGTTTAAGACACCTTGACTGTCGTCGGCTGACCACTGCGCTAACTTGCCTGAGCCATACACCACATGGGCTGCCTCAGGATGCCCAAAGCTGTCTTAGCCTGACAATCCAGTCGAGTGCTCAGAGCTGTGGAGCTGATAAGACATGCATGGAGGTGCTCCTGCGTCATGGAGCTGTGGTCAGTGAATACACTGTGACTAAATGTCAGCATGTGATGAAAAGCGTGCCGAAATGTGTGTGTGAGTGTGTCCTTGTATGCTACTTTAAGTTATGCATACCTTTCAGAACCATTTCATAGCATATAGATTTATAGGCTACTTATGTTAATTGCACATGTAGTGTGCAAAAATAGTCAATATCTGTGTGTGCACTAATCTGCACTAATTTCTGTAACACAGGTCTATGGAGGTTGTTTATAGTAAAGTGAACTAATCTGAATGGTTGTAATGTAAGCATGAACATTTCTTACTTCACCGATAGCAAATGACTTCAAGACTTAACCTATGAAGCCTATGTTCTTCACACGGGTAGTAGACAACTCTTTACAGCATTTCTTTACTGGCTGCAAAACCTTGCCTTGAAATTCCGCCTATAGCCACATAAAACAGCCCTTTCTTCACCACTTGCAGTATGTGTTCTTCATGTCGCCTTTCACCCCTTGCTTCCTCCTCTCCACACCTCGAGGAGACGTAGGAAAACAGCTGGCAGCCGGAGCTGGTTGCTCAGCCCTCGAGGGAAGAGTTTGATTTCAGCCTCAGCGACTTGGGTCACTGGATGGAGTCTGGACTCTGTGTTTCTGTTTTCCTCTTCTCTCTGTATTTTGCCCCACACTGCTCCTCCTTTATGCCCTAATGCTTTGCAGATGCCTCCAAAACCGACCTGCCTCTAAAAACAAAGCCAAAAATAGCCGACATGTACTCATGTTATGTTACATGTAAGCGACATAGCTGACAGACTAAACATCTCTTTGTGTTTTTACTGTGTTACAACAATAATGTCTCCTCTTTTTCAGAACTAGGCTAATTAGCTTCTGCTGTGATTAGCTGTTAGCTTTTAGCATGGCTAATGGGCCTGTGTGTTGACTAATATTTGCCTCCTGAGCTGTATTAGTGGGCTAATGCTCAGATGTCATGTAGGCCTGTTGTTCTAAAGCCCTCTGTGAATGCTTAATGCTAACAACCACCCACACGTGCTTCAAGCTAACCTTTACTTTGACCTGCTTTCCATGACAACAGTAAAAGCACATGCTATTAATCCCATCAGGAGTCACTCTGCACAGCTGTATTTTTTTGTGGTGGCCTCTGATAATTTATTATAACAATTAAGTGAGAGAATCAAAAACTGTACAGCCTTGTTTTAGGCCTTCACGACAAGTTGAGTGATTTGTGTCGACATATTAGCCATTTTCAGACATTTATTTAACTCAGTTTGCCTTTCACACATGCACAACACAGCAAGAGGTTCTCCGCACAGACGCATTCACAACAGCAATAAATGCTCCACATTTTTCAGGCGAGAGGTGGTGCAGTAGACAGAGACAGGAAATGACGTATTTACTCCACTGCAGAGATCCAGGAATTTCTTGACAACACACACACACCGTCGTCAGCTTTTATCACCACAAATTCTCTTGACATCTTTGTCGGTGTCTTCGATGTGCATGACACGGCTTTTTCACCTGGAGATATTTCTTTTCTTTTTTCTTCTTACTTTTGTTTTGTTTTTGTGTCTGCCGACCTTAGAAGGGTCATCAGGATCCTCTGCTCAGTTCTCACATCTACGTCTCCTGGATTTCGATGACTTTATACTAGGAGGTCAGGCAGAGAAAGTCTGTGGAAACTGCGGAGTGTCTCACTTGGACATTTGCATTCACACATGCACCTCCTCCGCAGAAAATACGGAGGAACTGCGGAGTTCAATGCATGTCTGAAAGCAGTAATACCGTTGAACCACAGAATACTTACGTCTTTGCATTTCTCCTGATTTGGACTTGTTTATAGAGCTCCAAGGTCGTGTTTGCCTTTCAAACCATGCATAGCGTGAATAGCTTAACAGGCTCCCTGGGAGTTGGTTACAGCCAAGTACTTTTCATGCTGCTGCTGCTGTTTTCCACTTAGGCCCTTGTACTCACCTCCCTGATAAGTTACAACCAGTCATTTCCAGGTCCCACATCCACACCTATTGTATTGTCTGTGGAGCTGTTATACCAGCAGGCATCCAGCATGCATCTAAAACTATGTTTGCCGGCATTACGCCATTTATATTTTGGTTATGTGTACTTCATGTACTTTATTCATGTCACTTTGTCCAATTTAGTGTTCACAAACCAGGCAGGCATCCAGGTTTACAAAGAGGATAATAATGCTAGCTTTGACGGAGACCTCTTCAGCAGATGACCAGAGGACCTGCTGCCCTGTTCAGTCATAAACTGAGCTTGACCACAAAAATCACGTATGAAGGATACAGGCTCAATGCACATTATTTTATGCTGGGACATGGAACGAATTACCAGGAATAGAACAAGATTTCTAGGAATTCCGATTGAAGTATATTAATAGGAGTCTTCTCATTAAGGTATCTAATTCATGCTTAGTTATATGGACATGTGAACACAGCCATTTACTTTATCTTGTGTATCAGCATCTTCAACACTATTGCGACAAAGTAAAAAGGGCAAAACATCCTTGGAAATATCCTTCCAACTCTGAGGCTTGGTCTATCCACAGCATAGTTTCCACTGAGACACAACCAGACAGCACAGTAGAAGTCATTGGTCAATGATTTGCATATCATCCATTCAACATGTATTAAAGGCCATGTGTCCAGCATGGCTGGAGATGGATGGAATAAGTCAAGGGGTCAAGTCCCGCTCTCTGTGTCCCACTTTCGTGACAATGAAGCATTCTGGATGCTAGCACACAGTGATCTTGGTGGGGAGGTCGTATAAAGGCTTTATTCATCTGCTGTGACCAGTCACAAAGAGACAGATACATTAGATCACAGGGGAATGGATGAAGGGACAGAGAAAAAGAGAGATGGGACAACCACAGTGAGAATAAAGGCAGCAGGAGCTGTTGTATCTTAAATGATACATGGCTTTTACGGCATGTGTGCTGTCTCATCTGTCTGCCCTGATGCTGTCTCTTGTAGAGCACTTGTCAATCTATGTGTATCCATGTGCACGGCCAGCATACATGTCAGTGTGCCTCTTTATTAGCCTGAGTGCTGTTGCATCGGGAGCAAGGGAAGGTTCTCATTAACCTCATGCAGTGAGAAGGCACTTCCTTGACCGCTGGCGTTGCTGCCCCGAGCAGCATGTGCTCTCCTGGCACTGCAGTATAATATTCACCTGACAAGATGAGAGGTCCCTCATTTAAGAAATGGGCTGTTTCACAGGGACCAGGTCAGTCAGCTGACTCAATTAAGGATGCTCTTGCACATGGATTGTTGATTCTGAATCTAGGGGAACGACGGCGATCATTTAGATTACATATTTACTGGCTTAAAGATGTAATATGTAACCATTTTCATTCAAATGTCTAGAAACGACTAGACCCATGTTATATATTGTGTTGACCTTTGTACATTATCCAAAATGATTCCAACAATGTTCAATCCCAGAGAAATCCCCAATTATTCAAGGTAACAGGACATTTCATTTTGGTCACTTTTCAATTGCGTTACATCCGCTTTAACCATGGCTTTGCATGTCACTACTATAAATCCGGGTCAAACAATGACGAAGGTAAAGCACACTGGTAAAGAGTTAGTTATTTGTCACACATAATGGATCATGTTTATTCATTACCATTTGCCGTGTAACATGAATAAAACTGTAAAACTTTACATCATCTGTGAATATGATTTGGCCTGAGTTAACACAAACACAGATGTTCCTACGCACACCTACTTACCTCACACACATCCCTCTCTTACACAGAAATGTACCGACTGTCGTCAGTTGCGATCTGGTGCACCTCTTGAAAATGAGAGTCATGTTGTTATCACTCATCAAGAGACCACTTCACCTCCTGGTCTCTATATCCTTTGTGGGGGCTGATGTTACTGCCTATATGTTGGCTATTTTTAAGCAAAGTATGATATTTCACAGGGGTGAGAAGGTTCTAGTGTGATTCAGCTCTTCACCACAGCATTGGGCTTTAGTTTTATTGCCTCTGTCTGTACTGCTGCAGGATGACGTGGCTACATAGAGGTTAGATGAAGGTTTTGATTAGTTCTTGGGCCAACTGAAAAAGACACAGTGATTATGTTTACCGCAAGAGAAAAAGACAAGGAGGAAGAAGGAAGAAGGCGAGGGAGGACGGGTAGTGACGATGGACAGATTGTCAGGTCTGCGTTTCTATAAATAGCACGTACTGTCTTCACCTGATCTCCGCCTTTGTTTATCTTTTTTAACCCAATTGCCACAATGCTTCTGCCACAATGAGTCTGTAAGGCACTATTGACAGATGCAGACGCAGACATGGTCAGCACAGAAAACCTCATACACAACTCTGTGTCACCCCCCCTCATCTATAGCTTAGCCTTGTGGCGTAATCCCATTAGAATCCATTAAGCAATAACTTCAGCTGATCCTTTGAAATGTGGGGAGAGGTCGCCTTCTTCTCTGACAGGGCGAGGAAAGGAGGGAGGGAGGAAGAGAACCAGTAAAGAGGATGGTGGTGCCGCTTTAGAGTCACATGACCAATTTCTGTCTGTTGCGGGGAGAATAGGCAGCTGGCCAAAGTCATCCCTCCCTCTATATCCGTCCTTCACTCTCTGTCTCCCTCTCTCGCCCTCAAACACATGCATTTGTTAGTGTGGCTAAAGCCGACCGCATGCATGTGTTTTTGAGTGAGTCTAGTTGCCAGCTTTTGCCTTTCAGGAGTATCTGAATTCGCATGCCGTGACTGCATGCGTTGTTGTTGACGGAGCGGCGTCTGTTGTCACTAACCATGTCCCTCTTGTGTTGCTTCTCCTTCAGGGACTATGGCTCCAAGCGCAAGTCTGGTAAGTCACCTGTTTTATCTTTAACGAATGCTAACTGCATCCTCCTTTATTTCCCAACTTTTTGCTTTAAATCAAAATACTCTTTATGATCCCAGGAGGGACGTTATTCTTAATGACATATCACTCTCAAACTCTTTCAGTGACTTGTCTGTTATTTATGAGATGGCAATGTGTTGTATGTTCAGTGGTCCTGCTGTGGGACGCTGACTTACTGTCCAATCTGTTTTAGGGTGGGTTCAAAAAGCAGTCAAGCCTTCTCTTTTTGGCCATAGATGTGCTTTGCAGTCCAGGGTGGGGTCTCAGAATAATAATTCTCAGATTATTCTTTGGCAAGTCAAGATAGTGTTATCAAAAAAAGTATTATTCTCCTTTGCTTCAACTGAAGTTCTAGATGTAGTTGTTTGTATGACACCTGTAGTTTTGACGTTAATTCAATAATGAATAAGAAAGAATGATTTTCCTCTAGCAGAGATGTTTGTGAAGCTATGCACTTCTAAGGATCTTTGGTTTTATCCTGATGCGTGTGTTCTATTGTCTAGGGACAAAAACTGTAATATTTCAATTTAGTTCCACACATGCTATTTAATAGACCATACAGTTAACAAAAAAACATCCAATCATAGACCTAATAGTGCTGGACCAGTTCCACTGGATCAAATATGTGAATTTTTTGGTGCAGGCTAACAAGCCACAAAACAACCAGCCTGTTTAGCTCTATACTATTCATTCATTCATTACTGTCACAGAATTTGAACCTCATTAGCGATTGTAACAAATGTATGGATCATAGAGGGTATTAGCCACAGTATAGCTGCTGAACAAACATGTTGGTACATGTGAGTCAGTAATATATGCATCCCGGAGCCCTCTTTGTTTAGGGGCTAGTAAGACTAATGGAAATGTTGGAAACTATCACTCATATATCTTATAAATTACTGAAGAGAAAATGCAGGAAATAGCTTGTGGTAAATAAAGGCTATATGATTCTCCGAAGGTGACTGAAAGCACTAGTTTGTCTTGATATTGAAGTAACTTAAAGGTTGTGTATGAGACTCGAAATGTCTCGAGAAAGTCTTTGGGAATGAGTAGTTCAAAAATAATAGTTAATATGTCGTGACCCCTTCATTTCTACTTAATCTTTAAAAGTTTTGTATAGGGTGAAATTATTTCTTCCAAGTAAACAACTCTTGACAAAAGCACAGGCACCCTATGACCCTCCTGCAACGAATCGGTTTGTTGTAGTCCCAGAGAGCGCTCATCCAATTCAATTACATCTACATTCCAAGTGATTTGATTTCTTGGAAGTCGATTGCTTCTTCAGATAAGCCAGCTTGTGTTTTGTTTGCCTCCACATCCCCTGTGAGTGTAGCACATTATTGAACTTTCAAACAGGTGGCTTCGGCCTTTGTGTCAGGCAACCCAAATCTCTGGGATGTAGCCTAGTTAGATACCACTCGACTGACCCAGTAATCTCAGCTGCAGCCTAAGGTAACACAGAGTTAGTGTAGCGAGAAACTGTCTGAACGTTCTATTTAAAACTTTTTAGACAGATGCACAACATCTGCAATATATCAATAAGTGGAGCCTGGAAAGGTGGCCCATTTTCTCAATGAAGTGCCCTCTTCACCGGATTTCTCCAGTTTGATTCTTGCAAAGAAATTGAAAAAGAAAAATTTAAATTTCCATATCAGTGCTTGTCTTTTTTATGTTTTTAGAGGTGGTGGCTGTTCTTAGGCTACTCTCAGTATAAATTCCTAAGATACTTTTGAAGGCTTCCCATTTAGAATAGTTAGTAGCCATTACAACCCTTTCACTTTCCATTGCTCACATCACATCCACTTGTTTTGGGTGCTCCCTCTCATTTGATTCAATGTAATCACAGCTGTTTTCTGTAGAGTTTTCCTTTTAGTTTTTTCCGTTCACTGATGTTCAAACTACTTTTCGCCAAAATCTGTTTTGGAGTTTAAAGGAATAGTTTAACATTTTCAACCATGATATGTGTCACATTCAAGTTGCCAAACTAAAACCTGTGCTGACTAACTGTATCAGGAAACCCTCACTTAGTTTTGGCGATCAGTTTTGAAGTTTAGTAAGAGCCAGATCAGAAGTTTTCCTCTACTATCAATCTTTGTGCTGATTGAGGCTGCACGCAAATGCATCTGGAGCTCGGCTCCGTACTTGATGTGCTTGAAGTACAAAGCTGATATCAATCTTCTCATCTAACCCTCAGAGAGAAAATTAAAACGTCATTTCCAAAGTGATTACCTGTTTCTTTAAATTACTTTGAGTGGTGTTTTCTCGGAGTGTTCATCCATGATGACTGTTGCTGCTTTCAACATCTATTCTGTTATTCTTTTGTTAATTCCAAACAGATTGTTGTAGCAGCTGGAAATGTGAAATGCATAAATTCCACTGCACTAGAGAACTTTTCTAAGGAAACATAGGATGTTTTGAATGTCACTGACTGTTTGCTGACTAAATATTGTGTAATATCAAGTCACTAACAGAGGGTGGGCAAAGTGGATAAATCTGTAACAGATGAATAAGTACTGGTGGACAAAGGTTATTCCAGGATTCCTTTCTACACATCATCTCTAATAGATGGAACATTGGAGATCATTGCTCATTGTATTGGCATGATCCTAATACATAAAGGTGTAAAACCTGAAACTGAACTTAAATAGCTTCACACAATAGTTTACAAGAATTAGGACTTACAAGATGAATATTTGTTTTTCTTTGGTGACTCCTGACAGAAAACACTGATTCATCTCTCTTCAGAGAGTAGGGTCAGGTCCAGGGAGTTTCAGGGGTCACGGCTCCGTCCTCCTTGTCTGCTCTGCAGTGTGCAGATGGACCTCATACTCCTCTGTGTGAGGGCCAGATTTGGAGGGAACGGAGGACAGCTCTGTTTGGCCCACAGAGGCCACAAGGGTTGCGGCTGTCAGACAAACACTAGTTTGTTTACGTGGCACAGTGGATAAGATTTCAGACTTTGGAATGGCCAGTGGAATATACTCAGAGGAGGGAGGAGGGCTGTGTCTTAAATTGTGTGTGTGTGTTGGGATTTTTACAAGTTTAGGATATGTGGACATATCTGTTAAGCTGTCTGTGCTAATTAGGATTTTAGAGCCAGGTTGTTGTTGTACCATAAGGAGCTCCTCTGCTAGCAAACATGGTTATATGACACTTACACCCTCCATTACCTGCCTCCACATAAAAACCCTGTAAGAATAAAACCCTTCTCTATGTTGACATTTACACATTCACCCAAGCACTTTATTTAGCAATAACAAGGCCAGTCCACTCCCCTCATACACATGTTGAATACACAGTGAAGGGACCATTGATTTAGAAAGATGAACAGTAAAATTGTCTTTTCCAGGTTTAAACCGACAAGGCTTTGGCTACATCTATACTACTACGTTTTCGTTTAAAAAAACCATCAAGTGTGTTACGGATACACCTGGCATCCATAATTACTCCGGAGTACCTTTATTTTGAAAACCTCGGGACTGCGTTTCATTCTGGGTGAGCTGAAATGGCAATGTTTGAAACAATGACGTAGACACTCACAACTGCTTGCCGATTGGGTCTTTTCCTCATGCTGATTCGTCAGGCTCCTATCACATGACTCCTATCAGGAAGAAAACAACAAAACAACAAAACAAGTGTATAACGCAACATGCATTGTCAATTACAGGCGTTGCTGACCCTGTTGCTTAAAGATGTTGTGCAGTTAAATTCTGTGTGTTTAAATGTGTAGTAGACAAGCAATTTTGTATCAATCTGCAACAATTCCTTTTAACACGGGTACTTGAGGGGTCAGGCGATATGCGTTTTCAGGCATGTCAGTATGATAACAAAGGGAGAGTGTGGACGACCCAGAGGTGACAGTGAAATCACAGAGGTGTGTGGTTTGATCCCCTCTTGAAGAGGAGCACGAACACTGTGTCTCTCCCTTAGCTGGGACTGGGGACTGTAGGTCAGTGCTGATGGCTGTTAGCATTGTGTCACGTCATCGCAGAGGATCCATTACTTGTCACTACCCGACCCATTCCCCGCCACATCGTTTGTCACTGCAAAACGTTTGTGACACAGTCAGAGAGAAATTGTTTTGTCTCTCCTCCTTTTTTGCCAAACACTCAACACTCAAACAATCAATACTAGTTAGCTTCAGCATGTGGTTTGACATTGTTAGTGTTGGTGTCACCCTCAGCCGCTGTTCTTTTTCACAAGTGTCGGATCAATACTGGTTAGCTGTAATTTGTTGTCGGACGCCTTTGTCTTGGTGTCAGGTGACAAGGGTTTATCATTGGAACTCTTGACTGCGAGTGTGGTGGCAGTAGCTCGCTGTGTGAAGGGACTGCACTGACAGTCATTATGAGGCTGCAGATTTTGTCTGGCTTTTTTTTATGATAGAGGAAGGTTTATCATCTAATTATGCTTCTAATGCTGCCTGCTTCGTTTTAAATACAGGTGAGTATTATGCTAAATATTTGAAAATAAAGTACATCATTTTGATGCTTTGTATCACGTAAGGATACTCCACCAAATGAAACCTTAAAAACAATCTGAGCTGACCAAAACGCTGTACAATTAATAAAATGAAGAGAAGTACACAAATAAAACGAAATAACATATAATGGGAATAAAAAGACGAAAAGGTAAGAGAAAACAACTTAAGAACACCAAAGGTCTGAGAAATCAAGTCGGTCTTCAGTTTACCTTACATATGTCCGTACAGAAGGAGAACAGTTGTAAATAATTTACTGTTCCAAAGCTTTTGGGGAACTACAACAAATACTTTTACGTCTCAGCCTTGACCAGGGGACAACCAGGCACAGCTTGTCAGAGGATCTGAGAGATCTTGTAAAGAGGAGGCCGAGAAACTCCCATATATTACAGGCTACATGTACACTAACATACTTAATGTTAGTGTACATTTATGTCCATCGTCCACACTACACTGGAGTTTTTGAGCCCCACGCTTGTGTATCAGTAACTTTAGCAATTTACAGCACATTTTACCAATGCAGAGATAATACTGATAATTGTGATAAATTTGGTCACTAAAATCGTGATACAAAATGTTGATACCTTTTTATCTCAAACCCTAAGAAAGTGCTGCTCGTCCCATTTGATGTTTGAAAACTCCAGCAGAAAGTGATACTTCTGTAAATACTACTACTTTTCACCATTGTTGTTCCTTGTTACCTTCACTAGAGGATGTGTTTTCATCTGCGCTTGTTTCTTTGTCTGTTAGCTTTGTTTGTTGTCTGGTAATAACCAATGTTACACAAAAACTACTGGACAGATTACCACAAAACTTGGTGGAATGATGCAGAATTGGTCAGGGAAGAGCTCATTAATGTTTGGTGTGGATCTGGATCAGGTGGCAGATCCAGGAATATTTGTTTCTTTAACATTGTGAGATTTTCGCTTTTCAACATTTTTATTGATTTCTCAGAGAATAATTCATGATTTCAATCAGGCATGTTCAGCCGATTAATATTTATGAGACTGTTTAATTTGGAGCAGATCCAACTCAAAATCTGGATCTAGTGACTTTAAATGTGTTCTCATCTGAGGCCTGTTGGGTCTTGGTGGAGGTTTGCTCACTGAGTCTCTTTTTCATATTATTTTTTGCAACGAAGCATACAGCTTCAGAGTAGACAATCTGCTCCCTATTTATAACAGCACATACATGATCTCTGTTTGTGAATGGTCTTGCAATGAGATGTATTAGCATGTAGAGAAACCAAGTCTGATATGGTCTGGAGGCTGGAGTTTTAAAATACAGTGGTGTGGATGTACCCAAAGTGTCCAATACATCCAGAAGTAAAACTGTGACTTGACATATGGGCGGGAACTTTGTGGTTTCTGGGATGCCAATGGTGCAAGGGTGAGCACATAGACGGCAAAATCATTGACAGTGTAAATAAAATATAACAAGGTGAGAGACTGTTGTCAGTGCACGAACCCACAGCTGATCACTGTCGACTCTTTCTGTAAGTGCTCATTCCTGTGTATCTGTATCAAATGTGGGGTTGGTGCTGTTACCAATATACGATACAATGATAATATAATTAGCTTCTTATGGTTGTTGCCGTATCAATCAATCAATCATATTTTATTTGTATAGCCCATATTCACAAATCATAATTTGTCTAATAGGACCTACACTACACTTTCAATAGAGAATGTGTACCTCAGTTATGCTGTTGTCATTGCCCCGGCTTAACTGCACCTCAGTTTTTTATTTAGTCACTGAGGAAAAAATTGAATTGATTTTTATTCCAGATGTCCAGAGGTTCTCACGTAATGCTCCTCTTTCATCAGCTGCTCTCTGCATTTAAATGAGGACATTTAAAAAAAAAAGGAAAAACCTTAATTTTCAGTGAAATCACTGATGGCTTGACTTAATGATGACACATCTGCCACTGACTATAAACAGGATCCAGCTTGGTGGTGCACTTTGTAATGAAATCATGGTAGGATAACTCAGCGCACCCAGTGAACATGTTACAAAATATGTAAATGGCTCTGGCATGCGTGTCTAGCTGAGCCAGATAAGTAGTGATGTCTGACGAACCTTTTGAAGACGTCTGTAAGCTTCTTCCTCTTTGCTTCACTCATTTCCACACATGCAACATACACACAGAAAAAGCTGAAGATTAAATGCAGCCTGGTATGAGAGACAAAACAAAGACCTCAAAGCTAGTTCTTTTACATTAATTCATGTTATGATCAACTGGCCTGCATTCCCGACCCATGGTGTAACAGGAGTTGCTCAGAT
Organism: Verasper variegatus; assembly: GCA_026259375.1. Taxonomy (NCBI): domain Eukaryota; kingdom Metazoa; phylum Chordata; class Actinopteri; order Pleuronectiformes; family Pleuronectidae; genus Verasper; species Verasper variegatus. The sequence continues at coordinate 23,269,657 of CM048044.1, forward strand.
TTTCTGCTCCATCCACGATTGTCCTGACAACAATCAGTGATTTCAATATGCCTTCAAGCTCGTCTGACAGTTTAATTTGAACTGGAGCTCGCCGGCTATTTTAATTTAACAGTCACCAAATATTTGAGGCAGCTCACTTTTTTTTTTAAAGCATTTGACTTGTAACTTTAAGTGAACAAACAAGGCCTCGTGGAGATTCGGTCCAGGTTTAAAACATTTTTTTTTTTTAATCCCACATATTGACTTTAAATTACGCTGTACAGATACTGGTCCTCCAGCCACAGGACTTAGCTTGTTGATGAAGGGATGGGGTCGGAGGGGTGAGTTGGTGTCAGCAACAGGAAATTTCCCTTCAAAACACAATCTACTATGTCAATAGAAAAACAAGATGGATGGCCAATAAGGCCCTCCAATCCAAACCTTTAATTGCAGGGTAATGTAGACATTTGTGGTCAGAATTCCTGGAAGATTATCCACAGCATCAGAAAGGACAGAGGGAAAAAGCACTGCTGTTTCTGCTGGTTTGTGGAGTCATCTCCCAAACCTGAAAGGAATTAAGCATCAGTATGTGTGTGTTTGTGCAGAGGGAGGTGGTTGGTTTTGCAGAGAGGGCCCAGAGTAGAGAGGAGAGGTAATATCAATCAGATGTTGAGCGCTGCACTGAGAGCAGATGGGCGGGCGGGTAATAATCAAGGTATAGGGCTTTAGTGAGCAGGGTTTGACCCTGGCTGACCTGGGACCAGCCCATGACTCTCCCTCTGGGGGCAACATCAATCCAGCAAATCTCCTGAGGCTCTGAAGGATAGTGAGAGGGGATTTGACTTTTATTATCTCACGTGAGTCAACGGCAAGGAGCTGTTGGCTTCTCAGCAGGCGCAGCACTCACCCAGATCCAGTACAGAAGGTCGCACATAAGCATAAAAAGCTGGTCCCTTCAGAAGTAAGACGAAAGTCCACTTTCTAGGAAACAGCCCTCTTCATTGATGACTGGTAATTTTTTTTAGTTGCCCTGTTAAAAGGTTTTTTTTAGTAGTTTTTCCTCACTCTTGTTGAGGGTTAAGGGCAGAGGATGTCACACCATGTTAAAGCCCTATGAGACAAATTGTGATTTGTGAATATGGGCTATACAAATAAAATTTGATTGATTGACTGATTCAATTTGGATCTTAAACACTTAATTCAAGTGCAAACAAAACCTGTAGTTCAAACCCCCCAAATATTCACCTTTACCCTTTCTGTCTGACTACATCAGTTCTGTATATATACAGTTACATTAATTTAAGGATAATTATGGGACAGCCATAGAATCTTTTCTTTTTGCAACAACTTTCATCACCTGTAATAAATGTTCAAGCAATAACATGTATGTGTGTTTGGCCTCCTTGTCCTTGGAGTACTCTGTTTGAAACCTGTTTTTAAAAAGGAGAAGCTCCAATATCCCCTGTTTGTACCAAAGTCCATGTAATTATTTTTCTTAGATATGTTTAGTGGTGCTCTTATGCCTATAAAATTAAGGTTTTACTGGGCTGAGAGATTTTCACAAATTTCTACGTGAAACAAAGTTGATGCTGAATTAAATAAAACAAACTTCAAACAAAACAAAAATCATTTCTATAAGATCTGAGTTATCTAAGCAGAATAGAAGCAAAATATGATTCTTTAAAGCCCAAATACAAGCACACACGTTGATGGACGTGGCTTGTATAGTGTGTTTTGCACAATGTTTTTTTTTTTTTTTAATTGTGTTATAGAAGGCATTCCTGCTTATTCTCAACAGCTGGCCCTGCCCAGGACCTGGTTCTAGTTTCTCAACATTGTTATAGCCTGTTTCTCGGGCAGTGCTGCTGAACTACTGCTGGTTCAGCCTTAAGGGAAAAGATTACAGCCGGACACTAAAATGTTAGTTTGTTATGAAGCTTCAAATCATGGCTTCCTTGAAACACATCAAGGCAGCCTCCCAGTTTTTATCCTGCCATGTGTCACTGTCCTCTCTGATGCATGGTGCTCAATTTCCTGGTTGGGGTCTGAGAGGTTGTTTTTTTTTAAAGATGGGGGGTGGGCAGAAAGGAATTTCTTTAGAAGTGGCTGACGGCCATCTCAGACATTCCAGGAGGTGGAGGTATAGAGATGGAAGAAATGGAGAGAATGATGAAGCTATGGAGGAAAAGGAAGCATGGGAGGCAAGTGTTTTGCAGCCTGAGGGGTGGAGGGTTTGAGACAGAGATTAAAAATGGAAGAGATATTTGTTATGTAAAGTACCAAGACATTTGTACGTTTCACTTCAGTGTTGAGAAAACAGAGTCACAGGCCATGACACGTGTATCCTTCCAGGACCTCAGAGATAATTTACATCAGTTTGAGGGCGGTGTTTAAATTTCTTTTGCACTGGCATATGCTTAAAGTTGCAGTGTGTAGAATTTAGTGACATAATGTGGTGAAGTTGCATGTGGCAGCTGAATACCCCTCACCTCACCCTCCCCTTCCAAACATGAGAGAGAACCTGTGGTAACCTTCAGTTCTCGTACAAACTCAAAAGGTGTTTAGTTTGTCCTGTCTACTACAAGAAACATGGTGGTCTCCATAGAGAGGACCCCCCCCTGATGTAAATATAAAGTATTTCAATATAAAGGGCCAATTATACAACAACAATTTGTATAATTTAGATGAAACACACTCGTGAAAACATCACTAGGATTATTTTATATTAATCAATTAGTCAATAGATTCCTTATACCCAAATCTTACACACTGGACCTGTAATGTATATCCACCATGCCTTTTGGTGTCTTTACAATAATAATCTTTTTTTGGTTGTTTTATCATATCTGAGCCATGGACATTGGACAAGCCATTCTTTGCAAAAGGCAGATTATTTACTAGGGCTTCATCCTTTAGAGGCTGCATCTTAAGATCAATTGCGTCACAGCAGCGTGACTAGACTGTCCCATTTTGAAGGCTCCTTCCAATGTGGCTGACAAATGCGTCCTGTCATCTTCAAGAAATGTATGCCCCAATGGGTGGACCCTTCCTGCCCCAGCCTTTCCCAGGATTCATTCATTGAAGAACCATTTTGTGATGAGATGTCCAACGCTTGAGCATCAAGCCTCAACTCAACCGAACAGCTTTAAGGGCGAGGTGAGCTGGTGATGGCAATCATGGAAAGACCGCCTCACATGGGCGGGTAGACCGCATCCTCCGAAGGATGAGGATTCTGATTTACTGTACCGTACTGTACTTAAGGACAGTTTCTAGACACTTTTTCTTTGTTTACTTCCATTTACTTACTCGGCCATATGCTTCCACTCAGCTAGATTTATTCGACAGCTCACTAGTAACTTTGAAGATGTAGATTTTACACAACAAGGTTCAAAAATGCAACACATAGTTAAAGATTAGACCAGTGTTTGACTCCTCAAGTCTTACTGAAAACAGTGACATTACAGATGTCTGTGAGTTGTAAATAGGCTCCACCCAACAGTGATTTTTCCCCCTTTAAACTTCCCACATGATTTCATATCTATAAACATTCAAATCTAATCCATCAAATCTAATAACGTCATGTGCAGTAATACAATAGTCAGAAGGACAAACCAGTCCTGGTCTAACTACATTTTGCTGCGTTTACATATGCACTTAAAGGATTTATCATGCAGTACCATGCAGCAGTATTTTTAGTTAGCTATATTTTTACTTTTACTTCAGTAAAGGATTTGATGGCGTCTTCCAACCTTGATTCCCTATGTCAGTGCGACTGGTCTGGGAAAGGTGTGATGAAAGAACAATCAGTACTTCTCCTCACTTTGTATGTTTTAAGGCTGTGATGTCACTCGAAGAATAGTGCAGGGTGTGGTTTCACACATATCTCATTTTCTTCTTCTCAGCATTCTGTGAAGTATAGTATCTGTGTCAGAGCCAATCAGGAGCATAGTAGGGGCGGGTCGTAGCAGAACAAAATACCTGTGAAATATCAGGTGCACTGGTGCAACAAATGACAAAGTTTAGTGCTCAATCTGTGGTTGGACCCAGTGCTACAGGTGTGCTCTACCATACTTTTGCTTCTGCATGCTCTCAAAGTGAATAATCTCTCTCTCTGCTTCTCTTCTGCCTTCTCTTCTTCTGCAGTATGGATGTACGGCTTTACAGACAGCCCGAGGAAAGAGGCCTCAGGTAGCCTTGTGTGTCTATGTCAACATGTGGAAAAATGCATGCACTACTGTGCCTGTGCGAGGGCAATGCACCAGCTGCACCCCGTTTAGTTTTTTTTTTACCCCCAATTTATTTCTTTTCACACTTCATCTTTCCCTCTACATCTGCTTTGCATGCGCTGTCATCATCCTCTCCTTCCACCCATCTGCTGCAGTTCAGCCTCTCTTTCTCCGCAGTCTATCCATCTCTCTCTGCAGACCTGCTTGGCGCTCAGTGCCAGAAAGCCAGAGCGTGGACTCCTGGTCTACATGTGGCGAAGCGCCTTAGACTGAAATGGGCAGTGAAGTCTGGTCCTTAAGAATTGTCAGTAACACTGTTTTTAATCACCATATGTGAACCTAATTCAACTGTGGGCGGGTGTGTGTCGTAATGATGAGTTGAGAGAGGTGTGGATTTGAAATTGTCTCTACTGCAAATAAACATCTCAGCAAAGAACATTCTTTTCCTGAAAATATAAAAACAACTTTGACACGGTACAATCACAGATTTGCCCATCTGGTATGGATTTAGCAAATGTTCTTTGAGACATTTAGCTGTAATGGAGATATGTGATTTCCTTCCATTAGAGCAAGCTTTCAGTGTGTCCTTTAGGAACAACAAAGACAAATCCTCACCAAAGTGTATGGGTGGAAAGAAATTGCAGGATTTTGACAAAAAAAAAGTGGTTAAATATAAGTATTGGACCATGAAGGGTGGAAATGTAGCAGGTTTGGGGCATTTGGGATTTTTTCAAGGCGTGGCTGCCGTTATAACTGCTCTCAGCTTTTAAATAGCTGGATCTGTTCTGCTTTATTACCTCTGGCTGACTCTGATGGCTCCATGCATGCAGGATGCTGACATTCTCAGCAAAGCAGTGTGTTCCCTTTCTTTATTTTCTCCTCCTGGGAGAAAGCTAAAGAAAGACAGAGTTGAATACCCAGCCTCACCCAGTGGGGGAGGTAAGGTTAGTTCCCTGGTGTCTCCTGCCTGTGTGTTTGAGTTGCAACATGTAAGGATGCTTATATGGTTTTCAAGTGCTGCACTTATTGTCCCGCACATTCTTATAACAATATTACAAGGCCACAGTGAGGATAAAGTATTCAGCTGCATGTATTCTGAGGTATTCCCTTATCTCATGTTTATTTGAGCCTCAGGAGAGCAACTTTCTGTCAGTTGGATAGAAATAGACTTAATCTTGGCCTTAATTGGTTCTCTTACATCTCAAAGACCTAGATATGCAGAGATTAACTCTCACTGTACAATTAATCTTCAAGGTTTAGTCCCGTTAACAAAATGACAAAGTGGCTGACTGCATAGAATTCACTATCTCAAAAGCAGAGAGAGATTTGCTGACAAAGTGTGATGCTTACCAGAGAATGATGTGCTTTAGGTCACACAGACAAAAAGCTTTTTGTCAGCTCACAACGTTATCCAGTTTACATACTGAGGGTCTGATGAGAAGGCCGGATGTGGAAGCAGGGTAGACAGACTGTCAAGAATTTGAAAAACGAAGCCTGCCAATGCCTCTAAAGTAAAAAAATACTTGAGTAATTGGTCATTTGTCCGCCTTGCACTTATCATAGTGCCACACCTAGCAACCTCAATGTGACCTCAATAGATGATATGCAGTTTTTCAAAGATCTAGTGTATTTCCCAAAACATTGGGAAAGTATTTCGTTAAAAAATTATTTACAGCTTTTGGGCTACTTCATATGACTTAATTGTGGAGCCTTTGAAACAAATCGGACAGATATTCAAATCATATTTGTATGTATCATTACTTTTGTAAAAAAAAATCCACACAGCATCCATTCATTTTTTCTGACTGTGTTTTTGTTCACATCGTTGACACAGACACACTGAGATACTTGAACAACAGAACACAATGTTATGGGTGTGAAGCACAATCTGCTGTAATGTCCCTCAGAATCTGCGTGATTTCCTCTGTGGCCAAACGAGCAAAAAAGTGGTGTCTGCAACTCAGATCATATGTTGACCGCGTGAAGTCAGAGGGTGAAATCACTGCTGGCATCGAAGAGGTTAAACATCAGAGAGAGAGAGAGAGAGAGAGAGAGAGAGAGAGAGAGAGAGAGAGAGAGAGAGAGAGAGAGAGAGAGAGAGAGAGAGAGAGAGAGAGAGAGAGAGAGAGAGAGAGAGAGAGAGAGAGAGAGAGAGAGAGAGAGAGAGAGAGAGAGAGACCTAACCCCAGCTTAAATGCTTTCTTCTTTTGTTTCACATAAACATGGACCCAACCTCCTTCACTGTTCCTCTCCCTCTCTCTCTCTCTAGTCCACTCATATGTTTCTATTTAAGGCCAGCAGTGCCGACTACCATGATTGGTGTGTTCACCCCCCCTCCCGTCTCCCTGTCCAACGGCTGGCTCCCAGCGGCAGTGGAGGGGAGGCCTTTCCACTCAACCGCACTGTTGATTTTCCACAGGGAAACTTCACCATTCTTCCACTCATTCACTCCCCAGTCTTCCCGTCCAGTCGTTAGCAGCTCCTGTATTTCTCCTTTTTTGTTTTTCCCTCTCTGTCTTTTCCTTTGGATCTTAAAGTTTGGTTCAGGACATGGATCCGGTTTAGGTGCAAGATGCTGCCCCGGCAAACCAATTCTACGTGGTCCCTCCTTTTGTTTTGATTCCTTCCAATGCTCCTCAGTCCTTCGCTGTGGGCCAGAGGTCGACTCAGCTATATGGCCAGACATTTGGGACAATGCAGCCAAGTCGTGAGCTCAAGTTCTGATTGGTCAAGGGGGAACAGCAGTGGGGGGGAGAGGGGATTGGCTGATGGCGGCGTACCGGGTGCACAGCGGCAACAGCGGCAGTGTAGTTGGTTGTGGTGGGCGCTCGAGGGGTGCCACGGCGGGCAGGTGGCTGACAGCCTGTTTCTTCCCCTCAGGGATTGACAGCTCGGAGCCTATGGTGCTGGAGCAGTACGTGGCCGTGGCCAACTACGAGAGGCAGGAGAACTCGGAGATCAGCCTCAAGGCCGGTGAGACGGTGGACGTGATTGAGAAGAGCGAAAGTGGTGAGTTGATTCTTTTTTGTTCATGTGACACGAACATGTGTGTTGACTTCTGTTAGCCTGATTCACAATAAGACCCATAACAGAGCCTCACTATTAACACACTGTGTGTTGTGTTGAAGAGTAACAAAACATGTGGCTCCTATACACATTGTTGGAACTGCTTGTAGTTTGTTCATTTGTTTCTTCCTGTTTGTATCTGCCGCTCTCTGAGTACACATTAGAAGCACAAACAAACACCACACTTACACAGAGTTTCATGCTTAGTCAGCACTTCTCTGTCTCCCTTCTCATGATTTTACTCTCTCTTTCTAATCCCCTTTGTCTATACGGGTCCCCCACTCCAGCCTCCCTCCCACTCCTCTGCTCTCCCTTCGTCTTTCCCCTCTTCTCCTAATCTGACCATCTCCTAGCCGGGGCTTGGCACCACCTGGAGGTGCTGTTTGGCTGGCAGAAGTCAGTGTGTGTGTTTGTGTGGGTGGGTGTGTGTGTGTAAAGGCAGCGTTATTGCTGGAGGCAAATTTTTTGCCTTTTGCAGCAAAAATGTCAAGTAAATTCAGAAGCATTTTTCAGCATTTTAAAAGTGAGATCTAAGATGTTTTATTGTGTAGGTGTAAAGTTAAACATAGTCAGCATGAAGTGTTTTCTGTTCAGTGAACTTCTCTTGTAATAGTGCAGATCAGCTGAACACTTACATTGCCAATGGATGCAGCACCTCACTTTTCACCTTGTGTATGCAATTATGGAAACTGTGTTTAGCAATCCAGAGCTGGATCTCATTTTCCACGAAAACGGCGACTTGCAGCCAGCGACTTGTTCTACTCGAGAGAACTCAGCAGCAAGCCTGACACAAACCTGCTGTGTCCCTGTCATTCTCCCCCGCTCTTATCTGTTCACTGATTACACATGCAAATCCATTTCCTTTGAGTTATCTGGTGTTGCCCAATATTGAGTGATTATGTGCTGTAATGAGTCAGTTTTAGCATCGAACTGGCAGCTTGTCATTTCTCTGTGTGACTCACATAGCATTTGGTGCCTTTCCCATTTGTCTACTGTCAACATAAAAGAGATAAGTGGTAAATTAAGTTTTGACAGCACAAAGCAGTTGCATAGGAAATTATTTTCTTTTGTGATGTGGCTTTCAGTCAAACTTGTACTCGAACAAAACTCAATGTCTTCTTGAGATTTGCTGATGTGTTACTTCCCGGTCTCCCTCTCAGCTTTGTTTGGTAGGATTTGTCAAATGTCAAGTGGCGAAATTAATTTCTATCATGTATCTTTAACTGCTTAGTTTAATGAATACTCGGTGTCCCTTGGTTACACAGTTATCTTCTTTGGTGATCCCTTTTTCTCTATATTTGGCTCGACAGCATGTGCTTACCAGCTTCATTCTGATCATCCAACACTGACTGATACAGCAATAATGTATTATTTCTGAGGAACTCACAGATATGCGTGCTGTTGGCAATTACTGGCTAAAGCCTGGAGCAACAGCCATGATGATGATGATGATGATGAGGATGATGATGATGATGATGATGATGACATCAGGCAGGGGCTAAGCCAAGACAAACACATCTGAGAGCTTGTATAATATCCCCACAACCCCCATCCCTCTTTCAAGGCTTCTCTGGTCAGAGCGCGCTTATTTTCTTTGATGTTTTCAATTCAAAGACACTGACAGTCTGACTGTTAATTGGAGCTTATTTTCTTTAACATCCTAGTCAGTAAGCGTCAGTGGAATAATGTGATATCTTTCATCATTTCCAGAAAATGCTGCAAACCATATTCTACCTGCTCTTTTTTCAAATGCTGATTTATTTTTTCCTTCACTGAGCATATATGGTATTGTGTGTATTAATTTGCTTTTAATCATTCCAACACACAATATTTCAAATCGATTTTGAGTGTCTGCAGGCTTAACTTGAGTGGAATCAGATGTTCTTCTGTCTATGTGAGAAGTTGTTGCCCTTGCAAGTCTCGACCCAGCTGTTTAACTGACCCATGTCAACAAGGTCCATCGGCATCCAGAAAACAGTTTAAATCACACCCCCCACTTTCACAATCACAATCTGCGTGGGGGATGGAGTGTCTGTGTATTGTTGTTGTATCTCATAATTTAGGAACTGCTATTTAGTAAAGTGAGATTTATGAACCACCGGGGGGGGGGGGGGCAGACCGGAATCATCCCTGAGAGAGGAGTAGAGGCCTCTTCTGGGCCATTGTGCTGGTTGTCTCTCCCTGGTTCCTCTTCGAACATGGGAAACATTGAGCATCTAGAGAGAGGAGTGTCCCAGCTAGAGAAAATAAGTCTGCATATGTGACCAGTTAAATTACATGGAGTGTCGGATAGGGAGGAAGTGATGTGAAAGAGAAAGGTCAATGTTCAAAAGGTTAAAAAGATACAGACCTGTGTTAGATCTTGCTAAATGAGAATCCACCAAACTAGGCAGATGAAACAATGCAGTTGTACTAGAAGAGTGAGATAGATGTGGTAGGAATATATTTTTATGGAACATTTTCTTGAATAAGTCTTGATTGTTCCCATGTGGTCAACCGATGCAGAATGCAGAACAAGAAAACATCGAAATACAATCAAACAGTTGGCACGGGTACTTCAAGTTTTTTGTAATGATCAAATGGTGTCTGAAACATGGTTGCGCTTGCCAACCCTTGTAACTGTCCAAAACCAACAATCCCTCATCCACACCCACTTTTCACAGTTACTGGTCAGATCTGTGGAGATAATTGTTGCATAAAAGGTTGATTGAAGTTAGTTCATCTCTTTCAATAGACAAGCTTCATTTTCTTTTCTTTTGGAGCCCTCAACATTTCTGTCTTTGCTGCTCTGATGAACTGGTTTCATTAGGATAAATGAGCAATCTACATTGTTTCATTCATTCCTCCTTTTGGGTTGTGTTGGTCAGATTTCAGTCTTTGAGTCATTTGAGGAAAGAGTGTCCAAAGTATAGGCTGTTAAACCTGTTAAATACATATTGTTTCATCCCTTTCTATGAGAAAAGATCCGCCCAACCCATATGGATGTTTGAAATAGCTATAAGTGCTTTTGCTTAGCTGTAGTTGTACAAAATGTTTGGCCTTCAGGCTTTACTTGTGCATATGGGTAGTAATAGATGTACATGTGTTTTAAAGTGACGACAACTGTATAGATTTGGGATGTGTTGGTGGTCGAGGGGTTTGAGACCCTGACTATGAAACCACAGTGCTATTATGGAGATGTCTGGAATTCAATTACTTCAAATGTGTACTGTCTTGTTACAAGTGCTCAACTTCTACTCTGAAAAAGTCTTATGACGACATGGCCTCAGCTTTAGCTGTTGTCTTTCTCACTTTCTATTATTTATGTCAGAGAAGGATTGGTTAATTTAAGCAACAAGCCTTCCACCCATTTGCCACAGTGTCGGAGGGGGAATATATGGTGGGGGGGACCCTTTTTTTCCCTTGTTTCATCAGCCGAGAGCCCGAGACTAATGGATCTGCCAGGAGGACCTTGACACTAAAATGCAAACAGGGTTCTTTGGGTTAATGTGCCGCCCAAGCCACAACGCCAGCAGGAGAAATCATTTGCCCAAATATCCTGGCCTTCCTTGTTGCCAAGTTTCAGGGGCATTTCATCACAGTTGTTTTAAAGAGATTAGACAGATTTCCTTTCCTCTCTCTGGACTTGACTATACACCTCACATGGTGTGTGACCTCCAGCTGTGTTGCCAGTTAATACTATCCTCTATTTTGGAAAATAAAATAAAATAACTGTTGTTTTTGTGGACTTCAGTCATAAATTGCTAGAGTCCACAAAGGAAAATTGTTACTTTTGCCATTGCAAGTCAGCAAGTATAATGCTGCTGAGAGAATCAAAGCCAGGAGTTTTGGCAGCATTTTCCCACCACATCTCCCGCTTCCCAGGTGATGGAGAGGCAGGCAGAAACCCGTAACACCCTCCCAAAGGTGTGTCCTCAGTATACTGTGCTTGGTCTGACTCAAGACGGTTCCCTGTGTTGACTACTTTCAGTTAGTATCAAAACCTTGTATTGCATTAGGTCATTTATACTTCAAGCTCTACTTAGATTAGAGTAAGCCTTGTCTTAAGGCTACGAAATAATTACTGCAGTTGAGTGTTACAGAAACTTGAAAATGTCAAGAAATACATCTACATTCTGGCAATGACTGGTATTTACTGATATTGGACAGCCTGCCCTTGTGGCCCCACCCGGTAAGAAACTGTAGGTCACAAGCACACCCAGATGTTTGGATTACAAACAGGAGTTTATTCTAACTGCCTTGGATATGATCCTTTGTAAGGGCCTAAGCACTGATGCTGCGAATTGTTTTTGTAAAGATTGTTACTATGAGCCGAGACCTATTGTTTGTGAAGGAATTTTAATTCTGTTGCAGAAAATTTGTGAAGGGCCTCAGGATGCTCAAAAACTCACAGACTTGATTGGGCTCAGTGTTGCTGAGGGGTTCATACTGGAACAAACTCCTAGAGAATTTATCAGATTGACTTCATTTTTGGTCAGTCTAATCTCAAGACCTTTGTGATGCTTAAAGAGATCAGCTCTTTAAGATGTGATGTCATTTTTGATATTAACAATTAATATAAAATGCAACAAACTGACACTGAGCACTTAATGAACTAGTCGTTTCACCATTACATGTATAGCTCCATTGAGAATACAGCAAAGATCTGGTAAATATATCCAATTATGTAGTGTGAAGCAGACGAATAGCAAATCATTGTTTTATGGTACTATCACAGAATTGAGTATTTCACCGTATCTTTATCAGCTGTGGAATGAATTCATATTTTAAATTACTGAGTGGAATGTCAAGGGACAAATGATCAAGTGAAACAATGAGGCTCTTTTTACCAGGCTTGTGTGGAGGGATCTTGAAAAGGTGTTGCATTAGAAGCCAGCTTGACATACCCTCCACCTTAAATGCAGTCCATGTCTTTAATTAAGGCGTACTGAGGGCTAGCTTAAAGGATGTTGTGCATCACAGAAGGCTTTTTTGGACAGGGTTCACATGGGATGCTGGAGGCAAGCATTAGCATTGTGTCCTAGCTATAAAACAGCATCAATCAGTGTGGTACGTCTTGAGCCAGGAGATGGCCCACTATCATTCTCACAACACCCTAGCTTAGCCATGTTAGCGGGCTACTCCCTGAGGCAGTAAAAACGTCATTCTTAGACTTGAGCTCAGACAATCAAGGGTTAGTGGAGGCTCAGAGGAGACTGTACTTTAAACTGACCATGGAGCCACTTTCACAGGCTCAGGCTGAAAACAGCATGTTTGAATAAGCATAGCAAAAACATGCACAGAGGTACTGCCAGAGAATCTGACAGGCTGTTGGATTTTCTGCATTCTCAAAAGTCTGTGTTAAAGCTTCCGTCATGCTCATTTAAAGATGACAGAGGGGTGTGTGTGTGCCAGATGAAGATACATATGGAGGATCAATGCAGAGGTTTAGCCTGATCCCACAGAGTGTGGTGTTTTGTCAACACTGTTTATTGTAAACCCCACCGCCAGCTGTCCCCTTTACACTTGAAACAAGTCTGGCTCAGTTACAAGACCCCTGCTTTTTATGAAATCTTCAACCAGGTAACATGAGTTTCAAACTTGGTAATGCCTTCATCTTACAGTGTCAATGAAGACCCGGACCTTGAAATTGGCTCTGACTTTCTAGGAAGAAACAGCATGAAATGGGTTGGGTGCCTCCTCATATACCCTATTTTTAACTTTGAGATCAGCTTTGAAGTTTCTGAACGTGATACTCTACCCCAAAAACCAGTCTTTAAATATGAAACACACACACCTTTTTTGTTCATTGTAAAAGGTTTGTAGTTTTCTTCACGGTGAACAGAGGCTGTGGCAAGCAAACATGGTTATTTATAATGACTTCCAATAGCCGCGAGTTTTCACGAGAGAAAAAGTTGAAGTCTTTTCAAACCACTCATGCTCATAGATCAGTGTATCGGGTGGGGCTTCACTTTGTATGAGTTGTAGTATTTCCCCATTGTAAGGTTGACATGTTAAAGTCATTATTGTAACCTTAATATTCTTCAATGCAGGAGGAAATGTGGGGGTTGCTAGATAACGTCTCATTTTTGCTGGGATTTTTGAAAAGAAATCTTGTAATTCATGTTAATGTTAATATGGGTGTTAAAATGTTTATAAACATTTAGGGATTAAAAATGAATCCTGTATTAATTTAATGACTATATGACAAGAGGAATGACAGCTCTGTTAAAGTTAAATCAAAGCTGCAGTATAGTTCATAAACCCTAAAGTAAACTATGCCAAGTAGATGCTTTATGCCACTTGAGGTATTGTATGTTTATGTGTGTGAGGAGAGACTGACTCACGATTCGAACAGGTAGATGTTTGAATGGCACCTGGATACCAAGGCTCCACTTCGCCAACACTACTGTACAGACTCCAGGCTCCAAATGACATCACCACTGGGAGGTAGTTGAGATGTGTCGTCCATCTTAAATGGATGAAACGCATATATCACATGAACCAGGTTTGTCACCTGGGATGATGTAGGATGTAATGCATATAAGCCCACGTCACTTTGGAAAACATCCCTTTTGTCTTCTTGCAGTGACCACAGTCATCCAGAATTCATGGAACAGTAAGTCCCACTTCAAATACAGAAGATGTAACTGGTGCATGTATGGTTCTCGTCATGTTAACAGTGTCCACCAAATGGATCAAAAATAATAATTTTAAATGATGAAACTCTAGGTTGGAAAAGCATTGTTTTGTTTTAATATCAATAATGAAACTGGTGCAGTCCATGTTTAAGATAACACAGTGACTAATTTCACTGCTTGTTTTAGGCTGCATCAATTGTTGTGTTGCTATTTTAAGCATATTCTATGACTCCCCCCACCCGCCGCTTATACTCTGCAGTAAGATAAGCAGCCAATTCAATCTTTTGCCCTGAAAAGCAGCACTGCATTCCAGCACTGGCTGCACTCCATGGAATCTGTTTCTAATTAGAGGCTTTGAGGAGGAGACAAGACTGAGTGTCACCTTGTGGGTCCCCACCGAATGTGGCGTTTCTAACAGACATCATTGACAAAGCTGTCTGATGGCTGTTCTGAACATCCCAAAATGAGAAAGTGAAAAAGTGCATCGTTGTTGCTGGGCAGGAAATTAGCATGGAATATATGGCTTTGAAGCTCTGGCCAAACATCTGCTGGCTCTCCCCCTTTATCTTCTCTCTTTCTCCACACAATTATTTTAATCTCTCTTATTCTCACTCTCCCATCCGTCCAAACCTCTCAAATGGGGCCCAGGTCTATGACGGTCAGTGATTATTTTTCCCTGTCCAGTTGGTGTACCACTGTGTTCACTGTGACCTTCACTTTCCCTCTGTGGGAAAAAGCGGCCAGTTATTGCCTGCTAAGACATGGTGTAGCTAGAAAGTCCAATTAGAACTCAACGCTGTAAGAAAAAACAATTACAGCCCTTCCACTGGCTTACATATTCATATTTTGTGCTGTGTGTGTAATAAATGTGGGAGACAGCAGGTGTTGCTGCATAACCTTTCTGAATATTAGTCATTAGTTACACGTCGCCTCATAAATCCTCCAGAATAGTTGGGTATGTTATGTCAGACAAACTAGCAAGCGTGTGTAAATCAATTTAGAGAAAAACACCATTGTTAGACCTGTTCTATTTTATTGTTAGCCTTAGGTAAAGAAGGTGGGGTTCCACTTCACCAAGTACCTGGGCATAAATGACCTGACACCTGAGAGGAAATGAGCACTCATGTTCTCAACCTGTGAGCAAGACAATGCATTATAGCTGCAGCCAAAGCTTAGAGGACTCACACAGCTCTGGGATTGCTTCTCTCATTGGTGTGACTCACTCAAACACACACATACTTGCACAAACATACACACAGGGAGGGTGGAAGCAGCCACTTGTGTGATGATTTCAACCTGTTAAAACAATAGCTTTAACAGCTTCTGCTGTGTGTACAGATGGCTTTACAGTATGCATTGCATTGCCTCTTATTTGCTCTGTCCAGTGCCAGTTCATTTTCACTGCTGCCAAAAACACCCACCCCAAAAACAGGCTTTGGCCAGTCTGACTTGTTTTTCCATGCCAGGCCATATACTCAAACATGTGCACTTATTTGTCATGTTTCAGAAAAACGCGATATGTCTTTATGTAAGGTTGTCTTTGATCGCAACTTCAACCCCTTCCATGGAGCGCCCTGGTTTTATTTGAAGCACACAGATCTCCACAGGAGGCAAGATTGCCATTACACTTTCATTTTTCCTCCATGTGTTGGATATAGATAGAGTAGCATTTGAACATCTCTTTATCTTTAAGACCTACATGCACATTATAGTTTGTGCACAAAATTTTACTTTACTTTAATTTTACTTATCAACTGATCAACTGTTTGCAAAGTGGTAGTTAATCACAGATGAAAAGGAAAAAAACTCACAGTTCACAAAATGGCCATGATTTGTCCTGTGGTAAGCATTAATGCATCAGTAAATACAATGACAATGCATTTGTTGGACTTTGATATTTCTTGTACACAAACTGAGAGTTTGGTCTAATGTTTGCTCCAAGTCCCTGTGTCAACAAAAACATTTGGATTCATCCTCTGGGGACCATGAGTTCATATGAAATGTCATGACTAGTTGGCCACTGAACAAGGGAGAGAGACAAATGAAGCAACATTTGGGAGCACATTCGTCCTACCAGTCTGAGTAGTTTTTCTCCATCTGGCTGCATCTTTGATCCAGATCTCCTCCTACACTTTGGATTTTCTGTGAAAACTGTAATCTGTCTACAGGCTCCTCACACAATATGATCAGCCCACTTCTCTCAGGGCCCAGATCTGCCACACTGCCAGCTGACTATTACAGTGACAGAGTGGCTGCTTCTCTACATTTCTCATTCTATCTGCAGTGTGTTTTCCTCACGCCTTGTGTCCAGTCTGGTCTACTCTCTGTGAGAGGGTCCTCTTTTATCAGCCTTTACCGTACCCACTTTTCCAGATAGATTTATAGGGGAACCACGTCCTGTTAAAACTTTGCTGTGCTCTACCATGTATGCACATGCTGTCTGCAGCTTGGTGTGTGTAAATTACGACTTTACTTGAGCTGTTTCTGTTTTTTTTAATCTTTTGATTCAGTGTGCATGTGAGGAAATGACAGAAACATATATGTAGTAATCAACAACACAGCTACAGAGAGTTTCCTTTTGCACGGTGGTGTATGGTCATGCCTGTCTCCAAATTATCACGCAAGTTTAGCTCCCAGCCACATTTAGATTCTTCGAAAAATGTAGTTGCACAGTTACTCTCATCATTTTGTCTTGGGCTCTGTGGTTAATGTTCTAATCATCCAATTTTAGATTTGCTTTATTAGCATTGTTGTTAGGATCCTACTATTTACTCTGTCTATGCAAACACAGTTCCCATCAGCTTTAGCTGAGTTAACATGATATATGCTGCATATATAGTTTGGGGGGTGAACAGTTAATAGTCCCAGTCCCCTTAGTCCTCTATCAGCACAGGAGAGTTATTATTCAGTTTTTCCACCATGTGCCAGGTGGACTATAGAGGAATAGCTCCTGCATTTGTCTCTGAAGTAATCGTCCTCTCCTCTGTACAGGTGGCTCCAATTCTTCTTCAGCTTTTTGAGTAGTTGCAATGAATCAGGCTACGAAAGCCCTAATGTGTTTCATACGGACTGAGCTATTCGTACTGCTCGGAGGACCTTTTCTATTCCAGCAAAGGCGAAAATATATTAAAGCCTTTGGGAATGAATACACTAAATCTCCACTACAAAAGTAATCTGAAGCCTGAGAGGCCGCTACAGTTCACGTATAAAAACAAACAACCAGGAGCTATGGTTTAAGATTTGATTAGCATAACTGTAGTGTTGTCAGATGCATTTCGATATGAAACATTTGTTGAGGCCAAGCAGTATTATACTTTTCTGACGGGTTCAAAGCCAACTAAGCTGACCTTGTCTGTAACATCTCTGCAGGAGTCAGGGAGCAGTCAGCAGGTGAGGACAGAGAATCCAAGGTAGTGTAACTGGGATGAACTTCAGGCTGGACGAGCTACACTGCAGCTACTGTGCATAACGCCATGTGTGAGTGTATACCCTCAGGTTGAATTAACTCCTGTGTTGGATGTGAGACATGACCCACTGTGGGGAAATAGAGGCGACACAGTGTTTCAGTATGACTTTGTGTGTGAACTGACTCACAAGCTGTCTCAGTTCGGGTGCCTTTGGCCTCTGTGAGATTAAATTAGTATGAGGGGTTTAATTCATTGTTGAATTGCTGAACAAAAAACAAACAAACAGTAGTTTTGATGATCGATTATACAATTGTTAGTAATTTATTATCGGGGAAAAAACAATTGCAAACAAAACTCCAGCTTCTCGAAAGTGAAGATTTCCTTGTTTCTGTGTTATATTTGTTCACTTAATATCATTTTGATTATGTCACCTTTTGCTTCTGATAATTATAAACTAGTAATTAAATGGTTAGAAAATAATGGCAAATAATGAATAATCTCCAAATATACTTACTTCATAAACCATTACTTCCATCTCTTGTGAAATATGTTAGTTGTTACCTAAAAGGTTCCTTAAAGTCAGTGTTAAATAACTGCTTTAGGTGACTAAAACTGTATTATACGACTGATTCCATGACCTCTTTGTTGCAATCAAATATATTGTATATATATTGTTTATGAATTGTTTGTTCATAAATACAAACAATATAACTTTTTATGCAGCATTAAATTATTTAATTGATTACCCATACAGCTATGAGTATTAAGTTATAATAGGGCTGTGCAGTCATCTGAAAATAATGCATGTTCCCAGTCACGTTTAGTCGTGTTCATACTGTGGCTGTGGAACACAACTCTCCCCCGCTACCATGACTGTTTCTTTCCCTATGATACAACTCCGTGTTACAGGCATATATTTTCCACCTCGTTCATATTATGTGTTCATGTGATTCATAGTATTGCCTGATAATAAAAAAGGGTGTGATGGGTTGATTCCTCCTGGCTTCTCCAACCACATTAGAGAGCTGAGCCATGAGGCTGTAAACACACTGCTGCAGTTATGACCTAATTGTTGGACTCATTTGAAGTAAGAAAAGTAATCATCTTTTTTATTCTGTATCTATAACTGCACTCACACGTTCACTCACACTTACACAGGAAAGGACACTTGAGACAGCAGGGTTGCCCATTTCAATCCCAGGGATAGTGGTCAAACATAAGCTCAGAGCAACTACTATTCCTCCTGACTTATACTGTGTATGTGCCAGCTTGTACCATCTATGTACGGTGTGTGTGTGTGGGGGGGGGACAGAGAGAGAGAGAGAGAGAGAGAGGTCCATTGTTTTGTAGCCAGATGCTGCAACACCAATTAAGCCCCATCTCCCCATTTTAAGACAAGTAACAGTTTTTTAGTTATGATAGGAATGGTACTTTTTTCAATGAGCTGGAGAATGACACAAGGTTTAAAAATGCTATCGATGTATATAAATGTGTTTTATAATCTTAAAAGTCACCCTAGTGAATACTATAACAGAAGAGTGATCACAAACTTCTCTTTTTCAGTCGTCAGTCAGAGCATGATCTCTAGCACTTTGGTCGGGGTAAAAGGTTAATGTGAAATGAGTTCAAATTCAATGTAGCAGTGAAGTGTTGATTTATGATTCAGCCCTGAGTGGAAAAGCCTTTCGGCTTCCACGAGACTCCCTAAAGAAACATGATTATTCAGACCTGGAGGAAAGAAACCAAAGGTATTCTAGGAAAATGTGGACCATCCAGCAAGTTTCCGAGCTACTGCGAGGAGTTCTTGACTGTTTTACAAAGCATCCCAGGACATTATTCCTTGAGAATCTCTAATGGCAGCAGGTCAGCATGGTGTGGTGACTCGAGTGAAGCATATGTTTCTACAATTCATCCACAGCTTTGTAAGTGGTGGGGCTCTGGAGACGGCAATGTTGGTCAGTCAGAATCGATTGCAGTAGAATTTAAACGTACACGTAAGGACGCCTGATGACTTTGATTATCTCCCAGCTTTTCCTCTATAGCACCACCATGATGTGGAAACTTTTGGTTTTGAATGGCTTATAAAATTTGATAAGGGTCAGATTATTTAGTATTCGGGCCATACCAAAGGAAAAAAAATGCTGGGGTTTTGAGATAGTTTTGTAATATCACAAGTTGTAATATTATGAGAATAAAGTTGTAAAGTTTAAATATATGTACAAATGTAATATATCATAAAATAAAAAAATGTTCTCTTAAAATTATGTCTTTATTGTTTAAATATTAGGACTTTATTCTCAAAATCAAATTTTTTTCCTTTAAGTGGCCCTACCACGACGTCTTAGATTTATCACATATTTATCACATATATCCATTATGGATTGCACAAACTTTTCTACAGACACTCCTACTTCCCAGACAGTGCATCCTAATTCATTAATTCAGTTTTGTGATCCCACATCTTCCACAGTTGCCTATTTTGTTTAAGTGAAATGTTTCCACAACTCTTGATTGGATTGCCATGGAATTTTGTACAGACATTCATGGTCCTTTCAAGACAAATTATAACAACTCTGGTGATCTGCGGACCAATTTTCTTCTAACACCAACATCAGATTTTAAATCGTTGTAAACTTAGGTTTGTTATTATTACTACTACGATATTAGCCTTTTAATCAAAGCACTGTTGTTCATAAGTACAGCTCCACAATGCTGCATGGATGTCTGTGGGTTGTTATACTGCATAATGTTGATTTGCACAAGTGGGAGGCACTAAGCTTGGTGATGACAGCGGCACTGCATGTTGTCACTGGCAGAATAAGACATTTCAAAATAGGAAGTCGTGAAAAATAATTTTCCTCTGCACGTATCTGAAGTGCTTTTTAAACATCTGGTGATCTGTGTTTTGCTTAAAGTTGCAACACTTTGTTCTCCAGTTTCTCTCAGAGTCTGGTTTAGTAATGATGAGAACTTTCCAAGTAGGTGAAACTTCCAGGTGTCTCACATCTCTCTGTTACTCTGATATGGACATGCCCTGCATATTAGGCTTGTTTTGTTATACACCGACTTAATGAGCTATCGTGCTCATTTGCCATCATGGTCCAAAAATGTGATATGTAATTTCCATTGATTGGTGTAAATCACCATGTGGGAAAAATGCTTGCTGCCATCCCACAGACCTTAATGGTTGTTAGCTACGTTGATGTGATCATCTCTCTGCCTTTTACTCACCAATCTTTTCTCTCTCCAGGATGGTGGTTTGTCAGCACAGCAGAGGAGCAGGGCTGGGTGCCGGCTACATACTTGGACTCCCAGAATGGAACCAGAGACGATTTGGATCTTGGAACTTCCAGGACTGGAGAAGGTCAGCGCAGACACACACACACACACACACACACACACAATATTATTAGATTCATAAAACAAAGGAATACATACATGTTTGACTGACTCCTTATTTGAGTTACTTGCACATACACTCACAAACACACTTCCAGTCACATACTAGGAGCCTTGAAGACCCCTCGCAACACCATAGTGAAACAGTACCAGACCGCAGCCAAAGGATTTGCAATATTTTGGAACCAAAGAAAATTCTTTTCAACTCCCCAGGGAGTCAGCAACTCTTGCATCAGCCTCATTTTGTTGTGACCCTTTCCTCCGTAATGTTTAGTCTGACTGCCCGAGTGGAGCATTTCATCACTGTGTCATAAGCCCAATGCTGGTTTCAGACCATATCTTAGATCTAAAAGAGATGCATGAAAATATGCTTAAAAGATACCTGCCAAACAAGGATTGTTTGTTATGCTGTGTATGTGCCACAGGATTATCTAAGAAATATTTTCCGTCTCATTAAGATGTGCTAGTCGCCATGCATCATTGAACTGTGCACATTCTGAAAGACAATCACACACTGTGCTAGAATGATGACACCTTCAACAGAGTTGTCACACATTTGCTGCTCTCATTCATTTCTTAATTTTTTTTTTTATTTCACTCTCACTTTCACACACGTAATAGATTTTGGCAGCGCTCATAACAGAGACATCTTTCATAAAAAATAAGCAAAATTCTGTTCCGCTTAACAGATTTGTATTTTTTGAATATTGGTTCCGATATTAATTTTCTACTTTCTTATAGTTAGGGAGGGAGTAGTAGTTGCTCTGAGCTATATATCTTATACACACACCCTCAGTTTCATTATTAACCCAGGGATTGAAATGGGCAACCCTGCTGTCTGTCCTTTCCTGTGTGAGTGTGATTGAATGTGTAAGTGCAGCCACATGCCAATTTAAAGTAACAACGGTGGCAGATCTTATTCTTTACTTCTCACAGCAGCAGGAGCTAATTGATACTGCCCATCAACACATGTCGATAATGGCACTTCAGACTGGCATCACTTTCCATGTGGCCTGAGAAGGACAATAATTGACAAAAATAATCTGTGTTTCCCACAGAATTTGGTTTAATCATGACGGTGTGGGAAAAAGGGCTTGATTGATGTGAATGTCCTGTAAACATGCACGTTGCACGCTCTCATGTGCTCCAGAGTCACAGGTGAGAGGGAAGGTGTTATGGCAAGATTGGCCTGCTGAGCACAATATGTCCCTCATAGATAGATGATATAGACATAGATGCACACACCTCAAGCAGTACATTGGGATTTTTTTTGTGGTGCCAATGGCCAATGTGTGTGTGTGTGTGTGTGTTTGAAACAGAGAGAGAGATCTTTTATCCTATTATTAGAAGTCAGATCTATGACTGGCTGCCACATGTCCATTCTATTTATTTATGACATGCTCCATGTACATGGCCTTAAAGGGGAACTCACAAAGGGATTTTACACAAGTGAGTCACTTGAGTCAGACTAAAGTTTGTGGGTGTGAAGTTTGAAAGCTAAACAGACCTCCTGCTGTCAGTCTAGCAGCTGAAGGTGACATTAGCCACTATGAGCATAACACATCTGAATCTCCTATCAAACTTTTGGAAGTTGAGTGGGTAATTGTGGGTAACGTTTATGCCAGAGAACACAAGGAACAATGAAGACGATGTATCGATGCTAATGTGACGGGGTTTTTTTCTTCGTTTTTCCTGTGATCATTGTGAGTCCGTGCAATGCTAAATCAATCAATCAATCAATCAAATTTTATTTGTATAGCCCATATTCACAAATCACAGTTTGTCTCATAGGGCTTTAACATGGTGTGACATCCTCTGCCCTTAACCCTCAACAAGAGTGAGGAAAAACTACAAAAAAAACTTTTAACAGGGTAAAAAGAACGTAGAAACCTCAGAGAGAGCCACATGTGAGGGATCCCTCTCCCAGGACGGACAGAAGTGCAATAGATGTCAAGTGTGAAGGGGAACATCATCAAGGTTTTAGCAGTATTGATAGGGGTAGACCTTTCTGAAGCATAACTGAAGGTCAGTGAATTGGTGGATTAATGTCAATAAGGGTCAAGTATCTGAGACATACTATGTATCAAGCAGTCTTTCTGCAATCATAGTCGTTGGTCAGCCGCCAGCAAGACCATGATCCACCATAAAGATCGGATGCCACTATAGTCCACAGTCATTGTTCATTGTCGCCATTAGGATCCATCATCAGCTGCCACCTTGGTCGTGGTCCACCACCATTTTCCGATGCCAAAACGATAAAGGATCCGCCTTTATTGTCACGATCAGCCAGCACGATACAGAATCCACCATACTGGATCCACCATTACGATCTCTGATACGCAATCCACAGATCCTAATCCATGATGTGGCCATAGCTGCGGCCCTGGATCTGCGGACAATAAGGCAAAGGGACTCCGGGGAAGAAGTCAAGTCAAATCAGTGGAGATCACTGACAGCACAACATTAACATTAATAAAGATTTCTAATGGGGCAAGAAGCAAGCAGTCAAGGGTTAAACTCAACTATCTAAACCACATTGTATCAAACCAGAATTTTCCTTTAATCCTGGATCTGGCAGCTGTTTTAAAAGGCACACTCTCTAATTATATTTGGTTTTCTCACTATATTCACCGATTGTTAACCAATGCACTCAAGTGAATTCATGCAGGACGTGACTGAGCTCACAGCTACGTACCAGTGCACACATGCATGCACATACACACACTCCACCAATCCTCTGTCAGTGGCCCCCAGTTTCTATAAGGACTGGTGTCTCTGTGTTTGCACACATCGTCACTTCTCATTTCTGATCTCCCCCTTCTTGCTTCCTGTCGTCTCTTACATCTCATTATCTCTGCGTGGTCTGCAACCTGATTCCACTGACAGCTCAGCTAGCTGGAGAGGAACCGACAGGCGCTGCCCGGCTCCGCTGAAATTACCTCGAAATAACATTTCCCTGTGTGCCTTCCCTTAGCTGATATTTCAATTAGGAGGTCAACGGGAGCAGGGTGGTGCTCAGTGGGACGGATGGAAAGCAGAGAGGAATCAAAGGGGAATCAAAGGGAAGAGGAAATGACAAGAAGCAGAATCGCACAAAGGGAGAGGGCGCATGTTGAGCAGAGGGAAAGATGGAGAGATCGGGGGTGAAGAGAGGATATGAGATGGAGAGACTGAGTGACACCGAAGGAATTGAATTACCACAGTGGAAATAGATGAAATAGAAGTGTTGTTTCTATCCCTCCTTCCCCTCATTAATGTGTTTGCTCTTCATGTGGCCTCGGAGAATGCACTAAGATGGGAAAATGACTCATCATGTTATGACAGCTACTTTATTATACAAGGTTTGAACTAATACGTTATGAAAGAGGTGGAGAGCTCAGCACAGAAGAGCTACAGACGCCCACTAACATACTGTATGTATCAAATAACAGTTCATGTCAATATGATCTGAACTCATAGTCATGTTAGCTGCTGCCAGTTATCATCAACTAACATCAATTAACATTATGTTTTATTTACGCTACAATTCAAATCATTGTCATCTTACCTTCTTCCTTATGTCGCTAGATACAAAAAAAACTGGAAATGAGCTGATCTATCACAATTATTCCTATTGCAATTGCAGATTACTTTGACAATTACATGACATGTAATTATGTTTTTTATTTAATTGGATCCTATATATCACATGCTATATAATGAAAATAACAAACTTCATATATGCAGCATGTTTCTTAACAATGTAACAACGTGTTTCACTAAAAAGAAAAATGCAAGAAGAAGAAATATGCTTAATTGGATGCTTAAAATGTATTCCTCATTTATATTCAGAAATATAATCTATTCCTCATTTATGGATTCTGGTTGTGGAGTCAAGAAACCACAGCTAATCCCTGATCCCAAATTACCGCTGATGGTTGTGTCATCAGTGTGTATGTGTGTTTGTGTGTGAATGTGGCATGTAGCATACTTCACTGTATAAGTGGTTTATGTGAGACTGGACTATAACAGTGCAGTGCTGTATGTTGGACAAAACAAGCTATTTAAAAATGTCTCTTTGACTGTGGGAAATTGTTAACGGCTTTTTATCCCATTTAATAGTCTAAATAGTACATGAATAATAGTTTTAGTGATGGGAAATCCTTTGATTTAGCTGAGGTCTGTGGTTGGCCGGCACACAATGAAACTCCTCCCTCATAAAGTGGAAATTCCTTGCCCCACAGAAAGCTGTGTGTTTATGAAAGTTCTGCTGTAGCTTTCTACTTACCTTCTTGACAGAGTGAACCCAACATGGGAGCAAGATGTCTGCCTGCTGGCTGTGGTGATATGTGTGCAGAGAGATATATGGAAAAAGTTGTTTATGACCACTGTCAGCTGATGGCAGCTGTGGTTTTAGTTTTGTTTCACATTAAGGGGGGGTCCAGTGTGTGAGGTGGGGTTGAGTGTGTGAGGTGGGGTTGAGTGTGTTAGGTGGGTCCAGTGTGTGAGGTGGGGTTGAGTGTGTGAGGTGGGGTTGAGTGTGTGAGGTGGGGTTCAGTGTGTTAGGTGGGGTTCAGTGTGTGAGGTGGGTCCAGTGTGTGAGGTGGGTCCAGTGTGTGAGGTGGGTCCAGTGTGTGAGGTGGGTCCAGTGTGTGAAGTGGGGTTCAGTGTGTTAGGTGGGGTTCAGTGTGTTAGGTGGGGTTCAGTGTGTTAGGTGGGTCCAGTGTGTGAGGTGGGTCCAGTGTGTGAGGTGGGTCCAGTGTGTGAGGTGGGGTTCAGTGTGTGAGGTGGGTCCAGTGTGTGAGGTGGGTCCAGTGTGTGAGGTGGGTCCAGTGTGTGAGGTGGGGTTGAGTGTGTGAGGTGGGGTTGAGTGTGTGAGGTGGGGTTCAGTGTGTTAGGTGGGGTTCAGTGTGTGAGGTGGATCCAGTGTGTGAGGTGGGTCCAGTGTGTGAGGTGGGGTTCAGTGTGTGAGGTGGGTCCAGTGTGTGAGGTGGGTCCAGTGTGTGAGGTGGGTCCAGTGTGTGAGGTGGGTCCAGTGTGTGAGGTGGGTCCAGTGTGTGAGGTGGGGTTCAGTGTGTGAGGTGGGGTTGAGTGTGTGAGGTGGGTCCAGTGTGTGAGGTGGGGTTGAGTGTGTGAGGTGGGTCCAGTGTGTGAGGTGGGGTTGAGTGTGTGAGGTGGGGTTGAGTGTGTGAGGTGGGTCCAGTGTGTGAGGTGGGGTTGAGTGTGTTAGGTGGGGTTGAGTGTGTGAGGTGGGTCCAGTGTGTGAGGTGGGGTTGAGTGTGTGAGGTGGGGTTGAGTGTGTGAGGTGGGTTCAGTGTGTTAGGTGGGGTTGAGTGTGTGAGGTGGGTCCAGTGTGTGAGGTGGGGTTGAGTGTGTGAGGTGGGGTTGAGTGTGTGAGGTGGGGTTCAGTGTGTTAGGTGGGGTTCAGTGTGTTAGGTGGGGTTCAGTGTGTTAGGTGGGGTTCAGTTTGTTAGGTGGGGTTCCACACACTTCACAGTTCAAGAATTTACAAAAATGTGTGTAAATTAAACTGCAGGATATGTTTTGGACCTTAAAGAAATGAAAAATGTACAAAAACCCCAGCAACTAACTGGTTTTATGTACTTACAAGGCCTTTTATTGTTGCAGCACAACATGATGTACTGGCTTCTTATCTGACCCACACAAGTTGTTTTTTGTCCTGAAGAAACCTTTTTCTTTGCTAATAACAACTGTTATTTGTTTGTTTTTTTGCTTTTACTCACGTTTCTAACTCTGCATCAATAACTCCATGTTTCTTTCTTTGTTTTCTTTGTTTATTTGCTCCTCATCCTCATCAGTTACTAAGAGACGCAAGGCGCATCTGAAGAGGCTGGACCGCCGCTGGACCCTTGGGGGTATAGTCAACCGTCAGCAGAGCAGAGGTGAACATAGCGACAGTGGGCAAACACACACACACAACCACAAACACAAACACACATAGCATACACATTTGGGGTAAATGTACACATAACCCAGATGAATGATTCTATTTGATATATTCCCATGAAGCCTGCCCCGTGTGTTGGGGTTGTTCCAATTGAACTTTGATATTTATTTCCCCGTCAATGCCTTGATCAGAAAGAATTTATAATAAGTGACTGTGACAGAGGTCATCACAACGATGACATTTACTACTTTTATTCTCCGTTAGAAGCAGGATTCCTCCGGTCATGATGCACTGACAGTTGGAAAACCCTGCAGTGGGTTTTCCTCATAAGATACCTGTGGTTGTCTGGGACCTACAGACTTTCAAATATGAATACAGCAGCTCAAATATACTGACAGGCGCAGATGATGTGACTTGAATTCACATCTGATTTCTCTCTTGATGTGCTGAGGATCTTACGTTCATCATGTACACTATATGCATAGCAGGACCTTTCAACTGTCATACAGTGATCCATCACCATCTGTTGTCAACTAATACTTTAGTGTAGAGTGAAAGTAGAATCAACACGGCAAAATATTACTGACGATTGAATAGTGAAAAGGAATAAAGACATTAGGACCTTTGAAATAACAAATCTTCCTGTAATCTAATTAAACAGGTTTTAGTGTTGCCAGACTCATTAGAGGATCTGGTAACCTGGTGTTTCAGAGCGGACATTCCTGTGGGGAGAGAAAAGGAGAGAGACTGTGTGAACCTTTTTCTGTGTTTCAGAATAACTCATCAAATCCACATGTTTGATGTGCACATGATGAGCACAAAGGTTTCTGCAACAGTCTGATGCCAGTTGCAGAAGATTTAAGCAGTGGATCTAAAGGGTGTAACTGTGGCTTGACTGTGCACAACATCACTGCTATTAGAGACTGTAGATAGAAGAGATACACGCCTCCCTCAGATGGCTGCAAATGAGCCACCAGACTACAGGAAAAGCCTTCAGTATAGAAGTCCTTTACAAACTGTAGGGAATGAATTTGGCAAAATACAACTTTTTTGTTTGCACAATCACATGTGAGCACACAAAAACAAAAGAGGAAATATACACAAAATTTCAAAGAGGGCTTTATGATGTTAGACAGGTTTAAATAGTTCCACACCTCTCTTCCCTGTGGAGCAAATGGTGAGTAACAAAAATACCTAACTGCTGTGTTCAAGGAAACAACCAAACTTCACCTGTGAAACATCTGCACTCTGCACCAGCACTGAAATAGAGCTCTGTATATACATCACACCCACCCAGGTAGCCATAAGGAAAGCTGAGTCATTTTCTCTCCACAGAGTAAAACGCAGATATTGTAGAGACTGCAGATAAGTGTTAGTATGTCTATAATAATATTATTATAATAAACTTTATTTATTTAATACCATTCAAAACACAGTTGCAAGGTGCTTCACAAGTTAAAGATGAAAACATTTAAAGCAAACAATAGGAAACAGTTAAAAGGAAGATCCCACAGAATCAGAGCACTAATATGAAAAAAGAAAAATACACAAACCTTAAACATTTACACAAAGGATTGGTCTATGGAGTTTAAAATGTGCCGGTAATGCTCAGGTAACATAAGACCAAGTGTTCAAATGTGAATAACAATTGTTCTTGAGGAAGGGTTAGGGTGAGACAATAAAAGAGACAATAACTAAAACATGTCTGAAAGTCACTCATCCAATATACTCTTACCTCATAGAGTGAAAACATGTATATGGTTCCTCTGCAGAGCCTAATTCTGTGGCCTCTCTCTCCTGTACTTCACATATTCTGTGGCCATATGGTAAACAACCTTATTTACACCCTTGCTCGTCAGCCAACAACAACTGGCCCTGGCTGTCTACCGGGAGCAGCTTATTGGGTGGCCATGAGGCAGCTCCGACAGTAAAATCTCAAATCGCTGTTCATCAAACTTGGACACTCTTCAGCTCACACTGAGCAACAAAATAACTGGAGTGTATTAAACAGATCTGGATAATTAAGGATTTTCAGGCCCCACAGCACGAATGCAGCAACCTCGACGGCCGCTGAGCCCACAAACATAACTGGCTCTTATGTTGCTGCTTAGATAAAACCTCCCTCTCGGTTTAAAATGCTGTTAATGACTTTCACATTTTGCTTGATTCTTACCAAAAAAGCACAAACATGGAAATGCGTTTTGAATTTTTTACATTTGGCAAATTACTTGGTTTTGTTGAGTCACTGTTGCTCTAAGGCCAAAAGAGAGACATGAGTCTCGGTCTGAAAAGACAGTCACCTCTCCAAAGTGGGTGCATTCTTATCCAGACGTTCTCAGACTATCAGTGAGGCACCTGTCTGGTTCCAGTATTAGTCAGGGCTGCAATCAAATGCCTCATAGTTATTATCATAATATAGCCTGGCCGGACTGGCTCGTGTTACCCACTTCTCCCTTTGACCCAGACCACCGGGCAGCAGGGCATCCTGTAGATTAGTGCGCAATCAGAGGAGATGGAACAGAGCAAACCCAGGTCTAGTGGTGCGTGCTTCCACTCTGGAGAGCATGCAGTGACTAACGTACTGTACAGGACAGAAATAACACTCATGTGAAAACAACCTGGACCCCTGCTGCTTTCTAAAAACACACACCGAACCTCGTAAAAGAAAGATTGTCGTGCTGTGAACAGCTCCGGCAGTCGAGGCCTCATTTCCACGTTGTTCCCTCTGTTTGGTTTTGACGGGCGCAGCAGTGGTAGCTGTTCAGAGACAGGAGACCATTACTCATTGACTCCCCCCGCCTAGCTCATGTAGCAATTCAAACTAACTGCTTTTTACTCACAGGGTGACAAAAGTAGCAATAATAGGATAAGTATTTTCATCCTTGGTGAACTGGAACGAGAGTGTGTAGTTCATCAGGTCAGGGGAACAGTGTTATCCAGGCCTGTTGGAACGTCACCTCATTAGACATGTCTTGCAGAACAGACATGTCTTGCAGAACAGTGAGACTTGATCAGAAATCAGAGCAGCTGTAACTGTGAAATACACGGCTTGGTATCTGGATAAGCTCACCAGAGAAATTTGGTGCATTAGTATGAAGAGGTTTGTGCTGGAGCTTTTTTCTGCACCTATAAATATGTAAGGAAAACTGGATTTATCGAAGATGGATTTAGAAACACTGCAGTTTACCTCTGTGATTTATTGGTTGAAGGAAACACTGATAAAGCCTCATGTAAGGTCAGACAGGACAGTGGGACGGTTACTGGCTGCGTTGCAAACAAGCTACGAGCTCCTGGATGAGTAGCTTTTCTTTTTTCCACCGTTGAAAATAGTCTCAGTGTGAAACTGCTGCTGCTGCTGCCTGGAGTCATGTCAAACTCAGCTACTGCAGATTTTCCAAATTTTCATTCACCAGCACTCTTTGCTTTGTGACTGCACAACTGTCTGTCGACATGTTGTCCAATTAAGGTGCACGTCTGTCTGCGTCTGCCTTAACATATTTCCACTTTGTTTCAGTAACACCTGGAACAGATGTGCACCAGTAAGTGCAGGTATGGTTTGTGTTTGTGTGGAGTTGCTTTGTGCAGCAGGGGTGACTACTGTGCCAGAAAGTTAAAACACCCTGTGCAACGTGTAGAAAACGGGTCTGACTAAGTGGAAGTTATCTTGAAATTTGTAGCATTGTTAAAACAAGAAGAATTATTCACAGTTAGAATTTGACGAACATCAAACTTCAGTCTTTACATGTTGCTTCCATCCTTCCATCCAATCCCTGTCTTTGTAAATGGAGCGCCACTGTCCCTGTCCATCGCTGAGCTGGTGATAAGAAGTGGGTGAGTGAGGTTTTGCAGCTCTGCACAGACACTTGAGATACAGCTTGATTTAGTAGCACTGGCAAAGGACAAAAACAAAGACCATTCACGTAGGATTTATGTTCTTGGAGGATGTAATTTGCTAATGGAAGAAAGCAGTCATATTATCTGCGGCCTGTTTGCTGACACAGCTTTCTTTGCCTTGTTATTGTTGTTATTATTATATATTCAATTAAATGACTGAACTTCTCCTCTGGTTGCTCTTACACAAAGCCAGGTCAGGGTGTCTCAGCCTCTCTCAGGGTGCAGATAGGCTACTGACGGTGAAGTGACCTCACTGTGTCCTCGGCAAGGGACGAGCCTCACACTCTGAGCCGTCCCCCCTCTGCCCTGCTTACAGCAGTCAGAGTGCGGCCGTTTACAGCAGGTCCCTGATCTGATTTATAGAGTCCCGCTGACCGCCCACTCAACTCACTGCTCGGTCCCCGCAGTGTGACGCCGGAGCCAACACACACTCAGAGATGGACACTGAGGCATGTGTACAGCCCATGAAAGACACGCACACACACACAGATGTGGTTAATAAATATGATTCATTTCATTTTTCATTTTTATGTTCCGCTCTTCTGGGAATTAGATGCAACAACACAATTTTACAACAAGCACACACATTTAGGTAAACGTTCCAGATTCCTCTGTAAGCCATCCCATTTGTTATTCCTTGTCCATCTGCAAGTCCTCATCCCAGCCTCTACAAACACATACACATGCACACACACAACATGCTTTGCAAGTCCAGGTTTAAGGCCAGACATTCCACTCCGCTCCACATTATTGACCTCAGCTGCTCTGAAAGGATCGGCAGCAGAGGAACTTGAATCCCCGCCGGCTGGACAAACCCCTCCTTTGAAAAGCATGCATCCATACCTCTGAGATATCATCGATACCCCTCACATTTCCTTAATAAGCTTACTCCCCTCAGCCATCTAAGGTCACATTGTCTTTCCTCAAACTCAGCCTGGTTTGGACTGCTTCTATGTACCAAGCTTTCGTCTCCCTCGCTGCTCCCTTCTTCTGCATTGGTGACTGTAAATTCCCAAACCTTCCCTTGCTCCCCACTAAACCCATTGTAGGATTTCCTCCCCTACAGGCTCTTGAAAGTCCAGTGGAGCGTGAGAGAGGAGTGGCGGTCAGATAGGGATCTGACAGGGTTGAGCCTAGTCCAAAAATCATATCTCCTCAAGGGAGGCCCTGATGTTGGCCTGCTGCTAGTGGAGGAATTGCCCTCTGGAGGGACATGAACACAGTGTATATGTGTTGATTGCTGTGTGAACTGGGCTGTATAAATAAAGTTATTTTTATGATTATTATTATCACTGGATCAGAGCCCAACAGATTGAATGAGGCCACATCAAGAGGGTAAAGTTCAGCCAGTAGAGGGAGCTGTTCCACATGATGGTGTATGTCCAGGGGAGAGGGCTATGTCTGTGTTATGGAAATAGTCAAGAGTCTTCTAAGTAGGTCACACTAACCATTTTTTCTTTTCCTAAGATTTTTTGGAGAGTGTAAACTATGTCCTGGTTCAACTGAACAATGTGAGATAGTCTGATGACAACATTTCACTCACTTTGCCACTTTTTCTCTTTCCTGTTCCTCCCGTCATCTCCAGAAGAGAAATATGTGACGATTCAGCCATACACCAGTCAAGGGAAGGATGAAGTCAGCTTTGAGAAAGGGGTCACCGTGGAGGTCATCCAAAAGAACCTGGAGGGCTGGTGGTTCATCAGGTGAGCAGACACTGACAGAACGGCCGCTGCGTCAACCACACACAGTCGATAGAAATGGAATACGTCAAATTTCATCCACTTTCAAAGAGAACGAGTCCTCGGAGAATGCTGACAATGCTCACAAGAGTCATCGCTTAGCACCGTGATCAAGGCAGCGGTTTCCTGCAGCTCTCATTTGCGTAATGGTATTGAGGAGAAACCATTAACATATGGTGCTGTGCACAGATCAATGTGTATGTGTGCGTCTCTCTGCATATTACCACATGTGTGTTGTTTACCAAGCCAGAGTGTACTTCCTGCCAGTTGTTTGTTTCCTTGTATCCCCGGGGGAATAAGAGTGGAGCTCCATTGCACAGCTGATTGCTATCACATGCTGCCTTGTGGCGTCGCACAGACAAATACATGTTAAGAGTGTGCATGCTTATAAATATACACAAGTAGTCTTAAAGGTGTTTTTGCTGCTGTGATATTTGTGATAAATGGATAACATGCATAACACACATCCATTGAAAATATATTTGATGTGTGCTGGATCAACAAAACATCACTTACACTCCCTATTGCAACATATAACTTGACAGAGACACCTCTAATATTGAGTATCTATCATGCCTATTGAGCCTGAATGGTATTCCTAATATGGCATACCAGCTATTGTGTTTTGTGCACTATTTTTTTATGTATATCTACTATGATATGTAGTCTATATATTCTGTATTGCTGATACATCACGTGATTTGTTCACAATGGATTGTGGATATTTAAGATGGCAACTCTGTGTCTTTATCAGAAGTCTAAGGAAGAGCCTTGTGCTCGAAGCATCACTGTTAAATCCTTTAACAGGAACCTTAGGTGTGCAGATTTTCTTTTTCAAATATTGACATGCAGACACAAACTGCTAGTTCATGCAGCTTGTTCACTCCTCTGCCGTCACTGCAATGCACAGCGAATCATCTCAGAGCGTTGTCCAACAAGAAATAATCCTCCAGATGTCCGTCTGAGTCATGCTCCTCTCACTGGGCCTAGCTCTGAGTAGCCAAGTCCAAGCATGGGGCATTTTTTGAAGTTACAAGGACTCGTTGTGGTCGCAGTTGGATCGCTCTCTCTTGAGCAGGAGATAGTCCACTTAGAGGCAAATGACTCAGTTGCATTTGGAACATTGCTCATTGTTTCACAAAGCATTTTAAAGTGACTCATTTAGCATAACAACAAATGTTGAAATGTGGGGAAGCAGCGTCTCCTTGCATACATTATGTTGTCTGTTTACTGCCTCTGGCTGCCTCTACCTCGCTTGAATTAGAATAGTGTCATTTTTTCAATACACAGCATCTTACTCTGTGTATTGCAGAATTGAATGCAAGAGAATGAGCACATTTACAATTGTTCATTTATTTTAGGCGTAGATTGTTCCATCATATTCGCTTTGCTGTCCTTTAGTGTTTTCCTCAGTAATTCCATTTGAGGGAGTCACAAAGGATGGTTTGAAAAACAGATGACACAAGAGGAACACAGATATCCAGATTTTTTGTCTTTTGTGTTGGAACTATATTTCACCAAAAAACACCATTTGGTTTGAATTAGTTTAGCTTTCAAAACTCCATACACCACAAATTAATAGAATTTAGGCTTTCTATTGCTAAAGCCTACGAGAAGTCCAATGACCCGCTTCAGGAATAAACTGGCATTTAAGTGTAAAATTAGTGCAAATACCCTTTAAAACAAGGAATATTTCAGCAAACTAAAATATCAATCATCCCTTCTTTATGCATTCCAGATACTTAGGGAAAGAGGGCTGGGCCCCGGCCTCATACTTGAAAAAGTTGAAAGACGATTTCTCCCCCCGCAAGAAGACCCTGACTGGCCCTGTGGAGATCATCGGCAACATCATGGAAATCAGCAACCTGCTGCAAAAGAAGTCAGTCAGCGAGAAGGACATTCAGACCGACGGAGAAGGCAGCACCACGCCAGAGCGCCACATCTCCAAGACTGAGATCAGCCTGCCCATGCCCTTTAGCTCCGAAATCAATGCTGAGACCGGCAGGAGGCTGAGTGCAGGCCGTGACACCAACAGCCCGTGTCTGGGGATAGCAGCAAGCGCCGCTCTAAACGAAAGTAAAGGGAGAGGCGAGGCAGGGTCCCCAGCTGTTGCAAGAGTGGCCCCGCACAGAGTGGAAATTGGTGAGTATTTGTGGTGTGATACAAGACAATTGATCTTTCTGTACCAGCAAATTAATCAGTTTAGCTAAAGGGAGGAGGATTCTTATGAGACATTAAGACATGTCATTTCCTGTTTGTGTAGGCTTCGATGCTGTAGGTAAGAAATGGCTTGTGTATCTAATGGTGGTGGTGATGATGTAATTATACTTATTTGTAATCACACTAACCTGTGAGGCTGTGGGATTTGAAAATGTTTGCTGTGTGGAATCACTCACATACTAAGAATATTTGCAGAGGTTGTAACTTATGAAGGATGAGTACACTGTAGTAACATTTTCATCAGCTTTCATTTTATTTATCAGGGTCTCCAAATCTGAGACAGAAACCTCCCCCAAGGAGAGACACCAACTTGGTAAGACATTTCACAAGCTGCTGCTTCCTGAAAATACCCAGAGGAAATTCTTTAACATCACTATATGTTCAACAGAGACATGTAAACATCACAGAAGTGAAGAGCATTCTTGCAGATTTGCAACACAGAAAAGCGGAGAAAGTTCACAGTAAAAACAGTGAATATAAATAAACTGATAAAAGAGTAGATGATTATTTAGCTCCGTG
Organism: Verasper variegatus; assembly: GCA_026259375.1. NCBI lineage: Eukaryota > Metazoa > Chordata > Actinopteri > Pleuronectiformes > Pleuronectidae > Verasper > Verasper variegatus. The sequence continues at coordinate 23,304,613 of CM048044.1, forward strand.
GCACAACACTCATGAGAGCTGCTGTAATATCCTAGTTTCAAAAACACACACAAAACTTCTCTGTGCTGACATTAGTGAGTGTGTGTGTGTGTGTGTGTGTGTGTGTGTGTGTGTGTGTGTGTGTGTGTGTGTGTGTGTGTGTGTGTGTGTGAGAATCTCACACCTTCAGTAAAATGAATTTTGATAATTCATCAGTAATATTTGCAGTTGGATACAAAATAGTTCAAACGTGCTCAACCAATGGTAAAATCCTGCTTTTTAATGAATGCAGGATTAATAATAATGCAATGATATAATATGTAATAGCATAACAGCCAAATACTATAAGTAATTACATTTCTTTTTTTGCTATAATACTTACACAGTAGTATTAGTGTTTTAATAAAGGATGTGAATACTTCCTCTATAACTGCTGCTAAATTACAAATTAATGTGTTCAACCAAAAAAAACTTGTCTTTTCATTCCTTTAAGTGTCACTGCAACTGATATTAATATAATTAATTGTGAAATACTATTTTCTGAGATTGTCCTCACTGTGAAAATATAATACTGTTGCAACCTTTCCTACCATTAGAGTACAGCGACAACACAAGTACCATCCAGCTTTTCGGTGATATTTTGAATCCGTGCAAACATATATGTTCTACACACTGTGACATTATTATCGTGTTCAGTCATAACTCTTATCATACAATAATTGACAGTGTTCTCTTCATGTCTTTAGCTGTATTCATTGTGAAGTCTCAGTCAGACACAATACAATGATGATGTCAGTGGTTCATCTCTCCTCCTTTGTTGCTGTACAGGGATTCCAGTTGCCTAAACCACCAGAGCCCCCTGCTGTGGAAGCAGAGTATTACACTATAGCAGATTTCCAGTCCTCGATCTCTGATGGCATCAGTTTCCGTGGAGGACAGAAGGCTGATGTAAGAGGCTCGATCTACACTGTTGTCAGTGAGATGACACTGACGGTCCTTGTTGAATATGTATCTCACAGACAGACAGGGAAGCTGAGACACTAGAAATATGACCTTGAAATTTGTGTATGAACCTGATGTAGAACTCTGCAGGGACTCAGGTGAAGATAACAATATAGAGCAGAGGTCTTCAACAGGGGGTCCGTGGAGGTACTGCACGGGGGTCGCGACATTTTTTGTTGATTAGACCATTTTTTTATATTTTATTTTATTTTTATTTTTTTTTTCCCACAAATTTAAATGTCTTTAAATACACATTAACATGCATCCAACATATTGTGAGGCTGATATGACCCTCTGCCTGACAACCTCCATCTGTCCAAGGTTAGATAAGTTGCGTGCTACTCATCAGGGTCAGACATCTCACTGGGAGTATGTGTGCCATCCACAGATGGCTTGATGATTCACTGTCCCTTCTATATGTATGTTTAGAATAAAAACATGAATCTGTGAATTATTTTAATAGCTCAGTGTTGTATGCAAGATGTATGTTTATAAATGTCTGTGGCACAGCCTTGCACATGTTTAAATTAAAAACATGAATATATGAACCAGTGTAATATTTGAATAGCTTAGTATTGAATGCCCAATAACAGGGTAGCTATGTTTATACATGGCACTAGGCCCAGTTTAATATAAAACACAATTTTATACAATACATATAGTAGGGGGTCCCTGCTTCATCTCTCCACCAGTTTGGGGGTCCTTGGCCTGAAAAACATTGAAGACCCTGATATAGAGTGTTTTTATGTTGAGATGAAACCTTTAGGCAGTCTGTAATCCATTGTCATGAAGTCTGTATTGTGATGTGATCATTTTCATTTGTTAAATATTGCTTTAGGTTTGAGTTTATTCAGTCAGCATGTCTTTGATCATATCTTAAGTCAGAACCGATATCCATGTCCCTGTCCTAATTGTAACCCATTTCAGTAGACAAAGAATTTCTCTCATTAAAAATAACTTGCTTTTACCTTTGTTGTGCAGGTGATAGAGAAGAACCCTGGAGGCTGGTGGTACGTGCAGATCGGAGAGATGGAGGGCTGGGCCCCCTGCTCCTACATTGACAAGCGCAAGAAACCCAACCTCAGCCGTCGAACCAGCACCCTGACCCGGCCCAAAGTCCCGCCGCCTGCTCCGCCTGTGAAAAAACAAGAACCCGAAGAGGCCCCCCCTCCAGGTAACTCTGCCTCCAAGGTCTCAGAGCCACCTACCAGGCCCGTGTACGAGGAACCTGAATATGATATCCCAGCAATTGGATGCGAAGGTGAGTCTGACACAGATTCTTTGAAGGATGAGCGCCCCCTGGATGTGAAGATCAGCAAAGTGGTCAGCGACAAGTACCGCAGCTCCCCTCCTTCCTGCAAAGCCTCCCCTCCTGTCTGTAAGGCATCTCCCGCATTCAGCCGTCGAAGAGCCTCTTACAGGTCTGTAGAGGAGGTCACAAAAGAAGAATGTATTTACGAGAACGATGGTTTCAGGCCAAGCAGTGGCGTTGAAGCACCCTCAGCCAAAGGTTCCAGTGAGCCCAACTCCCCAAAGAGTTATCACTCCTCCACAGTCCCAAGAAGACCCTCTGGATCCTCGCCTCTAGCTGGTAGGCCAATGAAGACGATGACGCCAGAGATGAATCGCAGAAGTCAGACCCTGGGCAGACACGTAGACATCAGCTTCAGGTCCCAGGACAACAGCCCCCTCTCTTCATCTGATGAATTGAGCAGAGGACCCAAGAAAGCCCCTCCTTTTACTCGGGATGTGGAGCAGAGAATAGGTCAAAGTCCCTCCACCAGGCCCAAGCCTTCAGTCAGACCTAAACCCCTTCTGACCAAATCAGAGCCACAGAGCCCTGAGAGGATGGATATCACTTCTTTGAGACGGCAGCTGAGGCCTACAAGTCAGTATCGACACAGCATCAAACCTTCTCGAGGGGATGACTCCGAAACTGCATCTGTCATCTCATCAGAGGACTCGATGTGTTCCCGCAGCACCTCAGATCTCTCCTCAGTTTACTCTAAAGGGAGTCGCGGGGATTCCGATGTGGAAGGCCCCAGTGCTTACCGCTCTCTGGACGCCTATAAGAAGGTTCAAGACTCTGAGATCAGCTTCCCAGCTGGGGTGGAGGTGGAGGTTCTGGAGAAGCAGGGAAGTGGTTGGTGGTACATCCGTTGGGGCTCAGAGGAGGGCTGGGCTCCCTCCTACTACCTGGAACCTGTCAGACACATGGGTGATGCTGGTGGGAGTGGTGGTGGCAGTAAGTCCAACAGCCTGGAGAAGAACGAGCAGCACGTTTTGGCCCTCAATAACATCAATATTCAGGGTCTGACTCAGCAGCACCCAGGCATGAGAAGGAATACCCCACCGATTCCTTCCAAGCCCCCCGGTGGCTTCTCTAAGCCGTCTGGGTTGGTGAACGGAGGTGTGCGAATGAGAAACGGGGTACGTCAGGTAGCGGTGAGGCCTCAGTCTGTATTCGTGACAACAACACAGCCACCCAAGGATGCGCACTACATGACGGGGTCTCTGAGGCGAAACGAATCACTCGGTAGAAGTGATCACTATAGTTCTGGTTCTGCCACTCTTGGTGTCCGCCGAAATGCCTCCTTCAGCACCGTGCGGCCACATGTAGTAGTTGAAAGTCAGACGAGGCCCGCCGAGCGCTCCAGCCTGGGGTCCTCAGGGAGCGCATTCAGCACAAGCAATGTAAACCAACGCAATGGCATCCCTGTGTCCACAGTCCGGCCCAAGCCGTTAGAGAAAAGCCAACTGATCCACAATAACTTTGGCAGGGATGTGTACGTGTCAATCGCTGACTATCGTGGCGACGAGGAGACTATGGGCTTCACTGAGGGCACCTGTCTGGAGGTACTGGAGAGAAACCCCAATGGATGGTGGTACTGCCAGGTGCAGGACAGCCTGCTTCCCCGCAAGGGCTGGGTCCCCTCCAACTACCTGGAGCGAAAAAAATAGAACCACCTCCCCACACATCCTTCCCTAACCCCCCCATCCCGCTTCCCTTTTTCGATGTCTCCGAGGACACAGGTGGCATCGCTCCTCAAGAATGTTACCCGCAATCTCCTGTAAGCAATATGTCCTTGATAATGTACATTTATGAAAAGACTGTGTGTAAAAAAAATGGAAGATGTTTTAATCTGATAAGGAAGGACACTTTTAGTGCTGGTTTACTAAAATGTATACAAAGAGGAGTGTAAAGATTTTCAATATTTTGGCCGGGGGAGTGAGAAATGTGGGGAATATGGGATTTGTCAGCCGTGAGTGAGGAGTCTTTGAGATATGAAATGATTGGGAGCGATCACCTCTTAAAGAGGTTCGCATCATGTAATGCAGAAGTTGAGCAGGGTCATGGCGATGCTTATTCCTGCCCATCACTTACTATGATGGCCAATAAGTGCCTTTTATATTTGATTACCGGAATGGAGGTTCTAATTGGTGGATGGAAAAACATTACATCAACCAAATCTTAAGAGTGCCATAGGCCGATGAACACCACCAATAGTATTACCATGACCAAGCTAGAGCTACTCTAGAGAGTGAGAACAAAATGCAGTGTTTCATTGTAAAGTGGTCAAACTGTTCCAACACACAGACGAAAGATAGAAAAACAGAGATTTAAGAACTTTAGTTCACCAGAGAATTTAATTGTTTTAAACCGCAAAAGATGAAAAAAACTGAATCAACATTTAAGTCTCATTATCAGTATTTCTATTTCATTTAATTCTTTATTTTATAATGTCTTGTGTTGATGCAAGTCTTCCTTAGAGAATTATTTCTGCTTTCTTGTGACATCTGTTTCCACCAACAGCCTGCAAATGGAAGTGTTAAAGCTCCTTATAGTGTCTGATGGATGGATATAGTTTTCTCAGAGACCCTAAATCCCCACAGTGATATGTTTATATTAATCCCAGATATAACTATGTGGGATAACAAATACCTGTGAAACTTGCAGTCTAACTATAATAGTTGGATATTTTATTTTCCTTTAGAGCAGCTTGAGTTCTCTCCAGAACAAAATCACCTCAGTGTAATACCCTCAAACAATGAAAACAATTCGTTTACAACAGTTTAGGTTTACTCCAGGGACAATTGATCTTGTATTTATTTTTGTTTTTATTAGTTCAAGAATACTGCTGTTGCATAGCTGTATTTGATAAGAACTGGAAATGCAGTAAAATCATTGAATCCCAGGGACATATTTGCTCAGCATTTACCCCAAAATGTGATCAAACCAAAGAGAAATATCAGTTCATTGGATTTTTCTTTTTTCTTTATTTATTTATGTTACAAAAATGAGGTTTCTGAACTGTATAAAAAAGTTTTCCTGGAAGCACTTGATACATTTTCTCAGATATTGAAGTTACTAGGTAAATTGTAATAGTAGGTCTTGCTGTGCAGTTCTGATTTTATTATTAAATAGAAAAACAACATAGTTTATCATTAGAATGTAATCCTTTTTCCCAATTTTTTTGAAATTGGTTGGTTTCATATCACAGTTTGTAGTTAATAAATCTTAATAAACAAATTGTTGTGATTAATAACTCTTAGCCGCCACCCAGAAATATATAGTTTCCCCCAATGCAGAAGCTAAATTTGCAAATGTGAAATTCTGAGCTGAAGTCCAACTTTCAAAATGCCTATGGCTGATGTTCAAGACTGCTGAAATACATTTTCTAACGAACGGCCGAATCTTCCGTCATGAGGCTGAACACTAACTTGTGATTATGTTCCTGCTGGACAGTATGATATTATGAAACAAAGTACAGTACCTGCTAGATCGCAGTTATCTATTTTAGCCAAAATCATATTTGTTTTTTGTTTGTTACTTTGTGATCACACAGTGTCAATAACGAGGAACGAAGTGGTTCAGTTTTGTGAATTAGTGCACTTTAAAATTGTTTTTATGGTGCATTAATGTGAAGGTGCAGTAAATACTCAGCAGTTATTTATTCAACAAGTTTTTTGTAATTATTTAATGTCTCTATTCCCCCCCTCACCTCAGATCAGAGGTGGAACTCTCAAAGTCTCTTTGAGTAAAATTGGAGAAACAGAGACCTCTTGTGGTAGCTCAAATGTACTACAACATTTTTACATCATCCACAAGGCTTATTTATCGGCCATCCTACCTCAGTGCAATAAGAAATGCATTGCTGGTCAGTGAGTCTCCCCGAAAACTGTACAGAAACTTTATGTTTTTTAGTTTGTTCTTTTTTTAAATCTCAGTGCAGCTAAACATATTTTTGTAGCACGTGTTTTGGGCAATATTTTCAAAAATTCCCTTTTTTTCTTTATGCTGTTTGCTGCAACTTTAGCAAATCATGGGCACTTCCTTCACCTTTATTGTGCTTTACATAATGCCTGATTTTAAGTATATTTATTATGAATTTTTTTACATTTTATCACTGTTTGACAATCACCTCGCCACCTCTTCATAATATGTTTGCATAGCTTTATACGGATTTTTATTGTTGAATAAACAGGTTCTCAGTCTCACTACTACTGTGCAAAATGCAGACTCAGCAGTCAAGAAAAATTCCCAAATACCATTATTTACTTGAGTATGTGAGATTTTTGCCTAAGGACCCATAAATAACAAAAATTTGAAGGTAGGCAGTTGATATTTGCTGTGAGGCAAATCCCACCCAGACGACGGCATTATGTAAATGTGTTGAGTCACTGTTAACCTTTTTGCTCCAGCACATGTTATTATTGCATATCATGCTTTGTTTGATCGAGCTGAGCTTACTTTGCAAGGGAATGGTTCTGTGTTGAACATACATTTAGCTGTGTAGCATCTATCTCTAATTCATGCTTTTACATGCATTATTTTTTTTTATTCTTATTTCCTCTTTATGCCCCATTTTGTCAAATTCTGAAATGTACCTGCGAGAAATTGTGCAATAGATTAAAAGAAAAAAAGCATCATGTTTCAACAAGAGGAGAAAACGTGAACGTCAATGCCATTACGTGTGTGGGGAGAAGATATTCCCGGTCAAACTGCCAGTCATGAGCTTTTACCATCGTGTAAAGTGGAGTGTGTCAGAAAGATGTGAGAGGCTCAAACGCATCAGAAGCTCATTGGACCAAAGCAGCCGTACGTGACTCTTCATCATCTCCTGACGTCACAGACTTTTGTAACTGACATGAGAGTCTCTGCTGCTCCTGGCTCGCATCAGCAGTGGACAGTGATTTGTGAATGACATGGCAGAAACCCACTGACCCATTCTGTACTGACATTACAGCCATCTGGGGTCACATATGGAGAGTCCCGGCCCCGTCGTCAGGGGCCCTTAGCGGCCCCGCCCTGAGCTGTCACGTTCGTGCCTGAATGGAGTTTTGATAGTTTCTTGTTTTTGTGTTGTTGTTTTTCCTCTTCATTTTTTCTGTGTGCCCCCCCCCCCCCCCCCCCCCCTTCGCCGACGCCGATGCCTCTCTTGACATTCACCCCACCCTAGTCAGACTATGTCAGACTTTTCCTTCCTCACCAATCACCACATTGAAGGTGACATTTGAGTCTCAGATGAACGCTCCTTTAGGCCATTTCAGTTCAATCCATCAACTTCCAGGATGTACGCCAAAAATAGAAAACAACATCACAACCTTTTCTCTATGCTGAGCCCCAGCAGGCCTTATCTAAGTGCTACAGGTGAATACGAGCACACAGGCCAATGCAGGTATGGGACTTCTATCCATAGACGCTTGTTTGAATAGTTTATCGTTAAACTCCACCTTAAAAGGACACTCCAGTGTTTTGGGAAACAAATGTATTCAGTTTCTTTCAAAATGTTTGATTTGGAAATATTGAAATATCGCTTAATGAGGGAGATTGAGTACATTTATGGATTTTGAACTGGTAAATTGAACCTTTTCTATTGAGAAGCCATATTTGACACAAAGTATGTGAAGGTTATCTTTAAATATGTTAGCTTAATTTAGCATTAGGAGGGTAAGCAGGGGAAACTGCTTGTCTGGATAATGAGAAATCTCTGGAGACCTACAACAACTTGTCACTTCTACACAGTTTGTGTACAAATTAAACAAACACAATGTAATGTGTTGATTACTGTGCTTCAGGGATGCTCATACCTTCAGCCATGCTAGCTGTTTCCCCCTGTTTACAGTCTTTATGCTCAGCTAAGCTAACCGTCAGCTGGCTGCGGCCGATGCGAGTCATTTTTCTCATGCAACTCTCAGCAACAAAACAAATAAACATTTCCCAAAAATAATATATTTATTTACAATGATATATTTCCTTTTCCGGTCCAGTGGCTCAGCCTGTCGCAGCTGCACTGCTCTTAAACCTGCTCGTGCATCCACGTGGCCCAATAGAAATGGAATTGTTGGAGGTAATATTTTTTCGCACATGCCAACACACTCATGATGATAAGGAGTCATTCATGCTGCAGAGGAAATGTACGAGTCTCCTGACATATTCCTGGAGGTCACCCGGGTGAGACGGCTCCACCATGTTATCCCTCGCTCCCTTTTTATTTGAACAAATGGACGACACCTCTCGGGCGTGAAGCACCTTAAGCTCTGCAGCTCCCAAAAACTGTCTGCTGCCATAACATCCTCCCCGCTCCCCTGTTCTCTCTCTCTATCCGCCATCGCCACATGTATCTCTCTCCTTCCTTGACACAGCCCGGCACTCTATTCCCAGTGAGATGATTGAGGTAGTAGGGTTTGTGGTGGAGGGACAGAGTTGTTTGCTTGTGTGTGTGTGTGTGTGTGTTCCCTGGATGGAATGGATTGTTGCAGGTGTTTAGCTCATGAGGGGAGATGTTAGAGGTCATGGAGGAGACGTAGCGAGAGCAGGATGCAGGGAAACACAAGACGGATCAAGTGGTGGATTCTAGTAGACGTGGTGAGAGGGAGGTCAGAGGAGGGCGGCTTTGATGCGAGGCAGATTAAAGACTGGTGGACACCACTTCCACTTGGGAAACTGAGACATGATAATTCCTTTTGACAGGGAGTCGGCCCACTCTATCAGAACTCCTTTACCCACCTTTCTGAAAACCTGACACCTAATGAGTTCGCTGCTTCTAAACCTGAGCTCTGAATTCTCATCTCTCCAAACATTGTTTTAATTGCAGCACTTGAAGTTTTTTGTAGCTGCTTCAACAAGACACTGCAGAGACAAATCAGTCGCAGTGTACGGCAGCTTCTCTGGGCCTCACTCCCTGTCCGTAGGAAAAAAAAACCTTTGGAGCTGATCCTATGTCTAGTTTTTAGCTTCTTTCACTGTCGGTGTCTTCAGATCTCATTTAGCCCCGAGGGTGAGGGAGTCGAGCTGGGTGCTGGAAAAAGTTTTTAGGAATAAGACAAAAAAAAAAAAAAGGCTTCATGTGGTGGATTCCTTGTGGCTTTTTCTCCCCTGACGTATTCCTTTGTGTTCTCACTGAGTGCACCAAAGGTTTTGAGGGGTTCATTCTTATCTAATGAGACAAGCTTTAATTCATAATGGAAAGAAATGAAAAAAGGCAACAGCACTGAGTTAATGAAGGCAGGAGTTTGATGGAAGGAGGGGTAGGTTTGATAGGAAAGTTTGAGGAAGTGTGTGGGGGCAGGTGGGATGTATTTAGGGGGTTGATTTTGGAGGTGTTTTTAATTAATATCTAGTTTTTGTTTGAGTTCGAGAGAAGAGGGAAAAGAACAAGCGGCGCTGCAGGGCTTTTTTCCAGCAGTTGCTGTAAGAAAAAAAAGGAAAACAGGCCTGTGAATAAGGGAATGCTGATTATTTATGTCATTCAGAAAACCTCCTCACAGAATCGGAGTTGTTTGACGCACCAGCGGGCATCAGCGGGAGCTGTCTCCCAGCTCCTGGAGGAGGCTGTGTTGAGGAACGAGACGCGCCGCTGTGTGTCTCTGTGCTACTTTTCTTTGTCTCTGTTTGAATCCCCGTTTCTAATTAGCACAACAGTGTGTCTTAATTAACCTTAGCCAGTCAGACGATATTCCAGCGCTAACGGCTTCTTAATCAGCGAGGCTGCTGCCTTTCTGCGTGGGAGCCTCCAGTGCTGGATGGAGCTCAGCCATATATGTGCGGCGGAGGCGAGCTGTCAGCAGTGACTGATGCTGAATGACAGCTGACGTAGATTCATGAGAAGGTGGAGCCTGCTTTTAGCCTCGACGTTGCATTTATAGAATTGGATTTGACACCACCCTGCTGTGCGAAGCAGTGTGCCAAAGAAACTTGGAGGACCCGACGCCGTCGAGCTCTTGATCTGTAAATTCTGACAAAAACAATCCGTTACCAGCATGACAGCCACACTGAGAAACACAAAAACAACTGCAGGCCTCGAGTTGGACCAAAGGAGGTGCTCTTCTTTTCATTTCCTGGTTTCGCTCTGTTTCTTATTACCATTGTTGTTATGCAAATTGTGTTTAACTCTTGCAAACTCCTCGTTTTCAAAAAGATTTGCCATGAGAAGGCTCAGGAGGCTTTATACAACTGTAAATGTCAGTGAATCCTCCATTGATGAGTCATCTGGCTGCCAAACCCCACGTGGTGAAAAGGCCATATATACATCCCAATGTGCAGCAAGAAGCCACCACAGTCCAGATTCCTCTCTGATGGGAGACTTTCTGCACATGTGCATTCCTTTTTGAAAACAGGACATTTTTCTTATCTACTGTTTCATTTTGACAAGTCTTGTTCCTTTTTTTGTATCTTGTACATGTTTACATTGTATCTCGCATTGCCCAAAAAGAGAAACAATATTAAATGTATTATCTTTGTTGTTTTACACCGGCTCCTTTTCATTTGTCTCCCACATCAGGTCACATGTGCTCCTGCAGATAAAGGGCAACACCCCCCCCCCCCCCCTGCTCGTGCTCCATCCTGATAGTATGTGACATGACAGTAATATTACAGATTGAGACATTTATCTTTATTCTCCTTATTGTGTGGGCCAGATTAAGTGACTTTGGACGAGGAGCAGAACAATGCACCTGGTTATAAATAGCAGGGTATGAGTCATGGGAGGAAAATGTGAGGAGGTTGAGAGCGAAGGATGAAGATGAACGAGCTCTCGGAGCGCCAGTCCCCCACTAAGGAGCACAGACAAGATCTGTTTTGCAGATTGCATCCAAATGTGTGTGGAGAGATTTATCACTTGTGTCTGAGGTTTCATGAAATTTACACTTTACAGCTCTGCACCAATGAATCGCCAAATGTTCACCTGTTAAAGAAAAACACATTATTATTCGGGAGGTTTTTTGGAGCCAAATCTGAAATGTGGAAAGAAGAAGTAGCCTACTTTCATCCTGTGAAAATTGTCTCGTTGATTTTTCCTTAAATCAGTTTTCAGATGCTGAGAACAAGGTTGATCAGATTGTTAAACTGATGCCAATTATTGAATATTTAAAGTCAATGAATTACTGCTGAGCAAGAGGGTTCAATTAAATAAAAAACTTGACTTAAGGTCACCTCAGATCTTTAAACCGCTTCTCACAGTCTTTCTCATCAACTCATCAATGAAATTTTATTTTATTTTTATAGTGCCAAATTCTAATATACAATATCTCAAGGCACTTTACAGAGAAGGTCGAGACCTTTTAAAACGATAGTGAAACCCAACAGTTTCCACAATAAGCAAAAACTTTGGAGACTGGAAACTCACATGATCTAATAATGTAACTTGTCACATGACGACATCCTGGGGGAAACTTTTTGATTTCATTAATTGTGTGATTACAACCGAGCTAATAAAAATTGGAGGATGTGACTGAAAGCCCAATAAAAGCTCAGTGGCAGCATTTTAAATCATTTATACTAACTTCCCACAAAATGTCCTGAAAAGACTCGTGTAATTTGATGCTAATCTTGAATGAAAACCTAATTTGGTTGTAAGCGCTGCTCTGTTTAAACCCGAGTAAACATTATTAATCAGTAACTTCATTCTGGGAGTAATTAGTTGGAAATGTAGCTGTTGAACAATTGAATTAAAACTTAGCCAGCTAATTACATAGACGGATAACTTCATTTTGTTTATTTGTTTTTTGAGATATGAAGTTTCTGAATGAAACCCTTTACAGGCTGTACACTGAGTGCTGTGACGGCACATGTCCACTAGATGGCTGTATTGAGCCAGTGTCCAGGCCTCGGCAGCACTGACACAAAACAGACGAGCAAAGACATTTTCACATGAAGAGACGTGCACATAACAAAGTGAATCTGTACTGACAGGGAGTGTTGAAATGAGATTCTGTGGAGATCAGTCCTTTTACCCATTTAATGCAGAATTTCTCATACCACAGAGGGAGGATGTGGCCCAGTTGTGGATGCTCCGTTCACAGTCAAGTATTAGAGGAACCGTCTGGACGATTGTCTCCATGTGATTATTACCCTCGTGTCACTCGAGCACCTCATCCTGCTCTTTAGTGTTAGCTGTTGTAAATCATGCAGACAGACAGATGGCCGTCACACTGAGGAGAAGCTGCCTCATGAATACACACACTCGTTTTACTAAGAGCTCGTTTACCACTTGAGTTTGGGGCCTAAGATGTCCTACCTGTCACCATGAAGCCCCCCCCCCTCCCGCAGCAGTGGTTAGGCCAGAGGCTGTGGTACATGATGTAACAGGGGGCCGGGGCCCACGGATCACTTCACACCTCAAAGAGCACGGCTGGCTGAACCCGTGTTTTGGTGTAGCTTCCTTCTCAGTGTCTTTAGTGTGTCAGCGTCAGAGGTGCAAACACTGTTAACACAACACTTAGAAGAAAAACACACCCAACAACATAGTGCTACACACAACTATACGCACAACTAGACAGGGCTACACACAACTGCACACACAACTACATAGTGCTAACTGCACACACAACTAGACAGTGCTACACACAGCTACACACACAACTACACACACAATGCTTCACATGTCCCATCCCTCCAAGTTTTGTGTTAATCCACTCACAAACAAACAGAGAGAACACAGCAGGTCCTCAGCGACTCACACCTCTGCTGCTGAGCCAATGGGATGTGTCTGGGTGCAGCTTCCTCTCCATTAGCAGACAGAGGTGTGTGTCTCCTCATGCTGCCACCAGCTCCTCAGCACATCTGAGGTACAAACTTGTGTTTTTAAAGACGTCTCTGTGATCAGTGCTGCTCCAGCTGGATCTGCTTATGACTGCAGCTGATGACCGCTGGCAGTTTGCAATGAGTCACTGCAGAAGCTGATGTCAGGGAGAAACAAATAAAAGCAGCTTTAACTACAGCTGCACTCATCCACCTCCGCCAAGGTTTTCACCTCTGTCCGTTTGTTTGTAAGCAAGGTTACGCAAAAAACTACTGAACACATTTCCACAAAACTGGGTGGAAGACACAGTGTGGGTCAGGGAAGAGAAAACTACATTTTGATGGGGATCTGGATCTGGTGACGGATCCATTCATTTTATTAAATTTTTTTCACTTTCTTTTCCCCAGGGAATAATTCATGGATATAGTTCATGGATCTTGATTTTGGACTCTACTCTGATGAGTACCACTTGATTGTGCCACTTGTTTTCTGCAACATATTTATGTAGTGATAGAATGTTCATTTCATTTTTTTCATTTTTAATTCATCAAATATCTATCACACCAATCCACATTTTATTTGTATAGCCCATATATTTACAGATTACAATTTGCCTCAAAGGGATTCTTAAGAGCAGTGTAAACAGCTTATCACGTGAAATAGCAACACAATCAGTTGTTGCTAGCAGATGCTAGCATAACAACTTTATTGGGTGATAATTTGTCAGTCATGTGTGTCTGTGTGTATGAGTGTGTTTAACCATGTGTCTGAGCAAAAAGGAGTTCGCTTCATAATAAGAATCACATTTACACAAACACATCTGGAAAGTTTATTAACCACAATCATCCAACTCACACTGAACGGAGCTCACAAACAATCACGAGTTGTTTCAACTGAAAAAAGAAAGAAAACACAGGATTGTAAAGAACTTCAGCTGCTGTGGCCAAACACAGAGCTGCAGCCAAGGGAGCTTCCAGCCGCTGGTTCTTGTCTACATGAAAACTAACTGCTTTCCACTGATGCTTGTCTGTTGTTGGTCCTGATGTTCACACTGCGTGAACACATAACTCATGCATGACAAAAAAACTTCTAAGATCTACAGAAAGAATAGTCCGAATGTGCTGCTGTGTGATTGGCCAGACCCAGAGGAAGACGTCTTCACAGAGCAAGCAAACACACAAGAAAAGCAGGTCTGAAGGAATTAGTCCTTACTTCAATGATGGACAATAAATAATACATTGCAGGATCAGTAACATTCAAGGAGCCTGTGGAGGACTCTGCAAAAAAATCAAAATGGCAAAGTGGCCTTGATGAAAATGTCTGTATAAAATAATGATGAAAACCTTCATCCTCTGAGAAATGGTTATTTACAGTAGCTTGGTATGAACTGTGTTTATCAACTGATGCTGTCCAAAAACTGATGGATGTCCTGAAAATGTTAAAAATAAAGCCCCAAATAAATACAAGATTTTGCACAAGGGAAAAACATTTATATGATGTATTTAAAAAAAACATAAACAGAAGAGAGATTTTTCCATTTGGTCGGAGTGTCTGCACAAAATAAAAACATGCCACGTTTGAATCTCAGAGAGCAACGCTGGCCTAAAGATTTACAAGATTACAATCAGTAGCTTTATAAAGTGACATTAATCATGACCATACAGTGATGGCTATTGAGACTATATAATGATACAAGCTATAAATACAGGAGTGGGTAGTAGGGCTCCCTAACATGGGCTCACACAAGAAGATAAATTACAAAAAAGAAGACCTGAAATCCAGGGATTGTAATAAAACCAAGAGTTTATATCTTGCACCCAAAAGCAATGAGGTTTTGATTGTATACTGCAATATCTCTTATCACTGCGAGGAACAAGAAACTCTCTATATCCTCACTAGTAGAAAACAAGAAAACATTCAGAGCCTCATGCTTTTGGATAAACAAGAAAAAAACTAATCTTAGAATGATAATTATCGATCCAAGCGAACTTAAAATACAAAAGAAAATACACAGACAAAACCTTTTTTTTCTTTGTTTTTTTTCAAGTCAAGCACACTGAAAAAAAATCCTTTATCTCTCTAAGTACATAAGTTAACATTCAAATGTGAATTAACACCTCAAGCAGTAGCGTAATCAAACTGTAATGTGGGAGGAGGGATGTGTGAAACATCACTGTCAGCGTTTCCCTGGAAAGGACAGCTGGCAAATACCATAGCAGCATAGGTCTGAGCCCCAGTTGTTGATTATCTACAAAATGAAGTACAATGTCATTTAAAAAATGGCCTCTCAGCGCGGAGTGGTGTAATAAGCTATGGCTTACTGCTGAGCTCTGGTATTTACAGGTGAAATTTGTGGGGCATGGATCAGGACATTACATACTGAAATAAAGGGAATGGGGATCATACTAATTAGGATAGGAATATTCAAAATAGGATCTTCTTATACCTCTGCCCCTGAACAGATTTCTGTAAAGGATCTCTGCTGCTGGTGAAAGTCTTGTCACAAGTATTTTATACACTTTCATAGTTAAATATTGGAAATGT
This sequence comes from Verasper variegatus, assembly GCA_026259375.1. Classification (NCBI taxonomy): domain Eukaryota; kingdom Metazoa; phylum Chordata; class Actinopteri; order Pleuronectiformes; family Pleuronectidae; genus Verasper; species Verasper variegatus. Next base: position 23,320,161 of record CM048044.1, read on the forward strand.
CATGGATTTATATTACAAAAATAGTTTTAAATTTGTGTGCTTTGTCTCCTCTGAGTGAACATGTTGTGACTGGTTGTGCCACATGACAGCGTTATTTGGTAATTTGTCAGGGGGTTTGGGAAACGGCAGGAAACACAGAATATGATGCATTTGCATGGGACAAATGAACCCTCTGTGCGTTAAGGCAGGAGGCTGAGTTGTATCTGGAGCGGCTTCTCGATACCATGGCAACAATCCTTTGACTACTTGTGTTGTTATGGGAGCTATTTTGAAAGATCTGTCAATTCCTCATGAGTGCTCACAGTGTACTAGGCATGGTTATAGGTAGAGTTTGGGAAAATATTCACATCTTTTGAAATAAAAAAACATACGATCGGCCCTGAGGAGAATCCAAATTACTGTGTTTTTTTTTTCCACACTTCCTGTTTCCTTTCAAGAATTCGAAGCTGCTCAGTCTGCTGGACGCAGGCGTGTAGCGTGTGTGAACAGGTGAACGTCCTCCCTGACGGTATCAGGGCGTTTCTGAGAGAACAATGCTGATTTCAGTGCAACGCATCACACTGCAGAGCAAGGAGCTAGCTAACACAACAATATAGCAACCACTGACTTTTGCAATAGAACTACCATAAAGGTACAGGAGATTATATGAGTACAACAGGTGTTACAATCCTACTTAATATATTCAGCACCGCTTTGTATCTCTACACACATCACTCACTGTTAATCACCACGACGATTACAGAAACCCATCACTTCATCCTTACGATGGCAAGCTGATTTCTTTTCTTTTCCAACGCTCAGTAACACACAGACACAAGTTGTGACGTACTGAGCTGATCACCTGCTGCGGCTGTGCTTTTCATCGACTGCTTTTGTCAGAAATGTCTTCAGAAGAGCTTCAGTCACCCTCTAATAAGAGCTGTTCTCGAGACATTCAGCCTCAAAGAGATGGGTGTTCATCCCTAATTCATACGACATGGCTCAACAAATTAGATTTTTTTTTTTACTTTCTCCTTCAAAGTATTTCATGTTCTCAGGAGAGAGCAAACCCTTCCGGCAAGAGCAAAGTTCTTAGCGGAACCCCCTGCCACTTCATGTGCCGCCTCCGCAGAGAGGCTGTGACAACGAGTCACAGAGAGTGAAAGAGACCTTGCAATAGAAGCGGTACCGGCTCTGGAAAAGGTCATGAGAGAAAACCGACCAACAATAATCGTATGAAAATACCAAATCAAAGTACCAGAGTTCGTATTCACTGAACTTAGGCCTTTCTTTCCCTGACTCCGTCCGCTTGCCGCCGCCCTCTTACGTGCTGCGGTACGTCTTGATAATGTCTTTGATCTGTCTTCTGCAGATGGGACAGCAGGCGTTGGACATCTTCTTGAGTTTGAGGCCGCAAGTGTAGCACAGACACATGTGCCCACAGGCGTAGATGACCGTGTCCACCATGTTCTCGTAACAGATTGAGCACTCATCGGACCACGGCCCGCGACCTGATGGGAACGTAGGTGACTTGGGGAGGCTGACTGGTGAGTTTGGGGTTGTACCTGTGAAAGAAAAGTAGACAGATAAATTTATTTTTAATACAGCTGAAAATGGAATGAAGTGACAATGTTTTTCACTTCAGTACATTAGTAGTATTAGTATAGTATATATATATATATATAGTATATTATATGTATACTATATATAGTATATATAATATACTATATTTACATGATATGTTTTAAATTTACTGTGAAACAACTGATAAAATCTGTGAAACCAACAATTCAACATAACAACTGCTGTGTACCGGTATGTAAACTGTTTACTGTTTATAACTTTGATGATTGTACTTTTTTATTGATGAATAAAAGTCAAGAATATCAACCATTAAGAACTTAGATACATTTGATGGATGGGTTGCTACAAAGCTAACAGGCTACCAGCTACATTATATATCTATATATTCTTTATTCTTTTTATACGTAAGCTATGTTGCTTGCTTCTTAACAGGTCCCACTACTGTCATTTTCAACAGAATTCAGTTCATTTTTAGTGCATTTGCATACTCCTCCCCGAACAAGAATTCAACTGGCATGAAAACAACAGCCAGTTGAATCAATGAAGTGAAACTAAATGTGAATTCAGTCTGATAATCAGACTACAACAGGTTCATTTCCTGCTCCATCTCTAAGAAGACTTATGTTGCATCAGTCCATTTACATAACAGTGGTTTGTGACATAACAGCACGTGCCGAACATTTTCCTACATCCAGCTGCAGCTGCAGCAGCACTGGGACTTTGTGGTGCTGGCCATTGTTCCTAACTACTGCAGGATGACATCTGCTCGCTATCCCATAATGGCTTCCATTCAGTCCCCTGCGGGGTGATTGATTCTCTGCCTCTGTATTAGTTGCTCCCTATCAGGGTGGACCTACCTCCTGCTGAGCTGCAGTAAGCGGCAGAGCACAGGCCTCCATTCAGGACTGGATCCGAGCTGCCGCTGCCCAGGGCGCTGGGGGTGTGCGGGGAGGAGGAGGGTGAGCTGGGGTTCGATGTGGCCCGCGGATCCCCGACATGAGTGGAACCTGGTTGGAGGAAGAAAAAGCAGGGGGTTAGATGGTGCTGGTGCTGTCGCAACAAATATAATGGAAATGGTCTCTGTGACGTTAGTGAAGACTGATCCTGTCGTATTTTGTCGTCAAAATACAGACTCACATGGAAACTCTATGACATAACACTATACTGCAAAGACAGTGGTAAATGAAAGAGGAGGTCTTAAAATGCAGGAAGTCAAGGGTCCATCTAGGATATTTCTACTTCAGGGGCAATAACGGACCACAATTCATTACTCAGTAAAGCCATTGTCACACATGAACTCCAGAAAATGTCTCCACAATGCGCTCCAGACTTTCTCCAAAGTTTCCCTTTCACACATGAACAACGCAGCAGGAGATTCTCCGTCAGACATGTTCACAACAACAGAAAAATCGACAGAGCGAGGGGTGGTGCAGCATGCAGGTGTATGAATTCTGCTGTGGAAGTTTTGCATCCGTTGCATGCAAGAAAAATCATCGACATTCCCACTCACTCTCATAATCTCCTGCTGTATTCTCACATGTGATCACTCCGACAATATCCCAAATTTATTACTGGGGGCTGGAAGGAGAATCTCTGAAGAATTTCAAAGGACAGCAGGTGTCTTCCATTCTTTCCACATCCTATCTTTCCACACTGCTCAGTGAGACAAATGGGAATTCCAAGCAGAGTCTTGGGGACATATGTCAGAATGCCAGAGATGCCTGGAAAGAGGCCACCGTATGACTGACATGACAAACTGGATTTTGTCATTAACATCTCAGAAGTTGAACATGTGACCATAGAGTTGCTTTAGTCAATATTGTTTAATGGACAAAATGATAATGTTAAAAATAAACAAAGCTTAAGCTTTAAAGCCTCTGACTCATTATTTTTGGTTGAATATCCACCAAACTCTTATTGATCCTGGTTGTAACTGCAGCACAAAGCTGATTGTGGAGAAAAAAAACATTGCAGCATCAAACAGCATGAAGTTAGAGCTAGTGTTAGAAATGAAGAGTTGAATATCGATCAGCTAAAGAGACAGATGTTTTCTATTGTGAGAGGAAAAGAAAACGCTAAAAGTCGTTATACTGGATCTGTAAATAAGCATATTTTTGCTGACATGTCAAAGAAAGATAGAAAAATTAAAACAAGCAAAACTAATTAGCTGAAATTTCCATTTTATACAAAACACAGTATCAGCAGATATGCAATATGTAGCGTTGTATAGAATAATAAAATACAAAGGCTTGGTGAGGGTTTCCTGCAGGCCATGTCAAACTAATCTAATGACATGCTCTGTCATCTAAAATAACTTCAGTAGTTCACAGGTATTGCAGAGGCACCAACATACACAACAAATTAAGATGCAAATGAGCTCTCTTGCAGAGCAAGCATGTAATCATCCACAAAGAATTTCCATCAAATGCTTTGCTGCTTCTCAAAATGCAGATTATTTTAATTACCTTCCCTGAAGCTTTGGGTCAAAAAATAGCAGCAGAACAACTGCAGCAGAAATCAGCTGCTGTGTGCGCATTAGATGTTTCACAATTTCAGGACCTGCTTTTTTTCTAGAAGCATCACTGCGGTGAATCTTACTGAGCTGCATTTCATGGTCTGTCTGCTCTCCTGGACAAACAACAAAAACTGACAAAAAATGTGAAACCAGAGTCATCTGGTGTGGGACAGACTCCGTCAGCACTGACCAGTGACGATGACACCCCTACGCTAACAATGTCCCAGCAGTCTGAATCTCTCTGCTGCCATCTGCCCCGGCAGTCTGATCGATCCAGCCAGCACACAGACTGGCCTGTGTCACTTTATGGCCAAGCCTAAACTGGGTCATTGGAATTTAGAGAAACTGTCCCACAACTGCTAGGTCATGAAGTGCACCAGTGTTTTGTGTAAGTGTTGATGTGGCTTCATGTGACCACTGCCCACTACTCTATATCAGGACCTGTTAGATGTGGCATGTGTGGGGAGGGGGGTTTAGTCAAGAATCCCTTTTGTTTGCATACCAGGGGTTGCCCTGGTGCTCCCAAGCCCCTTTGGCGCCTTGACGTGTGTATGATATGTTCTGTATGTACAGTGTGTAACATGATGTAACAGGTCAGTTGTGCCACTGCGAGTGAGTAAATACATTTTTAGCAGGGTAGGCTCCATTATCCTCGTCCAGACATGCGTGAGATGGTCAACCCATGGTCTATATATAGATACAACACAAGCTACAAGTGTAAGTAAACACTGCACATAAGGCGGCTGGGAGCCTCACTGACAGATCGCTGTTTCATCACGGGCAAACCCACAATTTACTGTCTATGACATTCAAACATGTTCCGATCTCTCTTGACTCAAACCACGTCTAAATAAAGCTGTTTATGAGGAGATGTTTTGCCAGATCATGGGAGGGGAAACTTCCAGTAAACACGTAAATGCCAGGAATTAGACAAAACATGGGTCAGGGAGTTAATCTGTGGAGGGAGTTTACACTGGACAGTTTAAGTTGCACTGTTCCCACTCATCTTCAATTCCTCATTCCAAATAAATTAGACAAACCTGTCTGAGAGCTGCCTTTTTGTTCCAACTGTTGGATCGATGTTTAGTGATATTGCCAAGTCCCAAGATGTCGGCGGGGGCCAAGCAACCAATTAAAAAGCTCAGGTTGTAACAGAGCGAGCTTTTCATTTAAACACAGCCTCAAACATTAGCATCAAATTAGAAATGTTGGTGAAGACAAACTCTTCAGATTATTAAACCATTACCAACTCATATAAATTACTGTTCTCACCTGTGGCTCTTATATACGTTTGAATAATTTTCTTGACTGTTATTTTTTCATGCAAGCATGACGACTATTTCAGGTCTGTTAAGCAATCTTCAGACCGATGTTCACAACTTTCCAAAATAAATGCTAAAGAGGAAGTGATTCTATGAATGTTGTTGTCATGAGAGAGAACAGCACCTATAACTCCTGTGAATGTCTGTGTCAGCCTGATATGGTGAAATAAAACAATTACTGAGTAGTGTCATAGTTAATGGTTTTGAATCAATTGTTTAATTTTGTAAGACAAGTCAAAGCTTTTGTGAGTGTAGCTTGGATTTTGGGGTTTGTTTTTGTTTTGAGAAAAGGAGAGGAAGTTTCAGGAAATGTGTTTTAGCAATTCAGACAAACTACATTTTCCCTGGGAAATTGACAATGGACATGCCAAGTCTGAGGCTGATGAGTTGAATGATTTGCGAGAGTTCCACATATACAGACAGAAAGACAGGTAGACAGACCTTTGAAGAACTAGTTGGGACATCTAATAGACCCCTTTATGGTGGTTCTAATGTCCAGACTGACGCTCACTGCTAAAACCAAGCACTGGAAGAAGAAATCATGAAACCTCAGCAGGTACAAGTGCAAAATATGAACAAGAGAAAAGCCTGAGGTTCTGTAGCATGAGTGCCCCCCCCACCCCCCTTCTCCCGTCTTCCCTCTGTCCATCCCTCCCTGCTAATCCCCCTGGCAGGCAGGCACCTCCCACCCAGGGCAGCTGAGGCAGGATCTGTGGTGCCCAGCCCTGATCCTGCCTGTTCGCCACTAGATTAAACTGACCTGCGTGAACAGCTGTGAGAGCTGCGCTGCAATTTTGTGGCCACATCTCTACGGCTATCTATCCCACCCATCGTCTAATCCATCTTTAGCACATACCCAGCACATCTATGGAGGGAGCCTCTTCCTCTAAAGCATGGGAGCTATGTGGAGTATGTGACAAGGGAGATGGGTGGGGCCGGTGATGAGAGGGATGGTGGAGGGCAGGGGGAGTGTGTTTGTGAGTGTAAGGATCAGCCTGACAGCCTGCAGGCTTGTGTGAGTCACAGATTTTGGTCACGGTTTACAATGCAACCTGAAAAAGCAATTGAAGGAAAGAAAGGAGAAGAGGGAAAGTCCCTAACAAATCGTTTACATTAACATTTCTTCGGGTTAGATTTCATCCTCTGACACAAACCCTTTCAAAATGCCTGGCTGTTGATTTTAGCTGCAGAGAATCTCTTGTTCTATCACAACAGAAATGCACTTAGACTGTGTTTTGTGTGTGTGTTCAGATGGGATGAGAGGAAAAGCAGCTCAGAAAGGTATTACTTTGAGGTCGCAGCTACCCTGCTGCATTAAAAGTTTATAGTCTTTTTCTGTGGTGGAGATTTTATCTAAAGAGACAAAGTGCTGATTTGGAGGGAGGACACAGTCGTACATCCCTGAGCTGTTCCTCTCGGCCAGGTATAATTTGTGCTTTTCATACATGCACGTGTACAGCACGTGTATGCACAATGGCCTATTAGAAAAAATAGCACCCAGTAAAAATTATTCAAACTGTGCGCACTTGAATTTTTTTCTTCTGCGCTTGGACATTTTAGTGCACCTGGAGCACAGGAAATCTGAGTGCAAGTCAAGCATATCTATATGAGGTATATATGAGTGTCAGCGCAGGGTCTTGAGTGAGAGCATTGCAAAATCTATAAGTCATGCTCTCAAACTGAAAAACGACACTCTTAAAATAAAGATAAGAAAAGTAAAGCAGGACTGTGCTTGGGGTAAAGAAAAGAGTTCTGATGTTAAAAAAGTAAATGAAGAGCAGCTTGTTTCTTCTCACATTTCTCACTTTTATCCTGAATTCCGTCTGCCAATGTCTTACAAACCACTGCAATAACAAGGAGAGGAGTTGATGAAAATGTTATATTTATTTAGGTTGATTTATGGTATGTGCAGTAATGCTCTTCACGAAGAGTGTGTAATCTGAGCTCTTTTGCCCTGGGTTTTGCCTCTCAGGCTACATGGAAGCTACTTCTCCACCTCTGATTGGCGGTGGGTTTTAGACCGAGCCCAGCAGATATGCTGATATGTTATTTGCTAGACTGATAAAAAAAAAACAACCTTAAAGAAGCTTGGACTTAAGTATACAGTGTTACATGATCATGTCATAGCGTGCTGCCTTTTATTACTGTGGTTGTGCGCGTGCATGTGCATGTGGACTTGTACGGTTGTATGTTTGTGTGTCCACTACTGCAGTAGTAACAAATTTGTTATTACTGAATAAAAACAAATGAGAAGTGAAGTGCAGAGAAAAGAAGAGAAGACGTGAGAAGAGAGGAGAGAAGAGAAATGAAGAGAAGAGAGAACACCAGCTGAGATGACAGAAGATGAGAAGAGGAGAGAGGAGTGTGGCAGCTGCAGTGTATGAGGATGTGGGTGGTGAGACGCTTCACTTGAGCATGAGCGTGCTGACATTTTAATGGAATCTATAATACATGTGAAGTGGGTCACTGGATGGGTGTCCTATTTCCACGCCACGAGGCACAAGGTCTCCTCAATATCGCTCACTCTCTCTCGGCTGCTCTGTTTTTTGATGTAATCACACTAACAAGGGACGTTTGGATGAGAGAAAACTAATGTGAGGACATTAAAGTCTATAAGCTGATGCTCAGTGTGTAAAACTGAAGATGGCATGTCTCGGCATGGAATATCTTAGAGAGACTTTCATTCAGGCCTCATCCATACTAGTGCGTTTTCTTTTGAAAATGGTGTTTAGAATTGTTGCAACACGCATCACAATGCACATACACACAAATACATCGATCCTACACGTAACACAATACACACATCCACACACAGACGTACACACCACTAAGTACTCCGACAGAAAAGTGTTTTTGCAGAACATTATTATGTCACTGTGAAATTTACTGTGGACATGACCTCTGACCTCTTCAAACCAATATCTAATCAGTCCATCCTTGAGTGAATGCTTATGCTAAATTTGAAGAGCTGCCCACCCAGCAAGACTGTGACAGACAGAAAACCTGAGAAAAAAGAATGCCTCTGACTATTGCTGTCAGCAGCATGGAGGCATAGAAACATCTGGACACTCCTTATAGTTAATGATAGCTGTTGTTGTTTTCTAAAGAAACAGTAACAGCAAACAGGATGATACAAAAAATGTTTCCATTCAATTTTGTAGAATCGTTGAGCATGACCCAAGGAAGAACTCAATAAAAGAATTACATTTTCACTTTCAAAATAGGGAATTACCCTTGGCAGGTGCATAGACTTTATGTTTTTCATATATATATAAAATATAAATTTTGATGAAAAAGTTCATTAAAATTAAATATATTATATATAAAGTTTTCTTTTTCAAATTTTCACTGCTATTACCACTAATTACATTTTTCGCAGTATCAATACTATCAAGAGTCATTTCCCTGTCCAGGCACTCTCAGCTGACCTGAGCCGCCCTCATGTATGCGTTTCAGTATGTCTGCTGCCATTAGAAAGCTCCACTGCTCCATGCATGTTTGAAGTGAGAGCTCTCTGTGATGACTGCATTATCTTGCCATCCCGTAGAGCTGGAACCCCCTGGGAGTAGCCTTCAAGTTTAACATCCCTCATTCCAAGCTGCAAGGCATGGCTCAAATTCAACTTAACTGAAAGCTCAATTGCTCTACGGTCAACGCGGTGCAATAGATCAAGAGTTGCAACATCGAGATAAGAGTCGCTTCCTAATTGGAAGCAGCTGGAATGTAAAGATGATTCACACCTCAGTGGAACTTCCCAGATCTGCTCTGATAAAGGGATGTGCCTTGGACCTGCTTCATTGTTCTGCTATTCCTGTTGTGTTGTGCTGCCAAGGTCTCTGCTTTCAGTAAATCGCTTTTGGATATGCACACAAAGAAACTAGACGGTCTGTGATGCACTTCTGCCGAGCCAAAATGTGATCGAATGGTAAAGAATCTCTGTGTGTGATAACACAGGATCTGTTTACTGTACCATACAAACTGCTGCCGAGTAAAATCAAACGAAGGTAAAGAGGAGACTGACGGCTACGAAGGCTGAATTTCTTCCTTTCTAGCATTTTCTAAATAATACCTGTCACCCGCTATCAACACATCAGAGCTCTACTCAAGCTCACTGGGATCTGTATTGACTTGGCTGTCATGGTGACTTTGTTGTCAGCTGATGTTAACTAGGTCAAGCTATCAGAGGAGGGCATTATTCCACAGTGAACCCCAAGTTCAACATGCAGTGAGGTTACTTGAGGAAATATAAATACAAATTAGGAGAGTAAATCTGTTGATGAGGGATTATAAACTTTATACTCTCTCTCTTGCATGTCTCATCACATCTAAGGCTGTTCCCCTCTAACCTCTTTCAACCTCTGCTTCCTTTTCCGCTGCTGTCACTGACGAACACCAGGATGTATTTATAGATGCTTCTTCCTCCACAGACAAACACTTGTGACACCTTGGAAAAGGCCTGTTTGACTGTTACGCCTCTTAACTGTTGCTTAACAGAAGAAAACCTTCTGCAGACCGAAGCTACATGCTTCGGTCTGCAGAATATACCTGCCAAAGATGTATCACTTTTTACTTGAGAACATTTGTGTGGCCCTTTCTTTTAAATGGGAAATTAGCTGTCTTCCTTTGTGGGAGCAAATGCCACACAGGCATTGATATAGACAGCCACTTGCAGAGCTGCCGTCCACTGTGCATGCTCGTGATGCAGCCCCGCCTGCACCTTGTGGGAAGGCAATATGTTCAGCACGGCAACAATTAAGTGCAGGGCCAGAACTGCCACACTCCTTCCCCGCTGCCGCCATTATCAGCGTTTAGAAAAGGGTAAACACACCTCAGGTGTCACAGCACACTCCTCGCAGGGAAAGTGTCCACCCCGCCGAGACATCATGTTGTCCCTGCTGCACGCAGGTCACAGCCTTCCCTCCCACAGCCTCGCTCTCTCTCTGCACCTCTGCATGCTCGCTTCCTGTTTTCATCTTCCAGGGTCGTGACAGAGCATCTACTTCTCTTGCTAATCCCATGTGTCCAGATACTTCCTGCCACTAGACATCTGATGTGACACACAAAGTAACAAAGTGCGCTCTCCTTCCTTCTTGATCCTCTGCCACCAATCACAACTCAGAGAAATGGCTCCCCAGAATTGGCATACTGTCAGAGTATTAAACACTTAGCACAAATAGATTTCAGCATCAGGGAGTAGAGGAATTAAGTGTGGAGCTGGGAGCTCATACCCTTGTTGTCCAAATGAAGATCAATATCCTAATCTGCAAGTTTCCAAGCCCAAACTAGTCACTGGTTATTTCCAGCATAAATTATTCCTCTGAGTGATTATTAAGATTGAGCGACAGGTCAAAGAACCAGTGGTACTCATAACTCCACTTACAGGAGGTAGATCAAATACTGTCCACGAAGATCAGAAGTTTTAGTGAACTACAGAATAATAACTGCAGTAAAATGGTCATATTAAGGTGCTTGGTATGTGTGGTTTAAACTGTATGAACTTAAAATTGTCTGTGTGCCGACGTACACTCCCTATTAAGCCTCTTGTGCTCTTAAGTTGGAACACTTTGCTTAAAACCCCACATTTAGCATTTATAAGCTCTATGAACCCCTGTGCAGCACTGTGGTGTGGTGGTTAGCATGAGTTGCCCCACTATTGTCGGGTTCGAATCCTGGGTCAGTCGTGTCGTAGACACTCAAAAGTGGTATAGATAATGGATGGATGGATGAACTTCTTTCAGTGTTCATTAAAGTTGTTTACATTTATAACTGTGTAACATGTTCACACAGCAGCCTCCACTTAATGGGTCCTGAAGGAGGAGTTGACATTCATAAATATTAATAAATACTCAAATCTGCTCACAACTACATTATAGTGTGTTATAAACTGTGAATTGAAGGTTTATATTCTGCTTATAAATGTTTAAAAGGAAATGTTAAAGTAAAGTAAGAGTGTTGTTCAGCCCGACCTCTCGGTGTAGATGTTCTTGTATTATTAAGCTGTGTTCAGAATAAAAACAAAGCTGCATTAGACGGATGGAAGTGTGTTTATGTGGGCGTTCTGCTACAGGTACAAGTAAGAAGAGAAGGATGACATACTGTCAAGGAAGTCCAGTCTGAACAGAAACCAAAACACTGCACAGTGGTTTTATGTCCCTGTGAGCCTGGATTTTACAACTGTGGAAATGTAAAATGGTGAAAATCATTGCCTTCTGTCTCTTAAGTAAACAGCAGAACTACGGGGGTTTCATTGGCCAGCGTGTTCTTTCAATGTACACAACAGTTAAATCATCTTCAGCTTTTCTGGTTGTGCTAGATGAACTCTGCAGCAGAGTGCTCATGCAAAATAACAAAGTGCCCAAACACAGACCCTGTGCAAGTTGAGTTTTCTCAAAGTTTAAAGGGCCACTCCACCAATTGTACACTTGAAGATCAGTTTACTGGTCTGCTGCTTATCGTCTCTGGGGCGGGCTACAAAGCAATAACTCTAAAAGGTAAACCAAAGCCGATACTGGATTTACAATAATACTTTTTTTGGCTTGTTATTTGTACTGATATGGGGGGGGGCATTAGATGAGGACCCATTAGATTTGTTTTGGTTATTTTTCATTTTCACCTGCATATTTAGTGGAACATTTTACAAAGTCAAAATAATAAAAATCCTCAACCGTGACCTATTTCAAAAGACCTGCCTTTAGTTTCTTATCATCTGAGGTCTTCACAGATACAGATTATCATTTCTTATCTGCAATAAGCTAATATTGACTGATATATCCGCTTTCTCAATTTAATTGTTTGGCTCTGAAAACAACAGAAAACTGCAGTTTAAAAGATGCAGGTGTTAACCAGGCAGGTTGAACAAACAGAAGCTATTGGTTGCATTATGGTAAATATAGATAGCACCTAGCATTTTGAAGTGTACATTAAAGACTACAATCCAATGGTCTATTTTGACCATATCTTTTCAAACCTGACTCTAACATGTCCTCAACTGTATGGAATACTGAATTACTTGATTCCCCTTAATCTCCTCTCGAAATTGTTTTCACAATTTCGTGCAGTGCTCACTTACCCAGAATCCTCAGCTGAGTCACAGCCCCATGCAGACCGAAGAACATCCAAAGTGGGCGGGAGTTGTCCACACACACTTGCATGCCCACATTGGTGCCATTGTGACTGAGGATGACCTCCCCCTCCTGGTTGACCAAGAAGCCCAGAATGTCACTGCTTTGAAGAGGGGTGGGCACCCGACACACTGCCCAGAACTCCTTCCTGTCCACCAGAGCCTCTGGATTGTAGGGCAGGTCGCTGGGACGCAGCACTGCCGGGTCACAGGATGTCACACCATAGGACAAGGAGCCTGAGCGGGCTGGGCTCGATTTGGTGACTTTGATGAAGACAGTCTCTCCGGTGCGCAGGGGCCGGTTGGTGAAGACTAGCGTGCGCTCTTCACGTGCATGCTCAGATCTCGCCACTGTCTGCTCATCCAGCGTCTTAATGTGGGCGCCGCGCAGCTGATGAAAGTGGAGGTCGCTCTCTAGGGCGGGTGGCAGGAGAGAGGACTGCTGGGAGTTGAGGGAGTTCTGGGGGATGGGGCAGGTGGAGGAGGAGGAGGCTGAGGCCAGGTGGAGGGTGTGGTGGTGGGCGTGATTGTGAGCGTTGCCTCCATCCTCCTGCTGCAGGTTGAGGTCACACAGGACTGACGGACAAGCGCGAGTCGTCTGCTTCGCGCCGCAGGGAGGAGGAGCGCACAGTGGTGAAGGAGCGTGGGCGCAAAGAGTCAGGAGGAACGATCTCACTGCCTGGAAAAGGAGAGTGAGCAGTTGTTAATGGTCTGTTTTGCTTTGTTTACAGTCAGCTGAATCTTTCTTGTGAGCATTCAGTGCTAAGAGTGAATCTGCAAATAGTCTCACAACAAGATAAAAACTGAAATTTAGCTTCAGTTGCACAATCCATAGGCAATGTAAGGTAGTTCTGATTATTCAATGCTGCAGCAAATTGGAGTGTCACAAAGTCTGGTTCAAGATTAAGAAATTAGTCAGTTGCTTGTATAGCACAGAGTTGAAACTAGGAGGAAAAATTCTGCATGGTGTCAGTGAACAAAGAACAAACTACTGCTCTGAAATATCCAATATGCATGCATGGACGTGTATTGGATGTGTATTTGCATTGAAAGGTGCAGCATCACTCTACATGTCTTTAATAGCAAGAGGTGTGGTCACATGGCCACAAATACACACACACTAACGACTCCACCTCCGATAAGCTGCCTTCAGGTTGCTTAAAGTCTCAACCTACGCTTCGACATGGCTGCTCAAAATAACACCTCTAAATGACCCTCCCCCCTTAACCTCCTCGTCTGGTGTTGGGGGTAAAATTAGCCTGGTGTCCTGACAGAGAGAGAGAGAGAGAGAGACAGAGAGGGAGAGAAAGAGAGAGAGAGAGAGAGAGAGAGAGAGAGACTCATGTCACTCTGTGGTCTGGTACTGTGTGACGTATGTAGGTCCTAGACACAGAGGAAACAAGAGACAGACCACAAAGGAGGTTATGAGGATAATGAGAGACCCTCCTCTGTCAAATTAGAGGGTGGAGGAGTGAGTGCCAGGTCCTGGGGGTTGGAGGTGGAGGATGAAAGACAGTGACCAGCCTGTCTCTGGAGAGCCTCTCCAGTCCAAGTCAACCACAGGCCCCTCTATCGGACCACGAGAGACTGACTCCAGATAAACCTCTTAGCTTCAATTACCAGGGCTGTGGGACAGGCCTCTTACTGCAAACTGCAAACTGCAAAGTGCAGCAGTGAAAACAGAGCAGAAAAGCCCGTTACAATGGCAGAAGCCAAAGAAAGATAGATTCATGACAGATATTTTATTGTCTGAAGTAGCATTGGTTTGAAATTAGTATTTTTCTATGTGTTGCTAATTAATAACAGCAGGTGGTAACCTTAAAGAAAAGCAGTGCTATATGGTGAGACTAGTGTCTTTGCAAGAATGTAATGTGGACTTGTAGTTACATAAATAAAGGATTATGTACTGTATCTGTACACTGTCCAAAGAAGATTACAGACAGATAACACACACGATTTGTTTTCTTGAGTTGATACAATATTTGTTGAAAAGCAGTCATACAAGAGCTGCCTTAGTAAAAATGTCTTAAAAGTGAAAATAAGGAATCATCTCTATAAAGAATAAATTAAAAAAAGGCTACAAATCAGACCCAACAAACCAGGCCAAGTTTCTATAGAGCTGTGAAATCAAAGAAGTTACTTTGGTTGAAGTGGGTTTCAGAAAATAAAGTCCATTCATTTTAATTCCAAGGCTTGAAGGTTGACAAAATAAATATAAAACAAATAGCAAAATATCTGTCTTTTTGAGCTACAGGTTTCAGTACATAAAAACTCAAGGCGAGTTATCAACTTCAACTCCCAGAGGTGCATCTCACTCCGAGAAACCTGATCCCTCAGTTTGAAGAGGAATTTAACAACAGGCTGAAAAGCTGTGGGTTAAGGTTAGGGCTGCCTGCGTCACCTCTGATTGGTGTACACAGACATAACCAAAAGTGATGTCATGTGGTTCTGAAGTTCACATGTACAACACCACCAAGAAGTTGAACCACTAGAGGTCAGCAAAAACAAGATTTCCAGTGGGTATGAAGTTATTATTGCAAACAACACTTATGCTTTGTTTAAACCTGATAATACAATCTGCCAGTTCATTTACTTCACTTTCAGATTCTGGATCACAGACAAAACACAAGAAGAGTGAGGTAACTAGAACTCTAAAGGTGCATTTCACACAACCTCTAATCACTGAATCTGAACTTCTGTTCCACGTAGAAGCTAAAGATTACACTGTATACAAATCAGTTCATTTTTGAAGAATCTAATTATGGCTTATGACCCACTTTCTTATAGCAACAGCCACCAAAGGTCATGTAGTATTTAAGCCACATGCCCTACTGAATTTCAAAGTTAAAATAGTAGTTGTATTGATAAATAGTTATTTAACATTAAGGAAATTTGATTAAAAAGATTGTCAACCATATGACAATTTCCAACACTTGATGCAACAGACATATCTTGTTCTATACCAAAAAGCATTAAGCTGTGATGTCCAGTTCAAAAGATCAGATAAACAAACACTGTCACTGGACATGTCCTTCCAGTATCCAGATCTTCACTAAAACCACCTCTTTGAGGTTAACCTTAATGTAAACCTGTGTCATCTACAGAGAAAGTGGCTGACATTGAGTATCCTGCTGCCAATGTGTTGAACTGAACTGGAGATGACAGCAATCTCCTCAGTGTTTGATCCCCCGAGAGCGATGTGTCTGATTTTCTGCATCATCACTGAAATGCTGTGTGATGAGCTTGTGTATCTGTAAAGCTGAGATAGCATCTCTGCTCCCTCAAAGCCATGTCAACTGTCAATTAATGTTAGCTGCCATCCCGGAACATGGCTTTGTGATTAATGTTTAATAGAACTATAAGGCCCTGTAATTGTGCTAATTGATTTTTCAGAGTGTCAGTAAATGGGGAGGACGGTGCCTTTGGTGCAAGAGGCAGCTCCCTGAGACTACTAATCAATCATTAAACACCTCTCTGCTCGCAAGTGTGCAGCAGTTAACTGTGAGCCCCTGAGGCTAGCCGAAGATGACTAGCATGCCAGCTCGGATTTCATCTACTTGTTCCTCTGCTATCAATTCCCCTTGATGGACTCTCAACCTGAATGAAAACGCTCGCCAGAACTTAGCGACAGGAAGTGGAAATGAACAGAGCCCAATGATGTATGGGTCCTTGGTCAGAATTGAACAGTTTGTGTCGTCTATTTCCTGATTTTATGGCATTTCCAATAGACAAATAGCCATTTGCAGAAGGGAGGCCTTTAAAGAAGAAGCCTTAGGGGCCCAATCCCATTTCACCCCTTGGCCCTACTCCTACCCCTTGTTTTCGAGAGTTATCTTGCTCTTCAAGAAGCCGTTACATCATCAGTAGTCGCAGAGGAAACCCGAAATGTCATCAGTAGTCGTCAATGTAAACAGACGAGACAGTTTTGTGAGGGATGTGTAATAACATTGTTGAAATCTTTAATAAACCAATGCTATTGTTTGCATTTATCATGCAAAAAAAGATCACTAGCATGCTAACGCTAGCGCAGTCATGATCGTTTTTTTAAGGTTGTTGTGAAAAAAGTGACCATAAAACATTGAAACGATATTAAACTAAGATATCACAATCATTATCGTAATTTTTAAATCCTTATTAATGGGGCAAATAAATAGATTGGTAAAATCTCCGTTTGGAGGGGTATAGAGCCATACCCCTTGGCCCTACCCCTCTGTCGCAACAGGTATTGGGACAGCCTACCCCTACATCTGAACGCGCAAAACCAAGGGGAAGGGCTAAGGAGTAGGGCCAAGGGGTGAAATGGGATTGGGCCTTAATATGGCAGGAGCCTCAAATTTTGCTCTCACATGATGAGGGAAGGCTGCTCCTTTGGCCATGCAGTGAGGAGCAGGCACGCTAACTGCTCAACCACAAGCCGACTGCGATGCCAAGCTGTCAGCGGCCCACTTGTTCTGAATTACTGAGGGATTTGAATGACATCGCCAAACGAAATTGTGCATTTGTGTGTGCGTCTTTCGGAGCAGGCCATTTCACTGCGGCCCATCACTTCATCCAAAATTGGATTACGTCAGGACAGATGTCGCAAGACCTCAGGGACATGCAGGGGGACCGGAGCTGCAGAGAGGATGACGATATGTGCCGGGGGGAATAACAGTGGATGGAAAGAGAACAGAGAGGAGAGGTAAAGCCGGGGGAAGACAGGCATGGCAGCATGTGACAATGCTGGATTTATGTTGAAAGCAGTCGGCGGAGGCTTCCAACGAGCTGTAAATCATCTTGCTCGCTTTCTCTCTCTCTGTCACACCAACTTTAACTCAAACGCAGGATGTGTGAACACAAACGCATACACACGCTAAATTGATTCCTCTAAGAAATATAGTCTTTTATCAACTATTTTCAAAAAGCTTCTCCGAGGGTTTATGTTCCTTTTTATATCCTCTCCGTCTTCTTCTGCCTCTCTCACTTTTCAAAGAGAAGTAATTTCATAGTAGCTTTGTCTGCCATGTATTCTTATTTTTGCCCCTTTATTCATCAAAGGCCGGTGAGACGGAGGCTCTGCTGTACTGTATGTGTTCCTAATAAGAGTTGTTAGCTTGGAGGACAGAAAAAGGAATGAAAGGACTGTTGGACATCCACCGTGCATTTCAAAAAGCATATGTGTGTGTGTGTGTTTGTTCACTCAGTATGAATGTGTGTCCGTGTCCGTTTGTGACCTCACCAGCTGCAGCCTGCTAATCGTGGTGCACCTGCGTTTTTAGCTGATACAGTCCCTTTGTCCTATTGGCCCTTTTCAAATCCACAAATCACAGATGCTCTTTCCCATTGGACGAGGCCAAAATTTGGCCTCACTCTGTGCGTGTGTGTGTGTGTGTGTGTGTGTGTGTGTGTGTGTGGATGTGTGTGTGGATGTGTGTGTGCATGTGTGTGTGTGTGAGACTGTAACCGGGCCATGGAAGATGCAGCTGCTGGCACTGTGAGCCAGAAGGGGTTGAGAAGGGAGTTCATCACCTGAGTCATTCATTTTGACTGGATTTCAAACCTAATGCAGCACCTGTTGGACCGAACCATTAATGAATTCATGCATGGGGAGTGTGAAAGTTACGGGTCAGCTCTTTGATTGGACTTTTGAAAAACCGAAACCCATTTGGCATTAGCATTTTCTCTCAGTAACTCCTTTGACCATTTTTATTCAAATAATTAAGCACCTGTCGAGCTAATCCAGAATAAATATGTGGACAAGCGTGGTGGGGGATGGGAGGGAGAGTGGCAGCGTGTCTATTTTGGCCTGCGGTAGGGTTTGGCTCGCGCTGTAAATGTTTTTGATTAGGGAATAGCCACAAAGCAGGTTAGCTAATGCTGTGCATGGGGAGGTGGATGGAGGGAGAGGCTGGCTTAGTGGCTTTGCTAGCCTGAGCAGATGGAACGTGCCAGGGGTTTGAGCCAGTGTTGGAGAGAGGGGGGGTGGAGGTGGAGGATTTGCTCTCTCTCACGCACACACTCTATCTCACAGGGCTTATCTTTATCCATACTCTCTGGAGGGTTCCATCTGATGTCAGCAAAGGTGAAGAAAGCTGGAACTGGGAACAGAAAGATGGAGCTCTTGTGAGATTTGAAAAGAGATGAGAGGAGAAAGGAAAAGATGACAAGAAAAGAGGAGAGGAAAATGAGGAGGGGATGTACAGTAGATGTGAAGGGAACGGGTCAGCTGGGATCAGCTGTGAAGGTAGAAGAGAGAGATGGATAAAGCAGTGAGTCAGGGAGATAACACAGGGTCTTTAAAGGGCGAGAGACTCACCGTACAGCTCAGTGAGTGACCCAGGGATTAGGAGACGAAGACTGTCTGGTCAAGTGAGGGAGAGACCGAGCTATACAACAACTGAGAGAGGGAGATGGTGTGAGAGATGAAGTCAGAGGGTCTTTGTACTAGATGTTTGGGATGCTCTTTATTCCCTGGCACTGGCCCAATCCCCAGTCCCTGGTCGAGCTGGGCAGCTTTGAACCCCGGGCTTTTGGAAAGAGCAGCGAGCTCCCAGGGCGACACATGGTCATAACAAAGAGCCAGGCAGAACACCCGGTAAGTCACAAAAGCCCTGTCCCTTAGGTCATCGGCAGAATTCAGCATGTGCAGCCCCTTCTCTGCCAATCAGCGTGCCAGTACCTCAGCATTAATAACCTCCATCATAAGGTCCTTATTATAAAGCCCCTTGATTTATTCCTGTGCTCAAGCATGTAGGAAGGCTGTTAATAGGCTAATTATTTATTACTTGGAGAGGACTGACGCCCTCACATGCACATCAACACCTTTGCTGTCATTCATAAATACAGAAAACTGGTTGTGTTACCACTATGCTCAGATCAGACAGTTTATAAAAAAGCCAAGGATGAGGGCTGTAACTAAGAATTATTTTCATTATTGATTAATCTGCTAAATATTTTTCCATTAATCAATAATGAAAAGTAGCCAAAGTAGAATTTTTGTCAATCAAAAAGTTTAAAACGTATATATATATATATATATATTAAATACTTCATTTGATTTATAGCAAAGAAAAACAGCAAATTGTCAGATTTGAAGAGAAATGCTTATGAATGAACTATAATGAACAGTATCATATCAAAATAGTTGTTTTTTACAACAATATCCCTGTTGACCCAGATCTCAGGACTTGATGAATTTACCAGCAACAATTATGGGAAAGAAATACAAGTTATGGGTAAAGCTGTTATTACTTACTATGTTAACTTTAAGTACCCCTTAAATCATAGCACATAACAAACATGGTTATCCATTTTATAATATTATTTCGGACCCTGCTCACTGATGGCCATCCACTTGCTTGAACTGAGTCATAGAGTAACAGTCATTAACCATGTGACTCCTAAAATAAAAGGGTCTCGCAGGGTAGAGTAAGTATTGAGTTGATTTCCTGTGGTGCTGCTGCAGAGCTGCTGGACCTTTCAGGGGATCTTCTCAAAACACTGTGCTTTAAACTACAGTTTGGGTGAAGTCACTTCTTTTGAGCAAAGGAAACACACACAGAGTTGTGTAAAAACAGGAAACTCCCCATAAATCTGGACAAGTTACCTCTAGTTTACCCCTATTAAACATTGTCTGTTCGATTTTCACACTGCTGTAAAGTTCAAAATGGAATTATTGAAATCATATCTCTTGTCTGCCTCTGAAGAGAAAATAAGTGCTGTGGAGGATCCAGCCAAGGTATGGTAATTTAAACCTGATTCCAAATGCCAAATCACACAAATTGGGTTTGTTCCTCTTAGCCTCTTGAGCTCTCTAACCAACAAAATCAATAAATTATATGAAGGAAACTCAAGCCAAGAAACACAAAATTTATGCATTTACTGCACTTGATGGCTAGAGGACGTTACAACACCAAACCCGCTACATTTCCCAGACAAGTACAAAAGAGTCAGATTCGCACAGTCTTCTCTACTTTGCGTGTTTTTGTTGGAGGGTCTGTGTGAAGCTTCAGGATTTGTAAGTGCTGCCATTAACTGGGAGGCTGAGTCCTGCCAAGTCAAACACTGATGCCAGACAATAATCAAATTATCATTTCTCCCAGAAGAACAGGAACCCTCATCTGTCTTTCTCGCTCTCTCTCTGTGTGCTGGACGACACAACACATGTATCACTTGTGCCATTCCAGATGACTTCACAATAGTAGAGCTCCAGGAGAAGAGCCAGAGCACAGTGCGGAGAGAGCGCAAGTAAGGGTAGCGACCAAAAGTGCAAAAACATCAAGTATTTCAGAAGTTTATAGTTATTTATTTAGTCCTCTGTATTGCACCCAAGAGTTTTAGTATCAAGCTAATTTAAAGTGTTTGTTTCTCTGAACACTTTTATAATTAATTCTGAATTTTAAATTTGTCTCAAATTAAATGTGTAATACGTTTTTTATGTAAATTAGCCTCAACTAGCCATCGGCAAAGGAAAACATTTTCAACTGACGTGGGAGAAGCAAGCTCAAGTGATACCACCGATGAAGGTTGTGCTAACCCACTTCTCTTTATGCTCTTTCATCAGCAATAAATCGCTATTTACTTCACCTATAAAGCCAGAGAAAGAAAAACCTCTGAGAACATGCAGGCGTAGAAACCGGTCTTCCACCTTCATCCATCAGCTGGAATATTACAACACATGTGAGGCTTTATCCATAAGAGAAGGCATCCTTGATTTTAGCCTCAGCAACACGGATGTGCTGTGAAAGATCCTGAGCCGGACGACCCTGATTCTTGAGATGACTCGCTGTCAGAGATAAGGTAGCCTTTCCAAAATGGCTGAAACAAAGAGCCATGCGTGCCACATCTTCATGTATCAAACTGCTGCGCATTTGTCAACTGTGTAGCAGTGTTTAATCACAAACTGGGATCCCATATAATTGTCAAGCTAATCCGGAGCAAACTTTTCAAATTTTGCAAAAAAAAGTTGTCAGATGGTGGTTGTATATTCTACGTAATGCATGGCTGTAAAAAACAAATACCCAATTTACCCATGTATGTGTAATGTGTTTTTTTTTTACTACTTATGTTTAAGTAGCAACAGCTAATCAGTCATGTGACAATACTTGGTGTAGTTTTCTCCCATTTACCACATTAACTTAAAAAAAAAAATGTTTTTGGGGTGATGGAAACATTTTGGTTTCCTTCCTCCAAATCCACATGTGTCATCTTCACATAAACCCACATCTCTGGTGAGTCGTGCTGCAAAATAAAGTGTGCAGTTACATACAAGAGAGGTAGAGATAGTGATTTGATGTACGCAGAAGATCTATGGCAGATAGAAAAGATTTTAGGACATGGCTGCAACATATTGTCTGGTTGCATTGACCAAAGGATTTTCATTCATTACGACAGCTTCTCTGCCAGTCACCTAGAGTGACAGCTAATGTTGTTGCTTTCTGATGGGACAATGAGACCTCATTCTGTGGTCAACAGCTCCCATGTAATTCAATCCATCACCTGCAGACAATCTCTCATAACACCGCAGATGTCAGAGGCTCTTTAGTGTTTCCACTGCAGATGCATTTTCCTGATGGACTACAGAGATTAAACTCTCTTCCAGGACACTGTGCAGCTGATTTGCTGCTTTGGGGTGACAGCTAAATTGGCCGACTCCTTCTCTGAGTCAGCCTGGTTGAGGTGTTAGCAGCCTGGAGGCGCTGCAATCAGACTTTATTCTCTTGTCCTTCAGGGAAGTCCCACAGAGGGCTTGTCTTGATTAAAGCTCCACTGTGCCTGACTCATACTCATCTGAGTCCTGCATGCTTCACAACAGCTGGAGTTACTGTTACAAAGCCTACGATGTAAAGTCCTGCTGTGTGTGTACATAGTGACAGCTAACCATAGGACCCTTAACATACAGTATGTATATATAGAACCACCAAGTTTTTAAATTGAAAGCATAAGGTAACAGCTACAGTCTGCCCCGAAGATTATCCTGCTAACCTCTTCCCCCAATGTTGTATTTGCCCAGTTCAAGGCCAGGAGCAATCACCTGCTACCCCAGGCACCTATGAGATGTCACTACATATGACACCTTTTCTCTGTAGCAGAAGCTTTACATTATGCATGTGTTCATCACCTTCAATGATGTTAAAAAGGTGAGCTTTATCACAGCCCAGCAGAACGCAGCAGGAGCAAATCAACCCTGTGACAAAATTGCCTTAGCGTCTTTATTCTTGTGCTACTATCACTTGCATTCTATACTCCCCTGAATAAGTATATGTGCATGGATTTGTTTGTGGTATAAGGTTCATAGCAGGGGTTGCACTGTATAAATCCCATCACCCTATCTGTCTCAGCTTCATTAGCTCACTGGAGGGTGGGACGTGAACAACTGAAATTGCTGTCATCAAGCTTACAGAGGTGTGAAACCATAAAATCCGCCCTGCCCCCCTTGTTCTTGGTATGTATGATGTATCCCAGAGGTGATTCCTGCGGGGCAGATTATCACATGATACGGCTTCTATTTCAATCTTTCTACATCAAAGGCATTCAAAATGTCGCCCCGGGTCATCCTTCGCTCTTCTGCGTTGGCGCTGACCTCAGAACAGCCTCAGGATGGTGAACAGATGATATATCTCAAGACACAAGGGCACATGAAAGAATGTGCAAAGACATTTTTAAAAATAAATTGGCTACATTTTATGTAAAAGGGTGTTACATGATCAAAAGTTTTTGGATTTTAAATCTTCAATATTCCCAGCATTGGCCAAACAAAGCTGCACTGATATAAAATAGTTTTCCTTTCACAAATAGTGAAATGACCATGCAAATGGTATGAGAAAATTAGCTCCTGTTAAGTGAGTTAAAAGGAGAGTTGAGATTGAACACATGAATGTATACTAGATGGACACAAATCAATCAACCGACTAAGGAGGAAGAGCAGGTTGTCATTTCAGGTGCTGAAGTGTCCTTGGGCAAGATACTGAACCCCTAATTTCCTCTGCTGGCGGTTTGTGATTGACGTGTGATAGAGATAGTGCTGTATGAAAGTGTGTGAATGGCGAAATGGCAAAATGTCCGTAAAGCGCTCAGAGTGGTCACTTAGACATGAAAAAAGCTAAATCCGGACCATTTACCATTTCAATAACAATTTTCTGTCCGTGTTGTGATTATGACTTATTTCCACTGACTATAATAGGCCAATAATAATATAACATGGGCTTCAGGTATTACAAGTCAGACCATACAATCAAATCATGTCTTCCTATTTTAGTTAATCCAGTTAAACCATTCTTTAATCCCTTTTTGAAAATCTACAGTCTATGCATGGGCTGTACTAAGCTCCATATTAATTGTGTCTTTGGTGAAGTGCAAAAAACGGGATCAAATTAATTTTCTGTGGATTGTAAGATCAGGAGGTGAAAACACTGAGCGGTAGAAGAACAACCTGTGACAGGACCTACCTTCCTTATCAGTCATGATAATGCAAAGCACCCACCGAGGTGTTCATACTCCATATATACACTGACAGTGAGAACAGGGATCTATTAAATGAAATGGGCGACATAACGCAACACCTCGAAGGAGAAGGAAATGAAAACAGGTAGAACGGCTGATTTGAATCGGCAGTGGAGGCTGCTTCAGGAAGGCGTAGGCATGATTGTGTGTGTGTGTTTGTGTGTAGCAATATCCCAGCTGAATGGAGAAACTAGAGACACTGCCAGAGGCCCCATGCTAATTTACACTATGGAGGGGCCACATAAACACACTGTGCAAAATGTCTTTGAGCAAAAAACTTAATCGACCATACAATTTTAATTCAATCTTTATGTAGTGAGGATTATAGTATTTCCAAGTAGACACAATGAATAATGTCACTCGCTGCTGAAAAACACTGAAATGGAGAGAATTTCGCCTGCTGTAGCTGTTATTGATCCTGGAGGGAAAATTTGGACATCAAAGTGCTAAGAATTGATGTGTTAGATGTAAAGAATTGGAGATTTTGAGTGTGTGTGTGTGTGTGTGTGTGTGTGTGTGTGTGTGTGATACTCTATGAATTAAAGTAAAACGAGGTTTGAAGATAAAATGTCTACAATGGTAACAAAAGATTTTGCAACAACAGCTAAAACAAAGTTTTAGAAGGGTATTAACACATTAAAAGTTTCAGAAGGAAAAAGGTTTTTTTTAACCACTTCTACAGTATAGCTGTTGTGTTTAGTTGAGAATCCAAACCTGGAAAAAAAGAGCTTCTCAAATGCTCGATAAATAAGGAGTGAAAGGAAGCGAAAGGCCTCAGATGCGAAAGCCCAAAGCCTTATCCAAGGAATAGGAATGGTTCATGAAGTGTTATGCACAGAAATGTGATGCACAGAGCTGACACAATTGGCCATTGAGCGTCACAAAGTGCCATGTCTAGTCTAGATGACGTATTTCTATCTTGACCTTCGGTGGCGTTCCGACCTTCTGAACAGGCCCCTGTTTGTGGGGGCTGATGTCAGTCAGACGGCCCCCTCAGGAACAGGAGCCCCTGCTCTGTAGGCAGCACTGCATATGGTCCAAACATAAAAAGACAGCAGAAATGACAGAGCTGGGGAGAATCTTGGGTTTTGATCGAAATGGTGCTTAAAGCAGTGTTTCAAAAGGGTCAGGCATTTTTTAGATAGATGCATTACAGTGGATTCACAGAACCTAAATCCTCTGCTATTTGATACTTGAACCACTTTCTGCTCGTTCCTTTATCGGGCCACTGTTTTACCCGTTGGAAAAGAGTAATTCATTGAGACAGAGCATGTTGAATATGGCAACAAGACTTTAAGTCCATAAATTCCTTTTGCCATCAAGGGAAAGGCAAACACAGCAAGAAGAAGAAACCGAATACAGAGATACCATGGAACTAAATGTGTTAAATTCATTAATGAAAACTATGATACAAATAATTAGATTTTCAAGGCTATAAAAATTATGTAATAATGTTGCTGGTGTGTCTGTCAGTGGTGTTTCTGATGTGCCCTCTTCTTGGAGGAAACAGTTATGGACTGAATTCATCCATAATCCACAAAAAATAGCTTCAACAAAGCAGCTAACAAAAATTACAAAAACATGCATGCAGCACATCAAAAGGTAAGGTATGTAATAATCAGGTATGAATGTGGAGGTAATGTTATTGTTATTGCAAGTCATTTAATTGTAGTGAATTAGATGAGATTGGAGAGAGAGAGGTTTGATCCAATAGACAGAGTTGATGAAAATGCTGCCTAAACTGAGCTCAGTTCCTTAAAATGCATTTAAAAAAATGGATGATGAAGATGAGACTAACATGCCACTGATGAAAACTAGACTAAAATGTCTTCAGATTTTGTTGAGGAAAACTAACAAATTTCAAATGACCAAACTTTTCGAAACTCAAACTAGTTGCCAATATTAACACTGAAATATCAACGCCCACCAGCCTGGAGATTCCAGTGTCAATCAACACACTGCACAATTACAATCAAATGTGCTATCTGTGGGGGCATTTGACCCCTGGTCTATTTTTACAACAGCACAGGGGGTGACAGCACTGAATCTCCAGGGAAAAGAAGTATGTGTATACATTCTCTCACATCAAAGCCTTGGCCTCCAATTTCACATCCAATTCTTTGTGGTATGTATGCTAAGCTACCTAGCATACCTTGATAATTGACAACAGTGCGTACCCCACCACACACACACTGCTTTGGTGTAAACATGGGGCCAAATATTGGTCAGATATAGATAGCCTTTGTTCGCTTTACTTCCAGGACTTCATGGAAGGCTTTACTGTACAGAGGCACAGGAAGGTAATCTCCAGAAATGACCTGTTTACAGTAAACAAAAGGAAATGAGGAACCCTGCTTTGTTATTTACAGAAACATGCAAAGTGAAAGAACTAAAATGTTAGGTCATCTACATCTTGAGCCATCAATGACAAAATAGTGATAACATGAAGGACAAGAAGGAAAATATAACACAATCTGGGATGCTTTGATGAAAAGATGTGCAAAAATACATGAACCTGCGATTGTATAATTAAAGACAAGATGTTTGGTGGTTCTCTATAAAACATTCACAAGGTTATATGTCAATATATATATATATATGCAATATGTCTTTCATAAAAATGCCTCATCAGGGCTGAATTAACCCACTGGCAACACCCACTAACAAACATTGAGTAATTAACATTGATCCAAACAAAACCCCAAAAGGCTCAAAAATAGGAAGTATGCTTTATAGAGTGTTTTATGCTGGACTGTTTCATGGTTGGGAGCAGTGAGTCATCACAGGGTTACCAGGCAATCACAGAAGATTCCAGGAAGTATCCTGGAAAGTAACTATGCCTGGCCAAGAAACCATAGTCTATTATATACTATTATTTTAAACTTTCCTTTTCCAATTCAGTTCATAATAATGAGTAAATATAATTACCATTAATGATTTCCCAAGCAGTAAACATGGGGCCTTTGGGACGTCTGTGAGTCCAGTCATTGGGGCAGTTTGCATTGTTTGTAATTCAGCGGAGCACGTACACTCTTCTTGAACCATCTTACCTAGCAGCTGCACTCCGCGGGTCAGACCGTAAACATCAATGAGGGCCCAGAGGGGCTCAGCTGTGCGGACTCCGCTGAAGAACAGCATGGGACTGGACTCATTTATGCGGTAGAAGACTCTGCCCTTCTTGTCCACCCAGAAGGCGATAACGTTGCCCTCGTTTGCAAACTCCTCAGGCAGGGCCTTGGCCCAGAAGCCACTCTGGGACACCAGGTCAGGGCAGGCATACTTTGGCAGGTTGTCTGGGTTTATCCTGGATGGATCTTTGAAAGTGAACCCCAGACGCAAAGCCCCACTCCAGCAGCACTGCTTTTTAGTGATCTGTGGAGGGGAGAGCCAAGGTGGGTTTACTGGAATTATTTTCACAGTTCCTGAAGTTGTGGAGGGGAAGATAAAGGGCCATCTGAGGAGGACCATACCAGGATCTGGCATCTATCTGAGGTAAGTTGTTGTCGAGGATAAACTACTATATGTACAGTGATTGGTTGAGACCTGTAAGTGCAGTGCAAAATTTTGCCTTGTGTGAAGGTACTCATGATAAAAATAAAACAGTTCTTTAAAAAATACATTAACATGCAAATTAATCATGTGAAAAGAAAGTCCCCAGTGCATAAAGACCTTCACTGTCAACTTAAGATAAAAACAGTCAAATCGTTTCGACAGTTTAAAAGCTCTCTAACTCATCAGAGCTCAAGTGCTCCCCTCTGACAGAATAAAATACCTTGAGGCGGACTTGCTCGTAAAGCGCTATGGGCCTGTTGCTGAAGGTGATGGCATTGCAGAAACTGGCCTGCCTCTTGACAGTCTTCTGGGCAAGGTCCATGACAATCTGGGAACCCTTGGCGTTCGGATGGAAGAGAAGTGGGCTGATGGGAAGGGGCCCACTGACACTGCCACACTGTATAGGCAGGCACCTCTTGGGTTTGTGGTGGCATCGGTGTGACGTGGATGGGAACGGGCCACCGAGTGAGTCTGAGGAAGAAAAAACACAGAGATGAGTGTCCTAAGAAGAAGCAGGAGGTTCAGTTCAGTCAGAAATAGTGTTTTTCTTTCAAATTTAATGAAAAGCTTTGCATCACAGAAAATACTGTCAGATATTACTGTATAATCTAAGATTTCTGAGTTCTTGTATTTGGGTCTGCGTTCATAATTTGTGAGCAGTGGATTAATAAGCTAATCAGTGATAATCACATGGGGTCATGTAGGGTGAAAATCAAATCTCCAGGCAGGTCAAGACTGCAACAGAAACCAAGCTCTTCTGTTCCTAACGTTCACAGATGAACAACCCTTTGGAAGACAATGGCTGTGGTGAGTCTGTCCATGTCTACAGTGAACCTTTTCAAAGGGCATCTGTCACCACAAGTCCACAGCCAAAGCCATGTGCTGGCTGGGAGAGAAGTTATAATGTATTACATAACGCATAATAACATGATCCATTCTCTGGCTAAATTCTAATTGAGCTCAAGACACAATTCTTGTATAAAAACAGCAGACCATCAAATACCAAACAATCCAATCACAAGTTCCTAACAAGACTAAATATCACACATTACACTGTCATGTGTTTCACCCTGAAAACCCAGGAGCTCTATGGCTGCTTGCCAACACTGAAGCCGTGTAGAGGAGGGCTTGACTGACAACAATTACACGCATGGGCCATAAAAGTGTCAGAGCGGCGTCTCGGGTGAGAGTGGCCGAGGGGGGTACAGCCACAACACTCGAGCAGCTAATAGAAATAACACTTTCACAGATTTTCCAGAGCTGGTAAACACCACATTAAAATGACTAAATTAGCATTCTGGAGCTAAACTGAGTAGAATATTTTGGCTTGATAGAGAATCGCACAAATTCCACAAACTGTTACTCCTCCAGTATGTTATACATTATCATCCTCGGATGCCAAATGATTTCCAGAAGTTTCAGTATTTGTGTTTGCACATTCCATCATTCTGTGGTGAAGTGGTTAAATTTATTTATTTATTTTTTGCCCGTGTTCTCTCTACTTGTCTGGTATTCATTAAATTTTTGAAACACCAGTTTGTGATCCACATGTTACAAAGATTTCCCACTCCTCACCCTCTCACCTGGTTGTACTTCTTATAGGCCCAGAAAGCAATAATGCTAGTTACAGCAGGTACAGAGAGAGGTTGAGGGTTCCATTCCTGACCAAACCTACCACACGTCCTGCAGCTGTGATGCATTATGGACTATTTAAGCTACCGTCAGTGCAGAAATTAGGATGTCCTTTTTTCTTCTTTGATTGATTTCTCCTGTGTGATTTGCTGGCTAGAAAGAAATCTCATCACCTAAAACCTGAGGGAGTGGTCTATCAGCAGAATCTAATGTTTAAGTGTCAGTTATTTTATTTTCCTGTGAGAAATGTAAAATATATTTCTGCTTTTGAAACATTTTGCAAGATACATTAATCTGAAAAATAGCATTTGCTGACTCACAGAAATGAATGGCCGTAATTTAAAATCTCAAAGTGAAATTGTGGTTAATAATATTTGGTTTATGGCGCTTTGGGCTCTGTATGATCACAGAGAAGTGTGTGATTTGAGCAAAGCTGAATCATACACTGTGGCAGCAGCAGATGTCCTGTGGAGTCCTGATAAGACTTAGTCTTAGAAAACAGGGTGCTTTGTGTCCTCCCTTTCTTTGTCGCCCTCTTTTCCCTCTTGTCTGTGTTTATCTAGTAATGACCCTTCCAGTTTGTCACCCTGTAAGCGTGTCTACCGTTCAATCTGGCCCGACCTAAAAGCACCGTCGAGGCCTTTTGTCTTAGGCAGAGCCGCAGGAGAGCAGTTTTTGAATGTGGCACACATGGTCAGAGGCAGATTGAGCTGAATGCATTAGCAGGCTCTAAAGAGGCGCAGCTGCTGGAGAGGGAAACAGGCAATGTGTGAATCCATGTTCCTTAGCAACCCCTAGTATTTTAGGGTCTTGATCAGCACTATCCACCGCTATCAGATAGGATAGAACAGATGCCTTTTGTTTACTCAGACACAATGAAATTATATTTATAGTCTCAGATTGGTGCTTTTTGTGACTCCACCTGTGTGTGTTTTTCAAGTCCAATCAAACAATGGGGGACATCAGACTACAGAGCAAAACAAACATCTTACTTTGTTTTTATCTTGCTGTCATAAAGGGAGGTCAGCATTATTATAAAAGAAATCTACTTATTGATCCTATGATCCAGTTATAAACTGTAGTAATTATATTTCTTTCAGGTTGAGCACAAAGCTAATTTTAGATTGTTCAGCTCAAACTGCTGCAGGAAATTGCTACCTAAGAGGTGGTCTTCAAACTAGACTTCCTGTGTCATAGTTTGTCTTCACACAGCTATGCAGCAACATGCAAACAAAAAGTCTAAAGTACTTATGAGAGTATTTGACAGAAAACTGTGAGTTTGCTTTTGTTTCCTTTGTAGAAATTTAAACAAAGTTGTGTTTTTTTTCAGGGGCAGGAAAACAATTTCCCCCCCAAAAATCCCATTTTGCAGTTTGAAATTATTACACAGACCAAAGCAGCCTCAAGCCTAATGTCTGGTCTCAGTCCTCTAATTACCTCAGCAACACAAATCCTGGAGTATGCTCATGTCCTCGGAGCACGAGATGTGACTGCTTGATGGAAATGGCTTGAAACTGGCAACTGTTAATGGCCATCTGACAGCTGACTCTTATAAAGCCCTGTTTGCGCAAACAACTTCATGCTTGTGTTATCTTGGGGCAAAAGCAGTTTAACTGCCTCACAGGAGCCATTTTGCCAAATGTCAAGGATGTCTTATTATGAACAAAATGTGTGAAAAGCTTGTATTCCTCTGTCCCAGAGCATAGATGTCTTTATCCAACACACACACACACACACACACACACACACACACACACACACACACACACACACACACACACACAATCCCTCATCAAAATACACAGGCCTGTGTGTGTGGCTAACAACTGTCATACACCACTGAACATCTCTGTGGAGCAGTAAGCTAATCTCTCACCATTTCATTTGGCTGACGACGGTGAGTGAGAGGTGAGCTGTGTGTGTGTTCTGGTGTGTGCACATGTTTCTGTGCAGTGTGTGTGTGTGTGTGTGTGTGCTCTCTCTGTTGGCTTGTGTTACTCCCCGACCATCAGCTAAGTGGTTTACTGGGCAAACAGGATTTTACAGGTGGGAGAAAAGGTATTCAAATATTTGCACAGTATTTGGTAGGCAAATTACTTCCTGGTTCCTTGAAACAACTGTAAAAGGTTGAAATACGCCATATGGATCTGTTACAGATATGGTGGATGATATACATGATGAGTTGTGCAGATAAAGCATATCGACATGTTTCTGTTTCCTTGCCGATCCATACTTTATTGGTCTAAGCAGCAAACCCCTCCCACATGTCTCCTAGGTACGCTGAAACAAACCTTAACTGGTATTTGCAGGTATTGTTGACCCAGATCTCCACCATGTCTAACCTTTATGTTTAATTTTAGCACTGTGGATACATGATGAGTCTGTAGCATACAGTCACAACAGCCTGTCAGTGTTTATGATGCACAAGTAGCCCACGCATCAACCTACTCCCTGTACTTGTTGCTATGTAAAGCCTGGTTTATCACGCAGCCTGAGCTGAGACCTAAGCAAAAGTACAAGCACATGGACAAACACAGCTTGTGGACTTGTGATGGCCTCGCATATTAAATGTTAAAAAGCAAGCATGCAGGGTGTGACACTAAAAATAACAAATTCTTCCATGTTTGCAATTCAAGTGGAACCTATCACAGTGCAGGGTGTGCAGACAAAGCCATTAGTGTGATTTATAGTTAATGTGCTGCTGTACTTTAGATCCATCAACTAAACAATCTCTTGAGAAAACATATTTTGTATTATTTTCATGTCAGGTGGACTGTTATGCTTCAACACTAATTTCTTCTCTTGGTAAATGCAATTATTTCCAAGTCTGGAAAGATTAAAAAAACAAAACATGCAGCTGGTCTTTTTTTATAAAGGTTACCATTGCAAAATGTTACCCTTACTCTGCTTAACTTCTTTATTTGATTTTGCTCACAGCGACTCCACTGACAGTGTCATTTACAATGCTGCCAACAAGCCTGGAGGGCAGTGGCAAACAATATCTTAATGATGTTTATATAGCAGCATGTGGATGATGTATTCAATCCCACTGACTCATGACAAAAAAGCATATCAGTCTGATGAAACATCAACTGAGAAATGAATCACGCAATAATAACGGTGATTAATTACACACACGATCATTCAGGCTTAGATGCTTAAAGCCACAGCTCAGCCGTGATGCCTTTATGTGCTACATGCACTAACAGAGTCTCACAGGTTATGCATGTGTAGTTCACAGGGTATTACATTTCCTCATTTCCAAATTTCCTTGCATGTGCATTTATACATGTGTGGCAGATGCTACAAAGATACGCCAGCATGT
This sequence comes from Verasper variegatus, assembly GCA_026259375.1. NCBI lineage: Eukaryota > Metazoa > Chordata > Actinopteri > Pleuronectiformes > Pleuronectidae > Verasper > Verasper variegatus. Next base: position 23,352,671 of record CM048044.1, read on the forward strand.
GTGAAACCCAATAGTCAGTGTGGCTCAGTGACAGGGACACTACTACTGTTGTGGCAGTAATAGTAACTGTAGCTCTGCGTGGCTGCTGTTCTACCTGGGGACATGTACCAGGAACTCATTACAGACTCATCACTCATCATGATTGGTGGTAACCAAAGGGCCTGACATGCTGCTGGGCAACATCATGAGTAATCCATTGGTTCAGTGTTGATGTACTGATAGATGACTCGTACCCATGGCAATGTTGCGTGGTGGGGCTTTCCACTGTGACACCCGTCAGAGCAGGTCAGGTGAATCTGAAATTTAAAACTGTCTCTGGATTAAATAGGATATGCTTATCATTGTAATAGCTTCATAAACTGAATTGCACTTTTTTCACTTTATTCAAGCAGCCTATGCATGTGTTTATGTTGGTGTTGCTCTAACAAATCAGTAGTGAGTAATGTTTCTTTCCAGCTGATATCGTCAGCCACACAGAGACTGCAGCAGGGGTTATTGTGCCTATTAACATATACATTTCAAAAACATGGAAGCAAGATGGTGATCAAATAGTTATTTCTGACAATAAATCTACTTCCTGCTTTCTGTCGCACTCTCCATCAACATCTCAGTGCCTTTTTTAAGGATGTAGATGGAGAACTACCTAAAATAACTTATTAATGTTGCAAGAGTTGCTTGCTTGCACTGAAATTACATGTGCCCTACAACAATGGCTTAAATTGTACATTCAACATAGTGTGTATGTACATGCACCATTAATGTAACTATTTTGTGCCTTCTTAATAAAATACCAGTTTTAATTTCCAATAAATCCCAGTGTATCCAATGGGTGCCTTCAACAATCAATATTAAGTTACCATTAGGAAATTTCTAATTAAACCTTCAGAAATTTCTAATTAAAAGCTTACAAATCTGAGGCACAGATGGAAGACTTTTAATGTGAAATTTGGGCTGACAGTGTTCTGTTAAACTGGCAGCAGTTTATCACATATTGAGGAAAACAGCAGGTAGACTTTCTGTGAAATATATGTGTTAGAGAAAATATATATAACAACAGCTTCATTCTAAACTGATCAAGGTCTGGTTCTCTCTGCCATTCAGCTAAGTGAAGATGCTGTTTGTATATCTATGACGTCTTTAGTCTTAATTTACCTTTTTGAATTTTTCAACACTAAAACTGTTGGATTTAATGTAATGTAATGTAATGACTTTTCCAATTACTTGATTGTTTAGTCCAGAGGAGAGAAAATACGTATCATTTCTTTCCTGAGTCTTGACAACCATCAGCAGAAAAAACTAAATGTGGTCTTTCAAAAATAAAAATGAAAATAACTACACCTAGTAAAATTTGCTGATTTGGCTGATGCTTTTCGGCAGCACCAACAACGAAACTTATGGGGTTTGCATTGCATTAATGGTTGCTTTCTGTCATCTTGGTTCACACAGGGGAACAAAGCGACCATAGAGGATTATGGGACAAGAAATGTTGATGAACAACGACGATATCGTGAACTTTTCGTCACTTTGGGGGAATTACAACAAATCTCTGCTGATCAAAAGTGACAAGCGGCGGAGCTAGCACCACTAGGCCCTTATCCAACCCCCACAAAAATCTTTGATAGCTTTTCGAATCAAATTGACACCACTGCTAACACTCTATCCTCTGGCCTCTACAGTGACTGAACACAAGTTTGTGCATATTAGAAACAAACTTGTCTATTCAATCGAAAACAATGCTCTTTTTCCCCAGGCTTACTCTACTGTAGAGACACTCTGCTATCAATAATTTACACTGTGATGACCTGGCAGTGAAAGGTGAGACAGCGGAGATGATCAGATCCGGTTGACGTCATCAAATATGGCCCACTAGTCCCCCTGTTGTTACCGCATTCTCTAAGCAGCAGGATTACACAACACTAATCAATAAGGGATAATATTGCAAGGCTTCATACAATGCTGCACAATGTAATCCTGTGACACTCTGGCAGTGGAGGAGGGCAGGCTGCTGGAGAGGTATAGAGATATGCAGTGTATATTGACTGAAAGCAGCCAAGATGCTATTCATTACTGGCTGGAAGTTATTGTGTGGGCGCTGTCTGGAGGGGAACCTGTCATGAGGATGCAGATGGAAGGCCTTCTGCACGCACACGCACATGCACACGCACACACACACACACACACAGATTTGTACAACTGCCACTAACCTTCACCAGGACTTCAGACATTAACTTTTCCCTATTCCTTATACTGGAAAAGGTCCGTAAGGGGTAACAACAAACAAGTGCATGCACACACACACACACACTTTGCATGTTTGCTGGACAATTAGGGTCGTAAGGGTTGTTTATGTGCACATGTGACAGGATCTGAATTGTTTGTGCTGAAAGGAGATTGACTGTCATCCCACAACATGCTATCTTAAATCAGAGGAAGTAAGACATGGACAACACTGACACATGCTCCTAACAACGCCACCTGATCCTGACACATACGTTTCTGTCACGCCAAGGAACTGTTGAGGCCTCTCTCTAGCTGCTGGTCTCATACAACACAAAGAGAAAGAAAAAAAGAGATTAAAAAGGAAATATTTTAGGTTGTGGTTGGTGGCTCGCATGCTGTATTATTTATCTATTCCCCTTATTTGGCATTCAATAACCTGAGGCATATCCCATGACATTACTGAGATCAGCTCTGTTCTGAGAAGTTAAGAAACTTTACTTTGTTAAAATGGTATCTTTTCAGCTTTTTCCCAACTTTGCATTTAGATACTGAATCAAATTCTGTTCAAATGGAGTCAGACGCTCCATCGAATAAGCCTGTACAGCCGCAGACGTTGGCCTACTTTCAGTCAATCGGGAGCTCCCACACACTCAGCAGACTCAATTATGCAACCAACTCAGCAAACACTGCTGGGATGTGCTCTGGTGCATCCCACCTGAGAACAGCAGCCAGCAGAGGTGCAACTTTGAAAAAGCATAATCTGTTTCTCTGTAACTTACACCTTTCCTAAATGTGAGTAATCATGACAATATTCTGTGAAACAGCTTTTAATCTAGGAATATTTAGTTCTTTGAGAATTGCACTTCCCCTAAAGCACAGATATGAAGTGGAAGGTAGGAATCTGCGATATGATACTAAACATATGGGGCAATAGTAGAAAAAAATGAAATTATTTACTGTGTCTTAAATCACTCTGATTTGGAACAATATTTCATAATTTGGATGAAAAATTTACAAACAGATGCAATTCATGTGAACACAAACAAATATTGATGAGTGAAGTTGAATGTAACATAAAATTCTGAAAATAAGGACTCCAACCATAGGGCATAATCAAAGGGTTAAAATGTTATTCTTAATATCTAAAATTTCTAGTGGATAAAAAAAAGGCATTAGTAAAAGCACTCAAATTTTTTCTGACAACTAGCAACACTTTGTACTTTTGTAAAATAGGTTTCAGCTGAACGCTCTCATTGGGACTGACAATTGACTCTCTTCAATTGTAAACAGAACTTTTCTGAATGTACATTCTCAGTGGATATCACGCATTTTTACTGAATGTTTGTATCTTCTTGGTTTATTAAGTGGGTCAAAACACTACTGTTTATGAGTAACTGGGCATATGAATAACTGCCCGGTGCTTTGAATGTTTCAAATCCAGTCATACCACTCAGCAGAAGGCAGTCAGCCAAGTTCTGTTGCTTTCATAAGCAAATCCCTGAGGAGTTTGTTAGTTACACAGGGAGCCATCAGGTAATACTGTGTACTGAATGCACACATTACAAAAAGTAATTTCATGAGGTGTTTGACCTTGATCCCCAAGGAAAGGTGCCATAGTCTTATAGTCTACTCTTCCTGCTGTCTTAAACAGGGACAGGCTCACTAATTGGATTAATCTTGGGGCTTTAATTAGACTGATCAGGTGGTCAAACCAGGAGAGGCTGTGAGAGCTGGGACTTAACTTAACTCATCAGTTCACTTTTATAAAAGCACTTTAACATGATAATGATCATTGTAATCAGTAATAAGGGAGTTCAAAATCATTGCTCGTCTGTTCAGCTCCTGTGTTGCTGTGGAGAGGGGGCAGGGAGGGGTACATACACATATATCATGATGGGTATTGGCGCTTGTCAACACAAGGAGCATCAAACAAAAGACCCTCAAGGCCAGAAGCTGCAGCCAACACCCCTCATGAACGTTCACATGGACACCAATATTCAGACCCCATTCAAAATCACACACTATTTCGATTATGCTGTTAACGTGAGCTGCTAATAGAATATTCCATTCATATTATCATTTACATGTTACAGCCTCATGAGTCACGCCATTACATCCAATGTTATTCGGTTGGTTTTAAAACTTCAACCTGGAATAGTTTGATTTGCGATACTGCCATATACCATTTTGGGTGTTTTCTTTTTAATTTCACAAAAGCAACAACTCCTATGTAATTTTTCCATCTTGTTTACACCCAGGGCATTCGTCTTCAAGCAGTTGGTAACTAGTGTATGCTACGTACTCCGTTTGTCTTATTCGGGTTCATGCATTTAGAAAATCCTGTATCTTATTCACACTATTGTCTTCATGGGGTTAATATCAGAATGCTGTTCTCCATGCAGATGCAGTCAGTGTTTACTTCCACTGTTTATTAAGTGACAGTAAGCCCACACTAAGCTCATTAAGAGCTCTTCAATAGACAGACCTATACCGTGTCGTAGTCACACAAAGCCCTGAGCACAAGTTGTTAAAAAGGTCAACACCAGCCTACTGCAAGATGATATCAATCTACCAAAATACTCAGCTAGCTGTTTTTGCTGGTAGCCACAGATAATCATGTGGGCTGGATGCTCCGCCCTCACTGTCAGCATACAGGAGAAGGCAGTGGAACCAATGGAGATCAATGTATTGATTTTGCTGCAGCACAATCTGTGTCTGTTTATTAATGAGGGGGGGAGCAGAGGGAAACCCCACATGTTCCCATCAGCCTTCTCTGAATCTGCCCCTGGGTCCACACACACACACACACACACACACACACACACACACAATGTAAACAGTTTATAACAGTGTAATGTGGGTATTCCTTAGAGGAGCTGGTGACATCCTGTTTGTTCATCTAAAGTCAAGTGAGGCTGCTGCATCTCCAGACCTGTATTCTAATTACCGGAGTGACGTCACTGTGCGCGGAGAACGAGCTATAGTAACAATATGGAGCCTGGAACACAGTCAATGAATTAAAGCCTCAGCGATGCAAGCGCGCACATCAACACATGCAGCGTAAAAACACATGCATTTTTACCGTAAAAGGCATTTCGTGTAATCTGGCCACCCATAGCTTTATTCCTTCAGTCCTGCTTCAGTCCTGCTGGGATCACTCAGACGCTCCGGACATGACTGCACATCCGAACGGCAGCAGCCCCGCGTCTCTCCTCTCCTCCTCCGTCTAGATGCTGCACACACTGGGAGCAGGGACCCACACCCCCACGCTGCTACACATCCGCGAAGGCGACACCCTCCTCCTCTTCTCCTCTGCCACCATTCACCAGGCGCTCCCTCCCCCCCTCCCTCCCCAGTCCCACTCTCTCACTCACATTTACATAAGAGGTGGAGACTGTGGCTGAGCGCTTTTTAACGCTGTCACTGCCACAGCTGATGGAGGTAGGGATGTGACAGGCCCGGATCTCCACTGCTCACATTGGGGGGGCTATTAGAAATTGGGGGTGGGCACCATTTCACAAAGTGGACCTGGTGTCGAAACTTATTTTCCCCCAGGACCTGAGTGTGATCGATCCGTCCTTTTTATGAACTGATATCGGGTCATTCAAATGAAGATACATTTTAATCAGAGATGTATTTTTTAACCCAGCCCTATGTCCAACCAGCAATTCAGAAATTCACCCCTGCCCACTTCTAGATCCGGGCCCAGAGGTGAGCGAGAAAAAATAAACATGCATTTGAGCTTCTGTACGACATAGAGGATTCAACCCGATCATTTGATCCTTTTAGTAGGTTTGAGCCAATATTTTAATGAGTGAATTCGATTATGCTGCATATCTTTCCACATATACAAAAACAAAAGCGATAGGCCCACAATGTAAGTCTAAGTATGGACCCGGAGGCTCAGAGAGCAAGTGGTCACATTCTTTGCTCTCAGCACTCACTCCTCCACCTTTCATACTTCCTTATGTGCCGCGAGCTGCTGGCAGACAGACTGGGGTGAACCCTCAAGAGTAAGGCCTCTGACTTGAGCTGTCATCACGTATCCATGGTGACCTCATGGCCCTCAATCTCAGACGCCACTGTGTTAACTCTGGGCCTGAAGCTGCAGGCTCTCAGATAATGTGGCTGTGAAATACTTCATGGAAATTCTTTGCTTTCTAGCGGAGTTAGATGAGAAAATTGATACTACTCTTGTGTTTGTGTGTAGTTTTAATGCATTAAAACATCAGCTTCAAAGTCATTTTTATTTATACATAACTTATAATTGCAGAGATTGCATGTCTGTTATTGTCCCAGTGCCCCCCTGGAGGCCTGGAACTGCACTACACAACTCTGGTTTACCATGGAATATTACGACCTGCTTTACGACATACATCGTACACTAACAACCAGGGCTGGAAGCTAGCTACAAGAGATAACTAGCTCACCAGTCTCAGACATAATGGCAGAAACCATGAAGAGGACATTGTCAGAGGAAACAAAGAAGAGGAAGAGTAAGAAACTTTTCACTCATCGCCGAGAGCTAAAAGAGGCCAAAGGATGCAGGATAGATGCGGTCCTGGTGTTGTTATTGGACAATTCAGTCACAACGTTTGCTTGTTTGCTATATCTTGTGCTGTTCTGCTTGCTCGATTGGCCTGTGTAAGTGAAGTTGTTGACTTGCTAGTTTATCACCAGAAGCCAGAAGACCCAGGTTTAGCAAGTTAGCCCAACAACTCAATGGGATTTTATGCTCGGACATTGATAACTGCGTCCGCTGCTTGCTTGCTGTGTTAGCTTGTTAGCCTTTATGCTACTGTTCTACTCCAAGTTGAGTGCAGTACATGTGCAAACATTTCTATCATGGTTCTTTGACTTCTGAGGCTGCTGGTTGACAGGTTCCTTCTAAGTCAGCTTGTCAACAAATTCAAAAGGCTCTCATACTTACGACTGTAAATATCCCGCCTGCAGGGGGAGCCCAAGTTTAGCCAAGCGCAAATCTTGGATCGTGTCACATCACTATGTAGCTGCAAATAACAGCTGGGTGGTTTAGCGGCATTGAGCAATGGTGGCCGACTCTAGAGTGTACACATTATTATGATAAGACTTCCTGATTGTCACAACAGATTAGCTCAAACTAGCTCATTTCTTGTATTACATTTCCATAGTAGCTGCTTCATGGATACAAGATACAAACTATGAATCAAATATATGCTATAAAATGACCTGTTAATTTGTCTTTGTTTTGAGTTCTTTTCACAATGTGAAGGATACTGCTGATGTTACAAGTTCCCTATATCTCTATTGATTTACAACTAGATTTTTTTTTACAACTTGACGCTGTCATTCACATTCCCATATGGGTAATTGAGAGTCTCTAATTGCCCTAAGCTGCATGTCTTTAGACTGTTGGAAGTCGGAATACCCAAAGAATAGGTTTGGTTTTAAATAGGAAAGGATGTATATGGAAACAATAACTAGTTTCATCAGAAAAGCAGGCAGTTTAGGTCGCTTAGGGATATGATGAAATTACACACATAATATCATTTGTTGAACAGGACAGAGCAGGCTCTATAATATTGTACATATTTGTTTATGTTTAAAGCATTACACACTAAATCCTGCAGGTAATAATATTTACATGTTTCCCCATCAGTTTTAATGATACTGACCATGCAACCATAACAAATACTCAGTACTTGGGCCCATCTGGGATGTTGATCAAAATTAAATTAGGACCACAAGGTTTAGCTTGCTAAATCAGACACTGTAGACTTATACACACATGGTGCACACATTTGAGGTGAGGACAGTTGGTGGAAAGTGCTTATAGCTAAATGAGAGGCTATAATGACATTTGGTTTCATGTATCACCTCTGCAGAGAATTGAAAAAACCTGGATTCAGAATTCTGGTCGATTTAAGCCACTACAATACTACCTTTAATACATATCAAACAATTGAAGTTAGCTTCCTTATTGCATTCATCAGTTCTGTACATCAATACAGTTCACCACAACAATATCATATCAAAAAGAAAATGACTCTATTCCATTTAGGTAGATGATTAGTAATAGAAGAGAATTACGTCAAGTCAAGAGATATATTTTTTCTAGATATTTGTTAGATCCTGAAAAAAACATAAATCTAAGAAACAAACAATCAGTTGATTCTTAAGTCTCTTTGGGAATGATGACATCACATTTAGGTATTACAGTTTTTGTCATGCTGTAAGAAGACCTGTGACTGGATGCAGGCCAGACGAGTTACAGGAAGAAAGATCAGGCCGGGTATTAATGTGGCCATATCAAGTAACCTTGGAGATACACGCTAGAGGAAGGGCCTGAAGTGAAGTGCACTTCCTCTCCTGGCTTGGTGTGGGTGCTATACATGCATACATGTCTAGAACATCCTTCCTTTGTACAGTACCTGTTTCTTCTGCAGCCACGACTCTGTCAGCCTTAACCTTAAACAAGATTGCCTCCTTTAGTCTACAGTCTTCTCTGCAACATGGCCGAGCCTCATCACTGGGCCTGTACTTAAAATTGCATTATGTAACATAACTTAGTCAGGTTGGCTGTAGTTCAGCTGGTATCAGAGGGGAATATGCATACGACTTTTCTGTTGATGCACTGCCTTTCTGACAGGTTACATGTTTTATGTTAATTCCATCCATATTTCTTTGGCTTGAGGGGGCATCTCTGGCCAATACCTCAAGTATTGTCAACAGATGTTTCTTCTGCTCTGTTCTGCTTAGCTTTGCTGAACCGTGGATGCTTTAGAATTCTGACCCTTCAGAGTTATCTGGTGTTTGCATAAGAAAAGAGGCTGCACATATCTGGATGAATACAGTACATTAATATGGAATTTTGATAGCGCATGTGCTTTTAATGCATGAAGCATTTTTTTCAAGACTGTTGTGATTGGAGGAATGATGTCATCGGTCTTCTGCTGAAGCACTTACTCCGACCTACATTTTCCTGCCTACTGTTCTCCCATGTCTATGTGAGTAACATTGTTCTTTGAGTAGAGAAGGTAGAAGTAATATTATGTTGAGGCTATATGTGGGCTCACTACTGAAAGTTAACATTTCCCTTGCATCATTTGCATGATTTTGCTTAATTTTCCTTAAATCTACTGCATGTAACAATATAAATAAGAGAGCAAACAGTTACAAGATATATACTACAAGAGTATTGTACAAGGCCAGCTTTTTTCCTATATACGAATAGGTAGCAGTATACTAAATATTTGTTTATTCAACTTGTCTACAAGTCTTGGAGGGCAACTCAAAGTATACGAGTTTGACCTGAAATAATTCATCAATTAACCGATCAGCCAATTGGTAGATAATTAATCTGCATATACAGTACTTTGAAATCTGAATAGTTTTTAGCTACAGCTCCTCTAAAGTGGAGTTTTCTCCCTTTATTCTTTTCCTAAATTCTCCTAAATGTGTTTGTACAGTCAACTTGTACGCCACGCCAGATTCAACCGACATTTCTATTTTCAGAAAAGTGTGTAAACAACATGCATCAACATGATGAACTCAGTCTGTGGGGATTTCAAAGAGCATACAGTATATGAGGAAATTAGTACGTTTAGCCTTGCACTCCAATAATACCATATAAGGCTACACTTTACTGCCTCACATCAGTTAACAAAGAGTAGAACTTCACAGCACCGACTGATTGCTCTGCAACAGTACAAGTGCATGTACAGTGCCTTGCATAAGTATTCACCCCCCTTTGACTTTCCTACATTTTGTCATGGTATAACCACAGATTCAAATTTATTTCATTGTGATTTTATGTAATGGACCAACACAAAATAGTCCATCATTGAATCATGGAATTCAAAATTATTTACAAATAAAACTCTGAAAAGTGTTGAGTGCATATGTATTCACCCCCTTTACTGTGAAACCCATAACAAAGATCTGGTGCGATCAATTGCCTTCACAAGTCACATTTCCAAGTCACATAATTAGTAAATAGGGTCCACCTGTCTGCAATTTAATCCCAGTATAAATACACCTGTCCTGTGAGGGCCTCAGAGTTTGTTAGAGATCATTACTTAACAAACAGCATCATGAAGACCAAGGAGCTCACCAAACAGGTCAGGAATAAAGTTGTGGAGAAGTATGAAGCAGGCTTAGGTTATAAAAACATATCCCAAGCTTTGAACATCTCATGGAGCACCATAAAATCCATCATCAGAAGATGGAAAGAATATGGCACAACCGCAAACCTACAAAGACAAGGCCGTCCACCCAAACCGACAAGCCGGACAAGGAGAAAATTAATCAGAGGAGCAACCAAGAGGCCCATGGTAACTCTGGAGGAGCTGCAAACATCCACAGCTAAGGTGCAAAGATCCACAGCTAAGGTGGGATAATCTGTCCACAGGACAACTATTAGTCATGTACTTCACAAATCTGGCCTTTATGGAAGGGTGGCAAGAAGAAAGCCGTTGTTGAAAGTGAACCATAAGAAATCCCGTTTGGAGTTAGCCACAAGCCATGTGGGAGACACAGCAAACATGTGGAAGAAGGTGCTCTGGTCAGATGAGACCAAAATTTAACTTTTTGGCCTCAATGCAAAACGCTATGTGTGGCAGAAACCCAACACTGACCATCACCCTGAGCACACCATCCCAACAGTGAAACATGGTGGTGGTAGCATAATGCTGTGGGGATGCTTCTCTTCAGCAGGTACAGGGAAACTGGTCAGAACTGAGGGAAAGATGGATGGAGCTAAATACAGGGCAATCCTTGAAGAGAATCTGATGCAGTCTGCAAAAGACTTGAGACTGGGGCGAACGTTCATCTTCCAGCAGGACAATGACCCTAAACATACAGCCAGAGCTACAATGGAATGGTTAAGATCAAAGCATGCTAATGTCTTAAAATGGCCCAGTCGAAGCCCAGACTTGATCCAATTGAGAATCTATGGCAAGACTTGAAAATTGCCGTTCACAGACTGTCTCCATCCAATCTGACTGAGCTTCAGCTTTTTTGCCAAGAAGAATGGACAAACATTTCCATCTCTAGATGTGAAAAGCTGGTAGAGACATACCCCAAAAGACTTGCAGCTGTAATTGCAGGGAAAGGGGGTTCTACCAAGTATTGACTCAGGGGGGGTGAATACTTATGCATCCAACAGATATCAACTTTTTTGTTCTCATTGTTTGTGTCACAATAAAGGTATTTTTCACCTTCAAAGTACTATGCATGTATGTGTTACTGATGACCATGGCTGAAAGTGATTGGGAGAAACTAATTTTTAGCAAAAATAAATCACATTGTGTTTAGAACCTAAAAAAATACAAAGGAACTCAGCTCCTCCATTCTCCAAGAGGGCCCAAACAAAGAAAACAAGGCCCTTTATACGATGTCCCTTCCTGTCAGCAGCCAATCTGTGCAGCTCTATGAACCTATCACCACTTTGAACCAGGTGACAACAGTCAGTAATCCATTTAGCTGGCACGCAGCTGCACCTACACACAAATACTAGCCAGTTTAACAGGGTCAAGAAGTCGCGATTCACCTAGAGATCACCTCTATGGGCGAAAGCTGAACTCAAGTGAGTAATATCATACATAAATATCTATCAACACAGTTAAACAAAACACACTGAAAATAGAGGAAATTCAATCCATAGCATTCTCACCCCCTCTCCCTTCGGCTCACACTCAGGTAACCTTGACAGATAGCCAGCAATGAGGGTTTTACTACCTGGACAATGCTTAATCCTGAACTGGTAGGTCTGGAGGGCGAGACACCACCGCAAGATCCTGGCACTTTGATGCTGCATTGAATGCATCCACTTCAAGGCTCAGCGGTCAGTCTGCATCTGGAATTCCCTACCCGCAGGTAATAACGTAGAGAATCAACTGCCCAGTTAATGGCAAGGTCCTCTTTCTCAATGGTAGAGTATTTTCTTCTCATGGTCAAAAAGTGTCCTGCTCAGGAACAGAATGGTTCTCTCCCAGCCTTGACTTAAGGTGTTATGAGCCAGAGAGTTTAAACACAACAAAACATGACAACAATTTTAGGTAAATGATCTGAAAATAGCTTACATAGTCACAATTAAGTCCAGCCAGTCATCTGCACGTGCACTTTGGTGATGCGCGTGCCAACTGCATTATTTAAGAGAACAGTTGTGTGCTCCCTAAAGTATATATAGTAAATATATGATCCATTAGTAAAAATCTTCTTTCTATTAAGAGCTGACTAATGTCTCTGGACTCCTGTAAAGGGTCTGGACCACTCATAAGTTCTGTACTTATCTGCAAGAAAACTTAAAATCTGAGATAATTGGTGAATGCAACAAGCTTTCCTTAATCACTTGTAAGCAACTTAAGAACCAATCTGTTTTGTAGGAACTGTTCTCTCATGAGGCCCATTGTTTGTCAAATAAGCTCTACCCTTACATTAGCTGCTGTTAGCATGAGACCTCCCCAGTGCCTGTTTTAATTTGTTGGGCCGCACATTCAATAATTCTAATTAAGCAGCCCTACAGTCAATCCTAAATGATGACCCCTGTTGTAATGCTACAAAACCCACATAGTTCAGGGTGAATAGTTATTTATAAGGGTCAAGTAACTTTTACTCCAGAAGCAATTGCTCCATCCCAACAGTCTAAAACCCTACCCTCAAACCTTTTGACCACAATCAATCCCACACAATGACCAGGAAATTTGGCCTGACCCTAACCAACCCTCAACTGTAGAGATGGCAGATAAGAAGTCATTTTTATCAATTATTTTTTATGATGATGGTCATGGTTTTGGGAAGCACTGATGCATGATAAGCAAGATCAGAAAATGTTAATTTTCATCTGTTTAAATGGCTACAAGTATTATTACGTGGATGTCCGTGACATTTGGTGGCATTGGGTTCTGGACGATTAAATACTCAATTTAATTTCATTCCAAAGTGGTTGGCACACAAATCCTTCCTGTCTGTCCACAAGTATTACAATCCTTTGTGTTTTGTGGGAACCCATTTTATTAGACAACGCCACTGTTGTAATACAGCTTTCTGTTGACTGACACAGATAGAGAAAAATATGTGTCACTGAATCATGAATTTGGCTACATTAAAACCAACGTTACATCTGCCAACGTACATGAGGTCACCTCTCTCTACTCTCAGGCACAACTCATAGATGCGAACCAGCAGCAGGCACAGGAGTCACAGTAACATTAATATACAATCAGTTAGTTACTTGGTTGGGTTTAGTAAAAGATTGGGTTCAAATATAGACTTCCTTAAGGTTAGAGGACCTTTGTTGTCAAGTAAGCACACATTTGTGGACCACTCATGGTTCCACAACACAGACCAACCTATGAGCCTGTCTTTATAGGACAGTCTCATTAAAACAGAGTATAAGTGGTCACAGAAGCCAGAGGAGGTGCCCTCTCTTCCCTAACATGCCCTCTCTAAGTACTAACACAAGAAACTTTTATAATAAAGTTGACTTGATATATAAAGCCATTTAGCATCAAAGGTAAGTATACATGTATATACTGTACATGCTGTATCTATGTACTCTGTTCATACAGTTTATCTATGGTAAATGGATTGTTATTCTATGGCTTCCGACCACTCAAATGGCTTTACAGTGCAAACCACGTTCACTTATTTACATACATTCATAAAGTGCTACTATATGCAGCACACCACTCACACACTGCCGGCACACAGTATACTCAGGTACAATAAAATTGTAGGATGCATCACTCTCCGGTCAAGTGTAGAAATAAAGTGTAAAAATATTGAAAAATATAATCATATAAATAGAGACAGTATAAAACAGTAGCAGCATTTGAATCCAGCACAAAACAACAATAATAGCAGCAAGAAACATTGACATACCATAAGTTAACATAGCATTAACAAAAATAACTATACACAGACAATAGAATAAGGCATAAGGCAAAGAGTTCAAAATGGTGCAAGAATGTTTTTTGCAGTTGCAGTCCCTAAAGGTAGAGTACGGTATGTATAATAGTACATAAGTTGAGTTAAGGTGAAGTTGAATTTGCTTACTTCTGCTTAGCTTTAGTGACATTGTTTTAGCTGTATATCTTTATCACCCTCGATCTTCCTGTCTCTTATTGGCACTGTGTGTAAGTAAAGCTACTCAAAACTGGACGAGTTAAACATACTCAGCCAATAAAAGTGAATCTCAATCAGACATCTACTTATTTCATTATCAAGGTAAAAGAATAAAATAAAAAACAAACTAGTCTTAGACAAGAAAAATGACAAAAAACGTGAGAAGTGTTTAATGGCAGCCTGCAGCCTTCAGCCATCATGTGGCTTGATAGTCTGACATGGTGGCGGATGATTAACTAAACCTCATCACCACATGTCCCAGCATGCCTCACTCTTTGACAGCAGCTGGAGACCAGACCTAGACCAAGATTGCCATGACAACCACTGCTTGAAAGGAATTACGTATGTCTAACAGACACGCTATAAGCACACACAGTCCATTAGTCCAATGAAACACAGAGTCCATGAACAAATCAAGAAAGTGGGATGAGAAGAAACGATAAATAGCAGTTAAGAGGAGTAATTGCGCAGCAACATGAGAGCTGTGCAGAGCTGGGTCTGTTGTGCCTTTCTAAGTGATTTATATGATTTGAAAGGGAATCTGGCAGCAGATGCTGAGTGGCAAAGTGGGTCTCCTACAGTTGGTATTGTCTGAGTGTGCTGCACGGCATGTGTGTGCAAACAAACCCTCCTATTCAGCATACCCTCAGGAGTCCCATCACAGGGCTGTTTGCGACAGTGGAGCCTTGGACAGATCCAGGAACAAGACAAGGTGGGGAGAAAAAGGAGGAGAGGTGGTACACCTGCGAGAAACTAACACTCACATTTTTGTAAAAGTCACTTTGGATCATTATGCGATATGAATAAAAACTGAAACAAAGCAGAGAAAGGTGAGAGATAGCGGGTAGGGGGCATTTGCACAGTCACTGCAGCAAGCATTGGAATAATGATGGTTTGCTCCTTTCATAAATCCAGCCTTATTGCAAATCCCTTTCTTTCTATTCTGAGACATGCCCTCAGCAGGTATTTCAGATAACTACACTTTTAGTTATTAGCAAAGGTGAAAGTTAGTTCGAGGGCAAAGGATGTCTGGTGTAATGTAGTACTTTTCATCAGAGTTGTAGCAGAAGAAGTGGGAAGGTGATAATTAGATCTGTCACTCTGTTTTAATATCTCTCGGAGCTGCCCAGCCCTGGGCTGAATTGTTGCAAAGAAATGCCTCATTGTCTCTGCTGCTGAGCTGAAACCATTTCCATGTCTGATATTCAGCAGCAAAATGGGCTGGTGAGGAGTGATGGGCTTCAGTGGATATGAAAGGATTTTAGTTTAATAAGGCCACATGCTGTCTGGTGTATATATTTTCAAATATTATCACTTTAACAATAGCCTAGAGCCAAGCCAAAGGGTCTGTGAGGCTGCACAGAGGCACTCAGAGCTAAATGCTGGCACTGAGAGCGCTAAATTGTTTATGTAAAGCAGGTGTTGTGTTTACAATGTAAACCATCTTAATTAAGGGTGTTAACATGCAAGCATTTGCAATTCAGCTATTTCAGAAATTAAAATATTCCAGAACTAAAAGACCCTTTAATTTTCTCATTTCCATTAAAGTGATTTCTAATAGGTGGAGCACATCTACAGCTCAGATCATGATCAACTGTCTTGGTTCAATAGTCGGTCCAAAAGATGAACAACTTTGATTTAAAACATCAGGTTCCTTGATAAAAAAAAAGTGTTGAACTCTTCCTCTTGTTGTGTTGCTTTGTTTTCCTTAGTGTATTATGTGTGACTTTGCTCCTTAATGTCATATTTATGAATAGACCTTGTAAGGTGACCTTGAGTGCTGTGAAATGTATTATTATTATTATTATTATTATTATTATTATTATTATGTTTCAAACATCACTGATAGTCATGAGCTCTGACCAAAAGAATGAGATTGGAATATGAACAGCCCAAATGACCTTCTTCTGTAGGGTGTCTGGGCTCAGTTTTAGAAATAGGGTGAAGATCTATCGTTTATATAGTTTCAATGGGGTATGAATGTGGAAAAATGTTCAAAACAAACCCCCTTCAACTATGCAACTAATAGTGAGCTTTAGTGCTGGTAGGTGGCTAATTGTTACTGTTGGCTATAGGGTATGGCTTCCAAACTTTGTGCTGAGCGATTGGCTGCTGGCTGTGGCTTCACATTTATCACCCAGGCAGGAGCATGGTACTGATTAGAGATGTGTGGATCGGCTCTGACAACATCCGAATCAGCACGTATGCTTGACTCATCCGCCCCCATCACCTACCTGAAGGAATTATTCTCTCCAATTTAGAGACCCGCACCTGCATGAACATTCCACTCAACCTCTGCTGGTGATAATATGGTGAAATATTACACTTAATAAGGCTGGTTTTAACTAAATTCACATTTATTTAACTCGTGGCCATGACTTATTCATTTGTGGAAGCAAGATAAATAAAACTTGAGGCGAGTTATGAATCTGTTCTTTTCTAACAAGACCTGGCGAACTGAACTGAAGAAGCCTCTTGGATGAGAGATGAAACGTTTCACTTAATCACATGATGTAGCCATAATGAGCTTTAGTTTGACACACACTGTCTGCACAGACTCTGATTGAGGCCATACTGTTGCGGAAACGTTTGCAATTAACAGTCAATAAAAACTTATGGACCTATTTTCGTATGCTTGACTGTGGTATATTGATGACAGGGTACGTCTGGCGTATCTGGAAACAGGGAGAGTTATTGGTGGGGATTGACTGACCAACCAGACATTAGTTTAAACGTACCTATCCTACCCTTTAAGGAGAGTGCGCACCAGTGCAATAGTGTAGTGTCATTTTGGTGAGGACTGAAGAAAGAATCTCAGAGAGAGAGAGAGAGAGAGAGAGAGAGAGAGAGAGAGAGAGAGAGCTGACACAAGGTAAAGCTGTAAACTATCTATCTCCTGTTTTTCAATTGTTTATTTCATAGGATAAAAGTAATAAAAAGATATCTGGTTATCCTACCAACACACCCAGTACATCTCAATCTCTCCCCGTTTTCAGATACGCCAGGCACATTTTGTCACCAGGATACCAAATGTGCACACCATATTTTATCACCAATGCTGTGGATAAAATGTGCACACCATATTATCACCAGCATTGGTCATGTAACTGCACTTGGCACGGTGCACCTTGACGCAAAACAATATGTTTTGATTGACTAGTAATTGAAAACTGCTAAAAAAGTTGGACTCTGCCTTGCCTCAATGAGTGCTCGCTTGCAGCGCTCATTGCAGGAATCCACAAGATTCTATATCTTTGTCATTTAAATGTAAACAACATTTCCACATTAATGATGTTTGATGCCTATTTTACCCACCTGAACCCACCTGCTATTAATCAGAAATGTTAATATTTACGACCCTACCCACCCGACCCAGAGTCATAACTGCAATTTGTGCATCACTTGTACTGATCTTCTCATCCTAACCATCTAACTAAAAAACAAGAAATTTCAATGTAATGGTGGCACCATAGAAGAAAAGTGTGACCCCGACCTTTGACCTCCAAATTCTAATCAGGTCATCCTTGAGTTCAAGTGAGTGTTTGTGCCAGATGTAATAAAATTTGTGAGAACATGAGGTGTCCATAATGTTGACCTTCGACCACCCAAATCAAATCAGTTAATCTGTGAGTCCTAAAGCCGCTTTCAGAAATGCACTGAACTCGCCGAGATCCTTTGCAGAAACTGGTGTATGGGTGAACGCAAATGTCAAAGTGAGTGCAGAAGCCAATGTGAGAACACAGCAGGGGATTCACCACGAGCGAGTGAGGGCTTGATGACGCCTCTATTGCAACAGACGCAAATATGAAAAAAATAAGAAGAAAACAATTATCTCCCGGTGAAGAAGAGGAGCCACACACGTAGAAGACATTGACAAATAGTTTGTGGTGAGTTTCGGGCTGGCACTGTTGTCAATGTGCTGTAAACAAAATCACATGAACTCTGCAGTGGAAATAATACATTTCGTCCTGCCTCTGCCTGCTGCACCACCTGAATCCCACAGGGAGTTTACTGCTGTTGTGAACGCGTCTTGGCAGAGAATCTCCCGCTTCGTTCTCCATGTGTCAAAGGAAAACTGCTGAGAAAAGTCTGGACCAAATTCTTCGGGGATCATCCGTGGGAGAAAACAGCTTTACTGAACGTATGTAACAAATTTGAACCAATTACCTCAATGTTCTTCAGATATCATGTTCACAAGCCAAAAAATGTCCTTTGTGAGGCCACACTGGCCTTGACCTTGAACTGCCAAATTCTAATCAGTTCGTTCTTGAGTCCAACTGAGCGTTTCTAACAAATTTGAATGAATTCCTTCTAGGGGTTCTTTATTGTGTTCACAAGAATCGGACGGATGAACAACCGAATAACATAATGCCTCAGGCTACTGGCTATTGCCTGCGTGGAGGAGTAAAAAAAGATTTTACAAGGAAACTTTCCTGTAGCTCTCCTGTCTCTTACGTGCAGGGGTACATGTGGTTGTGATTCATCCCAGAACAAATCACTGAGACTTTTAAATTGCCATTCCGATCATGATGGGGTGTTTATTGTTCATTACATTAGATTAACATGGGACAGCTGCTGCATGGGGAAATGTGAATGTGCTTGCATGGATTTTTGGCGCCATCAATCATGTGGCCGTGCCGGTTTAGAGGTTTCCAAACCATGCCGTCAGTCAATCAGCCCACTGCAACGCTGACTCATGTCACATTTGGCAAATGGATAGTTTCAGACACCAAGATAGATTCCCGGGGCTTTCTTTTAACCATTTTTGTGGCCTTCACTTTATTTTTCCTCTTTTTTAATCACAGTTACAATCGGTGTTCATCTTACTTCTCCAGGTTTTTATGCTTTATTTAGATCCTTGAAGAGCTGGTTTGACAAATTAGATCAAAAGAAAATAGATTTCTTGAAAGTACTAGGATTGTCCCATAGAGCTTTTCTAGTTCAGAATGGAAGTCACCTCAGTCACAGCTTTTTATGTACTTACTAAAATGATAACCTTTTTTAATTAGACACAGGAGAGGCCATCAAAGATATTACCCCGGGCTAATCTGCTTCTCTTCTCATTTGGGACCATAACAGAGAGATGGGCAGATTGAGGTGCTGTTTTGGGGCATGTTTTTCTTTTGTTTGCACAGCTCAGACCTAAGTGTCAGTTTCTCTCTAGCCAGACACAAGAAAAACACATGTTCTCTGAGCTTGAGAAAAGCGAGAAAAAGTGAGAGGAAAGGAGTCACAGGATTCAGCTGAGATCTGATTGCTCTGGGGTACAAGAATCAGGACATCATGAGGAGCAGGTTGCTGGATACAGTATGCAGTGCCTGATGCAAACACAGAGTTTCCAAGGATTTTCTAAGTATGTGCTGTTCAGTGTGTGTACAGGGTTGCAGGGCATCTATGAAAAGTACTGCATTTACCTGTTAAAAATGCATCTATTTCCAGTTAGATATCCTGTAAATAATAGAATAGTGTAATGCAGTATAGGTTTATAACAAGTAATACTGGCGACCAGTCCAGGGCGTACCCCTCTGCTTGACCAATGTCAGCTGGGATTCTAACCTCCACAACCCTCGAAGGATAAGTGGTATTAGTACCCTGAGACCCTGTTCAGACATGTAAGCCAGGCAGTAGTGGAGTTGGTGATGAGTAATGGTGAATCAGATGCAGTTAAGTAATTATTGTTTTCCAGTGTCTTCCAATGGCATAAAATAAACACATCTTCAACATAAGTGGGTATTATATTTATATTTCAGGGTTGGGAGTTGTTAATGAATTTGGAATCATTGCTCAGATAAGTCATCGCTTTTAAAAAGGAAAGTGTAAGACATCAGGGTCTTTTTTAAAGAGAATGTGTAAAAAGCTCAGCTAATAAAATGTTAATCACTGTATTTACTTGGAAACTAGTTGGAAAAATATTCATCATTTAATATCATCCCTACCCCTTACACAAGTGGATCGGGTGGATTGAATGATGTTAATCATATTTAGACAAAATCTTTCACTATTATCGTCAAGAAAGTATGACATTTTTTCTAAAAGTTTGTTCATTTTCATTGCACTGAACAGAACTACGAGTTAAGTCGTATACGATAACACCTAGTTTGTTCAAAATGTTGTCCATCCTTTTTGGAAACCAGATATGTTCACAGTTTCAAATGGCCACACTCAAAAGGACAGATAAAAACCGGCTGCCACAGGTGGGGAAGACACAATAATTGTTTAAATATTGCCAGAATGTCAGACATTTTCAAACAGTCACAATAAAAGAAGAGAGCTACAGAGAGAACCTCAAAACCTGACTCCTTTCTCACCTCTGCACAGCCGGCATGGCACACTGACAAGTGAACGTTGGATTGTCTGCTCACAATAGTTAAAGAAATTGTCAAATACCAGACTTCTATTCTATTATGTAGTAGTAAAGAGCCCCCTACGCTACACTATCTCTGCGTGGTTCTTATACAGGCAGCCATGAAAATCATGGGAGTCTGTCAACATCCAAAACTACAGGCTATTTTTCACCAAACCATAACAAAACAGTCCCTCCTTTCAGACAATGTTGTTTTTTATTGTGATTGTATTCTTCAGCGACCAAGGTACTTTTCCCACTGGAACAATAAAGTGCATCCATCTTATCCGTTTGTTGCAGTTCACATTACAGTCACCAAACACTAAACTAAAAAACAGATCAGCTTATCAAAATTAAATGAATGAACCCATGTTTAGCTAGTTATCTAGAAAAGTTTCAGTCAAAACTGTTGTACTGAAAATAATTTTATTATTAGTAGTCGGCTATACTCTAAACCAATAATCTGCTGTGAGCCTGAGAGGCTGTAGTGCTGTTTAAGACCTGATCCACAGTGATCCTCTAACCTGTCAAACAAACGTCATCTTGTATGATTGTTTTTCACTCAGCTCCTGAACTTATGGCAAGACCTTTCAGAAGGACATCAGAGTCTGCAGCTCTCTGTTGGTCAGGATTGTCAGGATAAAATAATGCCTTCCATTAACAAACATTAACATCATCATGGCAATAACAAATCATTTGGACAAGCTGTGGCTGGTTTTCTGTATAAATAATGTTCATGTCCTAACTCGAATCCAGCATTACCTCTGATCCACTTGTGTAAGGGGTAGGGATGATATTAAATGATGAATATTTTTCCAACTAGTTTCCAAGTAAATACAGTGATTAACATTTTATTAGCTGAGCTTTTTACACTTTAGTTATTCTTTAAAAAAGACCCTGATGTCTTACACTTTCCTTTTTGAAAGCGATGACTTATCTGATCAATGATTTCAAATTAATTAACAACTCCCAACCCTTGAAATTTAAATATAATACCCACTTGTGTTGAAGATGTGTTTATTTTATGACATTGGAAGACTTTCAAGAATAAATACTTAACTGCATCTGATTCAGCATTACTCATCACCAACTCCACTACTGCCTGCCTTACATGTCTGAATAGAGTCTTTAGAAGTAAATATGCCAAAGTCAGGGGCTCACCAAAGTCCATCCATCCATCCAACTATTATCAATACCCCTTATCCTTTGAGGGTTGTGGAGGTTGGAATCCCAGCTGACATTGGTCAAGCCGAGGGGTACCCCCTGGACTGGTCACCAGTATATCACAGGGCCAACATCGTTATTTTCAGACATGCCCTGAACCCCAGATAATGTCCTGAGTGTTTCACCTGCCAGCCGTGTGGTAAAACCTCCGGATAATATCAGAATGAGCCCATGTGAGAATACAGCAGGATATTGTCTGGAGGATTCACAACCAGTAAGTAGAATCAATGCTGAAAATAAAACTAGGCGAATATCTCAGGATGAAAAAGAGGAGCAATACATGTATGAGACAACAACGATGATGTCAAATTGGAAAAACTATTTTGGTGGTAATGTGCTGATGTTAATGTGCTGTACTGTGCACATTTTCATGTTGTTGTTGACACATCTGACTGCATTCTTTATATGTCAAAGGCAAACACAATTTCCGGACATCATGTCTGGAAACCTACACAAAAACCAACCACGCTCACATTTCCACTAAACTAACCCCAACCTGCATGGACCGTTGGAGGAAGCCAGAGTCCTCGGAGAAAATCAACACAGAAACGGAGAGAATACAGAAACTCTACACAAGGTTGGGATTCTATTAACCTTCTTGCTGTTGGGCAACAGTGCCAAACACTGCAGCACTGTGCCTTCCCCCTCATCAAAGTTATTAGGATTCATTTTCTGGGCTATTTACAAACTTGTGGCAAGCTGTTGATGTATATTATAACATGGTGGACCATCTGGTTGCTTGGACAGGGACAAGTGATTTGAATATCTGAGGAAAATGAAAGTAAATTGGACATGGTCTTTATTTATACAGAGCTATTCTATTCTTGATGACCACTTGAAGTGCTTTACAGTACAGTTTATTGCCATTCACCCATTCACACACAAATTTACACCATAGTGCATCTATGGTTTGTCTATGAGGGGCAATTCGGGTTCCAGTATCTTGGCCTAGGACACTTCGCCATGCATATGGGGAAGACTGGGATCTAACCGCCAACCTTGGAGTTAGAGGACAACCACTTTTTCCCCTCAGCCACAGCCACCTGAAGTGCCACTTTGGTTTTTTACATAATTTTGAATCCTTAAAATCAAAGCAGGGATCAATTCAGGGACAAGTGACTACAACTGGCTTTTAAAATGGCTCTTAAATCTTTCTCAAATTGGAGGGTAGAGCTGAAAAAGCACGCTGTTTAGCTTTAGACCAAATTAGTCCAAGATTTCCCATTTAAAACACATTTCTGTTTTGACTCACATTAAAATTGTGCTTCCATCCAGAATGTAATGTCACTTTGTTTGCAGAGAAATAATGTTTCTGTGTTACATCATAGTGAGTGTGGCAATGAAAGAACATATTGTGTTCTGGAATGATAGCTCCCAAGGGTGAGCACATATAACAGGATGAAAACATCACAGAAACTTTCACTGCAGGGCTGTTTCCTGAAATTCCGACTAGACTAAAATTGATCAGAAATATGGTTACGGAGCAGAAGAAGCAAGTCCCTTAAGAAAGGCAATTTGAAAGTAATGATTTTAAGAAACCAATTTAGCAATAACCTACAAATGAGAGGACTCCTTGTTTATAAACTTATGTAACATTATTTAAAGACATAGTAAGGATACGCCATAGCGATAGATTAAAGGAAGATGCTGAACTGCTGTTGCTTCAGTCTTGTGATAGTTCGTTTCAAGGACAGTCATAAGACATAAGTTCATCATCCGGTCCCTACTGACCCCCTTCAATAATTTCGGATAGTAACAGCCCAGAAAATCTATTTTACACAATATGGGCCCTTTAAATCGCTGTAGAGCAAAAAGGGGAGGAGGAGAGAAAGAGAAACAAGAGGAAAAACAACCCAAACACACTCCTGCCTTGCACATAACACTCTTAAAATGAGGTGTATTTTGCGCTTTTCTACCTTGAGGTAGTGGAAAGCGTTTGCGCTTTTGATAAACAAAAACCTGGCCTGAAATCAGTCAAAGCTCACTCGGTCTCAGTCACTTCTAGTTGAAGAGATCGAGAAAAAGTTCTTTAATGAAAGTTGTTTAGAACAAAAGTTTTATTGGAGAGTAATCATGCATTTAGAGCCATCTGAACAGAGGCAGAATCACTGATCAGGAATGAGGTTGTAGCCACTAACAGGGGGTTAGTGGGAGTCTGTGTGTGACAGAGGCTTTGTGGTAGAGAGGAATGTGGTGAGGTGACCATGTAAACAGAGAAACACAAGGCAGATGTATTGGTTGTGCAAACTATGAGAAACATAGTTGCTAACATATAAATGGCCAAGTATTTAGTGTAGAGACCTCACCCTAAAAAACAATAATGTTAGGGCTTCAAAGTGACAAACAGACAAAATGCACCTGGGAATCTGGGGATGAGTGAAATCTGTCATTCCTGGCGTGTTAGAGGGCCCTTGTCAAGCTCCTGAACTCTTATGGGTTCCCCTGCTGTGGAGCAACCTAGCACAGGCCATAAATTAAAAACACACTTTCCCCCTGAATTTGATCCAGTATGACAGAGGAAAATGTCTCTAGCACAACAGCTAACCAGCAGCAGGTTCTGAATCCGGCTTCAGGTGATCAAAGTTGACATCGAAAGCAGGCAATCCAGATGCAATCAAAACAAATGCCACACAATAAACTAAAAAACTGAGAAATTGGAAATTGTAGCCAGAGAATAACATGAAGACAGCAACAACTGAGACTTTAAAATGGGTCCCATAACATCACCTCAACAGCCCATGTCTTTTAAATACATGCTCACTAAATGTTCATGCAAAGCTGAACTGATCAATATTTGATACAAGGTACGAATAGTCCCTATACTATTTTATGTATATATATATATATATGTCCACTCCATGCATCCACCTGGTATTTTCAGTACCATAATAAACCCTGAATTGGTAGACTGACAAACAAAGCTCAGCATCTTCCAGCTAAATTACCAGGTATTTCCTGTACTAAAAATATAGTGAATGTACTTAGAATTAGACTTTACAGAGTTTGTTCTTGTTGATCTGATATGCGAATAGACAACTTTAACTATCTATATATCTGCACTCCTGAGAAAATGAATGACCACATGTTTGAAGTTGAGTCCTGTTAAAGTCCTTATTGTAGTTGTATTACTACAAGTCCCAGGTTCCCACTGGAGGCAGCAAACACTCACTGAGCAATTGCTCTGTCGGAGGTGGAACCTTTTTATACACAATGGATGTAACAGAAAAAGACTAACTCATAAATCGTTTGTGTTCAGCCAAACAAATCTTCAGGTTGCATCTATAACGTTAGGGACAGAGATGCAGATTTGCACTGAGTTCTCTTAGTCAACCAGGGACTAA
Source organism: Verasper variegatus (assembly GCA_026259375.1). NCBI lineage: Eukaryota > Metazoa > Chordata > Actinopteri > Pleuronectiformes > Pleuronectidae > Verasper > Verasper variegatus. Next base: position 23,377,904 of record CM048044.1, read on the forward strand.
AAAGAGGACATATGAAGAACCGTCTCTCCTCCAGCAGAGAGCATGGAGAGTCTGAGACACTATTGCTGGCCTTCACTGGAAAGCAAAGGACTCTGGGAAGTTGTTAAATTGCAGGTGGTTTTATGCTCTACCGACCGGTCCACACTGGCTGAAGAACGGCTTGCTTTTCAAGTCAGCGCCCATGTTAACAGATTACAGTGGCCACACAGCCTGCGGTTCAGCTGCGCTGCTCTTCTAGAGATTCAAGGTCTCGACGATTGACTGCAAAATAGACAGTGAAAATTATGTTTCACCACAGTTTACATCTGTCGAATATGTCACAAACAAAAATATTCCTTCCTGTACTAGTTTCAAAGTAATAGCACTCCAGCGTTTCTGTTGACTAAATCCATTAATTTGTTTCAACAAGGCTTTGACCGGAAGATGCACAGCTTCATACCGTATTGCCTTGCATTTTATCCGACATTTATTCAAGAAAATACAGTAGTAATACCAGCAGCTCTGCTGTGCCAGTGTGAGCAACAGACAACTGTGACATGCAGCACAACCGCAGCCGTTCCGTGGCACAACAGCAGCCAGTCTGGCCCGGGCGTAAGGGTTTATGTCTGGGATGTGCTTGTTCTCATGTTTGCAACCATCAGAAGCTCCCATTCCTTACTTCTTCTTCTCTCTCTCTCTCTCTCACCCATGCCCACTTACTCATACACAATCTCTCTCACACCCACTACGCTCCTATAACTCCATGTAAAGCTCTTGTAAATGTCCCACGGCCACACTGCTGGTGACAGATGGTAAAGGCGGGTTGAAAACTCCCCAAATAAATATGTAATCCCCTCCTCACATGGGCTGTAGAACAACGCACAGATAATCCCATCAGAAACACTCGAGCAGCTCGGCGGAGCAGCAGGCCAGAGGGGAGATCACTCTCTGTGTGTGTGTGTGTGTGTGTTTCAGTGATATGAAAGCAGTGCCTGTGTGCTTTTCAAGTAATGGAGTAATAGAGGTGATAAGGTAAATGAAGTCATGTGCAACACATAGTGATGATTACAATTCACAAATCACATGAGTACTTATTTATAATGCTGTCGTCGATGGAATAAAGAGCTCCCATCTTTCAGCGCGCATGACAGATTCACACACCAATAACACTAAAAGTGTTTCCATTCATTTGATTTACACACGCTTTAGTTTTTCTACGTGTATGGCAGCCAGGATACAATTATGACACGTTGATAATCATAGGGTCTATAACTATTGTCCAAGCACAGACTTCGCACATAAACACAGGAGCATTGGCTGCTTCTACACACAGGGACAGATGTGTTTTAATGGCACCATTCTGTGATACAGGTGCAAACAGCACATTGTGTGTAATAAGCAACTTCAGAACAGAGGAGGTAAAATGACAGACACCTCACCCAGACAAATAAGTAATAATTAAAACATCATTAATGATATTAAAGCATTTTATTACAACATGGGTGGAGAGCAATGAGTTTCTCTGGGAGTCTGAACTTTCTTTGAATCTTTTTCCGTCAGAACTCGATTTCAACTCATTTCCACTTCTTATGAGTTCTTTCCATTGAATTTCCCAAACACTTTAATTTAGGTTGTCACGTTGTTTTTATTGCATATATTGCTCTTTTATCACACTATGCTCACATTTGACTGTTTTCATTGAGCACCAACATTCAAAATAAATTATAAATACAGTGGAAACCTTTTTAAAATAATCACCTTCCAGGTTTTTCCAACATTTACTTCCATTTTCCAACTTTTTTAAACTGTGCAATCAAAACCATTTGTGTTGTTAATATGCTCCTTTTGATCTGCAGCCATATAGAAAGCCTGTTTGTTCCGTGGTCTGGTAAAGGACAAGAAAAACAACACTGCTTTTCGTTGTTAATGTTTGAAGTATTAGGTCACGTTATTGGCCCCCCCTTGTTTTCTAGCCACAATGGCCCTAACTCTGCAGAGAAGCTCATCAACAAATGCCTTTATGTTCTATTTCAGTTTATGTGAATTTACATGAATTAATCATTATTTCCATTGGACATTAAAGCCTTGTTGTGCAACAGGAGAGTCAACGTGTTGCTTACATGGCTCCACTGGATTAAAAGTTGTTTTTAAGCACCAATGTATTATCTCATGTAACTATCATAACCCTTGTGTTGTCCCTGCTTCCCCCAGCTGTTGGCCCCCCTCACATAGCCCACGCCATATTAGGACACACATGTAGGGCAATAGACAAGTGAGCAGCCCTTGCAGATGTATTTGTTACACCCGTGGCACGTGGTGTGAGTTTTACAGTCCTCCTTCCTGGGGCATATCTGACACCTCTTCCTCTTACTCGCCACAAGCGGGGCTGCTGCTAGGGCTATGGAGGAGGCCGGACTCTCAGGTCGAATGTCGTAGTCGTCGTGGACAAGAGCTCTCTGTGTGGCGGCGGCAGCGGCTTTTACAGCCTTCACAACCACGGCAGACGCTTCCGTGCGGGGGATGCGCTCCCTTCGTGCGATGAACGGAGTCCCGAGAGCCTTTCCCAGCTGCTCTAGGAACACCCTCCGCTTGTTCCACTTGCCCAGCATCCAGTCTGGGTTGATCTCTCTCCATATCACGAAGGCGTTGTAGGAAGAGACGTCGATAATGTTGTGAAAGATGACCAGGGGCCAGCGCGCAGTCATCCTCCTGCAGCTGTACGTTCCGATCACCTTGTCTAGGTTGTCCACGCCACCTTTGTTGCGGTTGTAGTGCAGGACGATGACCGGTTTCCTGTCCTTGCGGCCGCTGACGTCTGCCTTGGTGTGCCGTGTGCTCAGGAGCACCACATTCCTGTTTTTCTTTGGGATGTAGGACACCAGAGTGGTGGTGGGCGTGAATGCGAACTTGGATGAGAACACCTCTCTTCCCTTGACCGCGAGCAGCCCGGTCAGGAGCTCGGGCTTGTTCTTCCGAACCGTGCCGACCACGGTGAGCTTCCTCTCTAGGAGCTGCCGCGCGAGTTCGTAGGAGGTGAAGTAATTGTCTCTCTTTCTACGAGTCTGGTGGTATCGCCATAGTCTTGTCCTCCTTCTTCTTCTTCAAAGGATGACGAATCTGCAGAAGCATCACCCACTGGCTCGTAGTCTTCATCACCGTCGTCGTGTTCGTAGTCACCGTTGTCTTCGTCTTCATCTTTGTCTTCGTCTTCGTCGCCATCTTCGTCGCCGTCTCCGTCCTCTCTGTCTTCTTCTCGGCCTGCTTTTCTATCTGCTTCTCGGTCTGCTTCTCCATCTCCTTGTCCGTCTGCTTCTCGTTCTGGCTCTTTCGCATCGTCTTCGGGTTCAGAGGATGGTTGCTGGGAGAATAGCTGTTGGAGAACCTGTTCTCTGGTGAAACGCTCCTGACGTGACATCGTACCATGGTCCGGGAGGGGGGCACATGGAGAATGACGCACCGGCTTCTTTGAGGGTCTAATGTACCCCCCCCCAGATTACAATTGGAATCAGGTGTGGGTCTAAATGACCCCACAGAGCACCACAGCGCCCTCTCTGGGGGTCTAAATGACCCCCCAGGAGACACACACACACTCTGGGTCAATCCGACCCAGGAACAACATGTTATGTACAAAATTGTACATAACATTTCTTGTTTCTATTCTGAGGTTTCCATGATTCACTAAGTTTTTACAGAACTCCCTGTTCATGTGTAAAAAACACATGATCATGATTCAAGCTGAGCTGAATGATCAACTTCTTCCTTTATAAACTTTGTGGAGCTGCACAGTACAAAATGCAAACCAGCTTGGCCCTACATCATCGTAAAGTACCATTAAAACACATCTGTCGCTGTGGGTACAAGCAGGCAATATTCCCATCTTTATAGGTGGGGAGTAATTAAATTTGTACACTTGGGTAACCGTTACAAGGCTTGTGATGAACAAAGTGCCATAACTCTGTCCTGGTTACCATAGAGTAAACACAGGGAAACAAATAAAGGCAGAGGAAGAGAAAAACTAAAGCAACCATAAAGCCAGACTACATAGTTCACTGTTTCACTGTTCTAAAGGTAAAAATGAATCTTTTTATCATATTCCTCTCATTTTGTCAGACAAAGTATGACACTAATACAGTATAATATAAGAGGCTGTTGTAAAACAATGCCTCGTTGTTACTGAGGCCCTGTTCTGCGATTCAAAATGCATTCATAACGATCTTGTGATAGCTCCTTGTCTTTGAATTGTCTTATATAAATATGACACATCGTCTAAACCGTTGAGCTCATCTAGCACAGGCAACTGTCTGCAGGAAAATGCTGGCAGTGTTTTTTTTTTTATAACTAATATATACAAGTGCAAACACTGCATTACAATGCCTGAGGAGCTTGAATCCTCTTAGGGGTGGCAATGTGCCCGTATCACCTCCCTGTATTTGTGTTTCTTTTTTAGGCAGGTGTTAAGGATGTCTGAAAACACCCCGGGCAGGCAGCTGTACTGTCTGTACCACGTTACATAAGTGCGGTCAACTGTCACATTAAAAGAAACCACAGATTCACTGCTACATCAGGACATGAAGAAAAGGCTTGAAATGTTTTATGACTATTTCCTGGGGTATGTTATGTCTATTTTAGTTATGACTCCGCTAAGCAGTGCAGTGTACTTGAGGTATGGCCCGAGGTCCTCTAATTACAAAGCAAATACAGTATAATTCCATTTAATGACCACTCCCCAAAGAGTAAGTACACATAGTTCTGATTAGGCTTTGTTGTTCGAATTTCAAATGACTAACAGTTTCCAATTACATTTAATCACTGGCAACCATTTCTGTCACCAGGGGTTGATTAATTAATAATTGATTTATTCAGGTTATTATTCAAAACAAAGTTATTTTCTACCTTTGGAAGTGGGAAGTTGTGCATATTGTTAGCTTTTGGCAACAACAACGTGGTTAACAATTTAGTAAGCTAGTTGTCAGATAATGTTATGCAGAAAATGCAAAGGCACACCAAACAGCGTCGCCATTCTCGCTCACACCCTGGTTACATCCCACATCGATTAGTGTAACTCCCGTCTCTTTGGTCTCCCTCACAAATTCCTTCATAAACATCAACTAGTCCAGAATTCTGCCGCTCGCATCATTTCCAGAACCCCCTCCACTGATCACATCACTCCTGTCTTTCAGCCGCTTCATTAGCTCCCTGTCAAATACTGCATTGTTTTTAAGATCCTGCTCCTCACTTTAAGGCCCTCCATAATCTCACTCCTCTATACCTTTCAGAACTCTACACACCCTCCGGCACCCTCAGACATTCTTTTCCAGGTAAATCCAAGCAAACATGCAAACTCCTATGTACTTTCCATTCAACAAAAAGAAAAAAAGAACTTCCATTGCTTACATCTATGGAAATGAATACGTCACAACTGTCAGATAATTGCAGTGTTCAAGGATGTGACCATGATAAACTCGACTCCATTTGAAGGCAGCATTAGCACAAACAGCAAAACTCCTGTTGATCTGCTATTGGACTGTTGCTGTTATCATTAATAACACATCAGTCTGACAGAGCCAAAATATGACAGTTACACAACTGTTCCTTGTCTCTCCTCTCTTTCCCCATCTCTTCAACCTCCCCTCCTCTCTCTCTCTCTCTACAGTCATCAGTGCTGCTCATTGTGGGATCTGTTGTGTTTCTGTAAATATTGTACAGTACTTGAGATAATGTACAGTATGTGGTGATTTTGCTCTATACAAAGACAATTGAATAGAATTGAATTATGAACTCCAGCAAAGAGCACAAACACAGAAAGCAAATTTAGGCGACAACATAGTGTGACTACAAGGAAAGCGGAGGATAAATAAAGGGTGAACACAAACACAGGTATGACAGCATTCTGTGGAGGTAGCATTAGCAGAGCTTTTGTGATTGTTGTGGTTGGAAACAAGATTGATGAGTAAGGGTCAGTCAGTAATTATCTGCGGGTTCATCATTTCCAGTGATCTTGCAATTTCCCTTTCAAAGATGTGTTGTTAACATAAAATATTGATAAGTGCAGCCTTTAACAAACACCACAAACTACAGTTAGCATTTCTACTGTTGTGAGAAAATAAAAGGAAATCCATGTCAGCCCTATAATCAATGAGCTATGTGTGCTATATGATTTGTAGTGCAGAAAAATAAGCTGAAGACAGCACATGTCAGGGTTACCCACATTTTATACACTGGGAGTTGGGTTATCATCACTGACTGATACATTGGATACTTCTGAGATGTTTTTCTGTATCCAAAATTGACATGAGTTTAAGGTTTGTAATTTTCTACTATCTCTAATATGTGCTGTACAGTATGTGGAACAGTAATTACACTTGTGTGTGTGTGAGTGAGGAAACAGCATGCCCTTGTGGTGCCCTCACAGTAGTATCTTTTTGAGGAAAGAACTGAATTGGGGTTAGTTTGCTCTAATGAATGAGCAGCGATGCCCTGCTCAGACTGGGTGTTTCACTCCTCCCTCCTGTTTCTGTCTAAATGGGCTCAATGAAGCAAACCTTTATGGCCAATAAAACATTCTCACAAATGCATTTTCTCCCCTGTCATTGGCTCTATGAGACAATCAGGATGAAAAGTAACTGCACAACTTGGCCCCTATAGTGTTACACCATTCAAAAGAAATAAAGGAGGGCGTTTGCTCTACAAAACAACCACTGAAAGTGTCCTTGAGGGAGTCATTACTTTAACACACTTTAATAAATGTAAAAACATAACTAGATACAATTAATAAACAAGGAAAATGTAATTTGTTTATTTCAGTGTGCAGGTTTTACACGTATAAGCAGACTTTCTGAGGGAGGTGGGGTTCACCTCTAAAAAGGATGGAGAAATGGGCTGGAACTAAACTGTTGTTTACCCATGAGGAATTACTCTACATCTTGTTCTGCGGTGCATTTGCATTCCCCATGTCTGCCTTTCACTTCATCTAGCTCTCTCTGCATTCCCTGGGAGACACACACACACACACACACACACACACACACACACACACACACACACACACACACACACACACACACATTCACCTTTTTCAGCTACATCTGTTTGTGTCTCAGTTCTTTCTATCTGTCTGCGTGAGTTCGGTGAGAATGTACGGCAGCTCGTACTTTCTAACATTATGTTTGTGACAGCAGCTGTGTCTGAACACCATGTTCAGACGCATTTATTCGGTAATGCAGCATCCCTGAGGATGACTCTCGTCTAAATGCTGTTGCACTACCTCTGTATCACATGACCAGTTAGTGGCACTTGAACCATCACAGATTAAAATACAGGCTCATCCAGTAAGTGGCAGGAAATGCAAAAAAAAAACAAAAAATGATGATATTAGTCTGGGCCAGAAAATGCATGAACAAATCATTTGGTACGTGCTTGCTTTGCACTGGTAAATACATCCTCTTGTAAATAGTTTAGTCTTGCACTACTGTTCCTTGAATTTCCCGAAAATATACATATACATTCTTCCATATATTGATAAAACCTTTCAGAACTTGGCAGTAATTAATGATAGTTCATGTTTCATGTGACAAGATTTTCATCTTACCAATAAATGACAAGAAAACTGAAGATCCATTCATGTGACAAGCAGGAAAAGCAGAATGTGTTGCACTTTTTCTGATATTCTTTTCTCTGCCAACTGATTGATCAATTTGTTCACTTGACACTACTGTACAACCATATTACAGCAGCATTCACAGCAGTGAAGTGAACAAAACTGACAGATAGATGAATTATGTTGAGATGGAGATTGCTCTGACAATGAATGGGGGGGTCATCACTGAGCTGAGTCAGCAGAGCTAAGAGAAGACCATTTATCCTGCTCAAAACAAATGAATGTACTGTACCGAAGAAGTGAGGGTGTCTTTGAAATGTGAGCTGGGTGGGATATGCGTGTGTGTGTATGTGTGTGTGTGTGTGTGTGTGTGTGTGTGTGTGTGTGTGTGTGTGTGTGTGTGTGTGTTTGTGTTCGGGGGGGTTATAAACTGTATGTATGACTGAGTGCATTCATCATTGCCTCGACAGAGAATTGATCTGCTGATATCTCTGTTCCATATCCAACCAATCGCAATGTCCAAACACCAGCAGCCACCAGCCTAATAAAGTCGGATGCAGAGCAGCGCAAACAGATACCCGTCCCTTCATTACTGAGCGGCTGCCAGTGACGTCATCTGGTCCTCGTCCTAATCAGTCATCATCTCTTGCTGATAACGCTCTCTGAATATCATCACCATGGGAACTGTTGCGCATGTTATGGGTGGTCGTCAAGGAAACCTGGCAGAAAAAAGCGGTCCCTCTTCTCTCATGCACTGCCTGACTCATTGCGCTGTGCTCCTGCGATGTGAAAATAGCTGTGTGATCTAAGAGAGTGTGCTCGAGATAGAAAAAAGGATGTGAAAGGGCAAACTGTGTACTTACGGTGATTATCCCAATGACAGCTACATTTTAAACAGTTCCCTCAGGCTCATTTCTCCCTCTGTAATCCAGATGTAACAGTGGGATCAGGACGTTTTTGTACTTTACGTGATTGTATTACACATGGGGCTCAGCTTTAGAGTGGGTATAAGAGGATAATAAGTTTGTTCACCTTTTGATTACTCACTACTCTGATGGATTTTGGTACTTTACTTGAGATTTGTGCCTATAAACACCTGCCTTACTTCAATACTGTTACTGCTCCTCTGTGTATAGAATAAGCCAGATTAATGGAAGCATTGAATCACATCATGAATATGATCGTTTACTAGATTGTATTTAAATTGTGAGTTTAAAGTGTTCTAAACTTCACTCTGCACAAAATCCAGTGTTTTGTTTCTAATTTTTGAATGCAACTGTCAGTATGTTTTTTTTTTTACAGAAACTCAAAGTCAACTCAACAACAAACATCCGATCTATAAATCGGATGTTTGCAAAACAGCTTTTGTTACAAAGATACTTGGTTTAACAGTAGGAGAGAATATTATAGTTCAGTGCTGGAGTCAATTGTTGGTTACAAATCTATTTGATATTGTATCTGAGAGTATACAGTTATTGACAAATTCAAAGTTCAGTCTTGACCTGAAAAAACAATCTGCTAGAAAAACAGCCTGTGGATCCTATCACACAATTGTCTTTAGCAAATGTCCATTTGTCTGGCCTCTTTCATTCTTTAAAAGGTCTTTGAGGTTAGTTTTGTCAGCTGATGTTTTTATGGTTACGGGACTCAAGCTTTGAGTCAATATAGGCGAGAAGACCTGAAAGTGGAATTTTAGCATTTATTCCCAACTCCTGCTGATGAAGATCATGAGGTATGATCTAAAAGCTCCAGAACAACTTAGACTTGATAAAAGTCATGAAAGGCCATTGACTCCAATGACTGGAACAGTGCAATAAAATACTTTTACACTATAAACAACATTTTAGACATGACAAAGGCAGCTTGGTGTTAGAATGGGTTTGACAACTAAACTACAATATTATTGTACCTCTATAGACTTTATTATTGACTATTTTAGACATATTAACGTATTATATGTGCCTTGGAGCGCTCTGCTGGTAATTTCCATAACTTGACTTGACACCAACTTTTGTGTCTTTTAAAACTCTTCCTAAAATGGTATTATTAAAATATAATATTGCAAAAGAGTCCTGTGTCAAAATCAAATGTTCTAATTCCAACAAATCTTACTTTATATAACTTGTTCACATAGAATCTTCAATTTAATGTCACAGATTAAACTGCAGTGGGCCTATATGTTGTATTTACAATTAGTTTCACATCGACCAATGATAACATTAAAGTCCCACTTACATTAATAGCAATAATGCAACAAAATGATGAAATATGTTTTGTGGTTATTTTTTTCTTAAAGTACAATTACATAACTTTTGACCTTATCTTTATATTGCACATTTAGAAAAATAGAATGTATATAGTATTTCTGTTTATATTGTATACTCAATAGTATTGTTGGCCTATATAGTATTTCTATTGTTATTCATATTTTTCTATCTCATACACTGCTACTTCTTTGTGCTGCTGCATCAATTGTGAATAAAGGGGATTAAAGGTGCATCTTATCTTATCTCATTTTATCGTATCTTACAGTTTGTTGCTAATGCTTCTATGCTTTTGCTGTGAAAGAGTGAAAATATTAAGTTTCACTTGTAGCAGAGAGTTTGCGGGCCCGCGCCTCCTGCAGCCTGAGACGGGAGCTGTTCTTCAGCACCACCGCGCAGCTTCCAGCTGACCCGGGAGCAGCAGCAACTCGGAGGCTGCATCACCTCTGTCCTCTACCTACACTGTCTGACTGTCTGACACACACACACACACACACACACACACACACACACACACACACACACACACACACACAAACGCACACACACACACACACACACACACACACACACACACACACACACACACACACACACACACACACACACAAACCGCTCGTTTCTCATTAATGTTGTGTGTGTTTTCAGTTTGTGTTGGGTGGTGGTCACTGACCTTTCTTGGAGTTGCGGAGTCTCTGGAAGCCCTGCTGTTGTCCTCTCTGCAGCGTCGAGATGCCCGAGACATTATTGCCCATGACAAGATGCTGACGGCAACTCACCGCGACTTTAAACAGGAGCACTGTCGGTGCGAAAGATGACGGCTCAGAACACAAAAAAACACTCCTTCCTCTTCGGTCCTGTTGGGCTGGGGGAGGGCAGTGTTGTTGTTGTTTCTGATGAGTCCTGCCTTCACTCATCACCACACGACAGAGGCGCAGAAGGCAACAGGCAGAATCAGGAGCACAGGTGGAGTCAGGGCAGAGAGTCAGACCCAGAGCAGCTGATTCATCCATCTACACAGAGCTTCGTTTTATTGACAACAGACAACAGTGCGAGAACATCCGCATGCACACTTTTATTCATATCATTCATTTATTTATATATTTATGAATATATACAGTATATATATATATATTATTCTTTTAAATAAAATTGTGGTTCACACTTTTGTTACAGTTTTACAAACATTGGCAATTTTAAAAAGCTAACACTCTGGATAAAAAAAATATCCAGAGGGCCTAACTATCATGAAACACTTGCACCTCCTGCATTCATTATCCATCTGCATTGTGTAAAGCTGCCATCTAGTGTAAATCAATAAAGAAGAAAAAAACACAAACAACAGAATGTATGCAGTTGGGGTTTGATTTCCAGACTGCAGTTTCTGATCCAGCAGCAGCCTCATAGAGCTCTTTTGTAGGACCTGGATAACATTATGTACAACATATAATAGTAGTTTACTCTAATAACAATTTCCAAGTGGGAGTGAAGTGCCAGAGGAAGCTCACAATGAAAATATTGAGGAATGATTCATTAGACAGACTTGGTACCATGTTCCAATAAAACTCCTTTATAAAGACACATGTCCCTTTTTACTTTATCATTCAAAATGACATTCAGAATTTCAGGATCCCAAGCAAATTGATGCCTTGTTGTTCCATGGGTGAAAAACAGTGGTGGAATGTAACAAACATTCATTTTCACATCTCAATCATTTCAGCCCTGGTTTATTTGGTGACATCCATATCTACTGTAAATGAAAACAACCAGTGTGACCATTGTACTCAAGGTATTATATTTTAATTTGTATGTTTCAATATCATACTATCATATATTACAAATTTACTATACATCGAGGGAAGTGTTACACTGATACTGTTAGTGTGTTTTGCTGCTAATTGCACTATATTTACTCTCATTTCTCATTTTTGTACAAAGGTAAATGATGCAACTGTGTCTTCATTCACTAATGAAATACCATTCTGCTCAGATAATTGATTGATTGAATTAGGTACCTTCGTTTATACCATGCCTGTCGGAAGACTTCAGTTGATTTGGTTGCAAAATGGACCACTGAAAATTCCAGTTTTCACACAGAACTTTTTATTGACTGACCCTTAGCTGTGTGGAGAACATGAATATTACAGTTTTTTTCCCTCTTCTGTTTGGATAAGTTTAGAGCGACTGCTGTTCAAGCTGTGTGTGTAGAATACATAACAGTTTTACCTAGTCTAATTTGCAGTTGGCTGAAGTACGACTGCAGATGTTTAAGCAGATGTAGTGTCGGGTCATAACAGTGGGAGCTGGTTGTCAAATGTGTGTCTTTAAAACTGCTGCCATCAGATAGAGAGAAGAGAGGAGAAGGTGACCTTGCAGGAATCCACTTTCATATGTCATTTGACTGCAATGAAATGAATGGGCAGGCCACACCCACCTATACATCTCTGGCATGGTAATTTAGGTTGTGAATGATTTTACATGAAAGCCTCAATCTGGACAAGAAGAGAGACTGGAAGTCTGTGTTTTAGCTCAACCTTGCTGCACAATTAGCCTTTGCCCATTCTGACAGTTTGTGACTTGTCAGGAGGTAGAAACCAAAAGAAGAAAAAGAATGTTCTTGCCCTTATTTGCTCTTATTTGGAGTTGTTTCTATATAAATTGCTTAGATGTTGCTGGCTCTCTTATTTATATTCAGGTCAAATTACTCTGAAATGTGTCAGTTACTGAACACACATTACATGCCAGTTTTTGTAATTACTCATTGCTTTACACAAAAAAGATAATTCTATATGCTTTTGGACAACAGCTAAATCAAACTTTTACAGTAACACAATCAAGATCCAATCAACTGAGGATTCAAGCGAAAGCAAAAAAATATAAAAAATACATCCCACCTCAGAGGTTTTCTTGCAAACAGTAAAGTAAACCTTGAGTATTTATTCAGAAGTTAAAGTTTATATTATTTGTTTGCCACAAACTACACTGGACACAGATGTTCTACCATTTTGAAAAGTTGGATGGCAATGTGTGAGGCTATTTGAAGGCCGCTGATGCTTAAACTGTCCATCTTGACTCATCACTTTTTATCCCTGTGACAAAGGGGAGCTCTTACTAAAAGACATATGATTAGGTAGTCCTGTTAACATGTAAGAAGTTACAACCCGCCCCTACTTTCTGACTTATTGTAACTGATTTTTGAAGGAAAAAAAATATTTTGATGATCCAGTAAAGACTGATGGTTGCTGTCAATGATGAAAATCAATTTATTTATTATATTATTTGTGATACTTATTTGAGCTTTTATTTAAACCCATATGATTGGAGAGGCCACATCATGCACTAGATTAAAGATAGTGAATGAAGCGTCCTGGTCATGTGATGTTTTAAGGAGTTAACAAAACTCAATAGGCCATGATGCACGTCAGGTAAATTAACTTATCACAAAAACTGCGATTTCTCAAATATATCTCAAAAACAAAAACACAAAATGGAGCATGGGGGTCAGAGGAACCTTGTAGCGTGGGTTGTGCAGGAGAGTGGAGATACTGTGTGAGTGTCATAAGGTGCATGAAAACAAAGTAAAAGGAAAGAAGTGGAGAGGAACTAAAACAACATAACAGAGCAGCCGCCTGCAGGGAGAGAGGAACGTGGCAGCAGCAGTCAGAGCTTTGTAGATTGGGAACACTGTGTGATCCGCGTGATCCCAGCACCAACGAGCCCTGCCCCAACCACCCGGATCAAACTGAACCATGGTTCTGTTCGTTTGCAGAGTGAAAACAGCATTAAACAATAGAAAAAGAAAAAGAAGAGGAAGCAGTTGCAGGATTGCTGTGGTCTTCACCTCTGACGATATAATAAGATACCTTTGGACCACGAGGACGTTCATTTGGTCCATTTGAACTAGTGTGAAGTATTGTAGTGCTGTGGAGTACTGTGGAGTACTGTGCCTGAAGGTGCTGATGCTGGGAGTAATACCATCATGATGTTACCATGGCAACCTTATGAAGCTTCCTTCATTTTCTCCATTCAAACAGAAAGATATTCCCCCCAACTGACAACACACCCACATCAGATGCTGTCCACAAACCAATCAGTGTCAAGTATAGGTAGACGCAGCCCACGTAGGTGATGATGACAGGACATACCTCACAGAGTATTTTCTGACAAATGAAACATTGGCGAACGGAAGTGAATACCCTATTTTGTCTTTGTGCATCTACCAGTAAACTGAAGTTACCAAAGAGCAAGTTGACAGTTGAACTTGATCGCTGTGAATTAAGTTTTTATAGCAAGTTAGTGGCAGAAAACTAAGATATTTCAAATCTCTTGTCTCAGCTGTTGTGAATTGGCTTCAAGGGCCAGTTTATAGGATTAAGTGACATCTAGTGGTGAGGTTGCAGATTGCAACCCACTAAGTTTACATGATACATGGTACAATGTGCAGTGAAATGTGTTATTGTGTCTGCAATCCAGTTTTTAGAATAGTTAAATAAAAGACACAATATAAAAATAGAACACAATAGTATTACAAGGTCAAATATAAAAATACTATAATATATACATGTAAAGTGAGGAACTGTGCAAGTATGCAAGTGTTCAGAGTCCGGTATAATGCTCAGAGTTGAACAAACAGATGGCCTGAGGGAAGAAACTCCTCCTCATCCTCTCTGTGTTGGTTCTCAGGCAGCAGAACCTCCGGCCTGACGGCAGCAGGGAGTAGATCAAGTTTCCAGGGTGGTTGGGCTTTCTGAGGATCTTCTCAGCCCTTGACCTGCATCCTCTTCTTGCAGGTCGGAGAGGGTCGTTCTGACGGACCACTCGGCTGAACGGACTTCCCTTTTCAGGGCCAAGAAGTGCAGCTGCCCATCCAGGTGGTGAGGCTCCCACTCAAGATGCTCTCGATGGTGCGGGTGTAAAGGTTCCTGAGCACCTTGAGGGGGAGCTCAAAGTCTCTTAGGCGTCTGAGGTGGAAGAGACACTATCTGGCCTACTTCACTGTTCTGTTTACATGGAGTGACCAAGACAGGCCCCGTGTGATGGTCACACCGAGGTATTTAAAGCTGTACACTCTCTCAACCTCATTGTCCTGGCACCAGCTCTCCAGGTGGATGATCTCCGACCTGTAGGCTACCTCGTTGCTGTGGGAGATTATCCCCACAACTGCTGTGTCGTCGGCAAAGTTTCCAAGCATGTAGGAGAACCTATGGTCACCTTGAGGTCAAATAAAACCATGAAAGTCTCTCTTTGGAGCCAGAGTTTGGTTTGTCCATTTGGGGCTACTGTAGTAACATGCTGGTGTAAAATAGTGGACTCCACTGAAGAGGACCTGCTCTAGATGTGATAAGAAGGGTTCAGTCTAAGGTAACAAGAACACAGTGATTCTTGGTTTAAGGTGATGATACATTGATGAAATATTTATGAATAATATATTCCACTGGTGTGTATAATCATGACCTCAGAACTAACTATGTTAGAATAAATGAAACACACAGAGATTTTCTCTGTATCTAACATCAGAAGTTACTTTTTACTTTTCCCTTTATTTTTTACAGGTGGAAGATAAAAGTCGCAGCCACTAGGCTTTCTGCAAAACAAACGCTCAAAATCAATAGGGGAAATACTTTCTACATGAGTAACTGGTGAACACTGGCACAGATAAAGGATACATCGCTTTGGAGAGAGTGTCAGAAAGGTAGAAAGCCCCAGCAGGATACAGTCCTACTGGCCATCTCTGGCATATATGACTCCAGAAGTGTAGCACACCCGCTCTGGGCTGCTTTTTCATCCTCCTTTCACTCTTTGATGTTTCCAAATTCAGCTGGAGCTGGACCCCCAGGTCTGTCAGATCTCCAGAGAACTGTGCAAGAAGCAGAAGCTAGAATGGGAGGCGAGGCAACTGCATGGTCGGCATGGAGGTCACAACGGCGGCCATCACACTCACAGACTGCGATGCCGGAAGTAGTGCAAGAAAGTGAAGCAGCCAGATAATCAAGGTGGATAAAGGAGAGGGACATGAAGGGAGATGTTGATGAGGAGAAAACAAACAGATACTGAAACACAGGTGCACTGACATACACCTACAGGAATGGTTATTTCACTATGCAGTCACTCTTGTTTATCTCAAAACTGCTCCTTTCCATCAGCAGGCTTTACAATCCATACATCAAACAATCTCTTCCATCCTCAGATGCTCATGTGTTCATGATGACATGTTACTCATAACTCTGCTGCAGAAATCTGGGGAATATAGACTCTGGCAAGAATGATGTTAATTTTGCTAAGACGTGCACTCCAACAGAAGTCATTTAAAAATGTCTGTGAATGAAAGTTTACTAACTCAACTCACGTAAAATAGATTATCATGTAAATATAGAATACGCACAGCCTCCAAAATAAAAATATAAACACAGAGCAGAGAACAGCAGGGAATGGGGGAACAGCTGCAGATGCAGAGCCTGGAGTCGGAGCTGGATGGAGGTAGAACTTTTGGAATGCTATATCAACAGCAGCATTAGCATTAGCAGCAAGCAACATCATAGTTTTCAGGTGAGCAGCATTGCAGCTGACAGCTTATGGTATGAAAAGGGTGCACTGGATACACACTATAATGCCGTTTTTTTAACAACCTTTAAAGACTATACGAAAGAGAGAGAAGAAAGTCTATAATTTCTAACAGCATCAGGAGTGGAATTAAAAGACTGACTAAAACAATGCTGTTAATACTGTGTCATCTGTACATCACACTGTCAGTGAAATAAAAGAGAAACAGTAAACTTTGAAAAGGGCTTTAAAAAATATTTGAATGCAGCAATTTAAAATGCAAAAGACAAAAGCCAACTGCACAAAGGAGGTGTGTGCTCCCCAGGCCATCACGTAACAACATTAAGCAGAATACACTTAGAAATATATCATTATTCATATTGCAAGGTAAATAATGAGTCCAGAATAATGTTAACACAATTCTGAGGTGTAATTTGTGTATTTATTTATAATTGCTCCTAAGTAATGAAATATACGATCCATTAGTGAACAACTTGATCCGACTAATATCTCCTGAATCCTGCAAAACAGGTCTGGACCACTCTTACAATGTGTTACTGTGTGTAGGAAAACTCAAAACACAAGAACATTGGTGAATATGACAAGTTCTCCCACATCACTTGTACGTACCTCTGAAGAAAAAAATGCTAAAATGGTGCTGATCTGTATTTCTGAGTTGCTGTTATGAATTGGTGTGGGGCTGTGTACACCCAGAGAGTGGAGGTTCTCTAGTCCAGATCTTATGTTGTTGTTGAGAACATCATGGTGTGTACATCTACCTTACTTTTCAAGCTCAGGAACACACAGATATAAATCATCTTCTTGTATTTACTGCGATTTTTCATGCCTCACAGTGGGACACTGGCAGAGGCCTAACACTATGAGTCTGACTGAGCCTTTGCCTGACTCTTAAAACTTCTCTGAATATTTGTATTCACAATTATTGTAATGAATATGTATAATGTGATCTCAAAGAGACAAACCAAAGTCTGTAGTGCTCCACAAGGTTTTTTTCATCGCCTCTCAGGTTATTATGTTTTATATTATACATTCTCTATATCAATGATTATGTTGCTCCATGTATGCGTATGGGTATATATGCAACTGGTTGCTAATACATTTACTACATTTACTAACTTGGAAAAGATCACCAAAAAATTAAGCGCGTTACCATCGCTGTGTCCGTTTTCGACTTTTATATTATTCTTTTATTATTATCTATTTATATTTTAGTGGTGCCAGAACTGAGCCTGTTGAGTTGGCAACAGCTGAATCTACCAAGAAAGGTGAACTTGGCACATCAACACTGTAACAACAGGAAATTACTCTCCAGCTTGGCACAGATAAAAACATGATGAGACTCATGCAACCACACACACACTCTACTATCCCCATCTGTCTCTCAATCTTTCCCACTCTCTGTCTTCTTTCTCGCCATCGATTGTTTCATCCCAGCTGTTCCTGTGGCTGTGGCAAGGTGTAGCGAAACCGAGTTTACCCACCGCGTCAATCGCACGTGTTGAGTGATAAATGCTCAGCTGTTGTCTCCATCTTTTGGCTCTCTCAGTTTGAGTCATCGAGCCACAGTTGATTTGGTTGTTGACATTTGTGGATTGCCATAGCTTTAAGTTGTTAGTGACATTTTGCACATGGCCAGTGCTGGGCTCACTGTTAAACAGTCTTGAATTCATTTATTTTCTGCTGTGCCCCTGCTCTCCAGTAACGAATAAGTTGTACAAACCTGCCATTTTGACACTGGTCTGATGTTGTTTCTCCCCTGCACTGCAGCGTCTGACACATCTTGAATTACCAGAGAAGCGAGCAGCTCTCACTGGAAAGTCAGTAAATAACCCAAAGCTAAACCTTGGTTGACCAATGTCTGTGTATGAGTGTGTGTATGTGTGTATGTGTGTGCATCATTTAACGTACGTCCACACCACTTGGTTTCTATGCCTGCACACGCATGTTCATAAGGGCTCAGGAGAGAAAGAGGAGCAGCAGTAGCAGATCTGTCAGTGGGTTCACACTGTGAAGATGAAAGACGCACACGGTGCTCTCATCTCAAAGTGTTCCTCGCCATGGACAGGTGGGGGGGGGGGGGGGGGGTTGGCGCTGCCAGCAGAAAGAACTGAGCAGTCCTGGGAGTCCGGTGTTGCTTTTTTTAGGCGCTGCTGCTCCTTTCGCCCTCAGATAGGTGGGATCTTAATAATATTTGACCTTTTGCAAAGATGGAGAGGCCTCTAATGTCATTCCTCTTCAGGAAACTCTCTGCCCGCCTCCATCAAAAAGAACCTTGTCGAACCCGAGGCAATGGGATCGGAGAAGAAAACCCTTTTTGGTTTGACTGTCTTGACTGCAACCACATGTACTCGTATCATGCACAGCACAAAAAATAACTGCTCTTAGGAGTATGATTCATGCTGGAGCTTAAGTGTCATCAGCCCCCCACCTCCACTGAGTTCACATTTACAACCAGTTGAAATTGCTACCATCTTCACTTTATGGTGCTCATTGTAGAATTATGACCAGAGGCAGACCTGATTCTATACCTTCAGAGGTATAGATCATGAATCGTGACATCTTTATTTTAAGTATAGGTGGGAGTGAATTCGTAGATTAGATGTGTATGAGGAAAACTCAGACTCCCCCTCCTCTAACACACCCCTTTTCAATGGAAACATGGCTAAAGGCTTCAGTGGACAATTTGTCAGAGAAGGATTCTGTCACATGGCCACCACAAGGGGGCACTGCGTGGACACGGTTCATCATATGCAAGAACCCAGAGAAATCAACCACATCTGCTCACATACATGTATTCCGCTACCAGGAGATGAGAGATAATGTTTAATTTAGGACCATGGGAAATCTGCTTTTTTGTTTAACTATACATTTCATTGAGATGAATCAACAATCAGAGCGCTACAGAGGCCTTAATGTCTCACATGAGGTGGGGGAGCATGCCAACACAGCAGGCTTTTGATGTGCCGGCACATGATGTGCATTCTGATTTCACTTGAGTAGCTCTCTTCATGCTGCTGGATGATTGTTGTCATTTCCTGTGAAGTGGAGGTAGTAATTCATGAAAAAGGAGAAGGATGAGAGAGATAGAGAGCAAATATAGAGAGGGTACACATAGGGGAAGTAAGGTTGAGTTTAGAAACACAGAAAGCAAAAGGGAAAAAAATTGAATACGACTGCAAGAATGAAGACAGGCCGTAGATGTAATGCAGCCAGAGAGAAGGGAATCAATGTGCTAGCCCTAATTCTCTTGACACAATATATATCTATTACCCCCTCCTATCCCCTTCCTTCCTCTTTTTAAAGCCTGCCCTGCCCCTCCCATCTCAGCTAAAAGACGAAGAGGTATGTCAGATGTGCCAGAAGATTTGAGACTGAAAATAACAAGAGACATCCCCAAAAAATGGTGTAACAAGATGAAGAGCCTGTAGACGCACATGGAGGCGCTGCTCAGGGAAACACTGAAACCCACATCAGTACACTGGAGAGAGGTGCAGAAGATACACACACACACACACACACACACACACCATAGCTGTTATGGCACTAGCCTCCTCTCTGTTACTTGTCCATCCCTTCCTGTCATGACCAGAAGTGTCTCGGCGACAGGAATCCCGCCTGACATCTTCTTGGGCTACTTCTGGGAAGAGGCAAAAACTCAAATGGGTCACGGTTAAAGGGCCACGCAAATTATTTACTATCACACTAGAGCAAAGTTGTGAGAAGCAAAATGTTCAACGTGCAGTTTAAGTCCATAGAAAAGGTCATTACCAACTCAATAGTTACGACATCTAGAGCTTGTCTTGTCTTGATACCCACTGAAAGTGCTTTAAGGTACAGTTTTGCCATTCACACACATTCATACAGTGCAACTATGTGCAGCACTTTCTCAATGAAAAGGGGCAATTTTGGGGGACAGTGTCTTGCCCAAGGACACTTTGGCATGTGGAATGGGAAGGACTTGGATCAAACTACTGGCCTTCTGGTTAGAGGACTAATTGATTTGAATAGTGTTGGGCAGTACGCTGGTGTAGTGGTTAGTACTTTCACTTCACAAAGATGCGTTTCTCAGGTCCCCAACCCTAACCTGTCAGCTGACCTGGGCCTGAGATTGTTCTCCCTGCGTCTTCGGGGGTTGTCTCCTGGTTCTCAAGTTTCCTCCAACAGTTCAAAGACTTTAAATTGCTCAAAGTTATGAATGAGAGAGAATGGTTGTTTGTTTTAATATACCCCCATTCTGTAGAGGATGTTCTTAAAAAAATGTTTGAAAAGATTCATAGTAACCCTGACATCATCAGGGTTATTTTGTCAGACTTGACTCTGCCTGTTTAGAGAAGATAGAGTGGAGTGTTCCTTTAAGATTTGGTTGTTAAAAGTCCTGTTTCGGTTTCATATACTTAATCTTGTATTTTGTTCCTTATGTTGCCATGTAAACATGATAACAAATCCATTTTCAAGAGAGACGGGACGAATAAATAATAATAAAACTGACTCTGATTACAATAGTAATGATGATTTAAAACCTTATTTATATAGCACCTTTCACAAAGAGGACAAATACAAAAAAGAATACAAAAAAAGACATAAATAAAGCAAATGATATGTTAAAAAGGCTTAAATCAAAGACAACAAATGTTGTGATGCAAAATCTGAAATCAAAGACAACAGATACATTACAATACTGGACTTCCAGTACTCCATATTTACATCATTGAAAAGGTAAGGTCAAAATAAAAGGATAAAAGAAAAAATAGAAAATGGGTAATAGAAAACAACAATCAAGTAAAAGCCATATGCAATAGTATGTTTATAGATTATTTCAATTCTATGTTTGGTATGTATGTAGTGTAAGTATATTGTAAATGTATATTGTTGTATATGACAGATTATAGTAAATTGCATATACAATATACAATTATATACAAACAATAACTTATGCTTAGCTGGAGCTTAACGGACAATACATTTGATTCAGATTCTGTAAACAGAATACAGACTAAAATCTTTACCTCAATGTTATTACAACATGACATATCTTATATTTAATAATCATCAAAATTAATTAGAAAAAAGTAAACAAAGCAGTTCAAATTCTTTCAAACTGATACTTTTATAACCCTGTACAATTTTTTAAAGGAGTTGGGAGTTAAATATATCTTGTAATTAATTAGATATCATAAAGCTAATTCTGTTCCTAAAAATGATACTTCACTTACAATCTGTTGAAGGCTACCGGTGGGCGCAGCCATCGCAGCTGAAATGGTGACGAATCATCTCGGTCTGGTGGGACTCATGGCACTGGACTGTGTTTATGCCCACAAGGAGAGCTGCATGAATTCTGCCGAGGGCGTGTTATTGAAGCAGTCTACCTGCGAGAGCTGTACAGAGGCATCAGTGATCAGCACACGGCACAACCTCGATGGATTTTTCATCATCACCAGAAACTTCAGCCATGTGGATTTTAGGATTCCACCAACATGTCGAGTTTGCTACAGGAGGCGAATAAATACACTGGACCATGTTTACATAGTAGGCACTGCTGCTAACATTAGAGTGTTCACTCTTGAAGCTCATATATGTTATTACTACCCCCCCACACACACATGGTGCATCAAGCCTCCTGTATGTGTAGAAGTGAAGGTGAGACTGTATCTTCAATCTAATTCTGCGCTCTTCAGTGATTTTATGCTGTGACTTTAATAGCAACCGGTGTTTAACTGTGCAGGCCATGACCTAGCTATTATTTCATACAATCTGAATACTGACATTTATATGGGAATTTACAGTATCTGTTACAAGCGAAAAATTGACCATTAATGGACCATGTCCTCTGTATTTGACTGCCTTCACTTCTGCACCACGATTTACTCCTCCTCCTGCAGTCACGCTTCATGTTTTCAAAGGTGTTTGGAGGATCTACTTCGTTGCTCCACAAGTCACGGTCCAAGAGAATGGTGCTCGTGCAGACGTTCCCAAGAGGTTGTGTAAGGACAATAACCTCAAACAGGCCTTTGAAACCCAGGGATGAAAGCAAGAAGCAATAGAGTATAAAGACAATGACCCTGGACAACGCTGACCAGGTTTAGGTCAAGAAGTGCAAACAAGCCTTCCAGAACAAAAGGCTATCAATACAACAGGATTATTGAGATAAAAAAAAAAACTGTATGTTCTGGTTGCCCATGACAACACTGACAATTTTTTTTTCATTTATTGAAATCAACATACTGGTGCAGCTATGATCCAAATAACCAATTAACACACTTCAAACTCACTCACTTTGGCTTCTCAGAGAACAAAGACACATCTACATATCCCATAATCCTTCCTTTTAAGAGAGTCAGGAGAGGTCTGCTTAATCAGTTGTGTGAGTGACTGGACTGTGTTCGTACCTGACTACTGTGTGGGCCATCTGATGTTGTGATGGATGAGCTAAAAACATGCTGCCACATTAATATGTTTCCCTGAGGTGATGGATGGGAGCCCGGGAATTTGACGGGGAGGTCAACAGCCACGATGCATTGCACAGCGACCAAAGGGAAAACACGAAATGCCCATTTCTTATGACAACCCAGACGCTCATGCTTTCTGACACTGTATGCACTTAGCAATGTTCAGTGGTCTCTCTGTTGCGCACAAAGACGTGATCCCTCACTTGTTTCTCCCTTTTATCCCTTCATGTTGATCTATCCCCTGTCATACTTTAGATTTCTACTTTTATCCAGGTTTTTACTTTTTACTCCTGACAGTTTTTTTTATATGTGTCACCTTTTCACTCTTTCAAGAGATTTCTGTCTTCCAAAGCGGTCCTTTCTTTTACCATCTCTCTCCCATTGTATTTTTTCTGTTATGTATACTCTCAT
The DNA here is from genome assembly GCA_026259375.1 of Verasper variegatus. Classification (NCBI taxonomy): domain Eukaryota; kingdom Metazoa; phylum Chordata; class Actinopteri; order Pleuronectiformes; family Pleuronectidae; genus Verasper; species Verasper variegatus. Next base: position 23,401,162 of record CM048044.1, read on the forward strand.
CATTTTCTGTGAGACATAAAAATAATAGTCTTTTTCTCACCACTCTAAGCTTTCTTTCAGACTTCATAGCCCACATCCCGCCACTAAATTAAATGGCATACTGGCACACTCGTCGTCATGCAAGAAAAATAGTAGTTATCAAAATGTCACAAAACAAATTGTTTTGACTACAAAACCTACTCCCTGTCACCCTCCTTGGGTGGAGCTGATGTTGACAGAAGCAGGCCCCAGAGACATGTTGAATACGCTGTGAGCCTCACCGCAGGCTGCTGAAGTTAGTGGTGTGAGATATATAAGCCTGTCACTTCCATTTACCTCTTCCCGTTTGAGCCCATATGAAGATCCTCCATGTTTCATTGTAAAGGTCACACGTCCTGCAGCTCCATGATGTAACTGTCACACTGCAACAAAACGTACCTGGCGTGTTATTTCATGCCCAACATCATGTGTCAAATTTCACATCACCCAATTATTTTTTGCATTAAATGTTCATGAGGAACACATCAAATTAGTTTACACAACACAAATGTGTCCATAGCAGAGTGACCATGTAACGCTGTCCAAGTTCCAGACCTCTGAATCGAAGCCCACATCTCAGATTTTTACTGACGTCTGTTTTCCCTGTTGGAAATGCAGCCAAGCTGATTAAAGCTTTGTGGGCAGGATTAGGAATGGGACGTCATCTAGCACAGCTCACAGACTGGCAACTGAAAAGGCACCAGATTAGATTGACACTCATATAAGAGGTTATTCTAAATGTACTTTGAATGTAGATCAGCATCAACTTTTAGTTTCAATTTCAGGCCTTGGCTACACTACTGCAGATCTTTTTTTCAACAGATATTTTCCACTGCATTAAAAAAAAAATGATGGTGGGCATAAAGTCCACAGGAAGGATCTGATAAATACCATAAATATATATTGTGAGCTTATTCTCCTTTAGCAGTATTAACTTAAAAACCAAAAAAGTTGAAGGTCATCGTTTTATTTACTTATTTCTTTGCTCACAGTAATTTGAAATCTGTTTCCTTTTGACTATGTGCACATGGATACAGATCTTGAAAATCTGCACTTTAAATAGGCATTCTCTGATTTATAAATCTCTGTTTTAGTGTTTTATGATGCTGTTTGCGTGTGGACGAGAGGTCGGAACACAGAGGAACAAGTTCATTTAGCTAAATATCTGATGGATAGGTCATCACCTTGAGGGGGCACAGCTCACTGCAAAAAGGTTCAAGGTTTGAATCTTACACCTGAGCAGGGTCTCTCTGTGTCTGGTACTCCAGCATCTTCCCACAGTTTAGAGAAATTCAGGTTAGGTTAATTAGAAACTTTAAGGTGCCTATGGGGGCGTCGTTTGTCTAAATATCAGCACTGTTTTGAATTGTTGTTGTCTTTACCCTAGAATGGGACCTTTATTTTTAAATACTTATACATATATTTACATCAATTCTCTACGGAGGCTGCCATGTCTTTTACAGGAGACTGAACAGGACAAACTAAACACCCTTTGACTTTTTATGACAGCTGAAGGTTACCACAGGTTCTCTTTGAAGTTTGGAAGGGGAGGGTGAGGTGAGGGGTATTCAGCTGCAACATGACACTTCACCACTAGATGTCACTAAATCTTACACACTGAATCTTTAACAGAATAAATAGGTGGCACTAATCCGTTATTTGGGTGCTATTTAAGCATTGCATACAACAAGATGATGTGCTTATTAAGCACCAGTCAAACATGAAATGATGTGAAAAACATAACATCCTTGTTTTGATTAATATTTGCTTGACCAATCTGAGGAATGTTACAATCTGATCACTGCTCCACACAGATCTGATGTTTTCATCTGCCACTATTTTGTGTGTCACATGCTTCATGCACATAATAGTTTACTCGCTATGTTTGCTTCAACTGCATTTTGAGGCATTTCACCTCAAAAACCTTTTGCGTGAAAAGGTTGTTGCTCATTTTTATTTCTTTAAGCGCAATAAAAAAAATAATTGGTTACAATAACAACTAATCCAAAACAAAAATGGTTAACTTGAACTCACACTATGAAATGGAATAAAAACATTACAGCAGTTCTTCCCGGCTGTGATACTCTGGATAATCTCCTCATGTAGAAACACATAGAGAAATATACAGCTGGTGCAAAAGTACAGGCCAATGGCCTACTTTTTATTGACAAGACATGGGCCCAAAAATGGTTTCTAAGAGCCTCTGACAGCCATGCTTTGATCCGGAGTACTGCTGCTCCTAAAACACAGCTCTTTAAAGTCCTAGCCATCACCCCTCCTCATGAAGAAAAGGGCTCTAATTGCTCTTCAAGGCTCTCAGTGTAAGATGCAAGGGAAAGGAAGGATACTTCCTGACACAGACCGTCATGTGCTAAATATTGTATTGATTTTGTGTATAGGGAGATGACTGCGTATTCATTTTTGATTAACTTGGGCAGCTATGTGCCACACACTGTCCGACTAAAAGAGACATGCTTGTGTGAGAAGCTTTGACATGGAGGAGAGAAGAATGTTGCTCCACTGATGCAGACTTCCTGACTATCACGATACAGGTTCAATAATTCAATATATTTCCAAATATTTTCCATTCTGTGAGCCATTTAAGGAAAAAGTGCAAAGAACACACCAAGACAGTGGATGAATCAAATGCTTCGTCTCTGCTGTGCTGCGGCTCAGGAGGAAGATCAAATCGTCCACTAACCAGATGGTCAGTGAACCCCAAATTATCCCCGACACTGTGTTAGTGGTGTGTGATTGATGTGTGTGCTTCACATAGTTTAACTGTGTGTGAATGGGTGATTGGCAAAATTCAGTGAAGTGCTTTGAGCCTTCATCAAGACAAGTGCTATATAAATACAGACCATTTACCATTTTGTGCTATCTAGGTGAAAATCACCACTGTCAGCATTGAATATACTCATATAAATGGATACGGTAATTTATATATATATATATATATATATATATATATTTAATGTATATCTTTCTGAAGGGCTGGTTAGTGGTGACTCTACATGTAGCAATGCTGCAACAATGTTGCACAGCATTACTATATCGCTATTAATTTGTTTTGTGTAGTCAGGTCACCACAAGATTCTTGTAAACGATTATACCACAGTGATTGATTAAAATAACAGTGAGTTAGTTTTACCTCCTCCACTTTCAGACATGCACTGAACTCCAGATAATCCCCTGAAATTATCCAGAGGGGCTGGAAGGGAGGACACCAGTGTCCTGCCAGCCCTCTAGTAAAAACACTTGTTAAGGTCTGAATGAGTAAGTAGATGTTTCTCTCACTCGATGAGTGCAAAACTGAAAAAACCCCAAAGAGAATACAAATATCTCAGGATGAAAAAGGGGAGCCACACACGGCGAAGTCACAGATGTGACAATGAGACGCTGGTGTCGATGTGGTATAGATAAAAACATGTCATCTCCCCAGTGGAATTTATATGTCGTGACTAGCCTCCTGCCTGCTGCACCAGCCCTCACCTTGACGCTGTGGAGATTCCTTTGTTGTCAACACATCTGACCAGAGAATCACCAGCTGCCTTCTTCATGTGTGAAAGTCAGGACCCCAGAGTGAGTTCATGTCTGTAAACAGCTGTAGTAGCTTTTGAAGCTTCTTAATTTCCACAGATGTATGTGTTGCTAGCTTAACTACCTTGAATGGAGATAAGATTTTAGTGTCACTCTCTCTGGCGGCTTCTCAACACTTAATTTCTACACTGCAATTTCCTCTGAAATTTAAAACATCACATCCACTGACACCAACAGTTATGTTGTTCTAAAGTTTGTTATATTTGTGTGATATTTGAGGTATCTGCATTTTACCATTTCAAATCACCTCAAATTTGATTTGTAAAGTCCTTATTCACAAATCTTTTTGTTGCTGAATATGCTCAGGACATCATCAGAGCTTCGGGACGTCAGATGTGTAAATCTCCAAGTGCAGGACATCAGAAAGCTCAGACCCAGAAGCAGGTCAAGATTATCCTAAAGCTGGAAAAATACCACAGCTGCACAAAGAGCAGACCTATTCACATGGCAGGTCTTGCACTCTCACAGCCAAAGATAGCTCACAGCAAGTCTGTGTCAAAAAGCAATTTGTAGTTTTCTTCTTAAGAATGAGCTGCAACACAGGAACAGGAACACATGTGTCAATCACAGGAGCATAACAGATTCTCTTTCATATTTCCCCCTGTAATTGACTAAACTTACTGACACAATAAATACTGACGTATTGCTGAAAACCTCCATCTGGTACCACAGTAGCACAAGTCCTGAAGAATTTACATAATTCAGATGATAGAAAGTGTCGTTTAGCTTTGGAATGACTGGAGCACAATAGTGCTGCAGACTTTAAAAGTCATTCAGTTTAATTTAAAAGAAAGTGATAAAATCTCTGAATATAAGGAATTGTGCCTAAGCTTCAGCTAATATGAATAAAAATATTTGTCAGTGTGTGTGTGCGTGTGTGTGTGTGTCAGATTGCTGCGCACATCGATTTTCATTTTATATGAGAGGTTTTTTAGGAGTTTGAATTTATATTAGACCTGGCATATGTCCCATGCAGTAACAGTTGGGGATGGTTATTTATTTAGTTTATTATTATCGAATACCACAGACACACAGATGTTTGTACTTCTATCTTATTGAGGACACTCATTGGCATAATGCATTCCCTAGCACCTTACCCTAACTCTAACCATCCAAACTAAAGGCCTAACCCTTACTCTAAAACCAAGTCTTAACCCTCAAACAGCCCTTTGAAGAAGTGAGGACCGGCAAAAATGTCCTCACTTTCAAAAAATGTCCTCACTCAGGGTCTATGCTTAAAATGGTTCTCACAAAGATGTAGGTACAGGAACACACACAAACACAAACACACACAAACCCTTGTATGAAGATAACATTAGAATGCATGCCACTCACCAACATAGGGTCTAATGACATGCTCCATAAATTAGAACATGCAGGACGTTGAACATAAAACATTTACACGTGTTGTCGATTAGGCAGAAAAAAATTAGCAAGGAAGCAACTCGAGTTAAATATGGCAATTTATCAACGACGACTCCTGGCTGTACGGCAGCACTTTGTCTTGATTACTGGGTTGCAGCACAGACTGCTGGATATGTTGCTTCTGCAAACAGACACTGATGATCCAAGTGGTAATGACAAAATATAGCAGAGACCCCACATTCATTGACAGTCATTTTCTCTGCTCGCCCTGCATTTGTAGACTTCGTGGTTATCTCTTTGAGAGTCTCTCTGGAAGAGTGGAAAACTGATTTGGAAAGGCGCTTATCAAAGCAGCAGCCTGCAGAAAAGCTTTGTACTACAGTGCACTGTGATCGCAGACAGCCGTACTGAGCCATGTACATTAATCGCTCATGATGCAGTGCTGTTCCACAGTCTCTAATGGGTATGACACCGAATAATTGTGATATTACCACAAACTCCACCTTGTTGCCTAGTTTTCTTCCTCCTGTGTCATTGTGTTTCTGTGGCAGTGAAAGTGAACACCAGTTATTCTTTCTAAAGCTGCTGGTGCTCGTCTCTGTAGCTTTCAAGTAAGGAAAAAGAAAAACTCAAAGTGTGCTTCCCCTATTTTTAACCCAGTGTGGCTCAGTGTTGGTGTTTTATCATTTCCATTTCCATTGTAAGAAATTTCATTATAGTGCTGTAATTTTTTCCTCCTCTCTCCAGAAGTAGCATCAAAAGTCACTGTTCTTCTCAGCTTAGTGCTGAAATTTCACTTACATTTTCCTTGCTGTCTTCATGTTCAGCCCTCAGCCTATGTCACTGTGCATTACAGTGCACACTTCTGATTGGTTTTAAGCTGTCACTTTAGTCTCAAGATAAAAAAAAAAAGAAAGAAACACAAATTAAATTCTGCATTACAGTTTGGAATTTTAAACCCGCTGACAATATTCCCTTGTTGGCCATTAAAGCAATGTCTTGCTGAGGGTGGTGAATAAGATTTCCTATGCTGAGCTGCCACAATAACTGCTGTCATAAAGTGCTGGGCAGGATTTCGAACCCCAGGCTCCAACTAATAGTTTTCTGAACGTGTCTTTACCTCTGACCACCTCTCTGAGTCACCCAAACACTTAAACAGACATGAAAATGTTCCTTTTGTTGCTCAGAATCTGCCAGCAGTGCACAAAACACAGCTCGATAAATCAATCCTAAACTGTAGCTGGGGCAGGCAACATAGTTAAAACAATAAACTTCTTCTTGGGCATTGCAGTACGGCTATTGATTTAAATCCAGCATTCCTCCTTTAATCAATCATCTTTCAGCAGCATTAATTCCTGTTTCTTCATTTCCTGAGGTGACCACCTGTGGGGTGAAAGTAAACAAGATGTTCAACCCTTTTCTTTTTGCCAGAGCAGTGGAACAATAACAACTGTTTCACCAGGGAGATTGACCTTCTATGAATGAGAAGAAAAATGTGAGTTGCTAACCTCATCCAGCTTGTAGACAAGCTGAGGGCTTGAGCTGAAACCCAAGAAAATATTAAAAATGGATTTTTCTACTCATGTCACTTGGTATCCAGAGCAGCAGCTACTGTTAAAGAAACATCCTTGGTTGTGAGTTCACACCATTTCAGGGAACACACACAGTCAGTCCACCTCCTGGTTAATGATACCTGGGGGTGTTTTTCACTAACAATAGGGAACTGTTCTACAATCGCTCCGCTCAGGAATCCCTCTTGAATAAGATCATCTGATTTTGTGCATGTTATCTTGGACCGGGGTGAAGTGAGCCTTGGCGCTCCTTGATTGGATTAGCGGACCCATGCGCGCGGAGTGGTATAATGCAACCCAGAAACCTAATTTGATTTGGAAAGGATCGAGGAATGTAATTTGAAGTTTCTTATCTTGCCTTGTGTTGGAGGGGAGAGGTATTCAAAAACATTGCAGGCTAGCCTGTGTGAATGCTGCATTGATCTCATACAGATTGAAACGAGCCGGGGCTGTTAACAGAGCATTTAACACACACCTCTAGCCATCCAACAATAATGGGAGCTGTCACGTTTACCTACACACGATATATCCCCCTCCGTTGTTGACGAGAGACAAGAGATAAGAAACAGTCATCATTATTTTAGCAATGGCAGCCCTCAGTCTACTTCTGTCTCTTCCTGACACATTCATACATGCAGTGGCACTTGTCTGACACTTGTGTGCAAAAGGAAGTGGTGTTTCAATGTTAATCAAAAGGGCCACAGAGCCCAAGCTCTATAGCAACATCACAGTCCGTTGGGGTCTTTCATGTGCAGGGACCTCTATGTGTTCAGATAAGGAGGACTTGTGTTGCCATCCACCACTAAGGTGTAGCTTGTCAGCCTTTTAGTTTGCTGCCATTGTGCCAATTAGTTCCCCAGCAAGGAGGCAGTGGTTTGACAGGTTAGTTGTTAAGTCAAATCATTCATGTCCCCTTCACTTCATTAAATAAACAGGCTGGCAACTTTAAATGTCGGCCCTCAGTTTGAAAAAGCTCCCAAGTCATGTTCCTTATTAGGTCAGGCCTGGTACGATTTCCATAACACATCCAACCCTGCTCACATATTCATCAAATGTGTCACACAAAGAAAGAGGAAAATATTAGCAACTGTTGATGAATCTGGACATGCTGCAGTTGAAGACTTACAAAAATCCTGCCTTCCCTCCTCGCCTCGACCGGATTCTGTGAGTGAAATCATTCGCTCTCCGCTTCCTCATCACCTCCTTGTGCCACCTTAAACACCCTGGACCTTTGTTGCAATCATACAGTGATGGTTTGTTGAGGTTTAGGATTGGGATTTAGTTTAGAATAAGCACTTCCTTGAGGTTAGAGCAGTGCCTCCCAAATTCTTCAACCTGGAACAGCAAAAAAATGGCGCCATTGTGACAGTCACTGTAGTTTGAGCTACTTCACAAAAACATATTCATTCACAGATTTAATTACACATGTTGTGATGTTGCCTGTGATTTCATTTTTCAACCGTAACTGTTATTTTATCTTTTGTAACAAATACAACTGATTTGTGCTATTTAAATTTTACACACATCTAATGTAATCAAGGGTTAAATGCGTTTCCTACAATTAATAATAGTAATAACTTTCTAACTCATAGTCTTCAGCTCCAAACAACAGTGGTTTCAGTGACTTCACGCAAGGCAATTAAACTGATTTCCTTTGGAGCCACACAATTCTGGTTAAAGAACTACTCCACATGACCAGCTGATAGACTTTTCAGCTTTAAAAGTCGTATGGAAATGGCAACATAGAAACTCCTCTCCACGTCCATGTTTCCTGTCCGTCTGCCTAACCCTAACACTGTGTTGGAGCTTCTCTCATTATATAATTTATGACACACTTGTGAAATCAATGCTGTAACACAAATGTAAAGGCTTCAGCAGCACAGGGTTAAACAGGCACAGAGAAAGATTCAGTGCCCATGTTCGGGTTAACCCTAACATTAGGAGGATGTCATTTGTCATGTCCTGTGTTTACTTTTTTCACTGACACAGACAAAAATGAAGATAAAAGCTGCATCAATCAAAGCTTTGGGAAGCGATACGGGACAAGATGAGGAGACTGAGAGGTGATGGAGATGAGAGAGAAAGAGCAGCTGCATGGGCCCCATCCTGGGTACAGAGAGGCAACATGACTGTCCTGATCACCTTCAAACAATTGAGGCCTACGTCATACACGTCTACTATTTCCACAAACGTCTGTCTGTCTGTGTGTCGCGGGGCAGTGTGCCCTCAGTCTTTGGACAGATGTCTTCTTCTACGTCCTTGGATAAACTACAGCAGTGGTTGACAACTGGGTCAAATCACGGGTCAAAATCACTGCCAGATCATTTAGATCTTTATTTCAGCATATTGGACTAACACAGATGGACTGACACAGACTGACTGACTGGTGATGTGTGCTGGTCTCCATCCTGGCAACAGTGTTCATAGAAGCGTTTTATGTTTAATACTTTTTCAGTGTAAAAGCTCAATGTTCATTTTGTTGCTGCAAGGCTTTACACTGAGCCGATATTTACAAAAGTTGTGAACTTGGGTCTGAAGATTGGTCAGTTAAAATCTTCACTGTAGATAAACCAGGTAGGATTTTGTCTCCACCATTGGACCCCACTGTGTGTGTGTGTGTGTGTATGACAATATTAATGAACTGCACTGACTTTTAGGGAAAACAGGAAAAGTATGACTTCAGCAGGCTTTCATGTCACAAAGTGCCATTTCAGAAGAAGAGGTCTGATACAGTATATATCAAAGTCCTTTTTGATTCTCTTTTTTGTTTTCATCATCTTTTTATATCAAGTCTTTGATAGTTTGAAAAGAAGGCTGAGGATCAACTCTCACTTTTCACAGTGTCCCCCACTGACAAGCACAGCGAACTTGTCACATGTTTTCACAGCTTTTTGTCCATGAATGAGCTGTAATTTTTTAATGAGAGTCTCAGTGTACCCTGACCTGACCCCACATCACACCTCTCTACTGCTTCATGTGCAACATTATCTCCACTTAGATCTTTACTGGTTCACTTTGCCCACTCACTATATGTTAGTGCTAGCCTGTCTGACTGACTGATCAACTGACATTCTGTCCTTTTCTTTCTTTTCAAGGTTAAATTGTAGATATAACGGTAGATGAAACTCAAGACCATATTTTGGTCCAAATCAGTTTCTCATTGCCAGTCTGGAGGCTGAAGATCGATGCCTCTATGCAGAAAAAAACTAATATATAGATTTAAGCCTGAGGCAAATTATCAAATAGATTGAGTCAAAAACTGTGAGCAAAATGTTTGACTAATGTCAATATTCCTTCCATATCTATGAGGCAGACTGTGTCATCTGAGGACTTGGATTTATTAGCATTTATAAAAAACAAGACTAAGAGTTTGCAGCAACACTTGTAGCTCTATGCAGGCTGCACTTAGGTGTGCTAACAGTGACAATGCAGATACATTGAAGATAAGCAGACGTAACATTTACAATGTTTATTTTCTTAGTTCGGTGTTAGCATGTTAACATTTGTGTATTAGCACAAATCTCCTTAGCCCGTTGGGGATGTCAACATTTTGCAGGTATTTGGACATTTGCTGAAGAATTGGGAAATATCTAATTGAGCTGATGATGGTGCTAGATGTCAGATTTAACTTTATGTTTTTACATCAATAATTTATGTTACAGCAAACATGGAAGCAAAATGCTGTACTCCAAAGATCAGGGTGCAGTTAGAATTTTAATAAAAAAACACACGACATCCATATAATGTAAAACTTAAAGAAAGATAAGCATATTCTGCATTTCTATCAAAGTGCTGGTTAAGTTTGTGCAGATATGTCATCCAATCAGGATCACTGAGTGCACCGCCATGTGAAGAACTTACAATTAAAACCCTAATTGTCAACTTACTGCTGGAACATCAGGGCCTGACCGAAAACAGAGTGATTCACTCTTTGGGGACAATGAATATCAACACAATAGTCTATGGCTGCCTATCTAAATGTTGTTGAAAAGTTGACTTTTCACTAAAAGCCAAAAGGCCAACCTATTGGTCATGCTAGAGATTAAGTCAGAACATCAGCATCATCAGTGGGAAGCATCCTCTGGAAACTGTATGGACAACATTTCATTCAAATCCAGCTGTTGTTGTATTTCAGTAGAAACCTAGGGTCAACCTTGTGGTGACACTAGAGGTGAGAAATAAATGACCAATTCAGAAGGACTTTGGGGACCATGATTGCTTGTACAAAATTTGATAGCAATACATAACTGTGTTTGAGACATTCTAGTTTCAATCAACACCCCAGCCAACTTAGAACAGCTACACCGGAGAACAAAACTGTGTATAGATCATAGCTCTGGCTGTACTAATGTCCTTGGTATAACAACTTAAATCCAGTTGATTATTCCATCTGAGCATAAGCAGAGCTTTGTGATAACACTAAATGTCCCTATATATTGTAAGGTTAAAGCTACAAAGATCCATGATAAAATATTCTGCAAACAGATGGACTATGACCTGACATTACCTATGATATCACCAGTTGTAAGCTCAGCACTGAGCAACTGTGCTTTCTATGTTTATGTTTGGTTTCCTCAATGCTGTGCATTTGTTTTCAGGAGATTGCTTTCTTTGTAATTTAGCCTAAACATACAGCTAAGATAACAGACTGTGCTCTCTGCACAATCGTTCACCGGTATAGCTGTTCAGTGAAGCCCTACATGACCTTTTTATTTCTTTCCAGAATTATACCAGGTCTTTGTAAGTTGTGTCTGAATTCTGTTCTACAAAACTTCAGTTAAGTTCACTTCAGAAATGTTCAACAATATCTCTCAATATGACGGTCTAACTTGAAAACAACTTTTATTGACCCCCGGTTAGGTGAGGGTAAGGTTGGGTGTAGGGAAAGTATCCAACTTGCCCCAACATCTTTTGATTATTGGACAGTGGACAGTAAGAAACAGAATTACACAAAAACTACTGGACACGTTTCCATTAAAGTTGCTGGAAGGGAGGGATGTTTTTTTTCAAATTTCTTTTACAGTGCGATAAAATACCAATTTCCCAGAGAAAGAATTTTGAGTAAAATAACATATTAAGGAACTGATGTCAATGAGTGTGTGCAGTTTGGTGCAGCTTGATTCAATTTACAGGGACAGGGCCATTCTAGTTCATTCTCATGTAAGATTTTCAGTGAGCATATGGATGAGGGTATGCTTGTCTTCTGCTGGCTGGTGATTTCCCATTAGCTCTCTGTCGACATGATGGAGATAAAATACTTTTAATCATATGGCTCTAAAGAGTTTTTAAATGTTATTGGATTGAATTAATCAATAATTCATGATAAAGAAGAGTAATGTCATGCCTTGTGTGACGACCCCCTCCACCCTCACCTGGACACTAGGTGTCCCTGGGCTTCATTCCTCTGAGCTGTTGGTGGAGGTGACGTCAGCTGCATCAGTGCACACCTTGGCCCGCTGTGCTCTGCCCTTTAAAAGCCTTGCCTCATTCATGCCTCGCTCTCTCTGGGGGGAAGTTGGTCTCCCTGACTCCCAACAGCAGCATTGCTTTTTGTTGTTTTGCTTACAGACACACTTCACTCACCCTTACATGCTTTACATTACTCACCTGCTGATTCATACATGTTGTGTTGTTTATATCTTGTTTTGTTGAAATAAATGTCTGTATTTGTAGCAGTCAACTCGTGTCATCTCCTTCCTTGTCACAATCTTTAAGCTTTCTGTGTAGACCTCCCTGAAATGTTGTGGCCTAAAACGAGCTGGTCGTAACACGGCATCAAGGTTGAAGTGACTGGAATGATCCAGAGTCATGTTCTTGCATCATAGATAAATAACTGAATACATGTGACTGTCAGTTTGTGTGAAGAGTGAAAGAGACAAGCACACAAACACACACACACACACACACACACACACACACACACACACACACACACACACACAGAAGTTCCTACCATGCTTACTGAGGCAGTGTGGACACTCTACAGTTTAGAGCAGAGGTTTTCAACAGGGGGTCCGTGGAGGTACTGCAGGGGGGTCGCGAAAGTTTTGGTTGATTAGACAAGTTTTTATATCTTTTTAAATTCAAAATTTTTTTTTCCAACCAATTTTTTCCCCCCAAATTTAAATGTCTTTGAATACACATTAACATTAATCCAACATATTGTAGCGAACGGATAAATGGAGGCAGAAGACGTTATCTTTCAGTCAGCAATGCACACATTCAGCGACACACAATAATAAAAAGATGAATATATGATATATAAGTTTGGGGGTCCTTGGCCTGAAAAACGTTGAAGACCCCTGGTTTAGAGTCTAAACTGTTAACATGGGCGCCATATTTCTTATTAAAGTTCAATAAATGCGGGATGTTTCCAAATTGAACAAGTAATCGTGATTCAAATATTGACCAAAATAATCATCATTATGATTTTTGGCCATAACCGAGCAGACCTAGTGCTCAGATCTATTAGCAAGGTCGTGTTTTTGTGCTTTACTTTTTATCCATCCTGAAAAGCAGGTTGAGAAAATCGCACCGGTTCCGACAGGTTTCTGTTTTCGACCTGGACCCAAAAAGCAGTCACAGACGAAAGGGATGGATTAAGAAAAGGTATAATGTAATTTGTGGAAGTGCTAAGCAGGGACAGGCAGATGAATGGATGAAGGTTGGCGGCAGAGTTTGATGCAGAGAAATGGTGTTGGTCAAGTGGCCAGCAGGCAGCCTGGAACTAATGTAATATATGTGTATATGAGTGTATTGGGCAGAGAAAGCAATAAAGAGAAGTCGAGAAATTGTTTTAATATTTGATGAATTTCTATGTTCTGCATCTGAATGTGTTGCTTAAATAAATGGGAAATGTAATTCAATGTAATTCAATTTGAAATATAAATACAATTCAGCAAGTGACCATAGAGACCTTTGCATAATTTCACAAAACTTGGCAAAAATACTTAAAACCTTGCATAATTTCATAAATCCTTGGACTGACATCCAACTGACATATTCACAATACGTATGCATTGACATGCTGATATCACCTCTTTATGTGCACAATACACTGCCATGCATGTTCACGGTAAGGTCCAGTCATAGAGGTTCACAGGGAAACTGAATGTGTTTTGTGTGTATGAGCAGTATGTTTAACAGAGCGAGACACAGTCAGCTAACCAAACTGGAAGGTGTGTGGATCCAACAGTTCCCTGGCTGCAGTGTGTAGACACCAGAGGCCTGAACAGATGGATTTGGTGGGTGCACCGGAAGGTTTTTGCCGAACATGTAGTCCTGATGTTCACCGCTAGCTGACCCACCACAGTGGAGCTTGTCACAGACAAAACCAGAGGAACCAGGGATGAATACATATGTGAGATTTGTCTGTTTGATGGTGATCTGGACTGTAAAATGTTCTTCTCTTATGTTTTTAGTTTTTATTTTCCTGGTTTAAGCTGTCGTTCAGCAGGCCACAATTCTAAAAAAGCAATTATGATGTGTCTGACTGAGCACATCGCTGAAAGTGCCTCCAACTAACAAAATGAGTTCCAGTCAAACTGGAGGGAATAACACACTCGCAATAATACAAGCTAGTGTGTGAATTCCTTATGAATTCATTGTTCACTGTACATCCATCATTTATTCAGAGATACTGGGGCACAGCAAGGAAGCTGCCACCACTGACAGAGAAAATATGGAAGGAATAAAAATGATTCCTCTCAGTGGTTCATAGAAGTGTACAGAGCGGCAGTAGTATAAAATAATTAGTGAACTGTGGATCTCCACTGGGGCTTGTGCTGTGTCCGAGTCTGCATCCCAATGTGGAGAGCATAGGCCTTATGCCACACAGTTCAACTCATTAGCAGTGGATGTCACAGTTGTACCAGAACACAGATCAAACTCTACATGAGGTGAAGCACAGTACAGGAGAAATTAATTAGAATTGTAACTTATTGAGAATATTGAACTGTTTTTAGTCCATATGGTTACAGTTCAAATGTCTCCATTTCAATAACTGCGATAAGAATGCACACAGTTGACTTCTTCTCTGGAGTCCTTGTGCTTCATCGTTTGCAGATCCAGGATCGCTGCTGCGGCCATATTGTGGATCATGATGGTGGACTGTAGATTGTCTTCATGGACCATAGATCATGAGGGTGGAAGGCGAATCAGAGATCATGATGGTAGATCATGATCGTGGTGGCAGCTGATCGTGGATCATAATAGTGGATTGTGGACAGTGATGGTGGATTGTGGACAGTGACGGTGGATTGTGGACAGTGACGGTGGATTGTGGACAGTGATTGTGGATCGTGGTGACGGCTGATCATGGACTATGATAAGAACAAGACTGCTTGCTATACAAGATGTCTACTCACATATTCTACCATTACTAACAATACATCTGCCATTTCAATTGCCATTGCTGCTCCTTTTATCTCTATCAGAAATGTTCTTATGTGTAAATACGTTAAACATTGACACACCTTTCCATTGTGTTAAAACTGTTCTCCTAATTAGTGTTGTAAATATTGTAATTTTGTTTATGTTCTCAGCCACATGAAGCATCTATTGCACTTCTGTCCGTCCTGGGAGAGGGATCCCTCACACGTGGCTCTCTCTGACCTTTTTTTACCCTGTTAATAGGGTTTTGGGGTATTTTCTCCTCACTCTTGTTGAGGGTTAAGAACAGAGGATGTCACACCTTGTTAAGTCCTATGAGACAAATTGTGATTTGTGAATATGGGCTATACAAATACAGATTGATTGATATCCATCCAATAAGTGTTGAAATTTCATTGTGAATAGAAAAATGGCAACATGTTTGTGGCACTCCTCGGAAAGTCAACAGACCGGTAAAGTCAACATCCTCTTGGAACCATGAAGGCCTTTTTGAACTGCTGGTGGCGCTTTACGAAAAGACATGATCCATCAAAATTTATAGAAAGTCCAGGGAACAGTTGTTCAGAAATACCATTTCAAATCAAAATTGTTAATCTAATGTGATTAGGATTCATCCCCTGGGAACCATGAATATCTGTACTCAAGTTTTTGTCCATACATCTGGTAGATGTTGAGATTCTTTGCTGGATAACTGAATACTTTGACCTGTTGGTTGCACTATAAGAAAATGCTTTCTGTATGCAAGTTTGCACTTCCACAAAAACAGGCTAGTTTCGGTCTCAGTATAATGAGGATGAAAATAATGACGGAGACATTTGTAAAATTGTCCATAATACAAAATCAATCAGATTATCAAATTTTAAAGAATTGTACGTTTTTGTCCTTAATTTTGTCCTTCATTTATCAAAAAACTAAACACAGCAAACTATATATGTATAACAATTAGGGTTATTTAAACACAAACATACACAAACAGTGGATCTAATAAAAGCTCAAATTAAGCTGGACAGTGCAGCCCTGGGAGGAGGAATACAAACTCCCAGCACATGGACAACATTAAGATTCACTGCTCAGAGTAAAGCAATTCACAGTAACACATCTTGAGCCTTAATCACACTCATTTATAATTTACGCATGGATTATTTCTAAGCACAAATTACATTAGCAAATATCAAATGACATTTAGAATCCGTGATCCTTATTGTTTACCTGACACAGTTATGTAGAGCATATAATGACACTACTCGTTTTTGTCAAATGCAGTTGCAAATTATCATGAGAGTTTTCATGCCCACTGTGTGACACAATGAGTTCCACTAGATATTATCACTATTCATTATTACATGTTGAATGTACATGAGCTGTAATTATTTGGGTGTAATTAAATGTGAATCTAATTATGACTTTCATTACATTAATTTTGAAAAATGCTTGACTTCCCTTTTTTTTGCATCCCTCTTTGGTTGACCAAGCAGCCATTAAAAATCTGCCCGCAGTGAGTATATACCCACATATTCTGACTCATAGAGAATTTGCTCTGTGTTATGAATTGGATTTCATTCAGCATTCTGTGGCCTGCTGTTGTAGCTGATAACATTCAGTTACCAGATTCAAACCTGACAGATTCAAACAACAAGTTGTGTATCAAGTCCTTCCACACTATTGCAGGACAGAGATTTAAAGATCTAGACTTATTAATGTCAGGGCTAGCTGTGGTAACTTTGCAGTGAAGAGCATAATCTTCCCTTCTTCTTTCAACATCTCGCGAAAATGTAAAAGTATCCAGGCTACAAAGATAGAGGTGTCACAGAGATTCAAGCTTTTACATTTGACATGTGGTAATGTCAAGGAAGAGTGGAGGTTGTAACTGTCGGAGCACCTCAACCCGCCACCTTTCCTTTCTATGCAAATAATATATAATATATAATAAATAATAATGAATAATATATAATAAGTTCAAAATGTACATTGTTCCAGCCTTCTCTCTCCACAATTCACCCCTGTTCTCACACCATAGTATGGAGCAAAGACCTAAAACCTTTTACTGTCTGTTTAAAAAACATGCCTTATAGATCATATGTATGTATATATAGATCACTGTTTGTGAAATGATACAAATGTATCACAAAGGTAGCATTTTTTTACCTATTATGACACTGTGTTGGGCTGCCACATCTTTGTAATGGGCTACTAATATATGCAGCCACAACAACAAAAACATAAAACTATTATTATAATTTTCCTCCAGACAGACAGTTTAGCCAAAGACGTCAAATGGGCTGTTGCTCCGGCAACTTTAGCCCGGCTTTGTGCACGTCCTTGGTCTCATGGGCATAGCCTGTTTAGAACTTTAATATAACAAGTGAATTCTGTCTGGTAAGAAGCAATATACGTTTTGAGCCTGATGGTGGAAATGAAAATCAGTTGATCCCGTCGCTGCTTCCACACGATCTCTCCCAGACCTTTTCACTGTCTTCTGTGTGGTCTTAAGTTTGCCAGGGAACTTGTGTCCACCCGTCAGCTTTCACCCAGCATGCTCCAGGGTTCACTTGCACTCACACACATGTACCACACCGTGATCCACGGGATGGCAATAGTTTTTGTTCACCTCCAGGCACCACCGCTTGTGCCCCTAGCAACTGATTAGCAGGGTGGTTCCCTGCTGTTCTGTTATCTCTACAGCTTCTCAGGAAGAGAGAGCATAAAAACAGCATCCAACCAACCAACCATTCACCAACCTGTATCCGAGGAGTCTTCTCCCCCCAGCTCCCCAACACTGACCCACACTGAGGTTACTGAATTAATAAGTGTGCAGCGAGCTGTAGGAGCATTTGCTGTTGGCCCTGCAGAAAGGTGGGCTTCATCTCTTTAATAACAACTAGACATTTACATGACAGGTTCAATAGGCAGAACAGGAAGGACGTGAGTCATTTTGTTTGTATCAGGTAGACAGTGAGCCCTGGAAGGTATTATATCAACTGCTATTTCAGGAGTCCTTTACGTTTCCTTGTGAGTCACAATCCACACCAAGTTATTTTAGAAGACACTGACGTCTACACAGTCAGGCTGCAAACTACGATCAAGTGAAGGTATAGCAATCCCCAAAAGACAGTTGAGTTCAACTCATTATAAACTGCAAAGCTTTAAGAAAAAAACTCTTATTTCCATGGTTTAGTCTTTTAAAATGACATTACATCTGAAACTTGATCTTGGGGGGAAAAATATACTGCACTGATTCAACATCAGTGGATTCATCGTCTGGGTAAAACGAAAATGTGAATCCTTGTCTCAGTCCAAACAGTAAAAGATGAGGTCTGAGGATCACTCATGTTCTTTCTCTGGGAATCATACACATTGATACGCAATGCCCAGGTAATTGTCCAGTACTTTGAGATACATCACAGTCAGAACCAAAAATGTCAACCTTTATTACCAAAGTCAACATGATACAGACTCATCATGTCGGTCCAAAATTTGATGGCAATCCATCCAGTAGCTAATTGATGTTTAAATCTGGCCCTTTGGATTGACTATTTTCTTTTTACCAAAGCTGTAAGCTACTAGTAAATTGGAATAGAGGGTCAATGGTTATCCTAACAAATGGAAGGGTGTAGGTTCAAAATCTATTTTATTATCTGGAAACAATAATATAACTTATCTTATTGTTAGTAAGTCAATTCCTTAGCACTTTATTTTAGAGTTATTACATTTCTAGTACTGTGCATTAACAGGATTGTAATCTAATTATCTCCACTGAATAGGAATTACATTAAATGTGCGTTTTGATCTACTTTTATCTTGTGTTCTTCTGATAGTTGGACATGCTGTCTTATTTTAAGAATTATAATAATTCAACTACTTAAATTGGAGCACCATCATCTTCTTATAGTTGTTCCTCTTTAATTTAGTTTTCACTGTGTGTTGAGCCTTTGATTGTTTGAGGATTTGGGGATGTTTAAAGAGATGACTGTTTTCTGGTAATTATTACAGATTGCAGCCCACTCTTTCAGCTCACTTTAAACCTTTTCATATTGTGACAGATATTAAATTAATTTGAGAGAATATGTTGTCAAAACCAACAGTTGTGATTGCATTTGCTTTTCTGTCTCATGCTGTTTACCTTACTGGGTGTATTATTGTGCTGATAAGTCGTATTCATATCAGGAAAAGAAGCGTAGATTGTAATATCGGATAAATTGATTATTTAACATTGTTCATAATTTATTGTTTTATTGCCACTGTCAATACATGATCTGACAACCCATTACAAACCATCACCATTGTTCCAATTTAGAGCACAAACATCATCTTTAACAACAACAAATATGCCAGTGTTCGTATTTGTCATAAGAGACAGGAGTATTCTAATCACATGACTGAGGTGCCATTATAAATGAGAACCAGGGAGAAGAAAACTAAAATGAGACTTATTCATGTGATTTTGCATTACGAAAGACCCAGCCTAATCTCTTTTTTATGATTTTCATATTTAATCCCAGTTTTCACACTACCACAGCACCTCTCAATTTAACATTTTAAGTCTTACACTCACCAGAGGAAAAGAAAAATCTATCCCATCTCATTATCTGGTGCCTCTCTGCTGTCTTATCCTGTCATTATCTGCCTTTATATTTCTCTCTCTCATCTCACTTGTCTCTCTAAGACTTTTACACGCTGTACACGCCAGGCTAACAAGGTTTATAAGTGCCATTCAGTTGTAGCTCTATTCTGTCTCGCTCATGAATTCTTTCTCTGAACCTCACTTAATTTGTTAGAAGCAACTCTACTTATGAACAATTAAACAGACTCAGTCCCGATGCTCAGCATGGAGGTAATGTAACATTTGAGATGAAATAGGTTTGTTGTCTGCTCAAAGTCTAAGGTCCTCATTATATGTGTGTAGACACCTATTCACCTACAGTGTGCAGTACAGGGGTTTTGTCATTTAAGTTGCATGACATGTATGTATTTTTAATGCATGACCCTTTAAAGGGATATTGATGTCCTGACTTAACATTAAAGAAATATGATTCTCGTCTTCTCAAAACCTCTCAACCAATTTGTCAGGTGTCAGCTCCCTGCTCCTGTCAACCTCTCATATTTCACTCTTCATTTAACGATTGCCTCCCTCCCAGTCCTGTGACAGGATGTCAATGGCTATTGCTGGAGATGGTAGCAAAGTCTCTCTCTCCCCCTACCTGCTTACACTTAAAATACCCTGTCATACTTTTATCTTTGTGTCTGTACTTATTCATCTGTATAATAATTTTAGAATCCTCTGTCTGTCTGAGTGTCTGTCTGTGTGGGACGCATATCCCAAGAACTGTTCGTCTCATCAAATTCACAGCATGTCATGTGTATTATTAAAGGGCCCAGGGAAGTGCATCTTTGAATTTGGTGCAATTGGGACACACAATACATTTAATATTAATAAAGTTAAAATGAACGGACGACCAGCGCTCTGTAGCAGTGGCGGCTGGAACTCATCAATGTAAGTGACATTGTCGATCAGGAAAATTCACAACAATGGCAAAATCAACTGATGTTCATTTCAGGTCCTGTGTGCTGAGTCGAGTGTTGAACTTTGAATAAACAGATGACCAGCTCTCTGTGCAGCAGCCCTTCTGAGGACTATGTCCAACAGCATTACTGCAGGTCACTTTTACAGTTTCAGAAGGGAAGCTGCAACCAGCATCACCACAGGCCGAACAAACAGCCCATTCTAAACGTTTCTAAGAGACACTGCACTCTTTTTACTTGTGTTCCAGCAAGTTCCATTTTTTCATCCAAAGAGTCACCAGGTTTCAAGCAAGTTTTCCTTGGGGATTTCATCACCGCTGTGCCAACTGAATTATTCCTCAGCAAGTTGTTGCCCCTCACAGGTTTTCCATGTTTGGCCTCTAAACCCTGTAAGCATCCATGTTCCATTCTGTCCCTGAATGTGAATCTTCTTTTCTGTTTACCAATTAACTTGTGTGTTTGAGAATTAAAAAGAGAGCTCTGCTTCTCTTTGAACTGGTTATTCCATGAATAGAACACTTCACACACAATCTCCACAATCCTCATTAAGTGAATTTCACACCCATGTGCTTAATTTGTTGCAGTGCACTAACCATGTTTTCACATTCCAGCTTGGTTTTTGTTTAAAAGCATGTTAAATGATGTATGTCTTTATCTCTCAGTGGCCAACTGCATGAAGTGACACAATGAAAGCACTATAGCTGCACAGTTGTTGTGGTTAGTCCACCTGAATGAGGGATTCAGTCGTCTCTCTTTGAAGTGAAAGCCGGTTCTTTGCTGAACCTTTGCGTCAGAGCTTCTCTCTGTGGTTCTGCTTTAATTACCTACACGAGAACACGGTTTCCTTTCACTAAAGTCGAGCAGTTGTATGTGTTGCACTTGTTATATGAGGTCCTAATAATAAAACCCAGTGCCAATTAAGCCTTATGAAGCCCATTCTTCATCCAAAGAGACCCTTAGCTGTGCTTCTCTGCCTCCTCATCCCCACTTAAAAAAAGAATTCATTAACCTTTTAAGAAATGAGGTGCCAGGCCTTTATGGTTATAGGTTTGGAGGTGGTTACAGTTGCTCATTTAATTCCTGTACCTACACGTATTAAACAGTGTGACAACCTTCTCATCCTAACAGTAAAAGGGAAATAAAATGTGTGTGAACTACTTGGCACTAGGCAGCACTGGACCTCAAGTACTTGGTAGAAGTTAGTTTCAACTTTTGATATTCGTGGCATTAATGTTAATCAGTAACCATGAGCTGCAAGTTTAAGTGCATTTGTAGAAATTTGGCAAAAGTAAAAGCACATGAATGTGTTTTCATATGCTACTGGAATGTGAATATCAGAATTCATTCCAATAAGTGGTCAGTGGCTAATTCTCCACTTAGGTGCCAGTAAGTAATGACATATGAGGAAGGTGCAAAAAGGCGCAAATGGTGGGAGACCAGGAAACCATGAAAAAAAACCATGATGTAAATGTGACATTTGTGTTTGTTTCATGTATTCATTTGAGAAAGGTTACAGGCTGCTTATCAGTGCACACAGACCTGATGCTTCATCAGACTTTACTTCTTGCTTTCTTCAGTGTTGCAGAACCTTGAGTCACAAATAAGTCCCATGTTTCACATTCCATATTGTTTCTATGCTGAACACTTGACCAAGGCAAACCGCACAAGACTACACAGTCGTGCAGTTTGCCTTGAGAGTGTCTTCAATGAGGTTTTGTGACAGACCTGCAAATAACTTTAAATGTATCCCTGATCTTTTCCTAACCTTAGGCACATTGTAAAAGCCATGATTGTAAAGGGCCATAACCTCAACAAAGTAGTCAGCTTCCCTTACACCTGGAATTTAATTGTTTTGTATTCAGATTGTTTCTCGATATTTACACTGTTGACATTTACACCTTCTATTAATACGTCTCTAGTGTCCACATTGAGATGTGATTGCTCTGTCCAGCTCTCATCCTATCCTCAAAATCATGGTTTGCGCTGTTAAAATAATAAATAACATTAAAAATATAGAATAATAATAGAAGAAGATTGATGTCATTTACAGAACAGTCAAGTAGGTCTGCAGTTGTTGTATGTGGATTGACAACACAGTTGCATTCACACTTGTGTTAAGTGTGGTCACAATGTGTCCAGAGGTGGTTTGTTCAATCAGATCACAATCCGTCCTAAATGTGCTTCAAGTGTATTTACACCTGGACTTTCAACGCTATCAGATTAATCACTAAAAAACAAATTTTAATGCCAGAATAAATGTTTGTATTAGTGTTAAATTTGGTAAATGTAACCAAATAATTAAATGTTGGGTTAAAGGACTGCATGTATATAGTGCTTTACTAGTCCTACTGGCTATACCCCAAAGAGCTTTACACCACAGGCCACATCCACCCATTCACTTACGATGCTCCTACATATTCTCTGTCAGTTATCTGTTGACACACTGATGGCTCTGCCCATAACCAAACCCACAATTTGTCCAGAATCTTCTTTTAAAATGAATCTTTGTATTTTTGATTATTAGTAAATAATGTAATGTAGACAGTGTAAAAAGTAAATCTTTCACCTCTGCAGTTTTCTTATATTTAAAACCAGTGACCCTCCACCTACATGGAGGACAAGAGAAGAAGACGCAGCTCTCTCTTTCTTTTCTAGAAAGTGGATTTATTATTTCCCTCTCAGTAGGTGGGGCCCTGACACAGACCACAGCCCACTCTGGGAGCACAGCCAACCCATGGGACACCTGATCTGGGCACTAACGAAGATCTTTAGCCATTTCAACTACATCGGTATGGCAGTCTCTCACCACCAGCCTGCCCTCGCTGCCTCCTTAAGATGAATGAAAGGACAGGGGTTGGGGCTTATTAGACACAAGGAAATTACCTCACTTTTCTCTCCTGCTCTTTGATCCCTTGCCTTCTGTCTCATAATTCTTCTCACAGTCTTCCTTCCTTCATCAGGAGCCCTCATATTTTCTATCTGAACATGAACAGGAATGAGAATCAAAGTACGCATATTCACTCCAGGAAGCGGCCCAGTACTGACTCCCACAGCCACTGGCATCTGTGCATCTACCAAATCTCTCATGGAAATGTAGTGTTTTGGTAGAATGAGTAATTATTTAATCCATACAGATAATCCAGGCTGGAGATTCTATCTATGACAAACTCAGAAGCCCTGCCCCACATTTCTAACAAGGCCACTTCTATCTCATATATGACATGTTTAATAACGAGTACTCTGGTGTGAACCCTGCATTTGCGTGTGAGAGTCCATCCTTTTCTTTCTCTCTGTGTCCTGATACAGAGGAAACCGCAGCTAATGAAGCAGCAGGAGGAGGAAACAAGGCTGTGCATTGACAGCCAGAAGGCAGAGAAGCGAAACCACGCACGATCTTAGCCGATGCTGACGCTGAGCTGAGCCGACAGAAGAAAGAACCAGACCAGGTAAAGAAACAGACCGAGGGAGGAACAGAGACAGTAAGACTCACAGGGAGAGAGATGTGGAATAAGGGAGGACAGAGAGAGAGAGTGGGGGTAAAGAAGGGGGTTGTTAAAGGGGTCTTTCCTTGCTTCACTGAGCTAACTGACTGCACTCACTGCTACAGGGATGAAAGAGACCAAAGTCTGGGTCCACTCCAAGCTCATTAAACACAGAGTCAGCTTCTCCCACTGTGAAGCCTAAAGGTCCCTGTGACCTTGCTAACCCTGCACCAAGCAAAATGCAGCTGTCTCAATGCAGCCCCCCGACACACTGGGAGTAGCATTTGCTATGCAGAATGAAAGAGTCAACAGGTGACCAAATAGACCCTGACCAAACTGACACAACAGACTGCGAGGGAGAGATAAATGCTGTTTGTGATGCTACATGTCACTGTTACAGCCTTCCTTCAGGGACTGTGTCTCTCACTGCATGTCTTCGCTTTGATGCTGGCGATGGACACAAACTTCAATCAGCCACAACAACAAACTCTCATGCTGCAATCTTTTTAAACAGGGCCAAAATAAGTATGTTGATTTTTTTTATTCCCTCCTGAGGGGTGAATCACTGTTTTACAGGATAATGACTCTTGACTTGAAACAATGACAACAGCAGCAGAGCTACATAAAGATAAGAGACCATCTCTTAGAGAGATACTGAGCTATGGTGTCATAGCATGATTTCTTACACACTTTGAACCTGCTTGATGTAACATGTGATACTCAGACTGAAAGGCTTGCACCCCATACTCTCAGACACACATCATTTCTCATTCCTGATTGTTATATCCATTGCAGATAGAATCCAAGAAGTACTGTATAATAAATAACCTGTTCAATAATTATTATTGTGTGTTTAGAGCCCTGTGTGGGATCTGCTCATGTCTGCTCGGACTGTAACCCTTAAAATACAAGTGGCTCGGAGGTAGAGAAGGTTGTCCACTAACAAGAAGGTTTGATCCCCAGCTCTGCATTTCAAAGTGTCCTTGGACAAAATACCGACCCCTACATCGAGCTGTGTGAATAGAAAAAGTGCTGCTTTTAGGAGCGCTGCGTGTCAGTGGTCAATAAGCTTTATATAAATTCAATCCATTCACCATTTACAGCAGATGGAGTCCATGTTTCAATGTTTTCTGGAGTATCAAATGTTATCCAGCAGATGTTGTATATACATTACATTTTAACGTAGTTAAAGGTCCTGCTACCAGGACCTGAAGATGAAGCAAAGATTTTAATGCTGCAGATTTTCTGAAATGTAAAGACGAATTTGTGTGGTCCCACAACCCCTAGACAAATTGTACAGGAAAATAAGATTTAAGTCCACATTGCAGGAGCAGCGTCAGGGTCTGGCATAGCACTGCTGTGAGGTAATTGCTAATGTCAGTCATGCTAACAGGCTCACAATAACATGCTGGCGTGTAGTAGGTATTTAATTTGCTAATCCTCAAAGTGAAATATTGGGCAAAATTAAATATTGACCTGATGGTGATGCCAGATGAAAAGCCTGTAATCAGAAGTTATTAGTTCATCCTCAGGGGAGCATGACTGACTATACCAAACCCCTCTGCAGCTTGACAGATTAACAGCCATCACACACTGGTAAAAACTAAAATAATTTGAAGATATTCAAAAATGTGTTCTTATATGAAAATGATTGAGAACATCTATGTCACCAGTGTATACATAACAATATGTAGTCAAATAAATTAATAAATAAGTGATATATTTAGGTAAAAAGCATAACGGTGAGACAAAAGTTAACTTTTACCATCTAACAGCGCCATCTGCAGCCACGTGGTGATTAATTCTAACTCCTTCTAATGTATCTGTTGAACTCTGACTGTGTCCAGCCTGTATCCCCAGCTACCTGAACCAGAGGAGCTGCCGTTGCAACAAATGCACAGAACTCTGCTCAGAATTCTTGATAGTTTAAGTTTCCTGGCTGAATATGGGAGATAAATGCTGGGCCTGGCACTTTAAGCTGCGACTATCAGTCAGTTACACACTTACACTAACAAAGTTACATAGAGCCAGAACAAAGTGGATCAAAGTAGTTTTGAAGATGGGATTTTAAGGTAAAAAGTTGCAAAGTGTTGTTTTAGAGCCAATGTGTGCAGGACTTAAATTTAGAACTGGTAGAAAATATAAACTGCATCAATTTTTCAATCAAGGAATCAGAATTATTTCAAATATGCTATAAACATGTACAGATTACAAACAGCAGCTTTAATTTCTACTACCTCTATGTACTTACTGTGCACATCAGTGCACAGTATAAAGACATAAAAGGTAACTCAGCTTCCATTAAAACAGGGTGCATTCGTGCTGTGAATGAGTCACATAATTTAAACCAGTAATGTAAAGTTGTATTAAAAAGTATGTTTTAAGAGGTAAACCCACATCCCATATACTAATGGGGTATAAAAGAAGTTTCTCTCCCTTGTGAAAAATATCCAGTCAGTGTCAGGCTGTGTTATATCTCATATCTGGAGCAACAATCTCCACTTTCACCATCCCTACTTATTGTTTTGGTGCTGTCTCCACTGCAGGGACAAATATGATCAAACTGGTGTAGGGACGGAGGTAGCTGAGGGCTGTTTGTTGGTTTCTGGGGACGAAGGTGACTGAAGGGTTGTTTTGGGTTTGACAAGTGTGTCTTTATTAGATCCTATTTTTACACCAATATATAGATGGTGATGCTTGATTTCGATCCCTGCACTGTAGATAGCACCCTGAATTGTTATTATTAGATATGACATTGGAGATAGTTTTGCTCAATTACGTTATGTTTTAACTTGTATATGTATTAGATTAGGTATGGTTATGTTTAGACATGCAGTTTATACTAATGTTTAACGATAAAATCATTAACTTTATAGTGGAAAGAAGCATCCAGTGAAACATTTGTGAATTTATTCTTTTTTTGTCGTAACAGTCTATATAAATAACCCTGAATGCAGAACAAAACCTGCTGCTTATATTGGTCTCAAACATTATTTGCTATTTCAATGTCTCACTATAGGAAATGATCCATAATTAGATATATAGGCACATTTTTTTTAACTTATTTGAAACATTGTCAGCATTTAATAACAAGAAAGTGCCACTTTGAGGACATCTTTATTTTTATTGATAAAAATAATTATTCATATTATTTATTTAATATTTGTTTTAAATCTGTTAGATTGCTGGAAGCTTCCTGGAAAGAACTGTGCAATTTGACACAGAATACATGTGAAAGTGGAGCAAATGCTAAAATTGCTAATCAAGCGGAGGTAGAAGAAATCTTTTAATCAGTGCACATCAGCTAAAAATGTCAGAGAAGGTCATTCACTCACTAGAAGGTTGGTAGTTTGATTCTTGCCTCTTTCCAGTATGCATTCTGAAGTTCCCTTCGGCAAGATACTGTCATGACTCTGAGCTCTAAGTTAAAGAGTTTTGGGATTTTGGTTGGAGACTTTTTGATCTCCAGTCCCTGTGCAGCAGCAGCAGCTGCATCCTCTAGTTCTTGTGCTGTAGCAGCCATCTCCAGAGACCCAGAGTCTGTGCTGTAGCAGCAGCAGAAGCATCCAGTTAACCTGGCTCACCGGTCAGACTCACTGTCACCAGTCACCAGAACTACTGCCGCACCACTGGCCTGTGTTTCACCTCTTTGTTTTCACCGGGCTCCAGAGAGGTTCTGTCCTCGCCGGTACCCTCCTGCTTGGCCCCCTCCGGCTATCTGCCCAAACGTTTCTGCCTGTCTGCATGGCCCCGGGTCGTCCACCTGAGCCTCTATGCTCCATCTCTGTGCGGACCCTGGGTCTTCCACCCAAGCCCCTGTGGTCTGACCCTGATGATCTTGTGATAGATCTGCTCAATGTAAGCTGGGACTGGCTCCATCAACCCCATTGCCCACAACAAATAACTGCTCTTACTCAAATAACAACTCCTCTTACCAGGGAGGTGGAGAAGCATTGGAAGCGATCAGAGGTAAGTATTGGGTAAGTATTGGTTCGTCCAGGTAAGTAGCACAGGTTTGTACTAGTGATCGGACTTCTGAGTCTTTTTCAGGTGCAATGAGCTCAAATGTCTCTGTTTGCGTTTTCTCTGCAGGTGACTGATACAGGAAGGAAGGTCCGGTGAACCAAGAGGTCAGCGCCAGGTGGGATGCAGGTTAGGTTATCTTGATGCATGGTCTGCAGGGTTTTCCGCTGTACCTACATAGTGCCATTGTTCGTGCTTTGAGGACTGATGGATACGTTGAACTCTATTGTGGACATATGTATAGAACCATCTGGACTCATTACAGGTATAGCCAAGTCCTACTTCACTTTCCATGTAGAACTTGGAGGCATCTAACTGTAGGTCTAGCTCATCCTGGATGAGATCTGCCATCTCCACTGCTAAGACAGCAGCGCACAGCTCCAGCCTTGGGATTGTAGGCTCAGACTGGGGTGCTAGCTTTTCCTTACCCATAACGAATCCTACTTTAGCTTGCCCATCTTCCTGAACTGCTTTCAGGTACACCATAGCACCGATGGCTTTGGTTGATGCATCCGAAAACATACACAATTCTGTGTGCACTGCTTTAGTGAGTGTGGTTGTTGTGTATGTATATGGAACATGTTGTTGATTATCCTCAGTCCATACCAGATAGATGCATTAATGTGCTGAAAGATGTTTTTAAGCAGTTAAAGAAAACTCAAGGCCATTTAAAAAAGATAACGTTCTGAGGCATGAAAAGTGCCCTGGATGCAGTGTCCATTACCAAACGGGAACTGCTGTCTTTATTGGGGCACCTTATCATTCCCCAAGGAAGATCATTCATCTCTAGATTATTGGACCTCTCACAAACTGTGGACAAACTGCATGATTTTGTCAATCTAGATGAAGGATGTAAATCTGATCTAAAACTTTGGTCACTGCTGTGTGAAAAGTGGAACGGTGTATCTTTTTTCTACAACAATTCACCGATGTTTGGCCCAAAGAACTGCTGGCTCTTCCCTCTTATGTTGAATCCACTGCTCTGCTAGAACTATATCCAATCGTCGTTTCATGCATTCTCTGGTGCAAATCCTGGTCGAGGAAACAAATCATTTACTGTGATAATGAAGAAACCATAAATATCATTAACAAAGGTCGATCTCCCATTCCCTTTATAAATAGATTCATCACGTCTAACTTGGTCATGTGTCATAGGCAATTTCACTCTGCGTGATTTAAATTCCAAGAATTCAGAATTCTCTATCCCAGCACATCACAGCCAGCCTTCTCCAAAACTATCCTAGATTAGTAGGCACTTTAGAATCCTACATGAACTCATGCGACTTGATCTTGCTAAGACAACAATAAAAACATACGACTATGCATGGTCCTACTTCACTTCCTTCTGTGCAGCCTTCTCTGTTCCCACTATTCCTGTTAACAACCCCATGATCTGTGCTTTTATTGTTCATTGTTTTAAATCTCGAAATATGCAACCTTCATCCATCAAAGCTTCTGGAAAAGGTATTCAGTTTGATTTAAGATGTAAAGATCCTTCAGTATGTAGCATGCTCAGGAATCCCTCCATTTGTATCCTCTTCAATGGCCTTAAAAAAAGTGCATCCAGGAAGCAATGATAAGTGCCTTCCCCTCTCATTGCCGTTAGTGCACAACCTGGTGATCCACCTAAGGCATGGGTGTTTTGTTCTGTATGTAGATGCTTTATCAGAAGCCATATTCTTGGCTGCTTTCTGTGGGTTCCTCAGGTGCACCGAATTCACGACCAGTTCTGATTCTTTTGACCCCTCACATGATCTTACTATATCTGATATCCCCTTTGACACTTGCATGTTCTTATTCCACCTTAAGCACTCAAAATCTGATAGAGAGGGGAAAGGTTCAACTTTTGTCATATCACAAACCAACACTGTTGTTCTGTCCCCTATCTTTAATAATCCGAAATCTCCAATAGTGTCCTCGAGCGAAGAAAGAAGAACCCCTGTTCCTGACTGACAATGGAAGGCTATGTCAAGATCTCAATCAATCAATCAAATTTTATTTGTATAGCCCATATTCACAAATCACAATTTGTCTCATAGGGCTTTAACATGGTGTGACATCCTCTGCCCTTAACCCTCAACAAGAGTAAGGAAAAACTACAAAAAAACCTTTAAACAGGGTAAAAAGAACGTAGAAACCTCATGTGAGGGATCCCTCTCCCAGGACGGACAGAAGTGCAATAGATGTCAAGTGTGAAGGGAAACATCATCAAGGTTTTAGCAGTATTGATAGGGGTAGACCTTTCTGAAGCATAACTGAAGGTCAGTGAATTGGTGGATTAATGTCAATAAGGGTCAAGTATCTGAGAAATACTATGTATCAAGCAGTCTTTCTGCAATCATAGTCGTTGGTCAGCCGCCAGCAAGATCATGATCCACCATAAAGATAGGATGCCACTATAGTCCACAGTCATTGTTCATTGTCGCCATTAGGATCCATCATCAGCTGCCACCTTGGTCGTGGTCCACCACCATTTTCCGATGCCAAAACGATAAAGGATCCGCCTTTATTGTCACGATCAGCCAGCACGATACAGAATTCGTCATACTGGATCCACCATTACGATCTCTGATACGCGATCCACAGATCCTAATCCATGATGTGGCCATAGCTGCGGCCCTGGATCTGCGGACAATAAGGCAAAGGGACTCCGGGGAAGAAGTCAAGTCAGTAACATGTATTGATGAGACATGAATTACTTTGATATGATAACGATTGAGAAGAGGAATGAGAAGCTGGAAAGAGAAGCTCCGTGTGTCATGTGTCCCCCGACCTTCTAGACCTATAGCAGCATAACTAAGAGCAGGTCCAAGACAAGCCTGTACCAGCTCTAACTATAAGCTTTATCAAAAAGGAAGGTTTTAAGCCTACTCTTAAATATACAGGTGGTGTCTGCCTCCCGAATTGAAAGTGGGAGATGATTCCACAGGAGAGGAGCTTGATAGCTGAAGCTGAAGCTCCTACTCTACTTTTAGAGACTTTAGGGACGACAAGTAAGCCTGAATTCTGGGAGCGCAGTGCTCTAGTGGGTTGATAAGGTACCATCAGCTCTTTGAGGTATAATGGTGCCATATTATTAAGGGCCTTGAAGGTGAGGAGGAGAATTTTAAATTCTATTCTAGATTTAACCGGAAGCCAGTGTAGCGAAGCTAATACTGGAGACATGTGGTCTCTTTTCTTTGTTCTTGTCAGGACATGTGCTCCGGCATTTTGGACAAGCTGCAGGGTCTTTAACGACTTACTGCTGGAACCTGATAATAATGAATTACAATAATCCAGTCTGGATGTAACAAAGGCGTGGACTACTTTTTCGGCATTCTTTTGAGAAAGGACATGTCTGATTTTGGAGATATTACGCAAGTGGAAAAAGGCGATGCTAGAAATTTGTTTTAAGTGTGAATTAAAGGATAAATCAGGATCGAAGATCACTCCCAAGTTCCTGACTGTTTCATTGGAAGCAAGGGCAATGTCGTCTAGCGCAGCTATATCATTAGATAATGTATCTCTAATGTACCTCTGTTTTATCTGAGTTTAATAAGAGAAAATTGCGGGTCATCCAGGTTTTTATGTCCTTGAGACATGCTTGGAGTTTAGTTATTTGATTACTTTGTTCAGGTTTTATTGACAAGTATAACTGGGTGTCATCCGCATAGCAGTGGAAATTTACAGAGTGTGTCCTGATAATGTTTCCGAGTGGAAGCATATATAATGAGAATAAAATTGGGCCGAGCACAGAGCCCTGTGGAACACCATGGTTAACTTTGGTGCGCACAGATGACTCATCATTAATTTGCACGAATTGGGAGCGATCAGAGAAATAGGATTTAAACCAGTTGAGGGCAGTTCCTTTAATGCTAATTAACTGTTCTAGTCCCTGTAGTAAAACGTTATGGTCAATTGTGTTGAATGCTGCACTAAGATCTAACAGAACAAGGACAGACACAAATCCCTGATCTGAAGCTATTAGAAGGTCATTAGTGGCTTTTCCCAAGGCTGTCTCTGTGCTATGATTAGCTCTAAACCCCGACTGAAAGTCTTCATATATATTATTTTCCTGGAGAAACTCACACAGCTGATTGGCTACAAGTTTTTCGAGGATTTTAGACAGGAAGGGGAGGTTAGATATTGGTCTGTAATTGGCTAAAACCTCTGGGTCTTGGGTGGGTTTTTTGAGAAGGGGTTTGATTACAGCTATTTTAAAAGACTGTGGTACATATCCTGATGATAATGACAGATTTATTGTGTTCAGTAACATGCTATCAATTAGGGGCAGAATTTCTTTAAGTAATTTTGTAGGAATGGGATCTAAGATACAAGTTGTTGGTTTAGAACATGAGATTAGTTTGGACAGCTGATCAAGGGTGATCAGAGAGAAGCTGTCTAAATTGGTAGGATTCTTAGCCGTTTCTGAGATTTCAGTGCCAATTGAGGGCAGGAGATGTTTGATTTGATTAGAAGGTCATAAAGATATTGCTATTTAGGGATCGAGGAATACTGGGTTCGGTGGAGGTGTGACTCTCTGTCAGCCTGGCTACAGTGCTGAAAAGAAACCTGGGGTTGTTTTTATTCTCTTCTATTAGTTTCGAATAGTAGGCAGCTCTTGCTTTGTGGAGGGCCTTCTTATATGCTTTAACACTACTCTTCCAGTCTAGGAGATATTCAACACGGTCGCTGGAGCGCCACTTCTTTTCTAATTTTCTTGATAATTGTTTTAACTCATGTGTCTTGGAATTATACCACGGAGCTAATTTATTATGTTTTATATGTTTCTTTTTTAGAGGCGCTATTGAGTCTAGTGGTAATCGTAATGAGTCTACAGAGCTATCGACGAGATGGTCAATCTTAGTGGAGCTAAGGTTTTTAATGAATTTGTTGTTTATATTTAATCAGAATTATTTCCTTAAATTTAGCTACAGCACTATCAGGTAAACATCTACAAAATGAGTTTATTATTAGTGGCATATATTCTGATAGTGAAAAATCGAAGGTTATTAAATTATGGTCTGATAGAATTGGATTGCGCGGAAGTACTGTAAGATGTTCAATTTTGACACCGTATGATAATATAAGGTCAAGTGTGTGGTTACAACAATGAGTAGGTTGGTGTACACACTGACTGAAACCAATTGAGTCTAATATCGAAATAAATGCTACGCTAAGGCTATCTTTATTATTGTCAACATGAATATTAAAGTCACCAACAATAATAATTTTATCGGTCTTTAGGACTAGGTTTGATAAAAACTCAGGGAATTCCATTAAAAATTCTGTATAAGCCCCAGGAGCACGGTAAACTACAGCAAATATGATTGGCTGTTGGTATTTCTTAGATTGGCGTGGAAGACTAAGAACAAGACATTCAAATGAGTTGTAGCTTAGTTTAGGTTTAGGATTAATTGATAGATATTCATCAGGATGCAGCCACGTCTCAGTGAGGGACAATAAATCAATGTTGTGATCTGAGACTAGTTCATTAACTAAAATAGCCTTTGATGATAATGATCTTATGTTTAAAAGACCACATTTAAAAGTCTTTGTTTCCTGAGTTGTTGTAGAGGTTGTGTTAATTTGTATTAGATTTTTTTGTGGAATTCTCCCTCTGTTATTGTTTGATTTAAATAATTTAATGGGACGGTGGACAGACACAATCTCTATGGGTTTGTGGTTGTGTGACTGATCCAGAGGGAGCACAGAGAAATTACTATTGCAACAACACATCATCAGTAGGGTAAAACTAACCTGTCTCATGACGGTCTAAGTAAGAGGCGTGTACCAAAACTCACATGATCCATTTTGATTAATTTTAGGTTTAGAATTAATTGAAATGAGGCTGTATGTAGAGTTTAGGGTTCAAAAAGATGTTGGTCCTCGTCTTACCTACTCTACAAACGGTGCGGACTCCCGTCCCACATTACACCTCCCACTTTTTTCGCATTGGTGCTGCTACCACCGCTGCTGCTCTGGTCTCTGAATCCACCGTGAAAGCCATTGGTCGTTGGTCTTCAGCAGCCTTCGAGCGTTACGTTCGCCCATAACAGCATATCTTTTAGTCATATAATAAAATGCTGCATTTGAAAGTGGATGGCTGGGTGCATTGATCTTCTAAGTAGATTATTTGAGGTCTGCACGGATATTTCACATAACAGTAGTACGACCGTGTGTGCTGCTACACATGGACATTTATATAACAGTTGTTTGACCTCCCGCAGAATGCATGCCTCAGTCAACAATTTCAGAGGTCTGCAGCATGCTTGTACTAACTACAAATTTGGAACTCTGATTAACAATTAAATGCTGCCTTTTGGAAGGCTTTAGCAGTCTGCTCCAGGCAGGCCTGCTTGAAGGTTGGTAGA
Organism: Verasper variegatus; assembly: GCA_026259375.1. Classification (NCBI taxonomy): domain Eukaryota; kingdom Metazoa; phylum Chordata; class Actinopteri; order Pleuronectiformes; family Pleuronectidae; genus Verasper; species Verasper variegatus. Next base: position 23,435,485 of record CM048044.1, read on the forward strand.
GCGTGTGGTGAGGAAGTTTCCCTCGCTGGGTGAGCTGGAAAGCTGCACCTCCTCCATTGAAGTTGAGCAGAGAGAGAGGTGACCTCCTCTCGGAGAGGTGAGTAGAAAGAGTGGGAAGGAAGGAAGGGAGAACTGGGCTTATATTGGCCTGGTGACCTCATGGGTCATGGGTCCCAGAATGACCAAAAGTAGTTGAAACTTGTGTCCCCGGTCAGTTTTCACACCTCTGTGTGACATTGAAGCACCCTGGGAGACTGAGTTCTGGGGGCTCTGATTTCTCTCCAGAACAAAGAACATGTGTCCAGGCTTTGACTACACATGTAGGCCGAACTGTAGTTCACAAATACCAGGTCCCAACACAACAGACAGGAAAATCCAGCCACTCCTATTGAGCTGGTTCTCCGCTTCCTTCAGTCACTTTTGGATTCGAACAGGGCGCCCAGCACTATTAAGGAATACACTGCTGCAATTTCTTTCATCCACGAGACAGTGGGAGATGTTACAGTTGGGAGACATCCTCTAGTGTCTCAGTTCATTAAAGGAGCATACCGCCTGCAACCAAGTAGGGCTCCCAGGGTTCCATCGTGGGAACTCCCCTTGGTATTACGATCCCTGATGCAGTCTCCCTATGATCCCATAGGGCCTTCCAGCCTTTCTATCTACAAAGCAGCTTTCCTCCTGGCTATACGCTCTGCCAAGAGGGTGAGTGGGTTGCAGGCTCTGTCAGTAAGTGACGATTGTTTAAGATGGAGGGCAGGTGACTCAGGCGTATCTCTCTGGCCAAACCCCTCGTCTTTGCCTAAAGTCATAAATCCTCAGACGGTAAATCAGGTGGTTGAGATCAGCACTTTTCAACCTGATCCAGCTCTGCTGCAGGAGGAAGCTGGCCTGCCTACTTTGTGCCCAGTAAGGGCACTGAGGGTTTAGATTGCACACGCACAGTCTCTAAGGGGCTCACACTCTCAGTTATTTGTCTGTTTTGGTGGTAAAAAAGTCGGCCACCCTGTGTCTAAACAGTGTTTGTCCCATTGGATTGTTAACCCTATCGCTGAGAACTATTCTGGACAGAACCTACCAGTCCCAGATACCTTGGTAGCTCATTCCACCTGAAGTGTGACCACTTCCTGGGCTGCTTTGAGGGGGGTTCCTCTTTCAGAAATATGGAGCAACATGGAGCACTCCCTGTACGTTCTCTAGGTTCTACAGGATCAACGTGGCATCCCCCACACCATTGGGTTCCGCTGCTGGGCGAGGATGTGAGGTGGTGGAGTTCTCTGTTCCTTGCGACCTTGATGGTACTAGTCATCCAAGGTAAAGACCGTGGTGACGGTCTGAGTGAGGTCGAAATAGATCGTAAGTATGACTATAACTATGGATCTATGAGAACGAAAGATGACCGTCATCATCTCTTGTCTCTCAGAATGGGCTGAGGCTTTCAGACAGGAGGAGGCGGCGTGCTCACCGGGGAGCTTTATGGCTGGCAAGCCCAGCCCCCTAAGGTCAGTCACATGACTTTGTTGATATATGGTCTCGAGGATAGGGAGATGAGGACATCATTCAAGGTAAAGACCGCGGTGACGGCCATTGTTCGGTCCCATAGATCCATAGTTATAGTCATAACTTATGTTACTCATCTTTGTACTAGGGATGACGAAAGACTTTGAGATTACGGAGGAGCTGGCAGCAATGCAGTCAATAAAAGGGACGACGACTGGGAGTGATTCGTTCATGGAGGTAAATCCATTCTTGGACAAGCTGGGACTCAAATGGGATAAACTGGCAGGTGTTACAACCGATGGTTGTCCAAATCTGACAGGGAAAAATGTCAGACTTTTGAAGCGGATGCAAGATAAAGTGAGTGAAATTAACCCAGAACTTAAATTGCTATTTTTGCATTGTATTATACATCAGGAGTGTAAGTCAGTGCTAAAAATGAATCATGTAACTGATGTTGTAACTAAATTAGTTAACTTTATCAGGGCAAGAGCAGGACAGTTTGTTGCACTTTTGGAGGAGCATGAGACTGAACATGGTGACATAGGCTACCACACTGCTGTCAGATGGCTCAGTCTGGGCAAAGTGCTTAAAAGAGTATGGGACCTGAGATATTCTAGAGTTTTGTGAAAAGAAATGCAAGGACATCCAAGAGCTCTCAGATGCAGACTGGATGGCAGATCTTGCATTTGCTGTTGATGTCACTGCACTAATGAATGAGCTTAATACCAAACTGCAAGGCAAGGGCCTATTTGCACATGAAATGTACAGCCTGGTGAAGGCTTTCATGAGAAAGTTGCAGTTTCTTTCAAGCCAGTTGGAGGGTTACATTCTCAACCACATGCCAACACTGAAAGGAGCCACACCATCAGTTGATCACCTCCGCAGGTACTCACCTGTGTTAGGGACACTGCATGGTGAGTTTTCAAGGCGGTTTCAAGACTTCAAAACAGTTGAAAGTGAAATGCACATGATTTCTTCGCCCTTCACGTGCAGTGTGGATAATGCACCCAGTGATGTTCAGCTCGAACTCATTGACCTGCAGTCTGATACACTACTGGCAGAGCACTTTAAGTCAGTATCACTGCTTTATTCTTCTCTCAAAGAGGAGAACTTTCCATACATGAGGAGGCATGCTTAGAAGATGTTGGTTCTCTTTGGATCTACCTACATATGTGAACAAACATTTTCCGTGATGAAGTTGAACAAATCCAGATACAGATCCTCTCTCACTGATGATCACCTGTCAGCTGTCCTTCGCATACCCACCTCATGTAGACTACATGCACATAGTAAAAGCACTTTGTATAAAGTTAATTTAATGCTGATCTTTGAAATACTGCAAAAACATGCATATTTAGTTCACAATTGTTCCTGTAAATGTTGATTAAATAGTGATATAATGTTGGTGTTATTACTTTGCCTGCCTCACTTTTTCGTTGGCTCTCAGCCTTCTTCACCCTCAGTGCCTCTGGCCTCATCAGAAACTTAAACCCCTCTCTTCTTCTTCCTCATTGTACACCTGTTCGTCTGGTCCAATGTGTGCATATTTAGAGTCTGCCTGATTTCCTCATGATTGTCCCTCAACGCTCCATTGCTCATAAAAAAAATTAAATAACAGGGACAGGCAGGGTGCAGAAAAGTAGAGAAAAAAAGACCTCCACCAGCTGATCCCACCACTGCCACCACATGAGAGAAAGAGAGACAGGAAAGAGGACTCACAGGTGGTTTTATTTACCCAACAATGAACAAAATACAAAGTTCTGGGCGCATAAAACAGGTCAACTGACTGTTACTGTTTGTACTACACCACTGGTACAGTGGATCAGGAGGTATACAGGTCCCTCCAGTCTCTATTCCAAAGTGTCTTTGGGCAAAATAGGGAACTGACAGTGTATAAATGGTGTGTGATAGAAATGGTGCTGCATATAGAATCGGTTCATGAATGTGTGTGAATGTGATTTTTATTGTAAAGAGCTTTGAGTAGAAAATAATGGAAAAGTGCTATACAGTCCATTTACCATACAATCTAATACAGTATACGTCTCCAATAATAAGTGAATGATGCTATTTCATTATGTTACTTTCACAGAACTTTTATTTGAAATCAACAGCTGTTAACTACAATAACACAAACCAACAGATTAGAGAATGATTAGGCTGGTAAAGAATATATAATGGAACTTCAGCATTCTTCTAATTTACTCACATTTGTAAGTAGTTTTGCTCCCATAATGGCTCCATATGGGAGTGCAATAATCATGATTCACAGGAGGAGGAGAGACGCTGAGGTAAAGGCTGTAGACAATTACCGGTTAGTAAACTGAAAAACAGTATCGTGCTGGCTGATCGTGATAATAAAGGTGGATCCTTTATCGTTTTGGCATCGGAAAATGGTGGTGGACCACGACCAAGGTGGCAGCTGATGATGGATCCTAATGGCGACAATGAACAATGACTGTGGACTATAGTGGCATCCGATCTTGATGGTGGATCATGATCTTACTGGCTGCTGACCATAGACGATGATTGCAGCAGGACTGCTTGATACATAGTATTTCTCAGATACTTGACCCTTATTGACATTAATCCACCAATTCACTGACCTTCAGTTATGCTTCAGAAAGGTCTACCCCTATCAGTACTGCTAAAACCTTGATGATGTTTCCCTTCACACTTGACATCTATTGCACTTCTGTCCGTCCTGGAAGAGGGATCCCTCACATGAGGTTTCTACGTTCTTTTTACCCTGTTAAAAGGTTTTTTTGTAGTTTTTCCTCACTCTTGTTGAGGGTTAAGGGCAGAGGATGTCACACCATGTTAAAGCCCTATGAGACAAATTGTGATTTGTGAATATGGGCTATACAAATAAAATTTGATTGATTGATTGATTGATTGAAAGACGACAGGAGAGACAAAATATAAACGAAGTTGTCAATGACTTGATGGAAAGACAGACAGCCCCTCTCTTCAACATTCAGCCCCAACCCACAGTGGATTCATTTAAATCAAAACTCTATCATCCCTTCTACTTCTGGATTATTTCTGTAGCAGGAGGCAATGCTATATAACCTTTCAGACTGCAGTCAGTCCCCAGCCGCTTCGATAAATAATCAATGAGCCTGAATTATTCACTAATAAAAAGGCTTCTCATTTTGGATTATTTTTTTATTTAAGTTTAGATCTTTCCTGGGTGCTCAAGGGAGAGCCACACTTGATACATGCAGATTCAGATAAAGCACTGGCTTTATGGTATTTGGCATATGGTTTTATTCTTTTTCCAATTCAAATGATAATGAGGACTTTAAAATAACTTTGGACTAAAGGCTATACCTCGTAATTCTCAAACCAGCTTCTCCATTTAGCCAGAAATGAATTAATAATGGACAACTGCCCCATGCTCCCACACCTCCAGGGGCCCAAAAGGACTTAGGTTCTTCATGTGGACATTTGTTTTTGGTAATTTAATCATTCAATGTTTGCTTAGTAACATGCACCATCAAGCACAATTAAAAACTGAAAATGTTTTGCCCTCAATTAAATGTTGTATCATCAATCAAGTTTCAGCAATTTGGATAATTCACTTGGCATTTCTTTCACATTTTATATCCTTAAAGCTGCACTGAACAATCTATCGAACAACAATGTGCAATATGAAAGTAATCGTTCCTACGTTCATTTGACTCTGCATCCCCCCTTTCAGCTCAGTGTTTTGGTTTATGCCTTGCAACACTATTATTTCTCAATTATGAGCCTTTTCTATTATTATTCTCATACATTGATATATTTCATATATTCACTCTTAGATTAAGCTTTTGAGGGCAGTATCTGCTTCTTTCACCAGTTGGTCAGTAACTTCACTCTGCCTAATGTCTGGTATTTGGCAGAAAGCATTTTGTGTTTTTTTATTTTTTATTTGGGTTTGTGTTTTGAACAGTTGCCTAATGTATCACATGGAGGAGAGCTCATGAGAGCTCTGAAAATACTAAAATTGAGGGCTAGAAAAGCAAAAACATTTAATTGCGCCATGAGAGCACAGGGATAACAACAGGCTGCCTTTATTTGAAACCAGTAAACATGTAGCATTCAGTATATTGCAGAGGCGGTTTTACATACCTATGGCTTTTCTGAGGAAAACTTGCAGTTAATGCTCATCACTTTTATTGAGAAAGGTCCATACATGGAGGTCCATACATTCCTATGAGTCCATCTGAAGTGGACTCATAGGAAAATGACATTGAATGAAATGGAAATTCCCAATCTCTGCAGCCCCTTCAGCATCTCCTTTCTTTGTACATTCCATCACAAAGAGAGTGTGATATCAGTGTTTGTCTATACACACACACACACACATTACCCCCTCAAGCCCGCTCTCCACATCTCTCCCAGCTAGCATCAACACTAATGGTGGAGCTAGCAGACATAAAGAACACACCATATGCTGCTCCCAGTAAACGGCTCATTAGGTGCCAGGCGAATAATTCTGTGCCTGAATGGAAATGTGGAAACAACATAGACAGCCAGATGCATTCTGAACACTTACACATGTGCAAACAAAGAAACACCCATGCATATATAAACACTCATGCAGAAACAAAATCTACAGTACACACACACAGTCTATGTACATGCATACAATTGTGGTACATTATTGAATGTATTAAGCATGGCTGGTCCATGTTTACCATATTGCTGTGCCAGTCTCTGTCACTCCATCCCCCCTGAGTACTGTGTAACTTTATGTTGGGCTCTGGCCTCCCCTACATTTCTTTGTACCATCATGTCCATTATACACACATTTACTTTTTCAATGGGCTTTGGAGCTTAAGGGATCTGCTGGAGGGTCTTCTTCGGGGGCTGCATGTGCGTGAAAAATGTATGTGATGTTTAAGCACTTGATGACTTTCTTTATAAAAAGGAGATAAAGAGATTGATATCAATCTGTCTGTGGGTATTGTTGTTGTTGAGGCATTGTCTCTCTCCATTTAGCTTTAGTTTTGCTCTGCAGCAACACCAGGGATATCTGACTGTTTATCTGATAAATGTTCTGCTACATTTAGCAGCAGCACACTAACTTTGTGTGTTTCGTTGGGAGGTAGTATATGGGTTATCGCTGTGTATTTTCTAAATTAATATGGCTGATGAGTGTGAGAAAACAGTGATGTTACAGGCACAAAACCAGAACAATAGCTTGAAATGAAAGTTGCTAAAATGTAAGTGGTCAAAACAATCTAATGAAGCATTACATTAGTTCATGCAGGACAGAGAGTGCTCAGCTGTCATAAGCTGTCAGCTACTGGTTTATGGGTGCTCTTCAGTCACTCACCAATCACAGCCCATTCTCTCAACAAAGCGGTCCATTTAAATACGACCTCCTCCTCACTGATCCCTGCTCAGCTACACTGCCACTCATGCTCTGCTGCTGGTAACTTGCAAGCTCGTGACAATAGAATAATAAAAATACAAATAAATTAAAATGTAAGATATACATAAAATAAATGAAATCAGCTGGGATAAAAACGTACCCAATTCGCCAAGGAGAACAGATGTGTTTTAAGTAGTGATTTGACATGTGCTAGAGAGGGGGCAGATATAATGTGAAGTGGTAGGTTGTTCCACAAATTTGGGGCGGCTAGTGCGAAGGTGTGATCACCTCTGGTTATGAGCCTTGTCTTAGGTATGTCCAGGAGGAGCTGAGTGGCTGATCTCAGCTCCCTAACTGGAGTGTGGGTATGGAGAAGTTCGGCTAAGTAAGGAGGTACCAGTCCGTTAAGAGATTTAAAGGTTAACAATAACATTTTAAAATTGATCCTGTGACGAACAGGTAGCCAGTGGAGAGAGCACAACACAGGTGAGATATGGTCTCTTTTTTTCATCCTAGTCAGGAGGCAAGCAGCAGCATTTTGGATGATCGGTCTAAGCCCACATACAGGGAATTGCAGTAATCAAGACGGGATGTTATAAAGGCATGGATCAACCTCTCTAGGTCATTTGTGGGAGATAGGCCTTTACCTTGGCTATGAGTCTTAGCTGAAAAAAGCTACACCTGAGAAACTGAGGAAATTAGCTTGTCGAATTAAAAAACCCTGCCAAAATGAACCCCAAGACTCTCTACAGTGGAGTGAATATTAGGAGCCAGAAGGCCAAGGGTGCCCACATCTAGCAGTTCAGAGTGTCCAAATACAAGTCAGTCTTATTTTCATTTAATTTGAGGAAGTTTGAATTCATCCATGATTTGATGTCATTTAAGCAGTCAAGCAGGGGCTGCTATGAAGTCTTAATTTCAAGGTTCAGGGGCAAGTATATTTGAATGTCATCTGCAGTGAAAAGATATATATATTTATATATACACATACATACATACATACATACATACATATGTTTCAAAAATGTATGCCAGAAGAGTAGTCACCCAGGTGGACAGAGAAAATCCTACCTGATAAGTATGACTGAAACCACCTGAGTGCTGTACCTTTAATCCCTACAGAGTTTTCTGGGCGTGATGACAGGATTGTTTGATCAACGGTGTCGAAAGCGGCCGTCAGGTCTAGGAGCACCAGGACAGCAGAGTCTCCTGAATCAACAGTTAAAATCAAATCGTTAAAAACTCTTAAAAGAGCTGTTTCAGTGCTGTGATGAGGTTTAAAACCAGACAGGAACTTTTCATATACATTATTCTTGATTAGAAATGTTTGCAACTGGGTGAGAACTACCTTCTCTAGGATTTGGGACAAGAAAGGCAGTTAAGAAATGGGCCTGAAGTTAAAGAGCACAGAGGGATCAAGATTTTCTTTCTTTAGCAAGGGCTATACAAAAGCATGTTTCAAGGCAGCTGGGACACAACCAGAGAGAAGTCAGGTGTTTATCAATGACAGAATACATGGGCCAACAGTGTCAAATACTTCCTTAAGACGAGTGGGGATGCTATCACAGGGGCAATTTGTGGGTCGCAGATGGTGGACCACCTCGGATGGGAGGAGATTGATATGGGCTCAAACTGACCCAAGACAACTAGGTGCATGGGAGGGATAGGGGGGTCATGGTCAGTGGGCATAGCTAATGATGAGAGAATTTTTTTCAACAACGAATTTAAGAAAAGAATCACGGAGGACAGGTGTAGACAGAATAGGATTAGGAAATCAGATAGACGGCTATCCTAGTTTATCCTTTTTCCACCTTCTCTCTGCTTGACGACATGCACGTCTAAGGGCACGGGTAGAGTCGTTTAATGATGGCTCCAAAATTGCTTTAGTGCGTTTCATTCTCAAAGGAGCAACAGAGTCCAAAGTGCTTGTGCAGGTTGAGTTAAAGAGACATAAGCTCATCAGCACCGAGAACATCACTACCATCCAAGTTATAAAGCACAGATTCTTTAAAAATAGCAGAGAAATGCAACAGAATTTGACTATCAATTATACGACGGCATCGTGCAGGAGGAGAAGGCTTGACCACGGAGCAAGGAACTGTAATCGTAAATATAACAGGCAGATGATCTGATATACATGTATTACATATTTCATTAACATGAACGTGTAGGCCAGGGCTATTCAACTTCAGTAGAAAGTGGGCCAAATAAGAAAATATTTGGCCGCACAGAATATTGATCAATTAATGGCTAAAAATGAAAAACAGTAATGTATATTTCCACAGGTAAACTGTCACACACGCATCTCTTTTCTTTCACTTTATATAATCAGTTACAGACTGTCATAACATTTCAAAACACAGGAAGACTATCAAGCTTTGATACAGAAGTGCAAAAGTTACATAAAAAACATAAACAAAAAATGAGACAGTGTTTTTCTGACATGTCCATATCCACAAATGTAGAAAACAATTTGAAAATAGTATAGTAGTATTCAGATATCAGATTAACAATAAATGAGCCTGTTCAGGAAACTATCAAAAACAATTCCAAGCAGAAATTAGGTAGTTACATATTCATATCCCAAAATGCATTAAAAAAAAACATCTTGAAACAGTATCCATCACAATAATTGTAAATAAGCCTTCAACAACATTTCCATCCATAAAAACAAACATCCTGCCTCAGGTTTGATGGAGAATGGGTCACGAGCAAACTGCAGTACCTCAATAGGAATACTGAAGCCTTGGAATCTCTCAGTGAAGTTATCAGTCAGTTTTCTCATAAAGTTTGTCATCACTGGTGTTATGTGTGCCCCAGGTGCTGCACTCATGAATGTACGAAGTTGTGAGAAGTGCAGCAACCTTTCTGCCATTAGGTCTGATGTGAATATTGTTAACTTTGTTTTGAAGGTGCACAGCCTCTCAACCAAATCAGCGATAGACTTTTCCTGCCCCTGAACTTCCAGATTCAAAGTGTTCAAGTGTCCAAAAATGCCATAAACTGTTCATCCAATATGCTGCCCATTTGTGTTTACACATGCGAAGGAAAGACTCCTGGCGGAGTTCACAGAAACGGTCCAAAACCTTTCCTTTGCTGAGCCACCTGACATCACTATGAACCAGCAAGTCAGTGTGCTCTGCAGATGCATCAGCAAGCAACGTATGGAAGAGGCGATGTTGAAGGCTGGAGGTTGTCCATGGTGTTTTTCTGATTGCTGCTGAGCTTTGTGCACAGTACAGCCTGATGAATGATGCAGTGTAAAAACTGCATATGCGGGGCTACAGCTGCCAACCTGGCCACCAGCCCTTTCACTCTACCGGTCATAGCCGGAGCTCCATCCGTAACCAACAAGCAGACTTTTTGTAAATCCAGTTCATGCTCATTAAAAAACGTGACAATCTTTTGAAAAATCACTTCACCTGTAGTGTGTCCCTCCAGCGGAACGAGCCCCAGTAGTTCCTCCCGAAAAGCGCACTCCAAGAAGTGACGCTTTCCTTCACTTTTTTGTCAACAATCATTTCATCAATAACTGCAAGCATGCAGTCTTTAACAGTCTCCGACTCTGTAAAGGGCCTCTTCTGTCTGGTTAGTGTCCAGGTTACATGTAGAGATGCTATCATGGCTCTCTCTTGTTCCGTGCATAAGCGACTAAGGGCACACTGACCTCATTGAAAAGATGCTAACAGTCCGTTTACTTTCCTCCTCTGTTCATCCGAGCCCTCGGGAAAACTGTTCGAAAATGAGCCATGATTCGACTTGTAGTGCCTCTTCACATTGTATTCTTTCATCACAGCAATGGATTCGCTGCACAATAAACACATTGGTTTATTGCTCATTACGGCTGGCAAAGTAAATAAATACTTTTCAGTCCATTCACTTTGGAATTGGCGGTTTTCACAGTCAACTTTACGATGCTTCGGCTTTGAGAGAGACATTTTGCAGCTTACTGGTAGCGTCAGCTAGCGCAGGTGTTTCAGTGGGCAGCCAGACCAGAGCGCAAGTGAGAAGTGGGTTGCGGCAACCAACACAGGTGCGTAACATAAAGACGTAACCATACAGGTTTTGGTTGAGGCAACAGTGAAACTCAATGGCTCAAAGTATATAAGAGGCATGTACGTTAGTTTTATTTTTTCTTACCAAGCTATACTCATTTGCAGGCCATAGTTAAATTCAAACGGGCCGTATCCAGCCCTGGGGCCGCTAGTTGAATAGGCCTGGTGTAGGTCATAAGACAGCCCAAGTTCTAATGTGTGCCCCTTCTCCAGACACCAACTGGGTGAGATTAAAGGAATTTACAAGATTTAAGAAGTCTTTAGCCATAGGTTTAGTTTCGCCATGGAGGGTTCCATCTGCCATTCTTTTCCACATGCTGCTGCAGTGGAAATCCTGGAAATCAGGCATCAGGAAGAGGCAGGAAGATGTGCAAAGGCTTGGGTGACCAGCACCCAGACAACGTGCAGCCGCACCCATACGACGTGCAGCAGGACCTAGACGACGTGCAGCAGCACCCATATGACGTGCAGCAGCACCAATACGACATGCAGCAGGACCTAGACGACGTGCAATTCCGACCCGTGGCCATTTATGATTATAAAAAGCCCCAAAAATACATTTAAAAGAAAAGGACTGTTTAAGATTACAGACACGTTTAATGTAAAAGATTAAAGACATGTTGTTCTATATCAAAGGCTCATGCTCTTTGATGTAAAATATTAAAGACTCCTTTAATTTAGTATATATATAGCAGCAAATTTCAGAAAGTGACACCCCACTGTGAGAGAGGGAAAACGTCTACTGACGCAGAAATCTGTTCAGAATAATTGTAACTTTCTATTTCAAACTAAATAGATTAAACCAGTGATGGAAGGTTTTTTTCACCGAAATGTGGTGACTATTCAAGACCCAGGTACGATCGAGCAGAACTCTATTTGTATGTCTCAACAAATAAGCTACCTCATAGACCTGCTGGCCAAGGAGAGTGCCAACCTTAGTACAGAGTACAACTGGAGGATCCAACTGGGCCAAGAGTTGGAGGAGCACAAACAAGAGCTGTTTCGACAGAAAAAGCTGAAGGAAATGTTCATTAACAGAGGAAAGGAAACAAAGCAAGAGCTGGAGACGTTACAAAAGTACAGCAATGCAGAAGCCCTCAGCGCCACAAAGATCGCCTCTCAGGTAAACAACACCATCAAGAGGAAGAAGAAAAAAGACCTTCAGAAAGATTACGAGGAGCTGAAGGTGGCACACATCATCAACCAGGAGAAGTTTAACAATGAGGTTCAACTGGAGAAGGATAAAAACAAACTTCTCCAAGAAGAGATGGAGAACCTCATAGCTTCCTTTGATGATTTCTACCAAAGTCATGCAACCAATCAGGAGAAGCTCAACACCGAGCTTCAGGAGGAGAAGACGAAGAACAACTCTCTCCAAGAAGTGCTAAAGAAACTCAGAGCTACTTCCCAGTATATGAGCGAAAACTATGAAGCTGATGTTCTCAATGCCGGGCTGCAGGCTGACCACCTCCCGAATGAGCTTGCGATGCAAATAAGGTTCCATGACGAGAGAGTATTAAAGGAGCTCCTGATGAAACACCTGAGGGATGAGCAGGACCCTCTCCGTCGGCAGATGGAAGAAATGAGACTCATGCAGCAAAACGCTTCTGAGCAGAAAACCATTTTGCAGCAAGGGATGGAGGAGCTGAAAACTGAGTTCTGCGGTGAGAGTCATGGGGTTAACACTGTGAAGTCCAATCTTCTCTGTGTTCCAGCCCAAGAAGAGCTGGAGAAGCTCCAAGCTTCTTATCACGAGGTCTGCCAAAGTCATACAAACAACCAGGAGAAGTTCAACACCGAGCTCCAGGAGGAGAAGAAGAAGAAGAAAGACCTCCAAGAAGAGCTGGAGAAGCTCAAAACTTCTTATCAAGAGGTCTGCCAAAGTCATACAACCAACCAGGAGAAGTTCAACAGTGAGCTCTAGGAGGAGAAGAAGAAGAAGAACAATCTCCAGGAAGAGCTGGAGAAGTTCATAACACCAAGCTCCATGAGGAGAAGAAGAAGATCTGAAGAAGCTCAAAGCTTCTTATCATGAAGTGTGCCAAACACATACAAAAAAACAGGAGAAGAAGAAGAAAGATCTCCAAGAAGAGCTGGAGAAGCTCAAAACATCCTATCAAGAGGTCTGCCAAACTCACACAACCAACCAAGAGAAGTTCAACAGTGAGCTCCAGGAGGAGAAGAAGAAGAAGTTCGTTCTCCAAGAAGAGCTGAAGAAGCTCAAAGCTTCTTATCACAAGGTCTGCCAAAGTCATTCTACCAACCAGGAGAAGTTCAACAGCAAACTCCAGGAGGAGAAGAAGAAGAAAAATGATCTCCAAGAAGAGCTGGAGAAGCTCAAAGCTTCTTATCACAAGGTCTGCCAAAGTCATACAACCAACCAGGAGAAGTTCAACAGCGAGCTCCAGGAGGAGAAGAACAAGAAGATCGTTCTCCAAGAAGAGCTGGAGAATCCCAAATCTTCTAATCATGAGGTCTGCCAGAGTCATACAACCACCAGGAGAAGTTCAACACCGAGCTCCTCGAGGAGAAGAAGAAGAAGAATTTTCTCCTAGAAAAGCTGGAGAAGCTCAGCGCTACTTATGATGAGGTCTTCCTAAGATCTATACCTGATGTTTCCAGAACTGAGCTCACTGAGGACGAGCCTCTCTCCAATGTTCTCCCTGATCCCAAACCCAAGGAGACAGGGCTGCCTGAGAAGACAGAGAAACCAAAGAATGCTTCATTCTGGAAGAGAGTCTGCCGCTATGTGCGGATTTGAAGGAGGTGGAAGAAGTCACCAGCGCCAACATCCCCCAGCAACTGAGCTGATTGTGAGGACTGTCAAGGTTAATGGAGAGATTTACAATTTGATTACAAAACATCATAAAAAATAATAATGTCCTCACAATGATAGTATCGCACCAAATAAAACAATAAAAAAAATAATTTCTTGCATATGTTAATGTATTTAAGATAAGATAAGATAAGATGTACCTTTATTTATCCTCCGTAGAGGAAATTCACAAATGACACAGCAGCACAAGAAAGTGAGAAACATCCTCCTGCAGAGCCGGAGAACCGTTCCAGATGTACACATGCAAGAGTCATGGAACCACAGTTTAGGCCTGTGCATGCACCACCAGTTTGGTTCTCATGGTTTTCCAGGTATTCACATGTCAAACTCTATCAAAGCTGCCAACATTATTAAAACAACATATATATATATATCAAATTTTCTTCTCTTTTTTCTGCCTCATGGGGACCAAAAGAGGCAAGACATGATTTTTGACCTCCTGGATAAGGTTAGTGGTGACATGTGAATTGTGGTTAGGTTAAGGTTATATGTTATAGGCATGAAAAGGTCATAATTAATGTTAGGGATAATGTTTTCGTTTGGGCTGCACGATATATAAAAAATCTATCATCATCGTGATATCAACATGGGCGATAGACATGTCGCAAAAGGTGTCAAAAACTGCAATAAATGGTGTTCGATGCGCCACACATTCACACTCTGCGTGTAAATATATTTGACCAATCAGATGAAGCCCTGCAACCCTAGATGATAAAATTAAAGAAATTCATATCATTGACAGGTTTTTCTGTTGATGAATTATTGTCAAAAGAATAGAGAGAAAAAAGATTATTTGAGATACGACGGAGCCGTGTCGCTCCGTCAAATCTCGCTCTGCCTCCTCCACTGTGGAAACTTCAAGTGATCTCGTTTCTCCCGGGTCAGATTCATCATTATGATAAACGTGTGCATGTCTATCTATAGTTTTGAGGGCAAATTTTGGTCCGATACCATCATTGTGAGGACATTTTGGCTGTTCCTCACAAATTCAAAGGACTGAAGGTTAAGAATTGGTTTTAAGGTTAGGGTTAGATTTAGGTTAAGGTTTAGGCCCGAACTGACTCATTTACCTGCTCCGTCCTATCCGCAAAAACTAAAACCTGAGAGCCCGTCCTATGTGGACTTATGTGGTGCAGATGCCAATGTTGACAGTGGGGAGTATAGAATCCAATACCAATATATTGGCAAATATATCTATGAACATGAAAATAATTCAGACATAGCTAAACATAATTAAGACCTTGTATGTAATATTTTAACGTATTTAAGACTTTAAATTCAGATTATGGAATTTTAGACTTTTCCAACCAGCAGTAATTGTGGATTCACAGTTTTATTTAACTGTCTTAAACAATGTGAGACAAAAGATTTCTTTTCCATTTTCACTGATTTCACAGAAAATAATTCATGGATCTTGATGAGAATAATAATACATTTAATAATACAATCACGATCACAATCTAGATTTTTGCATTTTGTGATGAAATGTGACAGTAAACATGCAAAAATTAAGAAATCAAGGAATAAATGGAATGTTCCGGAAGAAGAGGACTGTTTGGGGCAGCGTATAGCCTACCTGGTAGAGCTGCTGCCCGCAAACGCCTGGGTTAGATTCCGACCCGCGGCCATTTATGATTATAAAAAGCCCCAAAAATACATTTAAAAGAAAAGGACTGTTTAAGATTACAGACACGTTTAATGTAAAAGATTAAAGACATGTTCAATGTTCTATATCAAAGGCTCATGCTCTTTGATGTAAAATATTAAAGACGCCTTTAATTTAGCATATATATAGCAGCAAATTTCAGACTTTTTACTCAGTCCCGTACTTCCTCTCCGTATGATGTCATCATGGAATCGCACTCTTTTCTCAGCCCCACCCAGCCGGTACCAGTCCAGCCTCAACCTACAGCAACTCCTAGAATACAGCTGTTCAACACTGCTCACCGCATGCTCTACATGCAGCAGTATGGAGTAACGTAGACCTCACTCTGTACTGAAACTCCGTATTGAAACTTTGTACTGAAATGCAAGGCTTACTCCTACATTGGCCGACTGTCCTGCTAAAACTTGAACAAACATGAGGACGGTGTAACTTACCATTCAGAAACATGTGGCTGGTCTTCTATAGCTGTATCCAAACAAAACAACATGACTTTCAGCTGTGTGTACCAGAGAGATCGTCAATGCTATAGAATGACACCAGTGATAGGCCTAGTTGCATGTCACTCAAAGTGCAGTTAGCCAATCGGAGGAGGGCCTCATAAATAATTAATGAGGCAGGTCAAAACAGCCTAGAGTTCTGAGGCATCTTATTAGACAGTGACCTTATGCAACCCACCCCTGAAAAGCTGGTGCGAATTAGAGAAGCCATGAAAAGTGCACTGGATGCAGTGTTCATTACCAAAGGGGAATTGCTGTCTTTATTGGGTCACCTTATGATTCCCCAAGGCAGATCATTTATCTCTAGATTATTGGACCTCTCAAAAACTGCATGATTTCGTCAATCTAGATGAAGGCTGTAAATCCGATCAAAAACTTTGGGCACCGATGTGTGAAAAGTGGAACGGCATATCTTTTTTCTACAATAACAAAGTAGAGACATCACTTGCCCTCAGATTCTTTACTGATGCTGATCCCTCAAGATGTTCGGCCCAAAGAACTGCTGGCTCTTCCCTCTTATGTTCAATCCACTGCTCTGCTAGAATTATATCCAATCATCATTGCATGCATTCTCTGGTGCAAGTCTTGGTCCAGAGAATCATAGTTTACTGTGATAATGAAGCAACCGTAAATATCACTAACAAAGGTCGTGTGGTATATTCAGCCAATGTAAATCGTTTTGATATGGGGGTAGATCATAATGACAGGTTTATAGATAGAGGGTCCTCTTTCCTGGTCTCTAAGACTTCCTGGTTGTTATTCCAGGTGTTACTTGTTAGTTCTCTCCCTCGGAGAATGCTCTTTGACCTGTTCGATGGTGAGGTTTCCATTCCTATTTACGAAGCATGTCTTTAGAGGCCCCTATGTGTGACATCATTTTAGCTCAAGTCTTTGGCGTAAACATCTTCCCTATAAGAATGCTTGTCCGGCACCAGCGAGGCAGACTTCTGTATTGGCTGATAACGTCTCCGGGTATACCATGGTACCTGTCCTGACCTGTAACTTCTGTGTAATAAACCTTATTATACAAGCAAGAACGGTGTCCGCGAAGATTCCTTCATCATCATCTACAACATCACTGCTGCCTAAAGATACAACAGTTGCTCCTTCATTCTCTTTATGAAAAGATTCATCAGACGTCTAACTCATTTTCATGACCAGTATTGACTCATAAAACCCCTTGCATTATCTAACCATATCCGATGTCTGATAGAGAGGGAAAAGGTTCAACCGTTGTCATATCACAAACTAATACTGCTTTCTGTCCCCTACCGTCTATAACCCGAAATCCCTATTGGAGTCCTTGAGTGAAGCAAGATGAACCCCTGTTCCTGACTGACAAAGGAAGGCCATGTCAAGATCTTGGATTTCTTCTCGGCTTTGCCTACGGTACTCTGCAAATTATGCAGACTCCCATTCCAGCGGGTGAACTCGCACTCCTTGCTGGTACCACCGGTGCTGCCCTGGTCTCTGAATCCACCGTGAAAGTCATTGATTGTTGGTCTTCAGCAGCCTTCAAGCGTTCCGTTCACCCGTAACAGCAGATCTTTTAGTCATATAATAAAATGCTGCATTTGGAAGTGGATGGCTGGGTGCATTGATCTGCTTCATAGATAATTTGAGGTCTGCAGCATGCTTGCTGCCACACACAGATATTTCACATGAATGTAGTATGACCTCTCTAAAATGCATGCTTGCATTCTTTAGTCAATCATTTTAGAGGTCTGCAGGATGCTTGCTGCTACATTGCAACAGTAGTATGATCTTTCACAGGATGTATGCTTGCGTTCTTTAGTCAATAATTATTTTATATAATAATTATATAATAATAATTAAATATACTTGTAACATATACTTGTAACAACACCTCTAAAGCTCAATTATTTAAAATTTCTCATCTCATTTGTTAAATCCACAAAATTGTTTTAGTGGAGGAGCTATTTCATAACAAACCAGCTAAAGACGCTGGTTTGCACAGTCACTGCAACCAACTGCTCTCTGAATAATAGCACCAGCGCATGCTATAATTGAATTAATCCTCAAATGGTCATTTTTAAATCTTTATCTATGGATTAAACAAACAATATGCAACATGTCAAATCTAAGGTTGGCAAGCCTGGAAAAGTTAGCCAGAGCAGACAACCAACACATCCCACCCCCCAACCAACCCTCACATCAATGGACGCGCACTGACGGAAAATTTGCTAACTTCTGACTATGGACTCTGCTTCAGTGGTGTATGTCTCTCAAGCAAAAGACTGGTCATGCACAGTGAGAGCATGGGCAGGCATGCAGGCAGGTCAGTTAGTAACAAACAGATACACCAGCCAATCATTTAATGAATTATATGATTGGTCGTGTTTATAACAGCACTGCCAGTGAGTTTTCAAAGACATTTTCAAAGTGCTTTCGAAACAACTTACCAACCCTTCCTTTAATTAGTCTGTATCGGTGAAGGTGTTGATAAGCTTTTTTTTAGGGGGTCCACTTTTTATACAAAGCTAGACAAAGCTAACAGTGTCATGATTTTTATTATTTTTCCTGATCTTTCACTCTTAAAGAAAAAGAAAATAAGTATATCTAATAATGTGTCAGTGTTTGCTTAGAGCTTCCCTGTGTGTGTGTGTGTGTGTGTGTGTGTGTGTTGTTTTTAGGAAACTGAATTATAACCTCTCACACTATAGAATCTACAGTGCATCTCTCATAGCGTCAGATCACATAAACAAAACAGAAATGTTTGAAAATAGTTTCTTCTTCTTGTTTGTTTCATCTTGGCCTGATAACAGGACCAGACCAGGGGCACTTCTGATAAACATTTTCTTCTGAAGGTACCATTGCGCATGCTGTCAAATAAACAACTGTGGCCGCAGTTATTTTTTATTTTTTTCACAAGCTTGTGAAGGTAGAATTAATACAGATGTATAGAAATGTTGGAAACCGAGGGAAAGGCTTCCAGACTGAGGTATTGATTAAACTTTGAGTCGGGAGGCTATCAGTGATACAGCAGGCCAGCGTACCTCAATGAATCAATCACATACAGTGCATACATTTACTGTGCTGCATGCTGCCTGCTCAGCAAACACGCACACACACACACACGCACACACACACAGAGATACAATGTATTCAGTGAAATCAATGTATTCAGCTCCTTCACAGTTTTTTTTCCTTTATCTTGTAGACTCCTACATCCTTATAAGAGCTTTCTTTTTGCATCTTTGATTAAGCCCCATTATATCTTTGATCTGTCTTCTCTTCAGTGACTTGATTGTGTGACAATGTATTTAATGTGATCAGTGACAAGGTTGAGGCCTTATGCAAGGACATAGTATATCATTTAATTATCCTATGCTAATGACATCAAGGAGATGCCTCAAGATTGATTCTCACAGCTTGATTCTCTGTCAGTATTTGCCTAATGAGCTTTCCATTATCACCATTTGTTCTCCTCCAAATGAAAGTATAATGTCTCTTGCCGATCTGACTTTAAGTGTGAGATTATATGTCTCTTGTTCGCCACTCAATTGCTCAGCATATGGCTGGCTTGACTCTGTCGATGCATCATTGGAGAGAAGGAGGAGCCACAGCAGAAAACAACCTTGCATTGAAAAATGCACGGAGGCACAGACAAGTGTTTAAAATGCCAGGGCAGTAATACAAGCATCTGCAAAGCAATTGATTGGGCCACCACTGCTGTCTGAATCACAATTTCATCCATTTACCTCTGTTTCAGCATGGGGCACGATGATGAAGAAAGAGAACAGTTACAGAGTGGTGAGCTCCCAAACACATTACCCTGCCTCACCTCTCCGATTCTAAACAGTCCAATTTACATCTGTCTCCAGTGAACTCAGCAATTCAATCTGATTTTCTATTCAAAATCACCAGAACAGCTTGTTACACCTTTAGCCATAACGACACTGGGCTCACCAAGATATTATTTTTACCAAAGCTGCCTGACCGGAGCCCTGAGCAGTGAGATAGCCACACAGGTTAACGTACGAGGAAGAGAAAAGCTTCCTGGCTCCATTTGACCTAACACACTCATAGAAGTTGTGTACAAACCCAGCTTTCGGGTTTTATCTTAAAATTAAAAAATGTTCCACCCTGAGGGAAACTTACTTGGACCGCTCTCCTCTCGGATGTACAAACATTACAAAGCGACTCAACACCAGGCTGGAGAAGACTGTGTCACTGCCTGGTTAAAACCTTCATGTATCCAGCTCCTCCGAACACACTCAGGACAGTGACTGGATGTCTTTAAATGTGTTTGTGTTATAATGATAAACAATGCTCCATCATTTTGTTTATCATTAGAAGAAATATAATAATGGCAGTTCATATCATGTAGTTTAAATTCAGATACATTTTGGAAATCACTATCACAAATCACAGAGCTGATAAAAAAGGAATGATTGAAGTGGTCATAGTTACATCTATGATGTATTGACTTATTCACATCAACTCATCTATTGAGTAAAAAGGAAATATTCCACTTTAAAAGTTGCTGGTAGCTGCTTGTATATGGTGTTTTTTTCTGGTCTTTATTCAAGAGCGAGATATTGTCTAGCCCTTGTTGTGGGTCTGTTAGCTTTAGTTCTTTCTGTACCAGAAAAAAATCTATGTAAACTTCTAAATGAGCAAATAGCACTGCACCACTGCACTGTAAAGTCATTGTCCACTAATACAATATGAACTACAACTGTATCACTGCAGAGGAGGTCAACAGAAAGAATATTTTTTAGATGCGATGTCACGAAAATGACATGGACAGAGGAAGGAAATGCCGGCTGCCTGCTGCCTGCTGCCTGCTATGAAATGTTGACATCTCCTCCTCAGCAACTCCTGATTGTGGGCACCATTTCGCCACTCGGGAACAATGATAGCTGTTGAATCATTCCGTTTCTGTCATCAGGAATGTAAATATGGCAAGACTGTATTCATATTGTGTATATTATATAGACCAATGTATATATCCTGTCATCATGTGTGCTGCATTTTTTCACTTTATTTTATTCATTTATTCATTTTACAGTATAGAAACAAATCAATATAAACGCCAGTATTGGCAGCTTTTGGATTTGTCACCTGCGTTACTAGACTAATGACCTGCACAGAGGCTCAGCATATTTACCTATGCGAAATAGAAAAGGTTACGTGCATGTCAGTATCAGCTTTTAACATCTTTTACAACCCCCGCACATCCAAGATTAGCTGATTTCAAAGATTCAGTATAGAAATGGCTGATTTCCAAGACACAAGAACCTGTCAACCGTGAAGGAAAGTGCTCGCACACGCACTCCCGCAGCAGGTCAGATAACATAAACAAATCAATCAATCAATCAATCAAATTTTATTTGTATTGTCCATTTTCACATATCTCAATTTGTCTCATCTTAATCCTTATCAGTCTATCATGTGGCAATGCTCTGTGGCTTCCCCAAACAGGAACGATTGGTAAGAGGCGTACTGTGATTAACTGAACTTTATTAAAAATAGTATAAAAATAATTTTAAATAGCAGAGGCATGAAGTAAGTAACAAAATAACAGACTTGTTAAGTGGTGAACATTGGAGTTTGCTCTCTTCCTTGTGGAAGGTCGGGTTTTGCTGGGGCACATCATCCTACAAGACAATACTACAAGATTGTCACCCAGTGCAGCCTCACCACAGAATGGAAACAGTGTGTCAGCACGGACCCGGCCTTTTACAGTGTCCTTGTTTCAAAATACACAAACCCCACGTTGCACAGTAATGTAGGAAGAGAGCCGAATTCCAGTGTTACTGCAATACATCTGGGTCTGTATATCACCACGGCAGCTCGTCGGTGGTCACGTCACATCAGTTTTTGCTCCGGCTCCCTCCGTAATGGACGGTAAACTGGCAACCGGCTTTCACCCTGCATGAAAGGGAGAGTCCACCAGAACAATGTGCATGCAGCAGAGTCAAGGGTCTCTACTGAAACCGATAGACCATTTATCACTTCCTGCCTACTGGCTGGTCAAGTGACCATGCCATTTGAAAATATCACCTAGATTCCCACAAAAGCAAAAGTTAAAAGACCACAGTTAGAAGTACAATAAATAGTGTTCTGCGCTTACAGGGACCTTCTAATCAAAGTAGCAAGGAGTTTAGTGACATTCTTAAGCAGTGTGGCATTATGGGACTTGTTGTCGTTATCACCACTGTCGTCAATTCAGTTACCTCATTGTTAGAGAGGTTTTTAGCAGGGGCCAAATTATCCACAAATAAACTGACCTGGTGAAAAAAAAAAAGAATAAAGCACTTTCATGTTTAAAATCAGTCACTTGGAGGCTGTTTAGACAGCTGAGTTGCCGCTAATGTTCATGCAGCTTGTTTTGCTGATAACGCATTATCCAGAGAGGTTTGCTTCTCTCCAAAACAAACGGAACCCATGATTACATCTCGTTAAAACACTGAATTGAGGAGTTTCTCCTTAAAATCTGTGTTTTTGTTTGTGCTGCTTGTTTGTCTGATAATTTATGATCCTGATGTCAACGACTAAGACCAAAAAACCAAGATCTAAAAGGTCAATTGTAACAAATTGTGGCTTGAAAATAAATACAAAATATTTTTTTCACTTCTCACAGAAAACAATGCACAAATGGAATATGATAGTACTGACAGTCTACCACATAAAACAAACTTTAACAATTTCTTTGGGTTTGAAAATTGCTGCAACAAACTAAGTAACAAAAGTTTGGTCATTTTAATTTGGAAAACTTTCAATTTGTAACTTTTGTATAAAATCACTTATGCATTGTCACGTCTCCAGGATAGTTGAGGTCATGTTTTGTTTTCTCCCTCATGTTTCTCTTATTTTATCTTCCTGTTTTATTTTGTCGTACTCGCCTCTTGTGTCGGTTCAGGTACCCCCCCTCTGTCCTGCCCTCCTGTGTTTCCCCGCTCCTGTGATTACCTGCTCCTCCCTAATGTGTTGCACCCGTGTTCAATTGTCTCGCCTCTCTTGTGTATTTAAACCCTGTGTTCCCCTTCTTCTGTGCCAGATCGTCTGTTCCCTTTGAGTCAGCATTCCAGCATTATTGTTCCTGTGTACGCCCTCGTGTTACGACCTGTTTTCTGTATGTGGATTTTGGATACCTCTGCCTTTTTGTGTAACAAACCCTGCCTGATTCAGAAAAGCCTTTGTACTTACCTGTTAGCCTGTCGAGTCATGCTTTTGGGTCCTATTTGTGTCAGTGTGATACGCATCATATTCTATCATCAAACATCTGCTTGGCTCCATAGAGATATTCCCATGGGATATTTTTTCTTTTAAATCTTATTTCATCTAATCTCATCGCATCTCACCTTTTTAAGTTCTGAAGTTAAGAACTGCTGGTGTACAACAGCACTGGTGATAGCAGCACATGAATCAATCAATCATATTTTATTTGCACAGGCCATATACTCACGAATCACAGTTTATCTCATAAGTCTTATATACATGCACATCTGAACCTTGTAGTGAAGTTGTTGGTTATAAAACCAAAACATCGAGCTCACAGCCTAAAATGCTTAATCAAATTGAGGGGAGCTGAAGAGCAAAGATTGGTGATAATTCTCCGACTTCTAACGACAAGTGACCCGTTTTACACACACTCATTTTATCCATTGTTAATAATGTGCAGCTTTAAAGTTACAGAGAGTTTAATCAATAATGGAAATATTTCAGAGCGATGTAATTTATCTTTTTTTCAGTTAAAAGTTACTCTTATTATAGTTTGAAAACCAACAAAGTGAGTTTATCGCCATGTGTGAGACTGATGCAAACCCAAGCTGCTTCCCATTATCAGTTAACATACACAGCTTGACGCGGCCCATGCAGTTTTGCTCATGGCTTTTGGTTGCCCTGTTTCCAGACTTGCAGCAGATTGCATCAATGCCACCACATCCACTTCTGCCAAAATCGTTGTTCAGTTTGTCAGTTGTTGTTGCGCTCTGCCCTGTGTCAAAACACATTGATCTGGACACATTTTGTTTGGTAAGGCTGTCCGGTGAGGTGGATGTTCCCAAACACAGCCTCCCCCTGTCTACAAGGGGCTTGAAATGAGAGCTGGCGAAGATTCTTGCCCTCCCTCGCCACCTCTGCCATATCTGATTTGCCTCAGTAATTTAATCATATGAGTGTTCAGAGCTGAGATTGGAAAACACAAGCAACAACATCACTGACGTGAGCCCAGGTGAGATCGGGCCATGAGATTTGTTACTACAATGCGACGGGAGAATTGCTGGGCTGATACTGTCTATAAGTATCAGAAAACAGAGACAGCGCATGAGAGGAAGGCACAAGACAGACTGACAGGAGTGTGTTTGTGTGTGAAAGGTACCTGTGTAGCAACAGGAACCTGTTGACAGATTGCCGTGTGGGATGGGAACTGGAGTGGAGCCTTATTTTGACTAGCACACACAAACACACAGTCGCTTCTACATATAGACAAACCACAGCCACCCATCAGCACACTTCCTGTTATTGACAACATCTTAGAGAAAGGATGCAAGGGACGCAAACTCCATTTCACTCGATCCTCTTTGAGCAGACTGGAATATACTGGAGGAAAAATGGTTGGTAAGAGATAGAACGGTTCTTTGTGTAATTTGGCAAGAGTAGAAAAACAACAAAATAGGTTATCTAACTAGATTTATCCGTGATTCAGAGGGGTCTGGTAGACTGATGGTTCCAGCAATTTTCAAGGTTTGATTGAGGGTGGCTCTGAAACTTTGTTGCATGTCATGCAACAAAGTTTCTCTCACCCAGGTTTGCCTCTCCACAGTCAAATTAAGCCAAAGCACACAAACTACTTTGCCTCTTTTTGTTTTACTATGAACTTATTTCCAGTCCGCAGGTGACTGAACTGTCAGCTGACCTGTCTGAGAAAACACTGTCAGTCAGAGCTGCTGAGCAGACACCCCTATTGCTGTTTATTGCTGTTTCACCCATTCTCGCCCATCACAGCAAAGATCTGAGTTCCAGTTCCTGTTAGTGTTCTCCAGATTTGTTCTGTGTTTCACGTTACCAGTTGGTGATGTTTGTGGATGGGAAGCCAGTGAGAGATCATGTTGTTCTCTCTGCACTGTCAGCTTCTACTGGTTTACTGGGGCACCTACATGGAGAGGGGGCACTGAGAACTGTGCATTCTAAACCAATAGAAAAGAGGAAAAAGACTAAAAGCAAATCTATAAGTTGTGTGAATGTGCAAATCCAAATCAGCACGACATTTGGCTATCATAAGAATCAGGACTTTAAAGATTGAGTGATTTCTTTTCCAAAGAAAGAACCTCACAGACTTGGAGAAAGTTGCCTCTTTTGGGGAGGGGTACATTGCTGTGGACGATGTTAGATCTTCGTGATATCCAAAGGGGTTTCATACTTTCACAATAAGATTGGTTCAAGATTTTGGATCCATTTTGTTTTCTTGCAATATATAACTTCATCCTTGTAATATTTTCTTCTTAATTAGGAATATATTTATTCTCATAATATCATGATTTTATACTCGTAAGATGTTCCTTTTTCTGCAACATGGCCCTGATACTCACTCTTAAATACATAACGTCCTAGTAGTACGTTGTAATACACAGGCTGTCCGACCAGGAAAGGCAGACAACTGGCAATGAGCAGGAAAACTGAAAAATCTAAGAGAATAGCAAGAGTCAAACACAAAGAAGTTAAACAATGTGAGAGAGAGAGAGAGAGAGAGAGAGAGAGAGAGAGAGAGAGAGAGAGAGAGAGAGAGAGAGAGAGAGAGAGAGAGAGAGAGAGAGAGAGAGAGAGCATGTATACAATGGGGCAACTTTATCAATCTGGCAAGGTAAATATGGAAATGGTTGGCTGTGTGAGGGGTTTCTGGGTAAGAAATATAAAGGAACTAATCAGGTAACAGGCGACTGAAGTGTCAAGCAGGAGGACCAGGAACTGCAACGTCAGGGAATGTTGGTGACATGTCGAAACACAACAGAATTTGAAACGAGCAGAGCTAGTGAAATGAGCTTTTCCTGGTACAACTCAGAAAACCGACAATTGGTTACAATTCAGTCATATATCATATATTATGTGGGGACTGCACTATGGTAACAAGAATCTTCTACACAGTACCACAAGTTCCATAGACAGAAGTAGACATGTAGTACAGTTAAAATACAACTTCACTATAAACCCTCATTTAAGTGTGATATATTACCCAGTTGCTGTCAGGAACCTGTACGTATGTTGCCTCTTGCAGTCAATGTCACAGTCAGGAAATAGCCCAGAGGTTTCAATGACAAATGGTTGACAGGAGCATGCTGAGAGCTCATCTTTGTCTTGTGCTGACTGCCTTGTGTGACAGGTGAAACAGAAACATAAGCAGGCTAAATGAGATGAGCTGTTTTATCAGTTTGGTTGCATTGAATCACAGTGTAGCAGGACAGACCAGAGGTTTAACGGCCGCAGCATCGCAGGAACGACATTTTTACTCTTTGGTCCATTATTCAGACAACACTAACAAGTGGTATTGAACAACTAACTAAATGCTACGGTGAAACACAGTCTAGACATACAGGAAGGATCATCACTGGACTTGGTTAAGAAGATGATGTCTAATAACAATCATCAGCTCTGGTGTTTATATAAAACATGTATCACTTTGTAGTTTGGCTTTTTTGAAGCTAATGTACTTACTTGATTCTTGATGTTTTGGGTTTGTACCTTCATGGTTGAATGCACTTATTGTAAGTCACTTTGGATAAAAGCATCAGGTAAATGATATGTAATGGACTCGTGCTCGGTACAATGGTTGCTGGAGACTTCTTCAGACTCTTTTTCTCGGGAGAAAATCCAAGGAACTTTTGAATTTTTCTCATCACAGTGTTATATTTCTTTCAGCTTTTCGTTGTGAGGTGACCTGGCAAGGGGCTTCGTCAAATGGCACAGACCAAAACACCTCTGAAGGTGATCAAATAGATTGAGAAACCACCAGAGCATCGAAATGTGTGACAAAGATAAAATGCTTTAAGTGCAGTTTTTTGTTCTTCTTTTAGGGAAGTTTGTCTAGTTTGCTTGATACTGTCTAACTACTGTCCAACAAACCACTGTACACCAGTGGCAGCCAGCTTCAGCAGCACTCCTCTGTCAGTCATGTTTCAGACCCCTTTTCAGATTAAATGGCTGTGATTTGTCCGACCTGTCACAGGGCAGATTCAGATCAGTCTGAACACGACACAAGGGTGGGGGATCGGGGGCAGAACCATCTGAAAGAGTGAATAAACAGGAGCTGGCTTATTGGTCCAGTTTAGTTCACTGTAAATTCTTTGTATAAAAATGGTTGATTGTGTGTGCACACCACGTAAAGGTTCATAACGTCATTAAATTATTAATTAGGTAATTATTGTGTGTTGGTTGTGCGATCTCTCTGTTTGTGAAGCTGTCAAGGGTGCTAACTGTTTTTTAGGACAGATGAATATATTTTATCCTAAAAGCTTCCAACTTCAAAAAGAGACAACCCAAAGCCAACATGTAATTTCACTGACAAAACTGTTCATAGGCTGATCATTGTCAACTCATTCTGATCATCCTCGGCTCAGAAATAACGCGAGACGAGGAGTCGAACCGCGGCAGTTTCTGTTGATGCAGCCGATCATTCAGGTGTCATGAACCTCAGTGTGGGGGCAAACATCATTAGAATCCCTTTTCATATAAATATATAAGAACATATAACATCTAAAATTCTTGATGTGTTGCTGTTTTTCAATTTCAGACACGCATCCATGCGTCTCTGCCTGCTCCGTGGGAACTAGTGAGAGTTGCACTGGGCTGATGTCAGAACAATGGGATACCTTCTTCCAGTTTGATCGTTTGGACACTGAACTGATGCTCTGTCCATAAAAACTAAAAACTAAAATCCACAAAAAGAGAATCAACACATTTTTAGGTTGTCCCTGTATGAACCCAAAAAAATGCACCGCTGACTGAGACATCACATTTTTATTTTATAATCATGAAGTTATAAGTGCATGTGAAAGCACATCTTTTCCTCTGATTGTGCCGATGCAAACTTTTTTTCCCCCCCATCTTGAATAAACAATGTTAAATATTTCACTAACTTTTAAATCAAATTGCGGGACGCTCAGTGTGAGGTACAGCATATTTAGGACATTTAAAAGTTTAATGAATTCCATCAGGGAAGCCATGCACCAATGTGAGAAATGCAACAGCACAGTAATAAAACAGGCAGGATCTTTAAAAACTGGTCAAATGTATAAACTGACCTTTTTGATCCCAACACTTACAGCTCTGACCTGTTTGTATGGTTACAAAGAAGGATGACGGTCTGCTACAATACAGAAAATCCAGAGTGAGAGTTACCAATGTTAGTTCACTTTTCAGTTTAGATACACGTGTACTACAGACAATAATGCCAGTGTCGTGCTTAATGCAACTGATGTGCCACATCCAATCATCGAACCACATTCAAATCAATAAATTGATGTCTTTTATCTGTGATTCTTACCTGATGGTGATTTCAACTTCAAACAAAAGTGTGTTTGTATTTCATATTTCATTCTGTGTGAACTTTTGCCCTCAAAGACGGGCCATAACGCACGTGCACACACACACACATACATAGCTTACAGCTGTGTTTTCAGGCCTCTTTTGATCACTGTTTTAGCTTCATCATTAATTCAATAGATGGGGAGTCAGAGGATCTACATGGAAAAAATAAATCAGTGGATATTAACCCATCCTTCAGTGCTGCCTCAAGGGTTACATTTCCTTTTAACGTCAGCCCAGCATTCATCTGTCTGTCTGGCAAAGTTACAGATAAATGCAAGGAAGGTAGTGAAGGCAGAGAATTCTTTGTTTCCACAGTTTGACGGGCAGGGATTCTTCCATCTCTCACCTTATTTTTTAAATTTTCACTCCCCAGGTTTTACTAGATGTGTTGGTAAGATACATGACCAGTGTTATTTAAAGATCCAGTGTCTAGATTACGGGGAAATTGAATCCTAGTGAGGTTTTCACTAGTGTCTAAATTGTACCGTTTTCTTTACCCTAGAATGGGTCCTTTTATATTTAAATACCTGATATTTATATCAGGAGCAGGTCCTCTCTACGGAAACCTCCATGTTTTTTTACAGTAGTCAAAGTTGATGTCGTAGGCTTTCACAATAAATATACCTTTTACCTTTTACACAACTTTTACAAAAGGTTACCGGTGGGGACACCGTGGGTACATGACCTGTTGCAGGACTTGTTTGCAAGTAATTTCACCATTAAAAGAAAAAAAGGCGGGAGACATGAGGTGTTCACCTGCAGCTATGAAATTGACATTTTTTTTGAGGTACACAAAATGTGTGTGTGTGTGTGTGTGTGTGTGTGTGATTTTCAAAATATATTCAATGATGTGTGGCTTTGATCAAAGTTATAGAACTAACAGCATACAAGGAATGTAGGAACATATATGTGCACCTTACTGAATCTGGAATTGTGCATTGATTCCTTTATGGCCCCTATTTAGAAAGATACTAAATCCACCACTGCACTGAACCAATGTTACAGAGGTACAAACACAGTAATACAACATGAGTTGGTTTGCCTTGCCAATTTCTTTTTCTCTTCTTTGGCTCAAATAGGGAATTTCAGTCTTGATGTTGAACCTTGAACAGTTGAAGCCCTGGTCACCAGTCTGAACAGCAGTTGTAGTGGTGTGTGGATCCTAAAATGCTGAGCAGAGACTGAGCTGTGTGTTTTAAAAGGTTAAAGGGAGAAAATGCTGGAAGTGAGGTAGACACAAGAAATGTTTAAGGCTTTTGCAGAATGTGAAAGGGAAAAATAACCTTTGTGTTTCTTCTTCGTGACATTTGATATGACTCAGAGCAACCTCACCATTTGCAACCCTCCTCTAACTCACCTATAACTTTCAGTCCATATTTTCAGCAATAGTGGTATTTCTCACAATTTCTTTTAAAACCCAACTGACTTCATACACTGTCGGCAAGCTTCTCATCATCAACCCCAACTATCATCACTATTAACACCCACTATTTAAATTTGGGTGGACAGGTCGCTTTCTGACTCCTCATCAGCTCCCTCCTGGTACATGGTTCAAATATAGTAACACGGTATTGTTTAACGTCTAAGAAATGACTGAGTCCACTGTATAATATAATTTACTGCACTAATGTGGTATAGAACAGGGTAATTACAAACAGGACAGAGGACCCCTGCCTCTAGAGTAGACTGCATTTTCATCTTCGACGAGTCCTCTTACCGGAAGGTCAGCGGCTCGATTCCCAGCCTTCACCATCTGCATGCCGACATGGCCTTGGGCTAGATACTGAACCCCGATTTGCACCTCTTAGAAAAAGTGATGCCCATAGTTGCACTGTATGAATGTGAGTGTGAATGTAAAACTGTTCTGTAAAGCGCTTTTACTGGTCATCAATACTAAAACAGCGCTATATAAATACAGACCATTTACTATTAACATGTTTAATCTCTGTTGTGGTTGCACTGACATGATGTTTTAACTGTTCCTCCCCTTCCCCTTTAACATCTCTCCTCTGAGCTCCTCTGTCCTCTCTCCTGGTATGAAGCCAAATCGGTGTTCCACCTGTTTACATTGTTACAGCTGTGCTGAACTCTTTATAGTGAGAGCAGGTGTGAGATAATGGAACTGTGGGAGGGAATGTGTGGGGTGACAGCCACTGTTACCAAGATACTGGGATTCTGAACGCTGGTGTGGAACCGGGATGATTTCAGTCTGCAGTAATGGTCCTCGTTCCTCATGACTCACTCACTGGCTTCTTCAGTCTCTGTCACCACTGACTGCAGTGCCGGGGCCACTCATTAGCTCCCTATTAAAGGACAAAGGAGGACCGGGGCATCATGCATGATTTGCGGCCGTTACTATGGCGACTGTGAGCCCCATTCTTACTATCCATCAAAATGGCAACTTGTAGATTTCACCAGCCCCCTGCCAGTTGTGCGGGGGCATTCCTGATGCATTACGCTGATTATAAACACCCATAATTGTGATTGGTTTGGTCAGTCCTTCAGTCCCCCACCATATTTACCTCTCTCATATTGAGATCTCATTTGTTTGTGTCTCGCTAATTTACAGTGCAGCAATAAACATTTCTGTGGCAGTCAGTATACTGCAGTTTATAAACCCCCTCCCCTTGTAGGTCAGTCTGTTTATAAATGTAATAGTGAAAACTGGCTCCTTTTTGACAGTGTGACAACTCAGGTTTTCGTGAACCCTCAATTTAGAGCAGATCAATGTGAAAAACATTGTCCTTCTTGAGCGGGTAACAGTGCCATTCATACAAGGCAGCCTTGACGTGATAACATGCACATTGATCACTGCCACTTAGCTCGCAATGCCTCAGCACCCCTATGCAGACAAATCGCTCTCACAGCATGTTTTGTCTGGCTATATGTTCATACTGATGCTGAATCACAGTGGAGGTACAATATACCTGTAAGCGGTCTTTTAATAGTGCACGCCTGGGTTGTTTCAGGTGCCACTCCTGTTTCTTTGTCCTCTTTTGTTTTTTTGCTTATAAACCTCTCGTTGGTGTGAAGGGGCGAGCGTTTGAGCTGAGCCAAAGGAGAGGATTCTAACTCATTTTCCTGCAGTTGCTCTGGAAGCTGCGAGCAACTCAGAGTCATTTATTTTACGTGGAGTAAATCAAGACACGGGAGCGGCAGGAAATAATAATGATGGCAAAGAGTCCATTTGGTCTCTGGTTCTCTATCTCTGCTCCCTACCTCACCAGGACATATACATTTAGAAACCTGAGCTGAAGAAGAGGAGGAAAGGAAACCAGTAGACCAAATATAATACTGTAATGTAATGATATACAGTTTGTTTATCCTGGTATGCTGTTACTACAGAAATGTGAAAGTTAGAGCAAATCTTTTTCGGCGGCCCTTTGGTACAGTGGTTAGCACAGCCTGTCATTAGTAGTGACTTCCTGGTTCGAAAACCCAGCTTGGTTTGGGCCTTTCTGTGTGGCGTTTACATGTTTTCCTCTTGTCTGTATGGGTTTTCCTCAGGTACACCAGCTTGCTCCCACAGTCCAAACAGGCAGATTGTGGTTAGGTTCATTTGACAATGTGGTGTCGTAGGTGTGACTTGTTGCCTGTCTCTATATTGGCCGAGTGACACACTCTCCAGGGTATACCCTGCGGTGAACCCAGCATTTCACCCCGTAATAGCTTGGATCGGCTCCAGCCGCCCCTGCTATCTTACTTAAAAATTGAAACATCAAACAATGTTGCCTCTTATTAGGCAACAGAGATGAAAATGAATCATCCTCTTCATTTGGTGTGTTCTCGGTTTAGAATAATAAAGAAAGGAGGAAGATAATGGAGCCAATTCTTTTCCTGGGAAACTATTGTGTTTTTCTCAAAATGAGGTAACTTGAAGGAGATGTATTATCTGAAATGGCTTGAGAAAAAGTACATGCGGTGCCTAGAAACAGCAAAACATCTCCCTGACTCCCTTTGGTTTGGTAATAAAGATAGACCACTTGAACGCTTCAAAAAAGAGAAACCAAAAGTGTCCCCTGGTGGTTGTCTGCAGTCATAAACCAAGTACACGTCAATGAATGTTTCTCAAAAATAGTCATTTGATGCTATACAAACGGGGTCAAATGTCATGATAGACAGCTGAGACTGACTCATGATTGGTCAAACGTGTGTATTGGCAGGAGCTTGATACCGCAGTTCCATCGCCTGATCGCTAATGCCCAGACTCTGGCTACAAATGCACAAGGTGGCAGCCTTAGCTATCCTTTCTGGATGGTGCTAGGACTTGGAGACATGGTGCTAGGACTTGGAGACATGTCATCCATCTTGACATTGATGTTGTGATTGCGATATCACAACATCCCTGATTGTCTGATTACTGGGATTTAGCAGATGTAAACAGTGGGTATAAATATATTATTATCTGTGTGTCTGATCCCGGCACTTTCATCCCCTTCCATTGTCTGTTATCCTTTTCTACGGGAAAACTAAATTTGGATTGTGCAATCTCAGAGTAAACACATCTTTTACTGCTCTTTATGGTTGTTTGTTTGCAGGGAATTAGCCACCTTTGTAACTCCAAAATAATAGTGACTATTATTTAAACTCTCTCTATATATAATAGAATATTTTTTTATTAGTCGGTAATCCCTTTAAAGTGGCAATGTCTCTTTGGACCTCATACAGTTGGTGTTTTTGGCTCTTGAAAGCTGAACCCAGAGGCGAGTGTGTGTTTGCTGCTGAAAGCTAAGGAGCAGCTTCTCTCTGAGAATGCTATCTGCAAACACTGGTGGTGGAGCGCAACTCATATTTGTTCGTCAGCCCTTTGCTGCTTTTACTGTGAGACTCGTCTGCCCTGCTTTTATGCACACGTCTGATTTGATTGTGTCTTATATTACATTACTGTTGCTCCTTTTGTTTACGAAGCACTTTGTAACATCAGTTTTGGAATGTGCTTTAAAATAAATAAAGTCTGACTTAGATTTATTTTCTCAGACTTTGCAATGTGCTGCTTCGTTCAAATATTTAAGCTTTGATGTTGCAGATTTGCAACTTGTCAATAAACATTTGCTTACAGAAGGTGTTCACACATGCGTCTGTCACTCACAATATGAAAAGAGGCCTCATATGAAAGGATTAAGCCTTTGCCGAGGATCACTTTTGGGGATTTTTGTGCTGCTTGCTCTCTGTCTCTTTGGAGACTCCCAGCCCATCCTCCCTTTTTGGACCTTCTGGGCTTGGGCCGGTGTGATCCGAGCAACTCTGTCACTCACCCCCGTGTTTGTGAAGACACAAACTTGTGCACACATGCACTCGCACAAAGACCAGGCTATTTTCACAGCTGCTAGCATAGATGTGTGTGAGCGGCTACTGCATATGAATGGGCTCACTGCTGTTTGCCCTCCAGTCCTGAGTTTATGAGTTTACTCAAAGTGAAGATCCTTCACCTCGCCGTCACCTTCTATCTGGTGGTGCCCTGCAGGAAATGGAGTCGACATATACAGTAAATTCTCAAATTGTATCTGGGGCACATTTACCTCGGCCGCAGAACGAGGCCAAGCCTCTATTTGAAACAGACCTCTGAGACGTAATTTTTCTTTTCAGAAGTATTCTCCCTCAAAAACTGAGCATAGCATTGAGGCCAAGCTCGCATCTGTTCAACAAAACAATTTCAATTGATTATGATAGAGACAAGCTTTAGCAGACATCTAAGATGCATCTTGAATGGTTCTGGAACTGGGTTGATGCACTGTGTGTGCAACCACGTGTTACAGGAGCAGAAGCGATCTGGCTCACTGGAGACAATTGTTTCAGCAACCATCCCAGTGTTGGTGAGTGCACACAGGGATTTCACTGAGCCTTAACTGGTGGAACTGTGCCTCCCAGCATCATAACCCAGAGGTCACTGAATTGTAACTTACTGATGAGAAGGTGTGTTTGTACTGAACTTCAACTAAGTTTTTATCAGAAGCAGATTTTTGTTAGCTCAAATATACACAAGTGTAATGCATGAAAGTAGTTCTAAAATGCACAAGAATAAGAGGGTTGATGCCACTCAGTCATATGACCGATACAACTCAATATTGACCGAAATAATTAGCTCAGAATTAGCAAAAACATGTATAAAACTGGTGTCATCCCGTCATTTTAATTCAATAACATTGGTATAAATTAACGTTTGGCATTTTATAGCTGCCTTTTTGTGTTATTGAATTCAGCACAACGATGGTTTCCACACTACTTATTCCATCAGTGAGAAACTCGCCACACTGCTGCTCTGAAATCCCCTCTTTAACAGAAATACTCAATATCCCAACATTTAAGTCCACTCAGACTAGAAGATTTTAAAAGTGCTGCAGTGCATATATATATATATGTATACTAAGTATAGTAAGTATACTAAGTATAGTAAGTCCTAAAGGCGTTCAAGGACAGTCAGTGCCAGCCTGAATTCGAGCGGGTGATAATTAGAACAGAGCAAAAATGCGGTCACCCCGAATAGACCCAAACACAGACAGAACACTTGGCTGAGTGTCACTCCTTATCTGAGGTGGGAAAGTTATTCGTGCATTTGTTAACCTCACAAGGTACTCCTCCCACATGAAGTCTTCCCTCCTAATAACTAACACAGACTGTTTCAAAAAAATACCACGTAGTATGCGGTTAGGATAAAATATGCAGAATGGGCTCATCGCTGCCACTTGTGGCCGACTGTTGCGCAGGTATAAGGAGCTGAGAAGACCTCCAAGCATAATCCCTCCCTTTGCTGCAAGGATATACATGTGAGGCATCTTCAGGAAGTGCATATTTTTAGTTAAATAACACTAAATTAAATAAAGTAAACAAACGGATGATTTTTCTTCAAAAAAGAAGAATTCCCAGATTAGTGGATTGGAAATGCTTCATGGATAGACTAGATGTCCACCGACTCAATAAATGTAAAACGCTGTCAATTTCACTTATATAATGGCTTTGAACCACTGAAACCAGCACACACACTTTTGAATATCACTGTCTTTCTATCCTTCTCTTGTTCTGAGTATGACTGGCACTCTTTGTCCACTCCACTGTATATATAATTGCTCTGAGTCATTAATAACCTATTAATATTGATGCATGTTATTTAAATGTG
Source organism: Verasper variegatus (assembly GCA_026259375.1). Taxonomy (NCBI): domain Eukaryota; kingdom Metazoa; phylum Chordata; class Actinopteri; order Pleuronectiformes; family Pleuronectidae; genus Verasper; species Verasper variegatus. Next base: position 23,471,064 of record CM048044.1, read on the forward strand.
CAGGTTAACGACTCAGTGGACCTCATTAAGACTTGATGGGGTCAAACCAGGCCTGCAGTCCCACCACAGTGTGCCTGATTACACTTTTAATAGCAAGTGGCTTTGATTTAGGAAAAAGTCCATGTCCCTTATAATGTGCAAAGATATGTTTTAATTGTTGGTGATACTTAAAAGGAGTATATCTGGCTTTTAAAAGCTTGCAATTGACACCAGCTAATTGAATGTTCGCTAAACTCCTCCCCCAAACAGCTATATTGTTGAATCATATAGGTAGAATAAATTGTCCCAGCAGGCCTGTCAAGGTGTATTAAAATCAGGTGCATGGGACTGTAGTGAGGAAGTAAAGAGTTTGGAGGATGGTGCCAAGTTATCGAGTCTGTCCTGGATCATAGTATTTAGTTTAATATTAGAGGCATGTGGGTAATTATCATCAGGGACCAGGGGATATTTCACAAAAATGTACAAAAGGGATTAATTTGACCCTGTCTCAATATGATCGATTGATTCCACTTCCAAGTTTCTGTGTCTTAAGAAGTATATAAAGATCTAAATCATCATGATTTAATCATCTGAATTTGAAGCCTTAAAAAGTCTTGAATACATACACATTTACATACTCAGTATTTTAGGTAGGTCATAATTATGTTACCTTTTTATTTTAAAATTTAATTTAATTTAAAATGGTTCGACAAATATTTGCATGCATAGTTTGCAATGTTTTTGTGTGTTGTGATTATTCTTCAGATAGTCAGATATTAGTCCATGGTTCCAATTTTGCATTTGTGTTGTGGCTTTTGTAGTGGTGTAGTCACTTTTTCATTTGTTTTCTAATGATGCGCTTGTGTGAGATGTCTCAGCCACCGTAGGGTTGTTAACTTCTACATTACAAGTTCCATAATCAGGACCATGATGTATTGAGGTGAGATTAAAAAAGTATTCAGCATTGCTTAAATAGTATAATTTGGTATTCAGTCGCTAATGTGTTCTCAGTTATTATGGAAATGTCTTTCATCCACAAACAACGATCCTCACCTCTAGTACTACACACACTCACACACACCCTGTCTCTTTCTCTCTTTATTACTAACTCATTCACTGGATGGATGGATGGATGGATACTACGTTGTAAACTGTCTCTATATCTACATATCTTCAACATGCATCATTAGAGATGATGTTGGAACCGTCACATTTAAGGTCTGTCAGACTGGTTGTTATAATGAAAATAGTGTGATACTTAGAGATGTAATGATGTTATCAATGATAGTGGCCCCCATTAAAATACTAATATTAGTAGTAAAAATAATAATAATTGTTTTGTAGAACCCCATTGTTTCAAAAACAAATACAGATAAGTACATGTTTGTTGGTGTCTTTTGCAGTGATAATGCTGCTTGTATTCATCGCCTGGAACTGCAGTGCCCTGTCTGTTTTCACATAATATCTTTAGTTAGTTCTAAAACAGATGGGTTAAATGTTTGAGTCTGATAGTACAGCTGCCAGTGGATGTTTGGCACTTTTAAAAATAAAAACACTGCTCTGTGCTGTTGACTCACTAACTCATTTTATCTATCTCACTCTGCAGCCCTCCCACTCCTTGCTGGAGAAAGCGTGTGCGGAGCTGAGGCGCACTTTGGTGCTGCTGCAGGATCCAGAGGCAGCCGAGCAGCTCCAGCAGTGCCAGAGTAGCATCAGAGGGCGGAACAAAAAGCTCAAGGTCTTCACTGACTTTCATCTTTCTCCCACTGTTTTATCATTCTCCATCCCAGTGTCTATCGCGCTGTCAAACAAACACAGTTTTTTGTCTTGTTTTCTTCTTGGCGTTCATCTTTATTTCTGTCATAGTCCATGGTTTCCACTTCTGTCTCTGTCTATCTTGTTCTCTCCTCTCTGTCCCACCTCTCTCCTCACACACCCCCTGTCTTGCTTTGTCTCTCACTCTTTCACTTTTGTTGGTTTTTCTTATCCTAGAATCTGTGACCACAGGCACAGAACTGGTACATGAGGCACAGTAACAACAGGATGGGTGTAGTGCTGTTGTGGATGTTAAAGCAGCAGTATTTCCCAACAGCCCCAAAGTGCCTGTTTTCTTTTCCCATCCCCCTCTCTGTCTGTCTTCGCCTTCTGTCCTCACAGTGCCACGGCCATCACGTCCAGCAGCTCTGCCTTTCCACTTGCTTCCATCACCCATCCCGCAGAGGGCTTTTCAGGGCTCCAATAAATCATTTCTCCCTCATAGACCAGTTGTGAGTTCGGGCCAGTTCACTTAAATGAATAATTAGGCCCCCTGCACCACCACCTCCACCACTATCACCTAATTAAGAGCTTGGCCATAAAGAGTTATGGTGCCTCCATTTGCAACACACATTTGGGATGTTGTAAAAACCCCCCCTCCAGTCTCTTACTGTTTTTCCTTCCCTCATAAAAAATGTTCAAGCTTCTACTTCAGTCATGGTGAAAACATTTTTGGTGAATCCTGGGAAAAATGAATAAAAAAAAGTCGATGCTTCGGGTGGTCTCAGGGTAGTCATTAGCAAACTCAGTATTACTTATGGAAGAATGAACAATGTGATGTGTGGAAGTAGATTTGCACAGAAAAGTTGGTCAAGTATGTGTAGTTAGCAGCACGTCACTTTATAAGGCATGTTGAATGTAAAGGCTGCCCGTATGCCCAGAGGTGGAGACTCCTGAGCTAAAGCCTTTGATTCTTAATGCATTACCAAGCTTAAATAAATGTTGACCCCTGGCACTGTTGGCAAGGCTTTAGCGAAAACAAGATTGCATCCAGGCAATTCCAATGCTAATATGGAGTAATCATTGTTTGGTCCTCCAGTAAGCTAAAAATGAAGAATGTGTTTTTCTGAATTTTAGAAAAGCTGGCTCCATCATTTGTAATCCTTCTATATATTACCCTATTATTTGTGTTGTTGGCCCTTGCAATGTTTTCCTACTAGTAATAAAATATCACATGGTAAACAGTCTAATAGATGTTTGCACACATTAAAATGATAAAGTAAAATTTGTTTCATTTTTATTGGCACATCCACATCAAAGCCAACAAAAAGCTCCAGTGTAGCAGAGGATGTTGGCTACAATAGTGATTTTTATAATTCTAAATTCTAAATATGACTAATTTCCACAATAATTGACAAATAAACAAAGAAGCAAGTGATGGGAAACTCATTTGAAATGCTATAACTTTTTTTTACATCTGAATTATGGAGGTTTACAGACACCATTTCATCGTAATAATAATAATAATATGGATAATATCATGACTCTAAACTTGTATTTAACTACAGTTATGTTATGTATCCATAGTTGTAGTGGCGGGAGGTCAGAGGGAGCCACCAGTCCTACAGCCACAATGACAGTATACTGTAGATTATTTGTCCCTAAAGACCCAAAGGAGCATAGCAGCAGGTTCGTCAGGTTCAACACTAACTACATTTACATGGACACCAATATTACAATAGGCTCTAATAGTCTGAAAAAGACACTGACATGTAAAAAAGCTTTTTTATTATTACCTTGACCAAAATAAGGTCATACTCAGAATAAGAAATAATTCTGACCTGAGTCACATTATGTAATATAATGTATACATCTTGATCACATTAGTTTTCACAGTGTTTTAAAGCATTGATATAAACGGTAGTTACCAACTGCTTGATGACGTATGCCCTGGGTGAAAACAAGAATAATAAAAGGGAGTTGTAGCTTTTGCAAAACCAGAAAGAAAATTACCAAATGGTATACTCTAGCACTTTACATCAAACTTTTTAAAGTTAGGGTTTAAAAACTTTAACGTCTGAGGTAATGTCATAGTGGATGTAAAGACGTAAGACATAATCTGACTATGCTCTGTAACATGTAAATGGTAATATGAATATTCCATTAGCAACTTACGTAACACAATAAATGATATTATATCGTATTGTGAAAAAGGTCAATAGTGGGAATATTGGTGTCCATGCAAACATAATAATTTGTTTTTCATTCCCCCAACCTACTCCCAAAAACGTTGTCGCTCCTAATAGTACGTCACCTGACCTCTGCTCCTGCTTTAAATAGGGTTCTATAGCTGGTCACAAATGAACTGTGCAAGCAGTACAGATAAAAGATAATCAGCGCATGTATGGCACAGTAGTCTATATGTGTGGCTGCAACCTGCAATACTCACATATATATATACACCTGGTTGTAAGAGCTCCTCTGTGGAGTGGATGTCTCTCTTTCTATCTCTCTTTGTCTCTGTTTAGCCTCTTATCCAGAATATACTTAAATAAAACAGCACCTGAATGAAACAGCAATACAACACCAGTGCCTGCCATCTGTACCAGCACAGAGCTGCTGGGAGCTGCCAGGTGGAGCCAAATGGCAGCTCTTGTTCTTCTGCTGCCCTTCACTGCCAACAGACACCACGTCACTAAGCTGCAGCGAGTTTCACCGCTTTTCTGTTTGGTCACATTTTGGTGTTGATGCCAGAGTGGCTCACAGTGCCAGATAATGTGTTTGAAAACTGGATCTTAAACTTTAAACTAATAGAAATGATAGTTCCAGATGATAATTCTCTACTTTGTTATCTTGGGATCATCTGTAGAGTGTTAAGCCGCTCATCTCTGCATTGAAATCTGTCCAGTGCATACCACCAGGGCCCTGCTCAAACAGAGGGGCATCCTCTGTAATAGGGGCCACAGCTCAGTAACTCTTCAATGACCACTGGCAGTGTGGAAGTGGCAGCAGTTACCTGCACTTGTGAGTGGAGCTAGACTTGTCATGCGTAACTATCAGTACCTTTCAGACAGCCTTTGTCCTCCAACAGGGTTTGAAGGCTGAGCTGGTGTATTTTGGTAACTTCAGTTATATCACTGTTTTTCATTCACATTCCCTGACAAAACCAAAACCTTTGTGTTTGGAATAGACCACTTGTTTGGCCTGTGTTAATAATCTGGAGCTACAGAATTATTCCTTGTCATTGGTGAGTCCTCCTCAAACAGTTAGTAATATAGTGTAGAGCTTTAAATCAACAGTCTATGGTGGAGAGTCAAGTTAGAAAAAGTTTTGTTCATCCTTTCTGGTTTATCTGCAGTAAAGATTTTAAAGACAACTTTTAAAATGTCTTTATTACTGTTCATGTGTGTGGCTGATATATAAATTTGAAGGATTTACTTAACTGGTGTTATGTTTCATATATTGCATGCTGGCTATTTCAGAGGTCCGTTAAGCATCTACACAAACGTCAGACCTAAGTTCACAACTTAAAAAAAATAAAAGCTTTAATTCAGCTGGATATAAAGCATTGCAGCAACAACAAAGAAACATTGTGCTTTTGATTTCTGGAGATCAGTATGTTGTGGTGAAATAAAAATAATAATGATCATCAAAATGATCTTGTGGGCAAGTTTGGGTTCAAGGGTTTGTTCAGTTGCTAGTCATTGCTGTAGTCGAGGATGTAGAAGAAGACATGTTGAAGTCAGTCAGTGCCCTAACAGTTCTTGTTAGGGCACTGACTACAAGCGCTATTTGTCTGTTTATGTTTATAAGATTGAACTTGATTGATTTATCATGAACATCCACATGCAGGTCGTAGATTGTTCTGGATGGATGTTGTATAACATTCAGCCAGTCTCCCTCTCCCCATGGCTTCTGCAGCCTTTGGTTTTGTTTGCAATTTGATTTCTACATTTAAATTTCTTTTCATTTTTTCAAATAAACTTATTTTTACTTTAAGCTTGTGTGGTCTTCCCTCTTTCGTCCAGCCTTGAACCGGGTTGTAACAAAATGAACTGAAGGACAGACGGACAGACAGGCAGATGCACTGTCCATTTTAAACTGAGTCATAACTCGATAGTAGGAGTTAACACTTAGAGAATAATCACATTCTAATGAGACCTGGAGTCAAGTGGCACTCTCGCTACAGCCTTTAGACTTGTGATTTTTCTTTCTTGTTTCCTACCTACTCTTTTCACTTGCTTATCTTGTCAGATATAGGAAATGATAATGCCTAATGACTTATGGCCAAAAGAACTGTCTGGAACAAAACATGGAAGTTAATCATGGGTAAATGTTGCTGCTAATTAGGTCATAGATTACGTAAACCAAATCCTGTATCTATTGAGGGTTAGGGTTCATTAAATTTGGACTCAACCCACAAGCATTAGCCTAAGTTATAACTTCTATGTTTCACCTCAGAGATTCCCTAATTCTGTCTGTGGAGTATTTAAAATAAAAAAGCTCTGAAGACATATCTCTTGAGAGACATTGTGGACAACGTTGCCAGAGGATTTAAGTTTGTTAGTTGGATTTCTTTTTCAGATTGTACATAAATCTTGTACTTTGTTCTAACAGACAGGAGAGTGAAATGAAAAAGGGCGAAGAATTGACAAGCTGCTCCTATCCCATAACTGGCTATAGTCTGTATGGAGGAAGTGCTAGAAATAATGATAGTGCCAAGTGTCATCTCTGCATTGGAAAATCGTTGGTATTCATCACATCCTTCAAGGTGATGATGCACTTGATGCTGGGGCACAAACACACTTGAGCCATCCTGGAAAAAGGTGTCACTGTCACCCCACACAAAGCTGAGCAGCCTCAACCAGAGGCTGATGCAAATTTAGTCTGTGTACATGTGCACATGGATCAAGCAAAGCCATGAGACAACAACGACAGAGAAGATAGAACCACACATTTTTGTAATCTGTCTTTTCACATTGTCAGTTACATACTTGTGATCGAACATCGCCTGCCTTCACTAAGTGCTTGTCTAAACTAAGAAAGTAGGAGATAGTAATTTTTAGTTATGGCAGTTTTGGTTTCTCCAACCCTGCTCCACTCCAGCTGCAGCCTCAGGTAGAGCAGACAACATTCTCCCCACTAATCAGCACTCCTGTCTTTGAATGTGTGGGGTTACAAATGTGTAGACTTCTAGGATTGTGCATTACTGGCTACCCATATCTTGATTGCCATACTGGCGTGCACGGTATACTGCAGGAAAGGAAAAGTGATCAGTAAACAACATCAGATAAGAATTACATAAACAAAGTATATTAAAGCAATTAACAGTAAAACAAACAGTAAAAATCAACCTCTGAATTGAACTAGTTGCTCACCCACAAGGCTCAGGGTTGAAGAGCTATGCTGGATGCTCCAGCCAATTCTCCCAGGCCTCTCATGTGGCCAACAGTTTGTCTGTCGGTCTTATTGTTGTATTGCCCTTCAACTTTCCAGAGACCTGTACACACCCACTAAAATAAGTGACCCCATGCATGCAGGCACTCAGGCCAATCTACTTAATTGTTAATTGTAACTATATTTACAGACACCCTCCAAACTTGTCATGTTGAATGTTGGGCCGATGTCCTGGGTATGGGCTACAGGATGTCTTGATGACCCTGGGATCATCTTTGTGGCATATGTTGTTCCCATCCTGCTCTGACTTTAGTAACCACTGCTCTTAAGATATGGTTGTGGAAGAGACAAGCTATACATTGCAAGAGTGAGTTTTAGTTTTGTATGAGTTCAATCAGTAGCACTCTTAATCTCAAATTGTCATGCTGTGTGTTTGTGTTTTCTCAGTGCAAACGAACTGCTGGGTCAAAAATGGGGTTGTCTCTGCTGTTAAACAAAGTGGTGGGTCATTTTGACACTTAACGCAACACAATGGATTTGCTGCTGTTATGATTGATGAATGTAGCCTGTGCTGCAAAGCATTAAGAGTTACAGTTTGTCTTGCCTGTTCTCAACGGCAAAAAACACAAATGTGTGAAAGTTGTGCAATGCCATGGTTATAAATTCATCATATAAGCAGAAAACCTTTTGTCGACAGTCTGATGTGACTTTGAACATAGGCCAGCAGTCAGCGAAACCACCTGGGCTAGTGGGACAATGACCACAGCATAAAGGAATATGTTGGCTCTGTGAAACAGGACTTTTTTTTTGCAGTACTGTGACAGTTTCTATGTCAATATAAGTGACAACGTGGTTATAATTTGAATGGGCTACATAGAATGCCAGCTCTTGTGGACATCCACATAATTAGGGCCAAATGTCTCTTTAACAATGTGCTGTATCTTAAAAGGTATTCAGAATAACAGGCGCTCAGCAGTATTGCAATTAAAGGGGAGATATCCAGTGCTACTGGCTCACAATCCAGAGAAAACACAATGTAAGGTTTTATTTAAAAAGAAATACTGTACAATCAAAAAAATATAGATAGAAAATAAGAAAATAAATGAGACGCTTCCCAGTCTCAGAATGAAATGCTGGGTCCAGGCTGGTGTTACACATTAAATAACAGGCATTACCTGTGCAAAGCATGTTAGGAGTCAGAAACGCTGTTCATATCACCATTTAGAGTTACACTCAAAGTGCATCATCTCTGTAGTTCTAGAATGTCAACAAAAATTAGATTAAACATATAAACATATGACAATACACATGTTTTTTCACACCGCTATAAATAAAACTAAATGTTTCACATGTTTACCTACTTACAAATTGTGACCATCTTGTTTTTTTCAGGCAGAAAACCCCCCACAGAGCTTAACATGGTGAAGTCCAAAATAAAGCAGTGTGGAAAGGAACGAAAGGTTAGAGTTTGAGCTGCAGAACATGAAGACAAATATAGAAGTCCAAAAATCATTTAAAAATATAAGAGAGAGAGTTTTGCCAGGTAAGTGCATCTGCCCTGAGAGGACTAACTCCTACTGTGCAGCAGACTAAGTTGATGGAAAAGGAAGAACTGTGGCAAGTTATGGTAAATGGACTGTATTTATATTGTACTTTCTCCAGTCTTAACGCCCACCCAAAGTGCTTACAGTACAAGTCACATTCACACAGATTCACATAGTGCAGGGGTTCATCATCCTGCTGGAGGAGCCAGGGATCGAACCACTGACCCCAGTATGACAGTACTCTCTACCCGCTGAGCCACAGCCGCCTCTATGTAGTAAAAGACAGGACATGTAGTGGGGACTGTTCTATTTCTGCATCCACGTGCATTGGCTTTGTGAGTATGGATGTGCTCCCTCTTTTGCGTCTGTAACAGCAGACGATCTTCCCTGTGGGTGATCAGCAGCTGTCACAGTGAGCTCCTGACATGGGGCAAACAACCCTTCAGATCATTAAGTCAGATGTGGGATTACACAAGCAACTTTAGGTTGAAAATCTGACAATCAATGAGCCAGATAATCAGCTGATATTTCTTTTTCCATACCTACCATCTTTTGTCTGGCTTCTAATAGAAACTGCACCATGGAAGATTAAACCATGATATGTGGCTGGTCCTCATTACAGACTCTCACAGAGATGAGTGTGATGCTGAAGATTTCCAGTTTAGCTGCTCTTATGTGTGAATCATATGTGGATCCCTCCCTGGGAATCTCCACTCTAGTCAGATCTGAAGTAATGAAATTGAAGGCTAACCTCTGCAGCCTTGTGTTTTCTGGCCTTTTCTTGACAGGAGGGAGTTTGTACTTACTTGTTTACCCAAATATTGATTTATATCTGTGTACTGGCATTGCCAGGATACCCAATGCGTATTCCTTGGAAGGAAAATAAAGTATTCTTCTGTTATTTTTCTCCAATTTAATCACCACCTTTGCAGACACACACACACACATACAGAACTAAGTAGACCAATGCACAAAGAAATGGATACATAGGCAGCTCCACTGCACATTATGCACGTGTCATTTAATCATATTTCTACTTCCTTTCAACATTTCAAATTCATCATTTCCTCCCAAACACAAATATGGAAATCTCTGGGAGGAATTAAGAAGCCCATCTATTCCCCTTGTTGCTAGGCTCCCAAGTGCCTTTTCATTTGCAATCAAGTGCTATTCCCAAAATTGTGAGCATGACTCAGAAGTTCTTATATTTCTTCACCCACAGCAGCACTACACAACATCAGAGCTGAACATTAAAAGAAAATATATATCAGAGCAGCCACAGCATTAAAACAGGTAACTGGCTTTAATGCTGTGGCTGATTGCTGTAGTTTTGTAGAGAGGGTGCATGATGACAGAGACAACCTGCTGGCGGGAGGAAGTTGGCCGACCTTGGATAATAGTGGCAGATTGAATCACCATGCATGGTCAGCCTCTCAGCCATCTGCTGGTACTATGGGAGTCTGGTGTATAGATCCCCCACCGGACCAGCCCCAGCATTGGCCTGGCCTGGACCGGGTTCAGGTAGCTGCTACATATGCTGTCATCTCTGAACTGGCACCCAATTACACTTCATCTGATGTGTTTTGTTGTGAAACAAAGCACAGTCAGATTCACAGTTGAAGAGCAGTGCAGTTTGGACTCCACTGGATTTCTGGCTATGGTGACGTAGGAGACATAGGCCTCAATTGTTTGCTGTAGGATGTTGAAATATGTATAGCCTAAATACAAAGCTAAAAAGGAAATGAGCAACACCAAGCAAACATAAAAACACATTGTGGAGGTGAGTGGTGATGAACAAAGGACTAAGCTACCAGTGCTTCAAGTGTACAGATAATTAGCCAAAAGACAAAAAACAATATAGTTAACTGGTGTCTTGCTAATGTACATGCATGAGATACTAGCTAATGTAATACGTTATGGCATACAGGCTAATGTACTGTACTTAAGGGGAGACACTACAGGTGAATACAGTCAATTATAGGCCAATAAAAAATGTAACGAAAGCCAAAACTGTAACATTTAAATATGAACATTCTTATATACTAAACTAAGTAAACTATCTCGACTGGTATAGTTAAAGATTTTAATTATGACAATAAATAATGAGGATGAAAGGGCGTCAATTTCATCATTATTTAATACATTTGGCCAATGCATTAGTAAAGTAAATTATTGTCTAATAAAGACTTTTTTTAGATTTAATATATTATTCATTTAGTTAAAAGGGTGTGTGTTTACATTTTTCAGGATGGCCGGGCCTTCTTCATTTGTGCGTACGCATGGTCTGAGGAAGTTCTAAATTTGTTTGTACTCTGCAAACAAATTTAGGGAAGAACAGGTTGTGTGTGTGTGTGTGTGTGTATATGTATATATATTGATTCCAGTAATAACCTTGAATAACCTTCCTTGAATAGACCAATTAAAAAAAAACTTTGTGCATATCACATACTTACAGAAACACATCTCTCAGAGATTGAACAAAACAAACTTATAACAGAGTACGTTGGTCAGATCCTTTTTCTTCCTTTGTTACCAAAGGTAGTGGGGTTACAATCCTAATCAATAAAAACATTCCCTTTACTGTTACTGTACATCTGACTCCATGGGCATCCATTGCTGTCTTACTGAGTGATCGTTCCCATGATTATTAATGTAAGGCTTAAACCGATGTACTTCAACTAACTGTGCCTTCTATAGAGAGCAGATTTTGTACTATTCAATCACTAATCACTCAAGCTTTAACATGTTTATTTCCTGGGATGCACTCAAGGCCACTTTAAGGGAACAAATTGTTTCATCAACAAAGGCACTGAAAAAGGAACTGTGCTGAGCTTCAATCTTTTTGAATCTGTGCCTAAACAAACACACTAGACGTCACCAAATAAATACTTATTTCAAACTTTTGTGAACAAAAAATCAAATACAATAAACTGAATGCACACCAATCAGAAAAGAAACATCAGATCTCGCCAAAAATACGAGGAGCTAAGAAAAATACTAGTGAAGTGCTTGGATGGCAGTTAGAAACAGAGTAAAGAAGCACAGTTATTGGAATTGAGGTAACCATTGGCAGAACCTTTAACAATCTGACTGAAATTAGTGATGCTTTCAAGAAATTTGTATATTTCTCAGCCAAGTGGTGACATTTCAAAAATAGACTTTTCCTAACCCCACCTAATCATCCCCATTTATCTGATGAAACAGATAATTTATTAGTAAACTGTTTTAAATAGCAGAGGCTATAAAATTGTTATGTTTGAATACATTTCCAGGTGAGGATGTTTTCCTCCTGAGATCTAATATTTTAAGATCACCTAGTTCCAGTTTTAATGGACGTCCTCAAATCAGCGATAGAAGACAATAGATTTCCTGCATCACATAACCAGGCCATCACATTAACCATTCACAAAAAAGGAAAATGCTCTCTAAGAGGCCAAAGATCCTTTTGAACACCATCTACAATTGGTTATTGGTTGGCATAATGTTTTCCAAGAGGTTCAATTCAATTTTATTTGTACATTGGCAAATATCTCCTTTTACTGTGTTGGACACACTTCCCTAGATTTTAACCAAACAGTGTTTGTTATTAACAGGCTTTCCTCTAATAACCTACAATTTTTTAAGTATCATCTATTGCACACAGAAAAATAACATCCTGGCATTGAGCTTCCCTTAATGCTCAAAAGGCATTTGATTGGCAATAATGCCCTTATCCTTACTGAGTACCTGAGAGTTTTGGCTTTGACAATATTTGTTTTGATTTAATAAAATCAAGTTGTTAAGGGCTAACATCACTCTCAGTGGAATCACTTCACAATATTTCCCGTCATTAGGGGCAGTAGAAATGGTTGTCCACTTAGTCCACCCCTATGTTCACTGACCTTTGAACCTGTGGTTTAGGCTATAAGAGTCAACTTCAATATGAGTGATGTTGAAATTGGACCTTTCAAGAATAAATTATACATTTTTGCTGATGACCAGATCAAAAAGCTCCCTGTCTGTATCAATCACTTGGGTCATTGTACAGGGATAGGATTTGTTCCAGCAACTAAAGCAACTATACCAACTACTTAAGAATATTTTTTTTTAAATGCAGTTAATACATTTTAAAAGGGTTTTAGGGACAGTGGAAGCTGTCTGAGATGTCAACCATTGAACTATCGTCTCAGGATGGTCAAGCACTGGTTAGAACCATCTCTAAAGTTTATGAATCTTTGTCACTTTGTAAGACGTACATTTAGGTGAGAGATTTAAGTGCAGAAATTAGGCGAGAACTATGGAGGGATTTATGTAGCAATGGTGCTAAATGTAAACTAAAGTGATGATATATCTTAATTTGATTCAACTTTTTACAACACATTGATCTCTACCCTTCCAAGCTACATAGGTTTAACCCAAATCTCTCATCTTTGTCTAAGATGTGGTCTACTGCAGGGCAATTTCCTTCATTCCACTTGGCTAAGCTACAAGATTTTTTGGCAGGAGATTTGTGATGCCCTATCTGAATTCATTCTACTTTCCTCATCCTGAAATATGTCTTTTGGGCAAGCTCTCAAAATCAAATAGTACAGATCCTATTAGGTTTTAAAAAATCCTGTTGGTCATTGAAAAAAAATGTATTGCAATGAAATGCCGACCTAGCACTTTGCAACTTGTCTTCCCTACTCTCTATCCACCTTTCACAATTCAATTCTGTCATCTCAATAATGACCTAAGTAGCCAAAATAAGATATATAAATATTACTTACGTAGTCCATATGGAATAAGATATAGACTTTCTATAAAATATGTAAACATGTAAATATAAATACTGAAATGGGGATAATGCTCTGGATTCTATATTGTTAACATGATACCAATATTTCACTTTTTACATATTACAGTTATGATCAATACTGGTATATTGTAATATTAATATTAATAATAATAATAATAATTACAACAACAATAATAAAAATGCTGTACTTCCATACACATCTCTTAAAACTATTATGCTAACATGCTGAACCGAACATTTACTTCACCCACAATTAACTCTTTTATTTCTGAAAGTTGAGCATTGCAGACTAACAGGCCTACTCTCATGAATACAGCATTTGTTTTTCGCATTTTCAAACTTGTTAATCATATGGTGACCATTTAGCATGTAGGTCCCACACCCTGGAGCCACTGCGTGTCATAAAAAGCAGTTACCTAAGCCCAAATGATTTAGGAACACTTACATTTCTGAATAACAATGAATGAATAAACTGTTTTGGTCATTTTTTAGGATGTAACAATATGCTGCAATTGATATATCGCCACAACTATACACACTTTTCTGTTAAAGTCACAATTCCCCACAGCTGTCCTCAAGTGCCACTGCATTTAGTTCAGCCTTAATTAATTTGCAGTTAAATAGCATACTAAAGCAATTGAGAGCCCATTTAGCTTTAGATCACTGAGCTGCTAGGTGGCCTCACACTCTGCTGGACTTCTGAATTAATACCCACCCCCGCCCCGAAACATTTCCAATGGCTCATGTTGTTAATTGTTCAACACAGAACGTTGGGACAGCTGCTCGGGTGAGGTCACGGTTATGATGTCAGTATTGATTACTCTCTCACACTCGAGTCTTTAACCGAGCGAGCGAGAGATAGTGTATGAGTTTTTTGAAAACAGTGGTTTTGAAGAGCAGATGCTTATTGGTAAAATGTGCAGTACAGCAAGCCGCAGCATTGAGTTTTTTTTTTTTCCCATCGGAAGTCATTAATGCAAATTAAATTTAGTAGCTGGACTGTAGAGGTAAACCACAGCCTCACTAGTGTACAAATCATCGGTCGAGGGGAAGCACCACAGTACATCTGAGGGATCAGAGTTGTAAGCTCCCCAGCAACTGTGATCACACACTGGTTTCAGGCCTCTGCCTCGGCTGTTGACCACCGGGTGAAATACTACTTGGGTTTGCGAGTTTTACACTGCCTTGATTCGCGCATGTTTGCTGCACTCTCTTGCAGCTGTGCCGACATCCTTAATCACCCGGCAGAAAATCTTTGAGGGCTCAAAGCAGCAATTACAGTAAAGTCAATCGATAACAATGATTTTGTAGGAGACCAAATGACTTTTAATGGATTTTAAAAGGTGGCATAAATAATGCACAGGCTTAGGTGTATAATTACAGCTGACTGCCAGCTGCTGTTTAACCAAATGTATGTAAAGAGGGACAGGTCCTTCTTTTCCCTTTTTTCACACACGCACATTAAAAAAAGGCAGAGCGGGTTATTAAGGTCGACCTCTCTTATGCAGCACTGTGGCCGATGAAAGCCAAACTGTCACCGCAAATTAAAGCCATCCAAAACCCAGGGCTTCCACTCCAGAGTGCTTCCTTTCTGCATGCCCGTATGAAGGCGCCGTCTCCATTACTGCGCCACAAAGCTTTGATGCGCTGGATCTAGCCTGGCTTATGTCAGGTTGTACTACCCCGACAGACAAACTTAGCATTCACTTGAATGTGCCTCCGAACCTGATGTTAGCATGTGCAATGCATCGGACACTTATCCCACTCTAGTGCTGCAATGGCTCTATTTGAGCAGCTGGGACAATTAGACATGACAGGTGTAAAATAGCAAGGGGATCAAAAGGTTTAACAGTACATCACACAGAAACATGTATTTATTTTTCTCACCTCCAGCAGTAGATAGGAAGAGGTGAGATAGATTTAACTTAAGCTTCTCGCAGTGACTCACTGTTTTGTCCTACTTCATTCCCTCTGTATCGGCTGCGCTCATGAAGTGCATCACTTGTTTTGCCTCTGAAAGAAAAGCATTTTCTTCTGCTCTCCTTGCGAGGCGTTGCATTTGACTCACAGTAAACAAAATATCACCTCAAGCTATTGTATGTCCTATACCACACAGCTGAGCTGATGTAACTTACTCACAATACTCAGTGAGCCATGGATCTACATAAAGGTGACGTGGCAAGATCAGCTCACCGAAGGAGGGATGAGGGAGTGACTGTAAGGATGAATATTGCTGACTCATGGTTCATATCTGAGGTCAAAGGTTTTTCTACAAAATTGTGTGTAGGACTAACAACTATGGGGATATAACCATTTTTTTTGATTGAAAGTTGAGCAGTTTTCAGAAAATAAACTCCAGTTTGAATTTCACACGTGAAATGATCATGTTATTATATATACTATTAAGGTAAATAGTAATTATATGGCATATAATAATGTTTTTTATTATTTTATTGGTTTACTTATTTTTATAGTAATATATAATGGTCCAATAATTATGTCATATCATATCGGTTTAGTATTACTATTATAATGATGTTGATATTATACTATGTTATGTACTATGTATAACTATAGTATAAACGCCACATCATTTCCTCTCTCTCCAAGATCAGTAAACTCATGCATCAGACACACACACACACCACTTACATCTGTACATCATCACATGATCTACATCACTTTAACCGCTTCATGTTTTGTCTCTATGTCTTTTCCCCATAGTATGTAATGTCTATCTTGTATATTATTTTTCATACTGAGATATTTGTATTCTTTTTTTCCCCAGTTTTTTGCATCTGCCTCGTGTTAGAAATGTAATCAACACACCCACTGATGCGTGGTGAATCCTCTTGAGTATCTTGTGCTGTGTTCTAACATGGGCTCATTCAGACGCTATCCAGAGTTTGTACTAGGGGGCTGCCAAGAAAAACTCTGGGGAATGTGCACACCAACTGACTTGGACATTTGCGTTCTCACATACAGCCACTACAGATAATTTCAAGAGATTATCCAGAGTTCAGTGCATATCTGAGAGCAGCTTCAGACTGTGTACAGAGGAACAGTGGTAGCTGGTGTGCTTTTACTTTTAAAAGTACAGTGAAAAGTTAACTGCATCTTCTTTAATGTACAAGATCTCTCATCCTTGCAAATAAACTTAAGTATTGACCAAAAATTGGAATTATACTGTTTCAAATGAATAGAATCAAATACAAATTTCTTTAAAGCTGCTCAAATCAACATTTCTTTTAATATTGATAATGTTGTTATTCCAACTGTTGGATGATACACAATCACTGGGAGACATAAAACCAGGTAAACCCATGGATCCAATCAAAAAGTGCTGATCATTTTGGTGCTTAAATGGAGAAATCTAAGTATATTATTTTCTTTTTTCGTTGTATGCACACTGAGAAGCAGATACACAAATATCAGGATCATGTTCCCATACAAAATGGAAGTAAACACACCAGCTGATAAGAACTGGTCCACACTACACCTTACTTGTACTGTTACACTACATTAGAAAAAACCTGCAGGTTGTGCACACACACGCCTCTTGGTCCTCATAGCCCGATGATCCAGGGCTTTATGGTACCGTGCAAGAAAAAGAAAAGTAGCAGAAAAAGTCTTTATTCTGTAAGTCTCCCCACATTTCTGTCTCTTCCTAACTCCCACAGCTCCTGAGTGACAGCTTTCTCCCTCCCCTCTTTTTCCATCTCTCTCCTGCCCTCTACTCTCCCCCCACACCAATCCCTCCATTACCCTTCTTGTCTCATCTCCTGGCCCTGATGCTCGGGCTTTGACATGGTGGCGGTGACAGTGGCGGGGAGCAGGGGATATTAAGGGAAGTTTGTGTGTGTGTGTGTCTATGTCATGGGAAACTCCTCAGGCCCACTGCCACCAGCGAACACCAGAGATCCCCGCTCCCCTCCTGGAGGAATGCAGTTTTGATTTTCATCGTCTGTTTTCGGATGTCTTCTAATAGCCTCTAGGTTGAATTATGACAAAAAACGCTGAGTAATCAGAGTTGATTGGTCAGGGAATCAAGTCCTCAGGGCCACGAGCAGTAAAGATCAAATATAGATCAATAAATCTTTTGAGCAAATTGACTAAAAGCTATTATGACACATTGCTCTGTTCTAGTAAGGTCACACCTCTGTTAAATTAGGCATACAGTTCAAATGAGACCTTGGACATTATCACAGCTCCAGCATCTGAATGCTAATACTGACATTAAATAGCTCATCCACAAACTTTGCAGATGAAGGAAACTCATCCTCGATCTGGTGTTGTCCATGAAATCTACACTGGTTAGACCAAGAAATTCGATCATTTACCAATATCACAAGCTCTCTGTGTTCATGTAGATAAAAAGGTGCAAATCGAAATATCAAGCTACATTAGTTGTGGAGGTTTTGCCTGAAACACTGTAACACAAAGTAATGCATTCAGTGATGAGAGTAACAGATTTGGTTTTACTGTTCCCTCCTTTAAATCAATGGTGGATTTTTTTCTGCCTCATTTGTCCTTTGTTTCTCCTCATGTCTACAAGCGTGTGTGTTGTGATCCTTCCTGTGATTCTGATGATGCTCGATGAGCAATCGCAGCTTGACACCAATTCTCACGTAAAGAGAGCCGGGCAAGAGGTAACAGGCAGAAGGCTGACAAGTCTGCTATAAAATGTATGCAAATGAGGCCACAGGTTATTGCAACTGCCAGCGTGAGCGTTCAGGTGTGTGTGTGTGTGTGTGTGTGTGTGTGTGTGAGATCCAGCTTCTGCAGTCATGTCTATGAGCATGCTGTGGAAGCACAGCTGTAATGAGAGTTGATCAAGCGTGGCATACAGTGTGGCGCCGCTGTGTGGTCGCTTTCTCTACCTGTCTAATCTCTCCAGACTCACCCAGGCAGTCCACTGACACACACACACACACACACACACACACACACACACACACACACACATAAAAAAAAACCAACATGGATTTAAGGTAATTGAGAATCAGTGCAAACAGTCAGCAAAGCTAAGTGAACAACTTCCCCCTTTCTCAATGGAATATAAACTTAACAGCATGGTGGGCCATGCTAAATCCTGCATATTATTTATTATTGGTATCATTTAGCACAAAGGACAAGATGGAGAATATCCCTTGTCTGTTTTAGGGCTGCAACTAAAGACTATTCTGATCGTCGATTAATCTATCGATTATTGAAACGATTAATCGACTAATCGGATTATGAATCACACAAATTCTCAATTGCTCTTATTGAGCCATCAGCTTTTAAATTTAGCTTTAAGTTGTTCGCAGCATGTGACGACTAATAACAAAGACAATAAAGATCAATACTTAATTCAAAAATGTCTTTTAATAAACCTTGCTGCATGTTAGGCTACTATTGATACAAAAACAAAGAAAAATCAAGTTTTTGTCAATTTAAAACCAAGGACAGGCAAAGTGCTAATGTAAACAAAGGTACATGGAAAGTAGCAGCAATAAAAACATCAACAAACAGTCTTCTTCAGACTGCATAATTGTGATTAAAAAAGACGTTTGTCAGGCAATAGGATAACATTACGCTTTTAAACTTGTTTAAAAAAAGTTTTAAAAAATCTATATTCAAACCATATTTGTGGAATGGGTTCTAGAATCCTGCACACAGGTATTGAGGGAGTTGCCAAGATAACTATATTTATATAGCAAGCTAGATAACAGGCTATCTTACAGAGGCAAGTCTGCATCGTCTACGTTACGATGTCAAACGTGCTTCCTCTTCAAATGCTCATGCATAAGGGACGTGCTCCCATACTTTTGACTTTCTGGTACGCTATGGTATTGCAACTGACGCCGCCATTGGTCTATGTTTTGATAGGAAGGGAGCGAGATGGCTCACTCCTCAGCTACTTCCATCAGCACCTCCGGTAAAACAACGTTTAGTTCAGCTGCACGGCACGAAAAAAATGAATGAATCATTAAATTCGTCGGCGACTATTTTTATCATCGATTTTTGTCGACTACGTCGATTAATCGTTGCGCCCGTAGTCTGTTTGAAGTTCTACCAGACTTGTTAAGTTGCCAACCAGCAGTTGATGTTAGGGACATATCTTCAGTTTTGTACATCATCAAGAGTTAATGCAACAGCGTTAACTTATAAGCCAAACGTGAGGGCACACTGAGGCTAAAGATAAATCTGACTGGCTACTGGCTTGTATGGCAGTGATATGAAAGACAGGGCCCCCCGCTCAGTAGATCAGAGAGTCTCTCTGCGCTAATTGATAGATTTCCCCGCTGCTTCTTTCTGAGCCCTCCCCCCTCCCCCTCTCCTTCTGAGTGTGTCCTCAGCTTCTCTGCTCACAAACTGGAAATAGGATGTCCACTCTGATAGGGTTACCTGAAACACATGGTGACATGATATCATTAACGGGATGTGAAAATGTGACATTGACAAACTGATGGTGCAAATTTTTACATTGCATATATATATATATATATATATATATAAATAAAAGGGGAAATGTTTATAACAATGTTCATGGGTTCCGAGGCTGTAACATGCAGCAATCAGCAGATCACCGAGAAGAGCAAGAGACAGCACATCTACCAGTGATGTCCACTCTCAGATGTGAAACAGCCACTGTGAAGGGAAATACGCAACCTGAGGCTTGGAGCACAGACACTTTTCTCCTCATATATTAAATGTCCAAAATGCTTCTATCAAAGTCCTAAATAATGCTGACACTGTTAAGTCGAAGAAATAAAAGAGTCAGGGGTAAAACTAGACTCTGGGCTCAGAGGAGGCTGAACGTTCTTAAGGGGTCCATCTGATTAACTAATTTTATAACTCACAGGTGTAAAATACATAGATATAGAAAGATATAATACTTTGATCATAATAAAAAAAACTACAATTTTTGCAATATTCTGCATTTCAGAGGCAATAACAGCAAAACACTTACTGTGCAACATATTCAAACAAACAGAGTTCAGTCTAAAACCACAACAATATAGACATTATATCCATTCAGGCTCAATCCGTGCTCGGCACTGTTAATTGACCATTTTACTGCACAAAGGGGAAATTAAACATTAATCCACACAGCGGAGAAGGTGTAAACATATATGCCATAACATATATCAGAAAGAAATTTTGTATATCCCATATCTGTTGTGGATTCATTACAGCCATTGTTACTTCTGAACCGTTCCCCTCACAAATGACAGCAAAAACACAATTGTCTGTAACGCTACATTAACTGAAAGCCAACTACACAACAAAAGATAGTTGTGCCTAAAACAGTAACTGTATGTATTTCAATTATACATTAAATTTCCATGTAACTTTATTACATAAGTTGTTGTGCATTTAATGCATATATTTATGTATAACTTTAACTTTATTTAATGAAATAACTCAAGTTAATAGATGTATTCACATTAACTCAGCATGATAGAAAACACTTCATTAAAGGTGACCCTTTTACATTGGACCGTAGTAATTACGTTAAATGGAAATTTAATATGTGAAGTACATAAAGTCATAATTACTTTTGGAGTGTTGCTATCTGGCTGACGTTGTGTCTTCCTGTGGGAACCATATCAACCAATTATGTTGTGGAGGCTTCCTACAGCTTTTTGTTGGCTGGGAGGACCAGTGAGTAATGGGGGGGGGCTCAGGCTACCGGCTACGTGTCTGGTGAAACAGCTGTTATATCCACTCCTTTCCTGTCCATAAACACAAACTGTCACTCATTGAGCCAAGCAAGCCTTTGTCCAAGAACCATTCCATGAAGCCACTTTGTCACACAAGCTTTGTCTGGAAAACAAAAAAACAAAATTGACTCAGTACCATGTCTTTCTTATAGAGGAATAACAAACTCATACAATTTTAAATGTAAAATGGATACAGTGGTATACATCATTACAAGGTCTATTAGACACAGAGTAAATATCAAAATATTTTATAACTGTTTCACGGATTTATTGATCAAGAAAAGTTAGTAAAGACTAATTAAGGATATTTCACTCACCAGTTGTGGTCCCCGCTCAGCAAGTTGTAATTTATTGTCCTAACTCTAACACTTAACCTTTCCACCATCCTCCAAAGGAATACAAATAATCTGAGCAGGTTGAAAAAACCTTGTAAACGCTACAGCACCTTCATCCTCCTCTCCCTCATGGTTGCAAACCTGGCATCCACTGTGTCAGTGTTTATCTCAGTGTTTGGATCCATGGCTGACTCAGAATACATTGTCCACAAAGAGTGCAACACATACACACAAGGTATGAGTAGGAGGAAGCTCAGCTTTGATCGATGCCTTGTTGTGAGACAGTCAGGCCGGTAGTGCTACCAGGAGCGTACACTGCAACTCAGTGGAGCAGTGGTCTGACTTCAGTCAGTCAGAGACTTTGGCTGCCCAGCCAGAAGACGGCCCAGGAGGGGCCCCAACTGAGGGTGGGCCCTGGGGCAGTTGCACCACTTTTCTTCTCCAATTATGGAAAAGAGATAGACTCTACTGAAATCACAGAACAAAAAAAGCCACACATATGCACACAACAGGGGGCATATGGCCAGCAGATATATTGTTTCACTATTTCACAATTTGAGCTGGTTTATGTGTCACATTTGCACTCTCATGTTTTATTCTTCCTGCTGGTGTAGTGTTCCAGCTCAGCACAAGATCGCAGCTCGGCTGTATTTCATCCAGCACTCTCTAACACACTATGTAATTAGAGTTTAGCAGGGTTTTAATGTGACATTGGTCGTCTATCTGGCTCGCAGATGAGCACGCTGATCCTCTTCTTAGATGCATGTCATTTGGATAAGGAAGCGTGCAGGGGTAAAGAAGGAAGGGATCATCACACAGGCACAGGATTACAGAGGAGAAAGTGAGTCCTCCTCAGCAGGAAGATGAGAAGTTATTGGATTCTTTGCTTCCTGTCTGTGAGCTGTGGAGGTTCCTTCACTTCACACATCAGTTTCTCCATCTAGTTACACAGACTGTCACACTTTATACAGCTCTTTATAATTAAAACACAACAATCAAGATTGAGAAATGATCTTTGCCTGACAAAATGGATAAAATACCTATTGGAGTATAATGTCTGTTATTTGGACACTTTCAACTACCACTGTGCCTGGTTGTAGACTGCTTTTTTGTTGTTTTTGTAATGTGTGTTGTTTAAAAAAATAAATAATAAAACATAACAATCAAACAACACTTTGAAGGATGACTTGTTCCATATTTGTATAAATAATAATTGTGACAAAATAGATGATGACTTGTCAAAAATAATGTGGGATTTTAATTGTAATAATTTCATTGCAGTCATCTGTATCAAAACAATATTAACATGAGGGCTACTCAAAATTGTTGGGAAGTAACGAAAACCCAACAGTCTCCACTTATATCACACTATCTTTAAGTTTGCTGAGTTATAAAGGAACAAAATGTAATTAATGTTTAATTTGACGGATTAAAGTCACAGCTACTTTGCGATGCCTGACACCTCAATAAGTAGATTTTAGTACTTGAATTAAATTTTTGTTAAATTGCTAATGTACTGTATTTTAGAATAATAATTGTAATTTTCATCTTTTTAAATCTAGTTATGTTTACCTTTTATTTGAGGGCCATTTTTTGTACTCCAAGTGTAAATGTGTGATTGACAACTGTTTTCCCCAACATGGAAACTACTGTTACTAATACAAGAGTAAAGCAGTTATGGATGTGGTGACTTGATAATTTGTAGATCAAATAAAAAGTGCTGTCCATGTTCATTGGACCATGACTTCCAGTGCAGTAGCGTGGTGCTGTGATGTGCTCAGTTTTTTGCTAACACTGGAGCTCTGTGGCAGAGAGGAATAATCTCAGACGTCGGCTCTGCAGGTAATATCCTTGGTTGGATCCCTTCATTGTATGTTTTGGTCTTTGCCTGGTATTCGTTGACATAAAAATAGAGAACATCACCAGTATTATTTTGTAATAAATGTGCTCGTTATCTGTAAGTTACATATATTGCACTTGTTTTGCCTTTTGTGTTACCCACCTCGGGCTCACAGAGCACTTAAATATATATGTAGGACCAGTATCTAAGTCTGTAGAGAGAGGTTGGAAGAGAGGAGGGCAGACACAATAAGCAACTGGAGCCACAGGGAACTTCCAACATAAAGTATATAAAAAATCCCTGCAGAAAAAAGTTTTCACACTAAAGTGACACTGAGTATCATATTTAATGCATACAGTGCAACAATAACTTTTAAAATAGTACTTCTCAGATTGAACACACAATAAAAATCCCATAAGCCTGGTCATGTTACACAGGTTTCTGTGGTGCATTAAATGAAGTTCAGCTTTGTTCAGCAGTCCGTTCAGCTAGAGACAGCGTGGGGCTTTGACAGGTGGGGGGGGGGGGGTCTCCTCCTCCTCCTCCTAACTAAAGGTGATGCTTGAGATCCCTGAGACAATTTGATCTGATGAGTGAGTTCGGTGACGACTCGCCATCTCCTTAGTCAATGACAATCCAGAAACCAACCAGACTATAGTACTGAGTCATGACATTCCAGTTCTCTATGGAACATCACATCATTGGGTTCTTAAGAAAATACTGTTCCACAAGACAGATACAATGAATCAGGTATTTGCTTTTCACTGTAGAGCATTTATCTCCCCTTTTACATTATTCAGGATTTTTTCTAATGATGAAACTCACATGTGGTTCATGATCATTAACTTAATTACAGCACATTGTGCATTTTAAATACCTCACAATCTCAGATTGTCGTCTTCTTAAATATACTACATATTGTTATTAATAGTGGTATTGAAGTAGGTGGGAGCTTATTTATAAATTTCTTCTCTACTCTATTACAGTGTAAGGAGTTAACTGAGGCTATTTTGAGTTAATAGGAGGAGGTGTAGTTGGTTTAGATCGACAGTAGAGACTGCATCTGCCCCGAGCTGAGACCTGATCCATGAATGCACAATGGGCCTGATCAATATGATTGTGTTCAAGTGTTCAACTTGCATTTAGTTACAGATTGCAGCTTAATAGCACTTACGTTTGCAGTTGAAAACATAACTATTAAGCTTTTGTCTGTACAGTTTGTCTACACTTTGTCCATCTGTGTGTACGCTGTGTGGGATTTGAACAGCCGGTCCCGATCTCTCGGGTTGCTGGAGTGTGACGGGGCCTCACTCACTATCTATCAGGCAGGTAATTAATTAGGACAGATCGATTCACAGCCTCTCTGATAATGATCTCTCTTGGACATCTCACTTATTTATCTGAGGAGGAGGGGCACACACACACACACACACGCACACACACACACACACACAGGGTGTGTTTACGTGTGGGAAATGTTAATAGTCTCTCACTTTGACAGTGAGAAACATTGTTGAGGATGATTATGTAAATACATGCAATTGAGGGTGCGCACAGACTCTCTCTCACATACACACACCAGAACCCATCAAGATACTCAACATGCACAGGTAGACCTGTAGTCCAAACCCAATCAAGAAACATCTGCACACACACATACACACACCTTTTATATCCCTCAGGTGCTTTTTTCGCCGTAAATACCCAGAACAAAGCACCTTTCCGAGTCAGCCAACCCAATTACAATCACGAGACACATTTGTCATATAAACTTTGTGCAGCATGGAATTTACTGGTTCAGCAAGACGTCCCCTTTTTATTCATGGCACAGGACAAATGCAGCTGTTGTGACATATGGTTTAGTTTGGAAGGAATTTGCAGAATATCCACACCCATATTTCTGTGTCTTCTCAAAACATATGGCCCCTTCTTATAGTTGGATAGTGATCTAACTTTGTGCTCACCAATGTGAACACGCACCTGCAATCTGAGCCTTTATCCCACAAAGGGATCTTTACAATAGCAGATGCTTTTATGGCCGAGCCACGTCGAGCAGTGACGGCTCTCATAGCGACCCCTCTGCCACTGGATTGGATTGGATGGGTGCCCCGTGTTTGACAAGCTTTGGCACCTAACTCCCTGCGCAGTGGCACCGGCGCCACTTGGCAGACAGGCACACAGCGCCTCTAGTCTCTCTGAGCCTTTCCAGCGTCTTTGTTTCTCTTCAATTTCTGCTGCTATTTCTGACTTCCCGAGTTTGGAGGGGGACCGTGGCAGAGGGAGGGGGTGTCACCCGGGTCACAAACAGCTCCAGCTTTGGTGGGTGGCAGCATAATGCTATTTTCCAGACAAACAGAGCTGCTTGCTATTTGCCATGTTTCCCCCATTTCACTCTTCACTTACAGTCTAAAGCTTGTTTGTCCTTTTCGCTTCTCATCTGTGCCGTGCCACAGCCCTCCACTCCAACGTCTGTCAGTCAGTCAGCCAGTTAGTCAGTGTACAAGTGAGTGAGTCAGTCAAGTCAGCTGGTTGTCAGATGGGCCCTCTTGGGGCGTTCGGCAGAAAGGGCCTTTGCCTGTCAGGTGCTGTCATCACAAACCGATGCTAATGACTCGGGCACGCGGTGGAAGTGTGTGACATCCAGGTATCCTCCTGCACTGTCATGTAGCCCCTGTTTGTGCCCTGACAGACACTGAGTGACAGAACATTTTATCTGTTCCAGAGCGCAACTGCCCAAGGTTGACTACATTTTGAGATGTTAATGACTAGTCGGTAAATGGCCAGCTTTTTCCCCCCCGCCTGCTGTCAGAATATAAGTCATTATCACACCACACAGCAAAACAGCTGTAGCGTGACACAATGATTTATGAGCCGTGACTTTATTGTCAGTTGTAAAGCCTGTGACTTATACTGTATGCCGCCACTAAACTGTGATTTTTAAAAGAAGTTCAGAGGCTTTCTGCGTAAACATAGTGAGCAGAGCCAGCAGATTGTCACACACCATTTATCATGTGTCTAATTGGAATAAAGCAACAGAACTCTTGTTTGCTAATCAAAGACATGATCTTTGTCGATTACGTTAGCATATTTTATTGGGATAATTAACCTTGTGTGTAATGTTATTCATATAAACCGCAAGGAATGAACAATTAATATAATCTCATTTTCTGTGGCCGGGTTTCCCTGTTTAGCATCTGTGATGTTTTCACAGCAAAATGGCTGCGAATAAATCTTCAAACAGCAGCCACAGCAGAAAGGTTGCTTGCACACACTCGCAGTGCTCAATGCCACACAATCTTTTAGATCTAATCAATGAGCAGATCAATTGCTATTACATTGCTTCACCACATTCTTAGATCCAGTTGTTAGGGGATCAACAACTGCATGAGGGATATCTGTGACAAGACCCTAGAACCAGAGGTTTTAGGTTTGATTCTGAGCTATAATCTCATTGTTTTTATGTTTCCCCCAGTTACTCTGATCTCGGTCTAAACACAACAATATCTTTATTACACGAGAGACATGTGCTAAACTCCGCAGCTCCTCCGTGTTTTCTCCGGAGGAGGTGCATGGTGAACGCAAATGTCAGAGTAAGACAGTTTCTGCAGACTTTCTCTGCTTGGCCTCCTAGTATAAAGTCCATAGAAATCTAGGAGAAGTGGATGTGTGAACACAGCAGGGAATCCCCCGCTGGATTCCCTGAGTGAATGGGGGGAGGTGCTTCTAACACAAACAGACGCAAAAATGGAAAAAAACAAACATCTCCTGGGGAAAAAGTGGTGCTGCACACAAAGAATACACAAGAGAGTTTGAGTGCTAAAATGTGACAACAGTGTCGGGAGCTGTAAACATGTGTTCTCCGCAGCAGAGTTAATACGTCACTTCCTGCCTCCGTCTGCTGAACCCGGCTGCTCCATCTCTCGCGTGAATAATGCCAAGAATTTGATGCTGTTGTGAGCGCATTTGTGCAGGGAACCTCCCGCCGTGTTAAGAAATGCAAACTGCAGGTAAACTCCCCAGCCAATTCCCATATTTTACCTGGAGGTCATGTCAGAAAACGGCTCAATCAAATGAATCCTTTCAAACAACATGTCATTCACTTGTCTCTTGTATGGATAGAAGACATGTGATTTACCACAAACTGACAGCAGTCCATCTTGGTTTCCCACACTCAATGCAATCAGGGTAATGCACTGGTGGCAGTAATATGCCTGAGGCTTTGTGGTAACTGACACAGATAAAATAAACCTAAGAGGTGTAGTTGTAAGAGCAGTGCGGAAAGCTAACGACTATCGACACAGACACTGAGAACCCTGGGTCATGTAAATCACTGCTATCTCACCCAAATACAGACAGACAGCACATTACACCTGCTGTAATATCTTATTTGTTGAAACCAGCTTCTACCTGACGCTTCAATGTGACAATTTCAGTGTTTCAGTTTTTACACTAACATGTAAATGCTATGAAAATCCAGTTTGAGAGGCATTCCAGAAAAATGTATACAACATAAAAACATACAGTGTCTGTTCACTGTATTGATGAAGTTACACAGAAAATAGCAATTGTTCTCTTAGTCTATAGATGTGGTCAAATCTATGAGTAACTTTTAAACTCATTTTCTTTGAAATAAGTAGAAGTATTTAGCATAGGATTTTTTTATTTATATTTTCAAATAATAGGTTACATTGATTTTAACGTAACACGATTGTTTCAAATAATACAACACATGAAAATATTGCAACCATTAACCTAACATTTTGTAGTGCACCCTTTTAAGGCAATCTCTACAGTCAAGTTCTTTTAGAGGTTTTAATGCTGGGGTCCGACTACATGATATCAGCATGATTATATCCCAAACCAGAAGATGAAGGACATTGGGTGGGTTTAAAAAGATAAATGGGCATTAGATACCACAATATATTGTTTTATTTTGTTTAATGTGTCATGGTGGATGACAACAAACACCTCATGATCTTAACAGAAAGGCTAGCATGAACATGTCTGACAGTGATCTGCTGGAAGAGTCTCTTAAGGAATTGACGAATAGGGTTGGAATGATGGCTGGTTGGATGGAATCAAAATCATCAATTATGTTGATTATGTGAATGTTTTGCATGGAATGCATCCACACTTCACACTGTTTATGTTTACCCCCAATGATAATGGTGGCTCCCACTGCCAGGCATGCTGAGAAACATCGGTTTATCACTAGAAGCCAGAACCCAATCACACAAATTGTAGGAAGCACTCTTGGTAAAATTGAGATAGCGACCACAGCAGCACAACTGGTTTGCGTGAACATTTCAAAAGAAAACATCAAGAGAGCAGCATAAGCAACGTTTCCCATCAATTCCCAAGACTGTGGTGGCCATCCATTGTTTCACAGTGGAGCTGTATGCAGCGCTGCTTGTTAGGTCATTCACTGTATTTCTTTTAGACATCTTTCCAAAGTTGAACTTAATGGAGCTTTTTATGTGCAGTAATGTTATTCATGGGGCTCTTGCTTTATTTGTTTTTGTTGATGATTTTATGGAGGACATCTGGTATTAACTTTAACAATAGCAACACAGACAGTATTGTCATCAAACAAGAACACATTGATGGATGTGCTACAACAATTTGTAATGAATTACAAGACGTTAACTTCAATCAACATACATAATGGAAATGGCTTTAAATACCAGTGTCCTTGAACGCTGACAATTAAAGGATACAATTAGAGTTTCAATTTTTCTTATAGGTCTTGTGATTTATCCATTTTAATGAGACTATAGACAGTAATTCATCAAAGTTTTCTCTTTGATTTATAATGAGGTGTATGGTCAGTTTGGAAAAAAACAGGCAAGACTTTTCAAATCAATTAAGACTACTTCACAAATAGTTATTCAAAACTTATTTGTTAAATATATTGTTTAATTAAATCTACTGCAGTTATGAATGAAACTACGTATTTTACTACGTTGATATCTGCTTTGAAATTTAACTGTCAGATCAGCAGCAGTTAAGAGTTTGTTTGTCTAATACACTGGTCAGCAGCCTTTTCGAGCCCAAGATCACTTTTTAATTCCAAACTTAAGCCGAGATCTACCATTACATTACATTTCATTTAGCTGACACTTTTATCCAAAGTGACTTACAATAAGTGCATTCAACAATGAGGGTACAAACCCAGAACAACAAGAATCAAGAAAGTACAATTTCTTCAAGAAAGCCAACTACAAAGTGCTATAAGTAAGTGCCATTTAAGTGCTACTAAATTGTTAGTTTAAACTTTTAGTCAAGGTATAGTTGGAAGAGGTGTGGTTTTAGTTTGCGGTGGAAGATGTGTAGACTTTCTGTCCTGATGTCAATGTGGAGCTCATTCCACCATTTAGGAGCCAGGACAGCAAACAGTCGTGATTATGGTGATATCTTCCAAAACACCCACTCAGGAGGGTCATACTTATTATTATTTGCAATTTCTGTTAAAGGCTGAATGTACAGGAAATAAATATACACAAAGAAAGGCAGTTGTGCAACTTTTTCTATTCAATGCACAATATTCAAATTAATATCAATTCATATTTACAATGCAAAATATGTAGCTTCTCAGATCCACAACATGTTCTGAGGAGCTGCTGCTGAAGCACAATGTTTTTGCATATAGGATTTGATTTGAATATGGCCACAAATATGATTATTACCCTGTATGAAAGAAGTCCCTTAATAAATGCCAGTATTACACAGTATGAAGCTGTGCATCTTCTGCTCCTGCAAATATTTCACAATAATAACCCCTTTTTAAACACGGGAATGAATTTCATCAACAGAAACGCTTGAGTGCTTTTATCTTTGAAAAGGCATATAGAAAGTGTTGCAACCCTTTGTTTGTGACATAAATTCATCAGATAAACTTTAAAACTCAGGTAAGATCATTTTCTCTGTTTATTCTGCTGTGAACCACACTGTTAATCTCTGTTTATGACACAAACGTATTTACATCACTTCCCGAACCCGTTTCAAAGTAAAAGCACTCCAGCGTTTCACCTTCTGAATCCACTCATTTGTTCCAACGGGGCTTCGATTGTTATCGACAGACCGAAAGATGTGCATCTTCATAACGTAGAGTACTGACATTTACTTTAGTACATAAACCAACTTGTTCTTGAAGGAAATGCAGGAGATAAACCTGCAGCTCTGCTGCCAGTAGCGGGGATCGACAGTGAATACTGCGAGATCGACCGGTAGATCGCGATCGACGGGTTGGCGACCACTGCTCTAATACATAGTTGTAAAGTGATAACAGCAGTAAACCTCTATTACAGGAGTCCCATTTTGCTCCTTGTTTAACTTTTAATTGGACAGATCCAGCTGTTTCTTTTTGAAGATGTCCTATGAAATAGTTAAGAGTCAAAACAGTTTCATCTGTGAAGGTGGTGACTGTGGTTAAGTTGATCCATAACTTTTATGTTTTTAAAACTTCCATCACCCAACTGCAGCAGAAATTAAGTGAAAGGCAAGAAACTGATCCTGTGAATATCATGACTCTGTATTCGTACCTGTTATCCCATCAGAGGAAGCTGAACAAGAAGTTGTTGTTCGGCCTCATCGTCACAACCCATTTAAAACTGATTGGCTCTTAATAGAGCACAAACCTCTGCCAGGGCCCAACAGTCCCCTTAAATTCAATCAAGCTGCTCCAGATTGCACAAACTCAGAAATCAGCCCCCTAAATACGCCAGGTGTTTTCGTCCAGATCCATGTGTGGAAGACAAGTGAAAATGACAAACACTACCCATCTTGCTATGTCAAGGAAATTGTAAAAAATAAATTCTGAATCTGTCCCTTTGTCTGGCTCTACACCAAAATTGGATAGGTTCGTCAAATCTTAACCCCTTCACCAGGTTTCAAGAAAATTGGCTCAGTGGTTTTTGTGTAATCATATTAGCAGGCAAACGGACAACTAAGGAACCTCTTAGGCAGAGTTAACGAGAATTAAAGCTTTACAGCTATGTTAAACCTGTCCATTGTTGAAGAAAAACAATTCCAGGTTTATATATCAAGTGCACCTTTCTTTGTGTCATAAATCATAATCATTTATAGTAACAAGGTACATACCTTTAAATTACTTAGGTATTGTATCTCCCAGAATTTCTTCAATGACACATTTGTGTCACTTATTGTGATATGATCAATTTGAAATGGAGATTCTAACATGTTAATCAGTCATGTTAAAACAGTTTTCTGCTCATCAGAGTCATCACCCTCCCTGGATATAAAAGCTGAACGGAGGAGAAGACGGACACATGCACCACGCTGAGCTGCTACGTCACTTGGAAACGTTAAATGCTGGGTACTTTGTGTTTGTTTATGTTTTGCCACAGATGTCATCACACTGAATAACAGACACTGATGAAGAAAGACATCAGTGTAACAGCGTCCACAACAGCGGATGGATTAGGGTTTTATTGCTTTTGGTGCAGTAATACAACAAATGGGGAAAAAAGGAGACAAGCAACAAGAAACAATAAATCATAAAATCATGATAGACAGGACGGTTACCGTAACATAGGCCAGGTAATCTAGGTAGGGTTGCTTTTACCTTGTCCTATGTTAATATCATGGTAATGATAGAATAACAATAATAGTGATGATGATAATAATGATAATATATACAATACTAATTCAATTAGAAACATCTTATGGTATTGATAGATTTATATTGATATTTAGGAGACAGTAAGTGGAGATTGGCAGGGCTCAAGAGCTGTGAGTCTGCTATATGGCTGGGGATGGATTAAGGGGGAAGGAGGTAAGAATACGGGGGGTTGATTTTATTGTCCATACTAGTGGGAGCTTATCATTTGTGTATGTATGTATTGATCTAGCCTCAGATTGTAAAAGGTGTTAATGAATGGGGTCCACTGTGCGTCAAACTAGTCAGATTATTTGTTATTACAATTTGCCATTCTTATATATGCTGGATATGGATATGTTTTTGGAAAGTAGATGGTGCCATTGGGTGTTTGACAGATTGTTTTGTTTTTCCTGTTGAGCAGTATTGACCAAGATGAGTTGTTCATAATTCAGTGGTGGTTTAACTGATGATAGATCTCCTAGCAGATATACAGATGGGGAGACTGGAATGCTGTGACCTATGATTGTGGATAGTGTGTGATGTTCATCCAGAATGTTTGGATGGGTGGGCAGAGCCAAGTGGCGTGTATGTAATCGTATTTGGTGTTTAAAGTGCAGTGTATGCCGGTGTTGTGCTCAGTGAGTCCCATTTTGTGTAGATTGTATTGGGTGAAATAGACTCTGCAAGATTTTATATTGGATGATTTGGAGTTTGGGGATGTGTGACATTTTAAAGGAGTTACTGAAAATGTGGATCCAGGAATCGGCATTTAAGGTGATGTTCAACTCTTTGGTCCAGTCTTGGACCTGTTTTGGAAGATCATTGTCTGTTTTAACTAGAATTCGGTTGTAAACTATTGTTAAATATTTCAATTATTACTTTTAGAATATTTATTAGTTGTGAATATTGTAAAAAACTGTTGTGACCAATATCATATTTCTGTTTTAGTATTGTATGAATGAGCTGAGGTCAAATATATGTTCCGAATGTGTGATTCCTGCTTTTTTCCATGTTCTGAATGAATTTGTTGATCCGAAAATAAAAAATAAAAAGTAAACGTATTTGAACATATTTAAGAGTGTTTGGTAAACAGTTGTGCTTTTTGATGGATTGGGTAAAGAATGGATGGTTTGATATTGACAACTCTTGGCACTCATAGCCAATTTTTTAATATTTTGGAAATACATGCCACGGGGCTCTCCCACACACAGCCAGAGACACAACTGTTGCTTTTAAGCATACTTTATTACATATAACACCCAAAAACAAACTCACGAACTCCAAACATAAAGGGAAAGCAATCTTTGCTGGCGACTAGCTTTTTAGCTCAGTGTCGCTGTCCGTCTCGTGAGACAGCTCTCACCTGTGCTGATTGATCCTCTGTGGTGCAGGTCAATGTACTCTCCCAGCCCCCTCACCTCCACAGTGTGTTTTGAAATTCAGATGGGTATCGAATGTAACACCTCGATTTTAAGTTGTTTTACTATTGGTTGCCAGGGGACCAAGAAATTATATGGGTCTGCATGCTAGCTGGTGGGGAACAAAGATTATTATTTCTGTTTTATTTGAATGAAACTGAAGGAGGTTAAGTGACACCCATTCCTTTAGGGCAGTTAGCCACTCTTTTAGGACATTCACGCGGCTGACATCTGGTTTGAAAGACAATTAGATTTGGTTGTCATCGGCATAGAAATGATGTGATATCCCATTAAAATGGCTGATAGCGTTTCCTAATGGGAGCATGTACAGCGAACATAGGATGGGACCAAGAATAGAACCTTGTGGCATCTGTAGGGACAAAAAGAATGAGGTAAGATTTGAACCATCTCAGGGCAGTTCCAGATATGCCGACGAACTGCGTTAGTCAATTGATGAGTATGTTGTTATCAATTGACGATCAAATTCACCAGCATTGGCAGACATCAATAAGTCATTAGTAATTTTAAAGAGAGTGGTTTCCGTCCAGTGCTGTTTGCGAAATACAGACTGGAATGTCAAAAATTGTATTATTGTCACACAGCTAAAAGTTGGGTTAGAACCACCTCTTCAAGAGTTTTGGATGTGAGTTGTTTTTTTTTAAATGGCCCTATAATTCTGTGAGAGTGATTAGTCAAGATTTAGCTTTTTCAGTAAAGGCTAAATGGTGAATTTCTTAAAATAATCAGGGACTTGGCCAGAAGAAAGGGAGCAATTAAGAATTCTGAGAAGGCTACGGCCAATAGTACTGATTACTTCTTTTAGGAGTGACCCTGAGGTCATGTGAAATGTTCTAAACATCGATGTATGTGCTTTTATCTACTGTGCCTGTGGTGTGGAGCTCTCTCCCTCTCTCTCTCTCTCTGCTGTGATGCTTGTGTGTGATGTGTTTCAGGTATGTCGGGCTAAATGACTGACTG
The DNA here is from genome assembly GCA_026259375.1 of Verasper variegatus. Classification (NCBI taxonomy): domain Eukaryota; kingdom Metazoa; phylum Chordata; class Actinopteri; order Pleuronectiformes; family Pleuronectidae; genus Verasper; species Verasper variegatus. The sequence goes on from CM048044.1 coordinate 23,505,416, forward strand.
AGTGGATGATTGACTGTGAGTGTGTAGGTTTGTTTCCAGGGAGCTGATTGGTTCCAGCCTCCAAGCTTGCAGGATAAGAGGATGACTTCCCCCAGCTCCTGCGATCTCTCTTCTTGCCACTGCCATCCAGACTGCCAGCCAGAATTGTGACTTGTAAAGTGTCTTAAGATCTGTTGTTTGATGTACCAGCCCGGTTTGGTAGGGGTGGGGAGCATTTTTGTTTAACCCATGTTTTCTCCTGTTTTTGGATAAGGAGTTAGGTTAGTAACATGTCTTTTATGTTTCTTTAATTTGAGTAGGTCAATTTAGGTTGTTCGCCTTAAGGTTGTTTTTGGTTGTTGTTTTGCTGTTAGCCCATCCTGAAGCAAAAATAGTTTTAATAAACCTTCAAATGGGCTGTAATAATTTGTTGCTGGTTGTTCTTGGGAGCTGAGAAGAGGGGAGACTCATTCATCATGTTGCGACTGGGTTTTCTCCTGGGCTGGGTCGTAATAGGTGGGTAGGATGTCGAGAGGGCTGGAAGATGAATGCATGTGCGACACAGTGTCAAAGAGATCAGGAAGAGAAACGTGCTGAAAAGTAGAATGGGACATGCAGGATGCTCTGTGATATTTGGGATGAAAGTGGTAGCTGGTACAATGTTTGTTCTGATGTCATGGATTTTTTGCTTAGAGAAAGATAAAACTTTTCAAAGTCAGTATTTGAAGTTGCTAGCAGGGCAGAAGGAGCATGTTTTATGAGTCTATTGATGGTTTTAAAAAGGAATGTGGGATTATGGTGATGCTGGTGATTAGTTTGGTGAAATCGTTTACTCTTGCTATTTTACTTTTATTAATATCGGAAGTCAAGAAGTCTTTTATGTATAAGTAGTGGACATGAAATTTTGTCTTTTTCCAACTCCTTTCAGATTTTCTTCACAGCCTTTTGAGCTCTCATCTTAGCTTCTCTGCATTAGCTTGCTGTAAAATTCAGAATAGAAGATCAGAATTCAAGATCCTGCTCCTCACATATAAAGCCCTTAACAATCAAGCCCCTTCATATATCAAAGACCTCATAACACAATATAATCCAAATAAATCACTTTGCTCCCAAAAATCTCTCTTGTGCTTCCTAGAATCTGTTCCAGATTCTGCTGAAGCGCCAAACTCTGCGGTTCAGTGTGGGTATAGGACTGCAGATAAAGAAAGTTTAACCACAAGTTTTCAAGAAGTTGAATAGCTGTTCTTAATCCTTCTAACTGAGCACAGACTGCTGAGCCATGTTGTTGGTTCCCACATGAACTATCACTCAGGTTATGGACGAGTGTTGGGGAAAAAGAGGGCAAGGAGAAACCTCCTTTGTGTTTGCATGGAATGAGCGAACCTAAACTGCTTCCATGATGTGTGTGGAAGCCACTGACGAAGTGGTGAATGTGTAGGTGAACTAAATGAGGAGGGAGCAACCTCTGACTTCGATGAAGGAGTCTTTCCCAATTCTGGGCAAGGAAGAGATTCAGAGTGTTGGAGCTCTAACAGCATCCTACAACTGTGTCAGGAAGTTGCTCGTGATGGGGGCCATTGAGTCTGTTTTATCGGGATCTCTTTGTTACAGGAACACTGATATCCACTGAAGGGAGGAGGGGCTCAGGGTCAACAGGAGCTGTTTTCAAAGATCCTGAGAGGGGAGATCAAGTGCTGCAGACCGATCTGCTGGATGTGCCAGAAAGTCATCGGACAAGGTGACGAAGTGGTTGGAAAGATTGAGTGGGGGTGTGAGACAGCCTCACCAGAGCCCCTCTACCGCCCCGCGGACTACGACCTCAGCCCAAGGGGACTGGTGGTTTAGAGTAGAACAGGAAGAAAGCCGGTGAAATATGGAAGGGTTCCTAGAGAAATGTGTCAGGGATGTTTGCCTTCAGTATTTTTTTCTGCTAATCAATGAAGCCGCTCAAGACGGACTCTCTGTTTCGCAGCTCATCCGAAAGCCGCCGGATGTCCTCCTTAAGGTCAGCAATCTTTTTATTTAATTTCTGAAGTCAGACGGTTGCAAGGCACGGATGGCATGATGTTTTATTAGCTTAGTAGTCAAGTATAGGATTAAAACGTAGACTGGATATGATTGTTGCGTTAAAACAAGCGATGCTGGGCGGAAGTGACGTTGAGTGGAGGCTATGCTAACCGGAGCGGCCGGAGAAGGTAACGTAGGCTGTAACTTAAGATCCCGAGATCTGATCGCTGAGATCTGATGTCTTGCTACTAATATTGTAATTATATTCCGAGATCTTACCTGGTCGAGTACACGAAAAAGCAAATACTTGGTAGTTGGTGGATTGAGATGGACTGTAGCTAGCCGTAAGTGATGCAAGCGGCAGAAAGCCCGGGCAGGTGGCAGTGCAAACTTTCTGTAACTCAAGATCCTGGGATCTGATTGGTGAGATCTGACGCCTTGCTACAGGGACTGCATTTGTAAGTAAGATTATTACATGGTCGAGTACAAGATACAAGTGTAGATTTGGTAAATGTCGAGTCGAGATAGGGTCAAGACAGAGATTTCACAGTGGTACACATAACACCAGCGCATGTGTGGGGCATATGCATTCAGAAAAAAAATTACAAATAAGTCTGACAGCTTGATTTAGATATTGATGCTAAGATATTTAATATTGCCTGTTGTTACTGTCAGAGGGATTGTCTTGAACGCAGCATCCCAGTTGTCCTTGCAAAGTGGTAGAATTATGCATTTAGACCAGTTTATTGAATAATCTGAGATTTTTGAGAATTTTAATATGAGGTTGAAGACTGCTGGAAGGGTTTAAGTATAGCAAGATGCCATCCGCATATAAGCTGATTTTATGATGGGAAATACTTGTTTCTATTCCTGTAATAGAAATATTATGTCTAATGGGAGCTGCAAGGGGTTCAACGAAAATGGGAAAATAATAAATTGTGAGTGAAGTGTTGCGAGATATGGTTATTTGCTATAACTGAGGCAGTTGGTGAGTTGTAGAGAGTTTTATTCCATTGTGTGAATGACTCCCCAAAGCCAACTATCTCTATTGTGATGAAAATAAATTAGCAGTTGACTTTATGGAAGGCTGAATTAATGTGTGCATGACTGTTTCTTATATGTTGGATAATGTCTTACTAATTTTTTAAGGTCGCAGTTGATCAGGCTTATAGGTCTATTGCTGGATGTGAGTGTTGGGTCATGCTAAAAGTAAAAAGGGCTGTGTTTATGTGTGTTGGTGTGGTTCCTGAAGACTCGATTTCATTGACCATTTTATTAAATGGTGGAGATATGAGCTGCAAGAAGTGTTCTATTGGATAGCCATCAGAGCTGGGGGATTTATTGTTGGGCATTGAGGGGTTAGCTTTCCTAATTTATCCTGGGGTGATGGGTTTGCCTAATTGCATTGCTTGTACTTCTGGGGGAATAGGAGTGCTGAGAGTATCAGCGTTTCAGTTTAAGTTCCATTTCTTGTTGTTTTCGATGTTCCTAATTTTTCTTATTTGAAGAGTACAAAATGATATTTCCCCTCAGAATTGTTTTGGCCGTTCCCTAGAGTAGTGACATTGAAATTTCTGGGGAGTCGTTAATTTCAATAAAGGATGTCCACTCTCTTGACAGGAAGATGGAGAAATCTTTGTCTGCCAGGAGTGAGGTGTTGAACTCCCACCTACTTTAGGGGGCTGGGGTGGTTTAATTTACTATGGTAAAGCTGACTGGACTGTGGTCTGAGATAAATTTTGGGTAGATTTGTGGTCTATTGATTTGGGATATGATAGAATTGCTAACAAGGAAATAATCCATATGAGAGTGACTTTTGTGTGTGTGTGTGTGTGTGTGTGGGGGGGGGGGGGCGGTGGGGGTAAGGGTAAGTAGTATGAATATTATATATGTGATGAAAGATTATTTTATGTGTGTTCTCATCTCTGTCGCTCTTCACACATTCATCTAGTTATTAATCGCTGATATCAGAGCATGAATCTGGATGGCTCCAGTCACTTTAACCCTGATATGTGTGCGTCACGTTATGTCTCTTGTGTTGCAGGTGAACTGTGTGGCATAAAATGTTTGACTTTCTTTCACTGTATTAAAAACATGTCTCATAAACTTCAAGGACTGTTCCAACCCTAATAACATCTGATTAGTGTTGGTGTTTATTGTTAACATATACAGTGAGTGCAGAACAGTGGGGGAGTGGGTAGGGAGGACAAGCTGCAGAGTAATACAAGGTACTCAGGCTGCCGCTGCAAAAAGAACGTAGTGGAAACCCAACAGTTCGTGAAGGCATGCATCGGGCGAAGTATTCACCGAGTTAACTGACATGAGCAAGATTAAGGTCTGTTTGAGGTTATAAAGGTCAGTTTGAATTACTCTTCCGTTAATCGCCCAGTCCTTGGTTGAGTAGGTAAAATTTTCGAAAGGTTTTGTGTATTAAGAAAGGCCTACAATCACCTACATTATTTTCCTAACCAGAGCCTAATCAGATGCATAACCACCCTCAGAACTGGACTATTTTTTACATGTGGCCTGGAAAGTGCAATCACATTTTTGCTTTGATTTCTGTCCCAGGGAAATCAGAAATCTGTACAATACAGAGAAAAGGGCAGCAGCAATGAAGCCAACAGCTGGTGTACAGCTGCGGACATTGTTTACAAACACTACTGCCCAAGACCTCCTCACAGTAAGATGCAGACCCTTCTTTCTTCCAAGGGAATTCACAATAATAACAATGATGGCAGTATACTTTCCCCACAAGCTAAGGCTTCGGTAGCGCTTGAAAGCTGCATGACATCAACAGTTGATGGCTCACTCAGACAGCGTGATCATCATAGCAGGGGACTTCAGTCATGCAGATCTCAAACTGGTCATATGCCCAAATGACATAACAATGTGAAATTACCAACCAGAGAAAACAATTATAGAGATGCAAAAAAGATGCATAACCTCATTTGAGGTGCGCCAGAGTTTCCCCCAGCAGCAGTCTGGGCACACTTGTTCATGTGCAAAATGTTCAACCTTAGGGAAGCTTATATTAACCATCTTGCTTCACAACACATCAAAAATATAATATAACATGACAGTCAGCAACGTTATTATACATTATATTATGACATATATTATGTTTGCACATTTTTAGGGTGCACCACATTTTAACATTTGGTGTTAAAAAGATGCGTGTTAACCACCTTCTGAGGTCATTTGCTATTTGATTGCAACCTGTTTTCAATGCTTTTTGGCTGCACCTAAAATTAAATAAATATCCAGTGTACCTGATTCAGTAAAGGTGGGATGAGTGTACTGAGTAGGGCTGAACAATTAATTGCATTTGCGATAAAATCGCGATATGATAAAACATGATTTTCTAACCGCAACGTGCGCGATTACAACGTGCGAAAGAGAGTAGGGCACTGGGCTGCATCAACATTTCATGCTGCCCTTTAACCTGTTACAATGGCCTCTGGCTCAACGGAACAGTCCGAAACTGACACAACTGAGACAGCACGTCGGTGGTGTGGAATTATTTTGGCTTCAAAAAAGATGATGCTGCGCAGTGTCAGGTGTTGTGCAGAGCATGCCGTGCTACCTACTTCACCGGGTAACACTACAAACTACAAAACCATGAATGACAGTTGTATGGCCAAAATGCCGAGCACCAGTGCGCCAGACAAGCTAAATACCTCAAGACAGGGATCACTGACCGAAATGTTTGATAGTGTCACTCCATATGACCGCAATTCAAAACGGCACGGGGAAATCACTCGGGCGATAACCGAGTTCATAGCTAAAGATATGGTGCCTCTCAGCCCGGTGACCAAGCCTGGGTTCACGGCATTGATAAATACGCTTGATAAACGGTACAGTATACCCTCCCGTACATACTTCAGTCAGACTGCCATACCGGAGCTGTACAAAAAGTGCAAAGAGAAAGTCGCCGCGGAATTTAAAACGGTGAAGTTTTTTGTTACTACTACTGATATGTGATCAAGCCGCACATCTGAGCCTTACCAGAGTCTTACAGTCCATTTTATTGATGAAGATTTCAACCTCAAAGCTTGCTGCCTACAAGCTGCGTACTTCCCAGACGACCACACAGGGGAAAATATTGCAGCCATGAGAGAGGGGCTTGCTAGCTGGGATCTCCACGAGGAGAAACACGTCTGCATCACGACGGACAACGTGTCAAATATGGTGCTGGCTGCACGGCTTAATGAATGGACAAGGCTCCAGTGTTTTGGGCACAGATTACATCTTGACATTGGTAAGTTATCATGTCGTGTGTGTGTGCAAGAGAGAGACAGATTCACCAATTTACAGAAATCAGTGTAGGCCTATAAAATAAAAATCGAATGTGTTGATTAGTAATCAGGAAGCTGAATATACAAATATATAAATTATGTTGAGTTGTGGAAAGGGGGTGGGATGAAAGAAATTCATACTTCCCCCATTCCTTTTCGGACATGTAAATTTAAATATGACATGTTTTGATTTTATGTGCGTATATGTCTGTCTGTGGTGGAATGCCCACCTGCATTTATTTATTTTCTTTTCTTTTATTTATTTGTTTACATGTTCGAAATAAACACACACACACAAACTGTTTATGTGTTGTGTGTGTGTGAGATAGAGAGAGGACAGGGGTGTGGATGTGTGTATTTCAGAATGACAGAGAATGTGAGTGTGTAATGGTGATAGCCTTGTATCACAAAACTCAAATTGTTTGTAATACACTACTTTCAACAGTTGTACTGTTTATAGTTGATACCTTTGTGTTTATAAAAGTCATCTGATTTGTTGAAAGATGATTTATTTGGTGACATGTACTTCATTGTAACGTTTTATTTTTGTTTCAAGCACTGGTTTTGCAGATAATTTTGTTTGAATTAGTAATTAAGCCCGGTGGGAGGGGCTAAAGGTTTAAAGGGGCAGCTTCAAGCCCTTGCGAGATGAGTCTGAATCCAGTTACAGAGGAGGTAACGTCAGAGCTCATGAGAGCATTAGGCAAGAGTTTTCCTGTCGTTTTGATTTAAAATGATTTTGTTTTGTATTTTTATAAAAATGTCCACGAGCACCTTGGGGAGCCGGCTGATAATAAATTGAAAAACCAAATTTTTTTTTAGACTATGCCTGTGTTTTCACACTCTTTGGAGTTTTTAAGAGAGACCCCTCCACAAGGAATTATTCAGAAATGATATCCCTTATAGATTTCATGTTTTATATCTAGGAAATATCCCACAAAAGCTGAGCTCCCTGAAAAAAGGACAATGGAGAAGAAATCTATTTCTGAAAACAACTTATTTACAATTTGAGTTTGATTTGCCACAAATCCCTGCGATATTCACATAGAGCTTGTTTTGCTGACCCCTGCTGGTCACGTCCATCTTCAGCCTTCAGCAGAAGCCTTCACTTCACTCAGTCGTCTCTTATGATAATTCTGTTGGGTGCAGGTAAAAAAGCGAAAGCCCCAAGCTCCCTCGACTGAGGACTGGATAGACATTGTCCATCAAATATATACGATGGAGAAACTGACAAACTGTCTCAAACTACTTCATCAGGCCCCTGATACAGGACTTTACATGAGATACTGTATATTGGTGTAACTTGGATATGACCAGTCCTCCCAGTTGTTTTGCTTTATGTTGAACATAGTTAAAGTTTGGTATCAGAAATGGACACTTATAATATATGACTAAAAAAGAAAATATGAAAACTTCATTATGATTATATTTGCATATATTTATACATTTTATTTTACTTTATGGGCAATAATACATCACCTAGAAGGGTAAACGCATTCCTTTTCACTATAATTGAGGTGCTTGCTGCTGATGTACCTATTCTTTTATTATTTCATTTACTTATTTAACTTGTTTATTTAATTTATTTACTCATTCATTTGTTACCCCCCCCCCCCTTTTATTTATTTGTTCTCTTTCTTTTGTCTTCCCCTTTTCTTTCAGTTGTTCAAAAACAAAAGGAGGCTTGTTGAATGAACATTGGGTCTGTTGCCTGTGTAATTTCTGGCTGCCAATAAAAAGTTGAATTATAGAATAAAATGACAGTTCGCAGATTTTTGTTGGAAGTCTTTATCAAATTTCACAGGCGAGGTGAGGTGAGCGCTTTCAGGAGGTCATTGCTGGACAGCATTACAGACTCTTCTCTGTGGGGAATAGTTGAAAGAGCCGTCTCTGCCAGAACCAGCTGCTCAGAGAACAACATGCAGTGAATTTGTATGTGTGTGTTTGTGTGTGTGTGCATTGTTACTATTGCTTATGGGGATTTGTGTGAACACAGTTTGTTTGCAGTAATGCCTGTTTTTTTTGTCGTGAATTTCAATTGGAGTCCGGAAAATATATTCTTCACACACAGCAATGTATGTACAGTTTTGCCCTCTAGCAGCAGGACCCTGGCATGGTCATGCTGGTGGGTGAGTCCTATGGTGTGTTTGTCTGTCAGATTCTCAGCCTGTCCAACACTGTCGTCCACAGCAACATATCCCTATAACTACTATCACTATACCACGTGATGTTGATATTAACCGTCGAGATTAGTAATATCTATTTACATCTTTTAAATAGCATCATCATCAAATCAAATTCCCCTTGACCACCATGTGAATTTTGAAATTTGACGTTGAGCATTGGTGCCCTACACTCGTGAAAATATAATATCACAAAAATCACATCCCAACCTTAATGTGATTCATGAAACACTGATCCAAATGTCCACAAGAAAAACGAAGCTATAATCAGAAGGTTGCTTGGTTTTAGTGATCCTATGCTGCTATGCCACCCTTGCACCAACGTTTCCACTAGTCCTCAGGATATGACATTATACAACAGGTTCATCGCTATGACATTTGCTATGTTCCTCAGGGGTACAACACCTCTGAGTTTGGTGATTCCATGGCCTGAATAAAATATCAAAAGCATCACTATGTGGTTTATTCATTTCAACACTTTAAAATTGGGAAATGTAATGAAAATCCTGACCTCTGGGGGAACGTGATCTTAAATGTGAACTGTTAAATTTACATCTCTAATTTTTAGTAAATCTGTAAACTTAAGATTATGGCATTTAACATTTAATTAATGGTTACTCATATTCATGGTTATTATTATAGTCTTATACACCAAATATATCAGGTCAAATATCAACCTTATTTCAATAAGACTAGTTTAAGCTCTGTTATGTGAGGAAAGGGGACATTCTGAAGACAAATGAAAGCTATAAAAAGCAAAGGTCAGCCTTTGAAATTAATTTCTACTTTGGTCCTGGACCCCAGATACTAATAAAATTGGAAAGAGTGACAGAAAAAAATACATCAAACTGTGTACTACCAGAGCAAAGACAAAAGGAAAATGTGAAGCAGATGATACTGGTAAAATGGCTTTAACCTTTACTTAAAACACACCCACACACATTCCTGTATATGCACCAAAGTGGTCCAAATAAATTCACATTGTAAGTGAGGACCACCCTTTCTTCTGTACTTAGAGACACATGAATGACAAGTCTGACTCCAGTTTTCTGCTCAGTTTCTTATTAAAACAAAGGCAAACAAATATTTTGTTAATTTTGTTTCTCATGGGGGCGCTGTTGGGTTAATTCTGAATAGACTTATTGAACTACCTTAAGCTTGCAGTCATTCTTTGATGCTATTTTATGTTTTAGTGAAGGTAAATATAAATATAATAATAAATCAGTCTGAATTTAATCTTGAGATTTACATCAGCTTCACTGCTGTACAAAACTATGGAAGCACTTTTATGATAAGATTACTGCTGTATCAAAGTGAACCAAATTTGATCAGTAAACATCAGTGTCAGCTAAGTTGCTAACATGTCAAAGCTAACAGTCTTCAAAATGCCAACTATTGGCTAAATCAGACATTAAATGTCGAACACAGGAAAAATAAGCTAAATTTGTACATCAGAACTGAACATTCTGTGCTGCTGATCTTCGGTTGAGAGTCACAATTGTGTTATACACAAAGTTCCTGCGCTATGCCATAAACTTTCACAAGTTTTTGTTGACAGCAGTTCTCTCTGCTTCACTCCATGGCCTCTTCAACTGTATCTTGAGTGCCTCTACAAATGTTAAAGATAATGTCAGCTGTGTATTATTCAATACATTGTGTAAAAGTGTAGATTTCTTGACTAAGCTCATACACAGCTGGTGCATGAACACAGAAAGCACATGACCTTAGCTTGAAGTCAATGCTTTTTTGTCCAATTTGAAAGAACTAATCAACTTTCCCCACCCCCTTATTCTTTCTTCTGTGGCAGCGTTTTAGCCGGGCTTGTTCTTGGGCTCTGATCTACATAATTGAAAGATAAAGAGCTCAAGTTAGTCAATAAGACCTCAGGTATAACGTATTGTGGGCATGGAGGGGGCTGGGAGGGCACCTCCAACTGTACCAGAGGATCAATCAGCGCAGTTGAGAGCTGCTAGCTGATTGAACCTCAGGATTAAAAGGCAGCAGCGGTTGATAAAGATGCTGAAAAGCAACAAGTCTGTCTCTGGCTCTGTGGAGCCCCATGTTGGACGCCACTGTGGCAGTTGACAATGCTACCGGGTCTCCCACACGCAGTCAGAGACAGACTTGTTGCCTTTCAGTATCTTTATTAACACATGAACAAAGTACCAGCACTTTCTGCTGGTGTCTGGCTTTGCAGCTCAATGTCTCTCGTGTATCTGTGTCCTCTGAGTGTCTCAGTCCTGGCAGCTCCACTGCTTTCAAACCTGAGGATCAATCAGCTAACAGCGCTCACCTGCGATGATCGATCCTCTGGTACAGGTGGTGGTGCTCTCCCAGCCACCTCCAGGCCCACATGTATATTTAAACATTCATGTGCATTTAGGTTCAAATCAGACCACTAAGACTTGACAGCCGGCCACTAAGTCCAAACTTTGAGTAGCAGAGTGTCCTTGAATGTTACAAAACAGTTCTGTTTCACAGCTGTATCACCAGGGGACAATAGTTTAACTGCCATAGAAAAGAACACTGAATATTTACCCCGGTGGTGACCCACCTAAATAAAGCGTATATAATGGCTTCTACTTAACCACAGTCATCTTCATCTGTTTAATTTATTCTGTATATCTGTCCACTATCATCTAGGCCATACCTCTCCCAGGTGTTCCCACTGTTTCTTTGTGAGACTTTAGCCATTAGCCAGTCACCTGATTATCCCCCTGCATGTGCAGCTACCTCATACCACAGATGCTCCCTCAAAAGAGCTAAAACCTGAACTGAACTGCAGATTTTTTTTATACCAATATTATGCTATATATTGTAACTCCCCCTCTCTATCTGAACTCCCATCCTCACCCTGTGTGTCCTCCTACATCCACACAACACAAACCACACGCGTGCGCACACACAGCACTGATCAACCACCTTCTTTCATTTCTTTTATTTATAAATTAAAGGGAAAACACAAGAGGATCTCATTAACAGCATAATACAGTCCATTATACCTGCCTTTGACAGTTTGCTTTATTTAAGTGTGAACAATGAATTGTCTTAGTTGTACCAACTGTCTGTAATTAAGAGCTTAATAATAAAGCCTAGAACTGATTAAATGAAATTGTGATTTCATTGTGTTTCTGAGAATAAAACCTCCAACAGTACAATAAAGAGACAGGCTGTTTGAAAAGAGCTGGAATTGTTTATCTCTCATGCACTAAGCCTTCCACTCCTGGTTGGCGGGTATTCAGCTGAGTCTCCTGCTGTTTGTCAGGAGGCTGATAGTGGAAATTTGTCTTTTGCTTCTCCCAAATACAGTAAAAAAAATATACACACTATAACAAACACACACCCACATGAAAACCATACAGCACATACAAGAACTTGGTATAGGGAATAAAAGACTCCTTGTATACGTTGCATGTTACCCTTGGGGCCCTGGCTGCTTCATCTCTGAGTGTAGCCTAAACTTCTTCTCTTTCTTCCTTACTAAATCCATTTCACCTGTCAATACTGTATCCATTTTCTTATATAAACACACACACATACATATACACATCTTCTGAGAGCAATGGTTTAGAGTACAGGTTGGGTAAGACAAAAATAGCCAGTTGTGACTGAACATGATCTCAGTGGGGCTGCTGCTTTTAAAAAGTGCCAACAATTACAAGCTTTTGATAGACACAAACTAGACACGTCTTTGCTCAGGAAACACAGCTGAAGGAGCTGAGGTGCTTCGATTGACCGATACACAACTGTGGCAAACGACCAGGCCATCACAGCCGACGTGGATCCAGAGACAGGACCAGGCATCGATGTCACAGCCGACGTGGATCTGGGGTCAGGAGTGGGCTCCGCTGGCTTCACTGCTGTCCAACTATGTTGAAAGGAAGCAACCTGAATACACCCTGTACTGGTCTGTGGAACTTCCACCAGCTCAGCTCTCTAACCCTCATCATCATGAAAGGGGGCCTTAGCAGGTTAAGGCTGTACATCTTGTCTAACTGGTCCCCACCCTCAACACTCACTTCTTCTTCACTCAAATCTTGCAGCCGGACTTTTTTGGTAGGCTACTGCCGCTTCTGACGGTGCTGCCAGCAGTGGCAACTCAGCGAATAAATATTTCTGTCAATTTGCGACTTTTGAGGCATCACTCTCCAGGGATTTAAACGCTTTATCTGTTACATTTTCAGCTCCACCCTTTTCTTGGCTTCTTATCCATACTGTTTCACTCATGCACTGTCTCATGAAGTTGTAACATTGGTAACTGACATAAACTACTTCCATTTGAGGCTCAAGCTGCTCACGCTCTGGCCACTCTTTCTGATCTTACCTCTTCCCGGCACGCAAGAACCAAATGTTTACATTAGCGCCCCTTGTCGCCTGCAACTATCTTAAATGAGATGTGATTCTCCAGAACGTGCAGATGGCCAGTCCGCCCCAGGTAATAAATGTGGAGCAACATGGGTGTGGTTATATTTTTGCCACAGAGTGTTAACCTGAGGCGACAGGTCACATTTGTTACAATTCCCCCAAAACAAACTCTGTTCTAGCTGCAGATAGGTAAAGTGCAGCATTGAAGCTGTCAGTTATGATTTCAGCAGATTCCTATTTGTTTAGCTCTCGAACTTGGATACGAATAACAGTGATTTATCCGAACTGGTGTAAGGTATAATACTGTCTGAAAGGTGCATCCAATAGCTCACAGCCCCTGGTATATGCTTTTTTGTGGACTTTGAATTGTGTGGCCCAGGTATTGTCAATAAGGATGGATTTGTGGGATGAAGTTGTATTAAATCCACTGGTACAGGACTCTGAATCTTTATTGATAAAACCTGAGCCACACAATTCCTTTAGGCAGCAAGACATAGACTCTGTAACCATTAGTATCCAGCTCAGGTGATAGCTGAAGTGCTCTTCTGTGTGGTTCTGCATAAGTGGCATAAGCAAAACTTGTATAGGGTCTCGCATTTGAGTGCCATTGATCTGTTTGTGCATGAGAGGGAAGAGCCGACTCTCATGACCTTTCTGAGAAAGCTGTTAGGTAAGCAGAATGCAGGCAACATGAAGTGAATGTTAGTAGGACAACACCTGTGGATCAGCTTTCCTTGCAAAACAGTAGAGGTGTACTTCCAATGTCATGAAAGAAAACAGTGTCC